>CM077465.1:7780060-8380060 GCA_039654755.1 Calcarius lapponicus | reverse complement strand
GAGAAATTGAAAATCTCTGCAGATAAGGTTTTAGATACCTTAAATAACCCTGAGAATATGAATCATTGGTCATCTTTTGCTATGTTTCTCTCCATGTTTTCTTTCTTCCTACTCTCATACTCAGTCATGACCGACATCTTCTAATTTATTTTGAGATACTTAAAATAATACAGAATCAGCTGAGGCTGACAGTGACATCTGGAGATCCCTCAGTCAAAATCCCTGTGATCAGAGAAGGGTCATCTAGACCAGGTTGCCCAGGGCTGTACCTGGACAGATATTAAATATATCCAAAGATGGAGTCTCCACATCACCTCTGAGCAACCTGCTGCAGTGTCTGATCCCTGGCACCCTGCTTCCAGACGGCCATTGACTGTCTGACTCTTGACCAGCATTGTTAGAGTGAGCACACTGCTGACAACGTTCTCCCAAATCACTGTGGTGTTGGTGGAGCCAAGGGGTGCTGTGACTCCTACTTGCATTTAAAAGGCATTTGCTCAATTGACTGTCAGATGAACAGAATGCCAAGGGTCTGCAGCAGCCTTCCATGGCTTTGCTTTTGATCCTGTGTTGCTTATCAGTGATTTGGATGAGCCACAGTATGGGCACCTTTTTGATGATCTTTCTTACTGCCTTAATAACTTTTGTCTTATGTTGTTGGACACGTCTCTGTTTGGGCCACACCACATTCACAGTGAGCTAAAGGCTGAGGAAAATCCCTGATGACACCATAAAATCCTCAGCAGTTAGGATATACAACAGAATGACAAAAGTAAAGATTTTGCTGACAACAGATGTGTTGTCATACTAAAAACAGGACAAGAAAATGAGAAGGCTGCTGCCTTCATCAAGGTTAACCCTGAAATAAAACCATTTATTAATATTTTATTTTCTAATTCATTTCTTGTGACACAGGATGATAAAAATGTTCATGCAAAAACCTTCTTAGTACCCTAACAATTAATTAGAACTATGTAGCGGCAGAAAATAATAATTCACAAATAATGAATAAACTCAGCGAGCCAATAAATCAAAATAATATGCCTCTACTAATCTCAACTTTTCTCTTATACTTTGGCTAGAAGTGAGTGGAAAATTTGCATTTAACAACGCAATCGCTAAATGTAATCTTCCTATTTGAAGTCTGCATATCTGGATGGTTTTCTGTTCCTAATCCTGGAAAAAAACCAAGAAGATGCCAAAATTTCATAGCCATTGTCTTAAAAATAAGAATAAATAAAAATATTCTTCTAAATAAAGTTATTTATCTAATTGTTGTAATACAAATTGTTATTATAAAAATTGTCTTGTAGCTAATATTTAGTTTCTCCAGTTGTGTTAAAACCTCTAGCTAATAGACTCTTATAAAAATAAAATGCCGTTCATCAAACATTATCAGAATTCAGCAGAAATATTTCTATAGAATTTAATGAGATTTTGAAACGACCCATAAATATCTGAGGTAGAATTATCTCACCATTGCTCTAATTATCTTCTGACATTATTCTAGAACAGTTCACTGCTAAACTAACAATATCCAATTCTAACTTTGTATAGAATTTCTAAACATTTCTAGAACATATTGATCAGAAAATTTTATTTTTTGTGCACAGCATAGGGAGAGCCATTCTGTGGATTAGAGGTTTTTTTATTTCTTTCTAATAAATATTGCATATAATTTTTCCATTAACAATGGATTCCATTCACAGTTTTATGTTGTTTCATGAAAACCCAAGCAGATGTTATCCATGTAAGTAGACATTTTTTTCAGGAACACCTCAATTTAACTGAAACTTATTTCATGTTATTTAATGTGGAAAACTTTTCAGCTAGTGCTAGAGATTTCTAAAAGATTGAAGGATACTTTGCAGAACTCTTCCTGAAAGCCTAAGTGGGAATAACAGAGTTGATCTTTTATCTTCTTCTTGGCATTCTGTTGTAGGTATCATTAAGCATGACAGTTTTTAAAAGTGTTCTGTTTCAAAATGCCCATTTACAGAACTCTTGTTTAAAACCCTGTCTCTCCTGTGAGAGCACAAAGCAGTTTAAAATGCAACCTGATTTAATATAATTGCCATGTTCCAGTGCTTTACCTCTTCACTTAAGAAAACAACAATTTTAATGAGTTTGTTGTTTTTGCTTTTTAAATACACTTTTCAGATAAAGTGTAGCAGCTAACAATTTCTTCCTCCCTTGATAAAAATACAGTGAAAATGAGCTCCTTCTCACACTCATACTTATTAAAGAAGACACAGAAGAGACACCTGTCCTCTCAGGTGAGTCAGATAAAACTCTGTCATGGGTAACAGAAAGAAAAATTTGGGTTTCATGAAAACAAGTCATTATCTTCCTTCCATTGTTTATTCAATACAGTTCACTTTACTAAGAGGACTAGTTTTCTCAGATGATCTATTCAAATATGTCACCCTCAGTCTTCCTTGTCTAGACCTCTGATGATTTGTGGGCAAAATACACCGGCTCTGCTGTTTAGCTGCACAGTCCGCATTCAAACAGATAAAAAGTGGTTTTCCTCTTCACAAAGCATCAGTGGTAGCCAGAAGAAGGGGCTTCAGAGTAGTAGAAATGTTGCTGGTATTAGTAAATCACAGCTCCCCAAAGTCTCTTAGCCACCCAACAGAACACATCACGTTTTGTCAGGGCCAAGGAGGGATAAAAGCAGAAAATGCGGAAATGGTAAATATTGTTCATAAGGCTGTGGATTAAAACAACATCAGCACAAAATTATTTTGAAATTAGAAAAATAGATAATAGATTTAAAGTAGAAAGGTGAAAAAATAGAATGAAAATCCACATTTGAACAGGGATCATAGGGAAGGATGTGTAATCTACACTTAGATATAGAGTTTGACAGACTTCCACTATTGACTTCTCTACAAGAAATAGAACTATTTTTGCATAGCAAATTACATGGGAAATGTAAGTTACTCTATGTGAAATAGTTGATTAGAAAGCTGTAGAAACATTACAAGGTGATATTATAAACTTTTAATAATATTTAATTATGATAAAGTAAAAAGATATGCCAAGGCTATTCTGGTTCAGACAAACAGCCAGTTCTTGGGAAATGGGGAATTAATCATGAAACACATAGTCAAGGCAGTGAAAAAGGATTCTATCTCAAATGTTTTTGTGGCAGTAGTGCATTGCATAAGTATTGGTATAACAGATTTGTGCAAAGGAGCCAGCCTAAATTAATAATTTTATAAATTATTGCAAGGTACAGACCATGAATTTAATGTGAACAAACTCGATGATCATAGAAACAGCCCAATAGGCTGAAAGTGAACTAGAATGTCCTGGAGCAGGCTTTTCTTGTAATGGACAACTCTAAAAACAACTGAAAATGGATCTAATGTATCCTGGATAAGGTTCAAACATTAAAAGAAGAATGAAATACCACTGAGAGTAAGTCACAGTAAAGACACAATCATGAGTTCTGTAGTTAAAAATGAATGGAAAGATGATTAACAGAGATAGAAGAGATATGTACAGATTTACAAAAGAAGCTGTCAAGCTTTAAATGGAATGTAAACCTGAGAAAAAAAAAAAAGAACAGATTTAGGTGTAAACCAGTGCATAAGATGTCTAACATCCCTTTATACTCAATGGAAAGTATATAATTCAGACAGCAGACAAAAACAGGGATGTCTCCTTCAAGAAAAGCTCAAGCTTCCCTGTGTCCAGTGAGAAGGGAGGTACTTCCAGGTATGAGTGTCCTGCCATTTCAAGTGCTCTGTGATAGGCCCTAGCTGCACCTGGGCACCACTGCCTGAATATGGACACCCAACATCATTTATGGTGCCCTAAGGAACTTATCTGACCTTCAGCTGCTGCTCCAGGAGAGTCCCATAGTACTGCAGCATGGTTAAATGCCTTGTGTAGCCCAACTTAAGGCACACCTACAGATCATAGATGGTTTTTTGTATGCACTTAAATTAAGCCCCAAAGGATCCTATAGGTATATACACAGAAATGCATAAAAACTTGTATCTCAAGCTGGAACTAGTTTTTGCCCAGAAAGTTCAATTATGGATGTGCATAGGCTCACTCCTAAAAGATAAGGGGAAGACAACACATCGCAGAAAAAATGTAAATCTATAATGAATCTTATGTGGCCAGAACCTAGAAACTACTAATCATATGTAAGAGGATGAACCAGATTCAGTAGAGATGAATATAAAATGTAGAACTGGCTGTCTTAAGTGCTAGGAGCTTTGTAGGAATTATGGACTCAAAATAGAAGAGACACCATGCTGCCAGAAGCGCAAAATATGGTAGATAAGAAAGATACAAAAATGTTACTAGACTACTGGAAATCACTTATTTTCATGAAGCAGATTAAAGGACAACTAATATGGGGCTTTTATAAAGGAAGGGAAAAGACTTTGCTATTTTATCATTTGTTTAATTAAAAATTAAATTTAAAAATGGCAAATAGTATCTGGCAGGGACTAAAGAAACTGTAGGGCATGAGAAAAATAAGCATAAAGCCAATTATTTGCAGTGCACCAGAATCTCATGACACATTATCACAGCAGTACTGTGCACACTGAATACAGTCACACTGAATACAGACATGACAGAAAGCAACATTGATGGGAGCATTTCCAGTACTGAAGAAGGTGATAAAATTCTGAATTCACTTACAACAATCTAAGTTAGAGATACATTAGTAGTTATGTTCCCACTGAGATCTCAGCTAATGGGAAGAAATAACAATAATATATAGTTTTTATGTGGGATGATCCAAATGCCTTTGACTTCACTAGAGCTAAGCAGTGAATATGTATTTAAATTTGAAGTCCATGGCTTCACAGATATCTCAACAGAGGTAAATCGCACCTTTTAGGTAATATATGTATTTCATAAGTAATCCATGTATTTGGCTTAAGACCTTCCACTGAACTAGATTTTATTCTTTAGAATATCACCAAATGTTCATTTACATATTCTTTCCTGACTAGATCAAATAATTAATTAGCACTACTGATTAAATTTAGAAAGAGGAAAAAGAAAAAATTGACCAATAATTATCTAGAAATGTTCAGTTTCTGCAAAAAATCAGTAGATTGAAGCTTTATTTTCAGTCAGATACGTTATGATGAAAATCTCCTCTATAAGAAATAGAGTATTTCTTATAGACTACTTTCTTACACTAATGCATGTACAAATGCATTTAGCTCCCAAATTAACTACTCTTTTTGTTTGTTTGTTTGCTTTGTTTTGGTTTAGTTTTTTTTTGTTTGTTTTTTTTTTTTTGTTGACCTTGTGTAGAGGTCTTATACATACTTAAATTCAACAACCTTGAGGAACCTGAGCTCATCTATAGGTCCAACATAAGTTGGACCTATAGATACTGAGGATTTTTCCTACTGTAAAGGAGCCTAAATAAACATTCAGAATACCAACTCTAATTTATCTTTGCTTAAAATTATTTTTATGTGTATACTCAAGATTGGAAACTGCACTTGCATATTATTGTCTTACAAAGATGAAGAATAAATTAAAAAGTTTATTAAGCCATTGTAAAAATGCGTCTGAGGGAAACTGCTGATTAGAACAGCTACCATAAGGGTGAATCACCTAACAAGTTAACCAGGTGAAGAATGGAGTACACAAGCCCAGAAAGAATAAATTTTTGAGAGGGCTGTGTCTGAAATTCTGGATCATGACAATTTTTTTTTTATTGAAGTACTAGAAAAAGATTTCTGGTAGATCTCAAAAACAGTACCTGTCAGTGCTGAGCCCATGTTCCAGTTTGCAAGCCTCTGCAGACAAATTGTGAACAGCATAAGCCAAAGCTTGCTCCAAAACATACCATGAGCAAAAAAAGATGCTAGAACTTGCCTTAGTTTAATGTTGTGTAGAAGATAGTGGCAGGTGTGTTTACTTTTCAGTGATATAATTAATTTTTAATCAAATCAATCTACCTTACACACAGAGGTAAAGCCAGACTGACATAAATTTATGAGTTAAATTCAGACAACTATTCATGTGAGGAGAAAATTTATCAAAATGTTGTGTGTTCACCAGTTCCAAAACTTAATTTAGTGTTTAAGCCTAAATGTAGTTGTTTCTTTTATTTATCCATAACATAAAGAGACCTCCTGACATTATTTCAGTTGATTCTGTTTACAACAAACCATTTTTTTCTAGATTAGCAAGTAATTTAATCAGTGTCTCCAAGCTCTTAGTGACTTAAAGATTTTAAAATCAATATTTAATAAAGATAATGCTTGGTATGCCCACAGAAACTGGGTCCTTTTTTGTAATTACAACAGGCTACTCTCCTCCATCTCCAGTAGCTGCATTCAGAAATGAACTCACAGAATCACAGAATCACTAGGTTGGAAGAAAACCTCAAGATCATTGAGTCCAATGAATGCCCTAACACCTCAATTAAACCATGGCACTATTTTTCCTGATATCCAACCTCTATTTCCCTTGATGCAGCTTGAGACTCTGTCCTCTGGTTCTGTCAGTGCTGCCTGGAGAAAGAGACCAACCCCACCTGACTACAGCCACCTTTCAGGGAGTTGTAGAGAGTGATGAGGTCACCCCTGAATCTCCTTTTCTCCAGGATAAACACCCCGAGCTCCCTCAGGTGTTCCTTACAGGGTTTGTTTCCAAGCCCCTCACAGCCTCATTGCCCCCTCTGGATGTGCTGCAGTGTCTCAATGTCCTTCCCAAACTGAGGGGACAGAACTGGACACAGCACTCAAGGTGTGCCCTCACCAGGGCTGAGTACAGGGGCAGAATGACCTCCCTGCTCCTGCTGGCCACACTATTCCTGATCCAGGCCAGGAGCCTTTGGCCTTCTTGGCCACCTGGGCACACTGCTGGCTCATGTTCAGCCGACTGTCAGCCAGCACCCCCAGGTCCCTTTCCATCAGAGCACTGTCCAGCTACACTGTCCCTAGCTTATATCATTGCAGGGGGTTATTGTGGCCAAAGTGCAGGACTCAGCACTTGGATTTATGAAACTTCATCTTATTGCACTCTGCCCATCCATCCAACTATTCCAGGTGTCTCTGCAGAGCCCTCCTACCTTCCAACAGAGAGACACATGATCCCAGCTTAGTGTCTTCTGCAAATTTACTAATGATAGACTCAATACCCTCATCCATGTTATCAATAAAGACATTAAACAGAGCTGGTCCCAGCACAAACCCCTGAGGGACATCACTGGTGACTGGCCCCAGCTGGGTGCAGCACCATTCACCACCACCCTCTGGGCCCGGCCATGCAGCCGGTTCTGAACCCAGCACAGAGTGCTCCTGTCCAAGCCATGGGCTGCAGCTTTTCCAGGACTGGGCTGTGGGAGACAGTGTCAAAGGCCTTGTAAAGGCCAGGTACACAACATCAATAGCCCTTCCTATATCCACCAGGTAGGTCTGATGGTCATAAAATAAATCAGGTTGGTCAAACATGACGTACTCCTCCTAAACCCCTGCTGGCTGGGCCTGATACTCTGTCCATCCTGTAAGTGATGCGTGATGACACTCAATATAAACTGTTCCATCACCTTACTGGGTACTGAGGTCAGGCTAACTGGCCTATAATTACCAGGATCCTCCTTCCCACCCTTTTTGTGAACAGGCATCACACTGGGCTGCTTCCAGACATCTGGAACCTCACCAGTGGGCCAGGACTGATGGTAAATGATGGAGAGTGCCTTCACAAGCTCATCTGCCAGCTCCCTCATCACCCTGGGATGGATCCCATCTGGTCCCATAGATTTATCAACATCCAAGCAGCTCAGCAGTTCTTTGACTCGTTTAACACTGAAGTATTATGATCTACTCTCTCCTGGTTTTGCAAAACTAATTCAAGTGTGAGAAGAGACTTTTCTTCCCTGAAGCATAACCTTCCCTCTGCCCTACCTTTTCTTCTTGCAGAGAAGAAAATAGTTGTTTTCTCTGTGAAGAAGAAATGTGTTCTTTGAGGAGCTGAAGTGCCACACACACAGACCCAGAGGGGGAGAGTGCACCTATTGTGCTGTTCAGACAATCTGACAAGTAACATTCTGCTTCTCCTATTTCAGCTAACCTGGATTTTTTAGTTTTCTCCTTAACCTAAATCAAGCACTAGTACAGCTTCTGCTTTGTGTATACACCCAGCAGGATAAAGTGGAAATTGAGAACTTTTCAAAGTCTGGACTACAGCAGTATTCAAACCATGCACTAGAACTAGGTATTTCCTTTTATTGTAGGGAAATGCAAGGGAAAGCATGCAAGAAAGCAACTTCCTCTCAAATTAAGTATGAGAAGCTCTACTTTTGAAGGGCAGTGGGAAGGGGGAAAAAAAGATTTTTGGGGATGATTTTTAAGAATTTTGTCAAGAAACCAAAGTACTTTTTTGATATAAAATTATTATTAATTTTGTTTGAAATAGTACAGGTCTAAAGGAGTAATTTTCAGAGTATAAAATGAATAACCCCCTTTAGTGGAGGCACAAATTACCAATATAGATTTTATCTACAATTGACTACTATCTTGCTATTGGCCTCATTCAATCATACACAATTAAATTGTCTGAATTCACTACTATTTAAACTGAACTCAGTTCAAATTTCGTAGGATCTTGTTTCTTCATAAGCTTGGTTTTCCATCAAAAATAATTTCACAGAAAATTTCTTCCCAGACTTGTTTAGGAATAAAATGCATAGATTTTAAATTGCAACAAAAGAACTTTTCTTTAGACAGAATCTTCAGCTTCATATATGCCCAAACCCACTTTCCACAGGGACTAATAATTCTTCACTAATGCCTTCATGTACGTGCAGTGCTGAACCAGGCTTGGCACTTTATTACTTTTTAGGAGTTATAATCGTATCTTCTGCTTTTTTTCCTGGAAATAGATTCTTTACACATATGTTTCTGCTATGTAATGAATAAAAGTATATTGGCTTTATCATCTATAAAATTTTTAATATCTCTCCAGGTAATTGTAATCTGGTATATGACCATATAGACATTGATAAAAGAAAGCAAACACCTTTGCAAAACTTGCAAGATCAAGTATCTGTTGTGTCAAGGGGTGTTTTAATCTAAATAGTTTTCTGGAATCTTGTCCCTTCTATAATTTGGAGGCTAAAAGTCTGGTGATCCCATCACTGTGTTCATAGAGTTGTTGATGGTTGTATGTAAATTACTTATTTATTTCATCAGTGGGCAGCCTTTTGAGGGCCTCTGCAAATTAGCAAAACCTCATCTCAGTTTACTGTGAATTCGAGGTTATTTTCCTTCATTTTATCCCTCTTCTTTCCCTCCTTTATTTTCTCTCTCCCTTCCCTATTCCACGGCAACTTTACAGTATTATTTTTCCTATGAACTGGCATATTTTTGAATATTCAATATACTATCTTAAAGTAAATTTTGTCACTTTTAACTTCCACATTTTAATAAATTTATTTTCTGTCATTCATTATATGTTTTCTATGAATTTATTTAGGAGAGAGATGGAAGGAAAAGGGCTTGCTTTCTTGGTTTTGGGGACAAGTTACAAGCTGTCTTCTGCCCCCAGGCAGAGGTGATGAATGTTCTTCAGTTTATCAGGAATATAACATGATGAGTAAAGGACAGAAGGTCCAGAGAGTGGACATGAGCATCTTCTCTGCTATGTTTAGTACAGAAGAAGCAGCAGATGAACTGCCCCATTTATGCTTATTTAAACCTCTGCTTTCATGTTCTGCTGCTGTTATTGACAAAAGCTTCTTTTCTACTTTTCCAGTTAATGGAAACATCTGCCTTCAAAGATTGAAAGTATAAAACTAAAAGAGATTTAACAGTGCATGATGCATGCCATTCTGCATGATGCAGGTCATTATAAAGACTGCCAATTAGTGTTGTTTTGAAGTAGAGCATATGTCTTAGGAACACAGACACCAGTGATTTTAAAATTTCTAGTGATGGAAAATCTACAGTAGTCCTTGGGAAGTTCTTCTCATGTTCAATTGTTCTGTTTGTTAGATACATAGGCTTTATTTCTAATCTGAATTTGTGTTTGGTCTTCCAGGCACTGTAACTTGGTCTATGTGTTCATTGTGTACTGAGCCAGGGCACCTTATCTCCGAGGCACAGTCTGGGCAGCACATTAAGTATTTCCACTCTTTTCACAGTAAATGGAAGGAATTCTGTGTTTCTGAAGAGAGAGTCCTAGGCAAGTGGCTTCCCTGGGCTAACTGGAGTGAATCAAACATGAGGAGTTTCCAATCATCTTTTTGCAAAATACTTCTAGATTTACAATGGTCATTCAGAATATGCTAAATATGGCCTTTAGGTCCTTTTATTCATAAAGGTGCTTGAGTATTCTCATTTTACATCTTTTCTGGCTGGGCAGACTGCACAGCAATGAGAATGTGTGTAAGTAAACAGTACACTTCCTTTCTCCTCTGGAAATTGCTCCACATTTTGGGTATAAATACAACAGTTGAAAAAGAACCATTTTATAGTGTTATTTCTTGTTGCATAGTAGGGCCAGAGAGAGCCTCTGTCCCATCTTAGCTGAACTGCCAGTACACAGAGGAATATAATTGTTTTGCTGAATCTGGTAATAAATTATATTCTTATTTTACATATTAAAAATTAAATGAGAAGGCTAGAAAGTGTCAGATTCCAACACTAATTCATTATTGGAGTCTTGGCTGCTCTGAAATCTACCTTTAAACCTAAGTAATTATTCTATATTCATAGTGCATGTTCTTACCAAAGGGTCATTGAGGAATCCAACTTCACTCCCTCTCAAGCTACTTCAGCGAGTCACTAACCTTCAAAATAGAGAAAGGTTAGCAAGAAAAGGTTAGTTCTTCCTTACAGCGGGAACAAAACATTGATTTTTTTTTCTTTTTTTTCTTTTTTTTAGTCATGCCATTCTCTGAAACTACATGTAGGCCTTTAATGAGCACTCTGACAGGGAAAAGCTTTTGCAAGCCATCCTTAAAGAGAAAAAAACATGCCAAAAAAAAAAAAAAAATCCAAAGAAAACCCCACCACCAAAATAGCCCCTCCCCAAAACAGAGCCACTTTACCTACAGTGCCGTTTTATCAGTCTGGCAAAAAAAGTACATTTTTTTCCAGTGAAGACTATACATGTTACATATTTAACAAGACAAGAACTTATTAATATTAGTTATGGGTGAAGAAAGTCTTGGGATTCAGAGATGTGAGGCTGATAAGAATGAAAGTCAGAGATGAGAATACTTCCTGGATAATATAGCCCAGCTCATGGCTATTTTGTCAGCCTCAGAGAGATTTTAAGGTCCCTACAGAATTTTAATTCTTGGATATTTTTTCTGAAGTCAGATTATGTTTATTATTTTTAAATGGTGCTTTCTCTAACAGTTGTGACAACCTTGATTTCAAATTCTTTTCCTTCCTGGGAAAACTGGTAACAATTAGCCTGAGATATTTCTTATGTGTTCAGGAGGTGAAAATACCTGCTGAAAAAGAAAATATGTGAAAAATTCACATGGATAAAGCAAAAGAGAATGAATAAGTCACTATAAGATTATATTTGGTATTCCATCTCTGGTAAATAAAGTGTATTCATAGCTAAAGCAGTTTACTTCTGATTTAGTCTGTAGTGTACTTGTAAGAAAAAGTTTAAAATAATGAACTTTTTCTTCTCTGACCCTTGTGTCATGAATCCACAGCAAACTACTTTGTTCCCAAAGGGGATTGTACTAAAGTTATCACATTCATCTTTCCATGCAATTACTTTCCTCATCAGTAAGAATTATTTGTTTTCTCTTAAGTCCTCCTTCTCTTTTTGGTCCATCCATCCTTTTCTCCTTTCAACTTTCATCCTCAGTAAATTTCTAAATAGCTTCCAAAATTTTAAAGTTTAAAACTTTATAATACAAAGGCATCATGAAGGAGGTGAAAGAATAGAATCTTTTGTTCCTCCTCTGCTCCCACATTCCTATTTCTGTTTTTCAAAGACAAATACTCCAGTACTCAAATACTTTTAAAACCCTTGTATAATCTTGTAATTGATTATTATTTCTGCAACCCTGCCACCCCTGTGCTGAAGCTCCATGACAGACCTGTCCCAATTCCAGTGAGACTGGAAGCTTCTTCCCCAGACAACCAAGCTATTGGCTTGGTCATGAGGAACCACTGACAACCAGATTCTAAATTCAGACCTATTGTGGTTTAGGAATGTAGTCCACTCCAATGTAGTGCTCCTACTAAAACCACACACTGCTCGCTCCACTGTCCCTTCTTCCCCCCACCGTGCAGCAGTTTGGAAAAGAGAATTGAAGGCACAAAAGGCGAAGGTTTGAGATACGAAAAATTTACAGGAAACAGTGAGATGATCTTCAAGGTCCCCTGCTAATCCAAACCATTCCATGATTCTATGATTTTATAAATTGAAAGAGAATAGAGCACTAGTTTTTACATCTCTTAATTCCTTATAAGACTAAATAATGTTAAAATGGGATTGGAAATACCCACTGTAGGAATTTTCTCTTTATTTTTCCATTTTAATTCCCTAGACAGATCTATAACAGACCAGGACTTTCGTTTTGATTTTTAACCTTAAACTATTTAACCGGTAACCTTCTTTTTATCCCACTTATCAGAGCACATAGAGGAGGAACACAGATGAACTGCAGAGATGAGTTAGGAGCAAGTTGAATGGAAATATCCCTGGTGAAAAAAAACCCTCACCTGAGAAAATGAACCAGGATGAGAATTTTGGCTGAGTAACTTGTGCATAACATCATACCAGTAGAGCTATTTTGTCTCAAAATCTTTGCCTGAGCTACATTATGTGGACATATTTCCTTAGGTCGGCATTAGCTCAGGTATCTTTAAATCAAAATGCGTAGTGCAGCAATGCAGTAGATTCAACAGTAACAAAGTGAATACAGATTTTTTTTTTTTTTATAATAGAGTTACCATTACATTACTCAAATGCTGAGACATTTCATCCCAAGTTCATTCCACATCAAACTCTTCTGGATAAAGTATAATCCCCAGAAAGTACTGGTTTGTAATAGAAATGCTGACAGGCCCTTAGCTATAGAAGCTCTACCAGCTTTGCTATTCTACAAGGTCCCTAACTGATTTTTTATTCTCTAATTCAATGAGAGGATTTTGCTTCCAAATCACTTTTAAAATCCTCCAGCTGTGCTATTTCTTAGTTTATGATAGCTACATTACTTTTCAATTAAATTATTCCAATGTTCTTATATTTTCTATGTTAAATTGTATTTATATCTACACATTTCAAATATACTGGGATCTGCCCACCTTTCTCATTTTGCCTTATAAGCAAGTGTAGGAGTTTTGGGGCATATTTAAGGCCAGCGATGACTTAGGCTTTAAAGTTTCTGTTTTATTTTATCACTCTCTCCCCAAAAAACTTTGTAGACCTTATTGTGTTCTCTCAGGGGTGACAGTAGCAAATAAACTAAGATCCATCTTTAAGTATGAGGCAAGAAAGACAGAGGATTTTGGTCACAGCATGTTTTTGATATCTTCCTATAATGGCTTCAAATATGTGTGCTAATTTTATACGTGCCACCTCTTATAAGAACAATGGTCCTTTGAGATATAGTTGCCTGAGGAGAGGTGTCTAATATTCAAGTGTGATGCAGTTTTCCAGCTGCCCCCAGAGGTTGGTCAAGAAGGATAAAATCTTGTACTGTAAATTGCAGATGTGTGAGTGCCTGGGATCTTCCAGGGCACCCTGAATGACTCTGGTTAGCCAATCTGCCCATGCTGCCACTTATCAATATCCTGGGGCTACCTTTCACCAGTAGATTTATATCTCTGAGGAACAAGCCTGAAGCAAGCCTGAAGCCAAATCCAGAGCACAGGGCCAGACATGCAGTAGAGCCCACTGCTCACTAGCATGCCAGCAGAACTATTTGGAAAAGTTGTCTACAGTCAATCTTCAGGCTGTCCACAGGGCAGACATATGGGCAGGAGGTAAACAATATGTAGATCATGGAGTGCCTGCAGCCAATCTGCAGCAGAGTAAGAAAAACCCATTGACAAAATCCCAAAGCCTTTCTAGGCAGATGGATTTCCAGCTTGCTCACTGTCCTTCTGGCAATGTTTCCTTAAGAGAATGTTCTGATGACAATGTGCTTTGTGGAGGTAGGTTGCCACACTGAAGACTGGGAGCACACCACTGTCATTTTAATTTCAAATGAAGCTTGATCTGCTCCTTTGTCTTGTGATATCAGGACAGTTGTGTCTCAGAGCATGATGGTCATTAGCAGTATATTTAAGGGGTGTATGTGGACTCACATTTCAGGAGTCTAAGCAGTTTGAGGAGATTTTTGACACCATCCCTTTAGATTTAGCTACCCAATTTACATATAAATTTAATTTTAAGTACATAGGTGTTATTTTGGCTTTCAGTTTATATCATAAGCTAAAATTATGGGGAATATGCTGCTATGTAAGCAAAATATATGCCAGAGTTTAGAATCAAGGTTGTGTTCTTAAATTTAATTTTGGTGGTTTAAAGCAAGATTTATGTCTTTAGTTTAAGGGAGGGAGGATTTACTCAGAGATTAAAATGCCTGTCTATAGATTTAAAATGTCTGTCTATAGATTTCTAGGGGGATGCTAGGGGCAGGATTCAGTTTCTTGAACCTAAGTGTCCATTTTTATACACCATCATGGAATATATTATCTGGTCTCTGTCAAGACAATGTTGGGGCAGTTTTGCAACTTGTGTCAGAGCTGCCAGCTCAGTGACTTTGGGGCATCTCACACAATACATTACCTCTTACTTATCTCCTTAGTCTAAGACACATCTTTCTTCTGGCTTTACAGATTTCATGGTATGAAATCACATGAGAGGATGTGATGTGATTCTTAAGGGTGACTTGTGCAGGGCCACGAGCTGGACTTGTGGGGAGTGTGGATCCTTGTGGGTCCCTTCCAAACTCAAGATACTCTACAATGCTGTGATTTACTAGAGTTCAAACTTCTAGCACTTTTAGATGATGAATTGTTGTGGACACTCAAATGTGGATATTTCAATGTCAGATAAAATCCTGCTCCAAGGATTCACAATTCTTTAATATGAGATCCTTGTGTTAGGACTTAATGATCTAGATCCATATTTGAAGCAGAGAAAAATAATAATTTCTAGAGGGTAACTCACTAACTTTGTGTAGTGGATTTGCCTTGGTTGGGTACCAGGTGCCCACCAAGCTGCTCTATCACTCTGTCCTCATAATAACAAGGTAGGGGAGGAAATAAGAAGGAAAAAACTTGCAGGACAAGATAAGGGCAGCTTCATAAAGTATAAACAAAGGCACAATGTGAAAGCAGAGGAAAACAAAAGATTTATTCTCTATCTCCCATCAGCAGGTGATGTCCAACCACTTCTTGGGAAGCTGGGCTTCAGTACGTGTAGTGGTTGCTCTGGAAGAAAAAACATCATATTGGCAAAGGTCCTCCCTCCTCCTCCTCCTTTTCTCTTAGATCTGACTGTGAGCAGACATCCTATGGTATGGAATATCCCTTTGGTCAGTTTGGGTCAGCTGTCCTGCCTGTGACCCCTCCCAACCCACTGATGAGGGGAAACAGCCTTGATGTTGTGCCTCAATGCTATGCCAGGACACGTCAGCAGCAGCCAGAACACTGGTGTGTCATCAGCACCTTTCATACAAACCACAGCACCATGAGGGCTGCCATGAGGAAAATTAACTCCATCAGAGCCAGATCCAATGCTTTTAGCAGCCTATTTAAGAGTGGAATACCTGCACAGAATATTTCCTGAGCAGCTTAGAAACAGAGAAGTCTTCATAGTAGCTAAGATTAAGGTCAGCTGTTTCTTACCCTGCTTTACTTCTAAATCAGTCCTAAATTATGAGAAAAAGAAGTCTGTAATGAATGTGGCTCCAAATTTAATTTTATAATTACCAAGGAGTCACAATTTTCACAAATGTTGACTCATTTTAGAGATGTGGCATTACAAAAAGTCAGACCTTGGGAGCTTTGAAAAAAGCCCCTAATCAAAGTAAATGATACATGCACAGTGTGATGTAATCAAAGGGCTGACACATTCTTAGAGCTCCTACCATAATTCTCACAGTTTCTGAAGCTGAAATCCACACAGCAAGATGACTGTACTAGTGGAAGACATTCTATTACATAGTGTAATGTTGACCATAACTGTACAAAAAACATCTTAATCTTTAGACAATCAATATTAGATGATTTTAGATAAAAATACAGGATATGGGGCAAAGAAGAAAAGAGAGATGTCCTTCACCTAGCTTCCTGTTTTTTACTTAGTCTTAGTATCCTGATCTATTCGCTGCCTTTCTCTTTGCAAACAGACACAAGATGGCCCCCACCATCTCCAGTGTGTATTTATAGCACTTCCATAGATGGACTGACAATTCCTGCACATGCTACATTTTCTTGAACTCCCTGGATGATTCCAGACCTGAACAATTCAGCTAAACTTTATCATGGAGAGATTTTTATGGAATCTATGGAAAGGGAGAAGATACACCTGTAATTTCACTGTCTCCTTTGTCTGATAGAAGCATTAGTCCATAATAACAGTGAATTTTCTGATAGCATCAATGATCTTTTCCCCAAAGGTCTTACACAGTTGAGTATATTAAGCACACTCTCACAAATACAGTAACTTTCTTCCTTCATCCATCTTGTCTTCTCTAGAGAGGGTATTTTTTTTCAGTTTGATACCTTGCTCACCTTGTTACCACTCATCTTGTCAACTATTTCCTCTGTGTTTTCAGACATTTTATGCATGGTTGCTTACATCTTGTTTTCAGATTCTTTCTGCCTAGGCCTGGAATAATTTTTGTCTGTTCAATACTACACTCCATTTCCTATATTTAAAAGTTTGAATTCATTTTTGCAGTATCTTCCCACCTACTTTCCAACACTGCCAAGGCTTAAACAATGGGGGAACTGTACTAGGAATGAGATGGAGAGGAAGAATTTAGTGAAGGTAAGATAAATAATGCAGTCATATTAAAAATACAGTGTGTGGCAGGCTCATTTCTCCAGTACAGTTAATGATGTCTGGAGCATCCTGACACAAAGTCCCCCTGAAATAATATGAAGAATGCAGTTTACCATTTTGAAATTTTGAACTCTTTGAGACCAGATTTCCAGAACTGAAGAACAATGAAATGTCATAAAGGGAATATAAACATGGTGATGAATCATAAATGCCTCACACGGAGGACATAGGAGACTTGAACAACTAACAGCAGTGTCCCACTCTCAGGCCCTCACATTACAAGGGATTTTGAAACACCTGAACATCTGTTCAGGGGAGACAACCTGGAACTGGGTAGATGGCTGAGGAGGCTCCTAGATCACACCAGTGAGAGTTTCCTTACATGAATATTTGAGGGGCCAGTCAGGGATAATGCTGAACCTGACCCACTGCTCACATACCTGGGGACAGCCATGGTGACAGTGGTCATGGACAAGAGCTTCAAACCGAGTTGAAATCAAGAGAGAGGTGGAGGCTGGGAAGCAGCATTAGGGCTTTGGCCTTTGGAAGAGAAGGGTTCATCCTGTGTAGGGAATTGTTAAGAAGAATGCACTGAAAGGGCACCATGAGTGGGGAAGATACCAAGCAGAGCTGGTGTGGTTATTTAAGAATAAACTTTTCGGCTATGCAGAAGGACTGTGAATTTTACCAGAAGATTTTGTGTGTGTGTGTGCTTTTTTGTGTTGGTTTTTTCACTTTTTTTTTTGGTTTTTGTTTTTTGGGTTTTTGGTGAACTGGTACACTGAAAGGGAGCATACAAAAGATGGAAAAAGAAAAAAAAAAAGCCAAGAAAAAAAAGAATACACTGCAGAAGGGGGACATAAAAGCCCACTGCAGTAGAGGAGTTAGATTAGTGTCTCCTCTCTTAGCCTTTTCTTCCACTGCAACTCTATTAGAGAGCCCTGTAAGTGGAATCAGGCAGATTAATGTGGAAAGGATTCCTCTGAGCAGAAGGCTGACAATCCAAGCAAGTGCAGGTAAGGTGGAAAACAGGGAACTTTGATCATGCCAGACAAGGGCATGCTCTTAGAATCATAATGCCACTTTGGTTAGAAAAGACCTCTAAGATCACTGAATCCAATCATTAACCCAGCACTGCCAAGTCCACCACTCCTCCTCTTAAACTCTGATATAAGTTCTAGTCTATTACATATTTTCATTAATGAGAATCTGTCAATTGGCTTCAGTGGCTTTGGTTTCAAATCCCTGTTATGTCCAAGGGTTATACGTGCTAAGGCAGGAAATGAGCAATCAGTCAATGCAATTTTTTGAAATCTCATTATCCCAGCACGATGCGTTTGCCCAGACAGGTTTTGATCTCTATTTCCAGATGTCCTACCTGCACCTTTTCAGTTCATTTTTTCTTCCACATTTTGCACAGTCTTATAATAAAGCTCTTAGGAAGTCTGGAATTAACTAGGTATGAGTAACAGCAAGAGTATCCATTATTCTATTACAAAGTTATTTTAACAGCCAATATTCTATTAGGAAAAAAACTCTTTAATTCCTGCAAATTTCAAGGATTAATCAAGTTTTAGCTCATCACCTGCACCATTTGCCTTAAGCACTATGAAAATCTTCTGTGTAATCTACTGAATATAGAGCCAAGTTAGTTAAAAGGAATTTTGGTTTCTGATACCACATAATCATATTTAGGAAATTTGAATCTGCAGGTCTAAGATTTTCCACTGCAGTGATTCACAAACAGATTGACCTGGACATACCTCTCTTCTATTATAATTACTGTCCTACCACAAAGACTATTCTGCATCAAAGGTTATTGCTTAAAAAATATTTCTAAGAGGCAGAGAGGAGAGCTGGAAATGTGCAATCCCTCGTTTTCATGAAGACAAATTGCATTTTAAAAATCTTCTAATGAAGCAACATTCATCAGTCCTCCTTCATGTATTTTTTCAGAGTGAGTTCCATCGCCCAGATAAGAAGATTAATGTCTCTGAACTTTCCACCACTTTCTGTGCCATTATAGTAGTACCTAAATGAGATGAATTAAATCAACAGGGTTCCTACTGAGTCCAGAAACATTTTTACATGTTATGATATTTGTCCCCTCTGCCTTTCTATTACAGATCAGAAAAGATAAAATAAAGATATTTTGAATCTGATTTGAACCTTAAATCTCATTTCAATTACTAAGATCCCTTAATAAGCAGAATTAGTAGTCCAAAAATTTATTATTATAACAATACTTCCAAGTTCATATGTGGGTGTGATTATGCAAGTGTATATGAATATTTAATCCAACAGACAAGTAATTTTTAAATGTTTGGGAGGTTTGCATGTGGCTTATTTTGAATAACAGATTTTTCAAGGGATGTATCCTCAGCATCCTACCACAGAATCCACAATCAGCATCACTTAGGTACTGACCGCATCATCACACACATCCTCTCTTTCCAGCTCTCTTATTATATGACCTCCAAACACTGAGCTCCCAGGTTTTCTATTCACACCAAAAAATGTCAGAATTACAGGTTTCACCTGTTAAGAGCTGGAATACACTTGCTTGTTCTGGTAAACTTCTCATTCCCCTTGTGTTCACGTGGTGGTGAATAAAGCTGGTGGAGCAAAAAGAGCTATCCAAAGTTGGTAAAGGTAGAATTTGGTATAGGTACCTACCAAAAGCAATGCTGATGGAAAGAGCTTACAAAGAAGAATATTGAATTAAAACTATTTCCTGGCATATGAAAGGCTTCTAATCAGAAATTAAATTATGTGTCATACAGTAAGGCATCAGAAAATAAAAATAAAAATCATATGATTTGTAGATAAAACCCAAGCCAATGTAATTACAATAAGACTTTATAGACAGGATGTTTGTAAAAAAAAACCACCTGTAGCAATTTTTTTTTTCCAGATCAAGATATTTGCAGAATTTGTCAAATAGTTTTAAATATTACATATATTTGAGAAAATCAGCATCGGGACAACCTGGATAGAAAACCTGGGATAGACAAACAAAATGCAGGGAACAAAACCAATAGTGTGTGTAGGCAAAAGCTGTGGCAAATTCCTCCCATCGCATGATTCATACATGAAACTACTCCAAATACTCTTAGCAATACCAAGGATCAATCAGTTTTCCTTTCAGGCAGTGAAAATTCAAGGTGATAGCACAGAAAGCAGATAATTAAAGTCTGAATCAAGCCCTTAGTTTTTAATATACATGTTTGTATTGCATACATGTATTTACACGCATACATATACACATAGGTATATGCATATCCAAATATATATATATATATATGCATATATATACATATATATATATATATGCATATATATACATATATATGCATACGCACACACACACACACACACACACACACACACAAACACACACACACACGCATAAATGAATCTGGGCTCTAGCACAGTGTGCCAAAACTTTCAGTTTTTCAGTTTTTTCAGTTTTTTCAACTTTTCAGTGACATATTACAGGATGGCTTTTTATCTATGACTTCTTTTACTGGAAACAGCAGTTTGACATGCCTATTATTCCAAGGAAGCTTTCACATTTCACAGAGTGCTGACATCTCCTTCTCATATTTTTTAGAAGCATTTTAAATTCATTTATTTTTTCATGAAAAACTAGTAGTCAGGATTATTTTTCTATTCGTACAACTAGATGAATCAGGCTATAATATAAGCTGTTGTCAGGGGACAGGGATCATCTTTATTACATCTTTAAAAATATCAAAAATACATCTTTTTAGTACATTTATTAGTACATAAGTCCAAATTCACATCAAACTATTTTTTCATGTTCTTATTGTGCAGTAGTTCAAGACAGACAGCAAAAAGTAAGTGATTATCATTATCATTTATTTATACTAGCAGAGCTGTTAATGGACCAAAACTTAACACATGCTGAAAAAATTCAGGCTCTTTCTCAAAAATGCATAAATTATATATATATATATATATATATATATACATGACCATTTATAAATCTAGCAGTGAATTTGCTTGTGGCATTAATGTCATTCCATTAGGAGTATCTTAATAACTTCATCAAACTTGCTCATAGACATGGATATTACTAATTATATTTTGGATTATTTGCTTCTGTCACGGTTTGATGCTGGCGCAATGCCAGTGCCCCCATGAAAATACACTTTCCCTGGTTTCTGCTGTGAGATGTGACCAGGAATAAGCAAAGCAGGCCCCCACTTAGAAATAAAGAAAACTTTGTTAACTAAACTACAACTATATGTAAAAAGAAACACACAGGGAAAATGAAAACTTTCCAAAAACATTTCCTCTTCCCCCCATCAAATTTCCAATACAACACATCTATCCCCCAAATCACCAACTCTCAGTCCAGCACTGTTGCGGTTTCCGAGCCATTTGTCCGGTGCAGGGAAAACTCGGGACTCAATATGAGTCATCAGCAAGTTCTGTTTATTTATTAGCAAACTAGACATTTATCTACAGCAGTAATAAGCTCATGAGTATTCTGCAAGCCATGCATTCCATTGGTTAAACTGTACCATCAACTCTTCTTCATTCTTTCAGGCCTACATTCCCTTTTCCCACGTCTCTCTGTCTACTCGTTATCGTACTCAGCGATGCCCAAGGACGCCGTGGTTTTGCAGGTGCAAGAACCCAGATTAGGCTGAGCCCAGCACTTTTCCAGTCCCTAGCAACCAACATTCCAACACAGCACCACCCTTCAGACAATCAATTCTCAGTTCATCAAGAGGAGTCCTTCTTGTGCCATAGGCTTCCCCTGGAAACACAGTTGAAACCTCGTGTGCTTCCGTGTCACTCGTGGCACCGCCCGGAGTACATCTGCCATCGTGACCTCTTCCTTTCATGTCCAGTGCTCTCACCACTGAACATGAACAAGAGCTGCTTCTAGGGTTGTCTTTTTAAGGATGCTTTGTCCCAATCCAAAAAGGGCACAGTCTCAACTTTGGGACACCTGTCCCCCCCAGATTTCACCCCCTGGAGCTGAGGGGTACCAACACTGAACCCTCTTGGTTCTGAGGCATTGCCTAGATGCAGTTTCTGTATCACAAAGAACATGGTTCTGTCCATGGCTATACAAAAAGAGTCCAGCAAAAGCCACTCCATCATCTCTTCCCACCTAACACTCTTCTCTATTCCTCCAACATCTCTCACTTGCCCAGACCTTCATCACACTTGCCCATTTCTTTCTTCATCTTCCACTCTCTCTTCTAGGAAAGGTTCTTCTCTCAAATCTCTTCTGTAAAGTTTTCATTGTCCAAAAAGGGGTTAAAAGCTCCCACAAGCAGCCGGACACCTTCCCGCTACACCCCCCCTTCTTCTCCTTCTCAGCCGTGCTGCCGGCACAAGTTTATCAAGTTTCAAGGTAACACAGTCACAAGCACGGGCTGTACTCTCTCTCTGTCTCCCAGGGAGGTGGGTCTGCCCGATGGCTCCCAGCGTCTCTCTCTCTTCCACCCTCGGGGTCAGGCCTACCTCTCCTGGATGCATGGCTTTCCCCTCCCTCCGCCCAGCCAGCAGCTGGGACAGGGGGAGAGATCCAACTCTTTTCCCGCCGGAAACATAAGAGAGCTTCCCCCAGGAGTGCTCTGCTTTTTAACCCCTGCGTTCTCAGAGGCGTATCCAATGTCCCCAGTGGCCACACGAGGTGCCAATATTCAAATCTGAACCCCATTGCTGTGACCACAGCATATCCCAGAAAATCTACTTCCTCTCAAACCACGTCACTCCTATAAAAGCACAAGTCATAAAGAAGAACTTTGGAAAAATTGTAAGAATTTCACAATGATCCTTAGTTGGTAAACCCTAACTAAACTGATCCTTGCTACAGACAACTCCTTTTCTACAGGGGCAACAATGAATATACTTTAAGGCACCAAGATGAGTGGAAAGAAATGTTCTTTACTCTGATGCACAGCAGCTGACAGAGTTGTAGCATCCAAATTTTTTTTTTTTTTTTTTTTTTTTTTTTTTGTTTTGGGGGTTTTTTTTGGTTTTTTTTTTTTTTTTTTGGGTAGCTTTTTTGCTAGCCTGGCTAAAAGAAGGTCTTAATAAGACAAGTGGTTTGTGGAGTTCTTCCAGCCTCAAAAGGCAATAAGAAAGAAAGCATTTAATTGTTTGAAGAAAGCCTGGAGTTTGGTGTATAATATATGGCCCAGATGTTGTCTTTAAAGAAGCAACTGTTAAAATTACAAAGTAATAGCCTCTAAATATCAAAAAATCCAGAGCATTCTTTTCTTCCCACTCCACAGTCATGGTAGGAGAGACAAATAGTTGGCTTAAATTACAGGAAATAAATACCAGTTTTCTGATATGAAGATATCAAAAGATGAAGAATATTTTCAGTCATTCTCTTAGTTCTTGCACTCTGGAGGTCTTTCAAACAGGCTAGAACCAGTCTAAGGACAAAGTCTGGGGATTGTTTGACAGAAGTGATAGATAGCCTGAAAATACAAGAGTCTTGGAAGCAAACATCACTAGCTTGTTTTTAATGTATCTGAGAATGGGGAGTTGGTGAAGGGTTAGAGGGAAAGCTGAAGCACGACTTCATTCATACGATTGAAAAATGCTTTTGTAGCAGACTGAGCTGTAAACAGGGTGAGATTTTTCTCCCTAGAGTGAGGGAAAGGCTGTTTAAGGAGTTAACACAAATGAGCAATCCAACTGTATGTGTTTGTTATGTTTTGTTTTGGGATACCTGTGTTAGCATAAAGATTTACAAAAGTGATGTATCTGCTAGTCAGCTCCTCATCAAACTTATTTTTGGGTATTGTAATTTGTGTTGTTTATTTAAAAATTTATTAAAACTCAGAAATTATCTGCATAGATTAAGCAGTAGATCAGACTAAATGATCAGAATTATCCCTTCTGGCATTAAAATTAATAAATCCTGAAGCATAGGAATATATACTCAATTTACAAAATTAGCCAAATATTCTAGTTTACAAGATACAGAAGCAAATGCATCACAAATATGTGATGCATAGGGCTAAGTCTCACATATTGCAGTATAAATGTATACACATCAGTACAATATATGTGAAAAACAGTGTTAAAGTACATACATTTGTTGCCTAAATTTCAATTCATCATCTCCCTGATTACTACATTTTACCTGAAAAACTTGTGAGATAAAATCATGCACCTAACTGGAACAAAATCTCATGAAGATTACAAAAAGCAAGAGAGACTTCTTAATTCTTGAAAACTATAATTTGTCAAAGTATGAAGTCCTGCATAACCAAGACATTTCTCTCAAATCTCTTGGATATGCATGTGTTTCTAAGGGGTTTTGGGGTTTTGCCATTTAATGCTGGAAGTGGGAATTCATCTCACCCTAATGTTATATCTCTAGTGCAAACCTCCATACACTGAATTAGTTCTGCACACTGTCCTTGTGGTCTGAGAGAAATGGGCACTGCTAGATAATTTGTATCCTCCTCTTTCATATATCTAAACTAGGTCAACATACATTCATAGCTAGAAAAGCCCATTTTTCTGCATTGATTATAAAATTAGTCTGGCCTGGCTGGCTGAAACATAGATGTCTACACTGCAGTCATGGGTGTTCTCTTCAATGAATGGCTTGTTAAGGGAAGAAGAAAGTGACAAGGATTTGCAGGATCTGACTTAGCTTTACTACAGTTTTCTGAGTATTAGCAATCTGTGAAGATAATGAGCTTTTATTTTTCTTGCCACATTTGCTATTGTTATTTTTATAGACCTATTGGGATAATGAGCAGTGAACAGAAAGTGTGCAGTAAGTGGATTCAGAATCTGCAAGTAATATGCAAACTACCAAAATCTTGCTAGCAGAGAAAAAAGAGTGGGATCACAAACTGTGTGGGAAAGCTATAAAGTATGTTAATGAGCATTTTGGTCTATGTGGATTGACCTATCAAAAGCAAATATAAAGGAAGAGGATGAGCTAGAATGGAACATTAAAAGCTAAGACAAAAGAGTATCATGAAGAGAAAAGAGTATCATGAAGTCTCTAAAACGAAATCTCTGAATTCACTGAGGTGCTAGTTCAAACCATGATGTTTAAACATACACAAAGCTAATACTTACAAAAATTATATTATATTGGTATGTTTTATGTATGAGGGTCAAAATACAAATATAACTTTAAAAGTAATCTTTAATAATGCCAAATAACTGTGTTGTGAAACAGTATTTGAAGACCATACAGAGAAAATACAGATCAAGGCAAAATATATGCAAACAGGGAACAAATAGAAGGACAAAGATAAAGTGTAAGTACTAAAACATTATCATAATAATCCCATCATAATCTATAATACAGAATGACTAAAAAGACAGAAAATGCTTGAGAAAGCATGGTAATAAATGACACCTGATTCACAACTGGTATCAGATAGGAAAAAAAAGCAGAGGAGAAAAATAAATCTAAGAGCAACAAAAAGGATACAAATAGGTTTGCATTACCTGTAAAATAATTTACTACATTACACATTACAATAATTAGTAATCTATTTGAAATAAGTTATACAATTATATATATAAAAGCAATATTCACCAAATAGTAATCTATTTGAAATAAGTTATAAAATTATAAATTATATATGGAAAGGAAAATATCTTTAACACCGAGTCCAGTCATTAACTTAGCACTAGTAAATATATCCCTAAACCATGCCCTTAAGTGCACATGTTTTAAATATCTCCAGAGATTTTGACACAACTTCTCAGGGCCATCTGTTCCAGTGTTTGACAGCCCCCTGAAGATAAGAAATTTTTTTTCTGAAATCCAATCTAAACCTCCTCTGGCCCATGTTAAAAACACTTCCTCTTGCCCTGTTACTAGTTGTCTGGAAGGAGAGAGCAACACCCATCTTGCTAAAACCTCCTTTAAAGTAATTGTAGAGAGCAACATCTTCCCTTGAGCCTCCTTTTCTCCAGGCTGAACACCCCAGCTCCCTCAGCTGCTCCTTGTAAAACCCTTCACTAACTCCACCACCCAAATGTTTTTCTCACTGTGAGGGGCCAAAGTTGGACACACCACTTAAGGTGTGGCCTCACCAGCCCAGGGGTCACTCCTCTGCTCCTGCTGGTCACACTGGTTTTGGTGCAGCCCAGGTGCCTTTGGTCTTCTTGCCCACCTGGGCACACCTGGGCCATGTTCAGCCGCTGTCCCCAGCACCCCCAGGTCCTTTTTCACTGGACACCTTTCCAGCCACTCTGCCCCCAGCCTGTGGCACTGCAGGGCTTGTTGTGACCCAGGTGCAGGACCCAGCACTTGGCTTTGTTGAACCTCAAACAACTGACCCCCACCCACGGATCCAGCCTGTCCAGATCCCTCTGCAGAGCCTTCCCACTTTCCAGCAGATCAACACTCCAGCCCAAATTGATGCCATCTGTGAACTGCCTGTGAATGCCCTCACTCTCCTCATCCAGATCTCTGGTAAAGACATTAAATACAACTGGCCCCAATACTGAGCTCAGCAGACCACTAACCACTTCCTCCTGTATTACAGGGGGTGTATTCTGCCTTTATTGACTTAAACTCATGAGTTTAATTTTTTCCAAATCTTCTCCTCCATTACACTCTGTGGGAGGGAACAAGCAGCTCTGTGGTGTTTAAGAACTAATCAAGAGTGTAGTCTTTAATAAGGAGCATGACCACTTCTAACTGGGGATATGAGACATTATACAGAAAGGAAAAAAAAAAAGGGAACATTAAAATCAGTTTAAAACAGATAATCATTATGTAGAGTGATAAAAATACAATGCTTGGGCATCCCATTGTGAAAACTTGAACTTGAGAACAAATAAGCAGAGTAGTCTGCAGTTTCTATTTTCTGTTTGGAAAAGTAATCAATACAAAACTTTTCCCTTAAAATATCATCATAGATTTCACTGGAAATACCTATTAGGACAATTCTATATGACCCAATTGAGTCACAGAGTTCTCTCTTACCTCAGTGTTCTGCTTCAGGGGTATGTCAGGTTCCAAACCAGATTCTGCACAGAAATTCATAGAAAACATAGATTTTATTACTCCACTTGTTTTAACTAATCTATGTTAATAGAAAAATAATAAAGCATGTATAAAAAATCAATATAATAGTGGTTAATATCAAATTATTAAAGTAACCTAAATATCAGACTTATTCCAACATATTAAAATTATTAGGTCATTCAAGTGTTACATTATCATTGAGAAGACAGCAACCTTATTTCGCTATCAGCCATAGAAGTGATTGAATGTTGTCAGTCTCAATTCTGAACAATATATATTTATAGCATTTCCAGTAAAATGTCTGGCTGCATGAGTGTCATATCACTGCCAAGTTTAAACCAATGCCAGATTAGGCACCCTGCCCAAATTATAGCTCCTCATGTCGTGCAGGTCCTGTGCTATACACAGGAAGACATTTTAGCTGATTGTAGAATTCTTCCTGGCTTGAAATTCTACAAATCTAAGATAAAACTTCATCTCTTCCTTGTCATACAAGAGTTTCAATAAAACATCAGAATACAAACATCCCAAGGTGACACAGATTGCTATACTTCAAATCCACATGACAAATTTAGGTGAAAACAACATGAGCTCTCAAGATTAAGCATACAACTTCCAACCCATGAAAAAATATGCATGTATGATCTTTTAGACAGCAAAGTTGTTTACCCAGGGGCTGTTTTAAGTATTTGAGGGACTATCTTGTCAGCACTTTTGTAGGAGAGGTGGCATTTGAGTAGTAAATATGTATTCTATCTGAATATCTGTATATGGGCCTTGCCCCTAGGAATCCCAGCTGATCCTGAACGGCTTGCAGCTGCAATGCCCTTAATTGGGCGCAGCTGTGGCCAGCAGGGATTGCTGGGATAAAAGGGGGCTGGGCTTTCCAATGACACAGAACTCCGAGGCAGCCTGGAAGGAGCAGGAGCAGTCTGCCAAGGAGGGAATCAGTTGATGAAGACTGAGCCACAAGGAACCCCCGAGAGAGTAAGAGACTACTACTGATATGACTACTACTATTCTGACTCCAATTGGGACTATAGTGTACGGCTACACACTTTTTTTTAGATAAATTCTATAAGAAATAAAAATTCCCATACATACTCCTATTACCAATAACTTGTTGCATTAAGGCAACAATGTTGCTTGAGTGGTTATCCTGTTAAGAGGGGAAGCAATATTCACCAATATGATTGTGACAAGAGACTATTAGTAAGATTAAACCCTGTGTAATGTAAAGTTTCACTGACTTTTAAGGGGCGAGTTACCTGGCTTAGAAAGGTTTAGTTTTGTACAGCTGTCAAATATTAGATGTTTAATGCTCATGGATTTTTTTGTTGATATCAGTGTTGATAAAGCCTCCTCAAGACTGAATGGGACACCAGGGAATGCCCTTTTTCAGGTATTCTGTCATAGCTTGAGGTGTCTTGGCTCTGTCAGAGACGTTGTATTGAGAGCTTCACTTTCTCCTTTGGGTCCTTTCCATTTTGGGTGGCAGAGGTTTAAAAAGAAGCTCTTCTAATAGAGTGTAATTTCAAAATAATGAGAAAATGGAGTTCTGTTGTCCTTGTGGAAAAGATAACTATTCCCCAGACCAATAACTAGGGGCTTGGAAATTCTACCAATCCAGACATAAACCCAGTAATTGACCTGGAAGTACTAAGTACCTAGCCACAAGATGATTTTTAAAAAATAGTAATAGAAACAGTGAATAAAATTATCCAAAAAAATTTTATTATCCCTCTAATAATATGGATATATATTTTTTTGAGAGGGATAATTCCTTCTTTTCACATACTTTAGATCTACTTTTTTATTTGAGTATTTGGTATCTCAACTTTTTGTTTCAAAAAGCTAAAATCTACCAGATGGTTTGGATTTTACCTAGACCAAATTTTTTTTCTTCCTAAGAGTCAAAAATTAGATTGAAAACTTTTATGTTGTCAATACCTGCTGTCAATACCTTATACCTGATGGTATAAGGTACATGTTGGAATTCTTATTATGATTTGGTAAAAAAGATTATTGGATTAGGTTCATCTGCCGCTTTTATGTGTGCAAAACAGGAACAATTCAAATTAACCAAAGTTATACAGGATTAAAATATCACAGTGAATTATATCAGAATTTGTAAGAATCAAAATAGGATATCCCCATCCAACTTACTGTAAAAATCCAATGAGGTGATACCAGCTAAACCCATTGTTCTTAAAAGTCTAAAATCCTAATTGCTCTATTTAGTAGGGAGGTAAATTCCAAATATGGTTAATTTCTTTTTTATTACTTTTTAATCTGATGAATAACTTTTCATTTTTATAAAGCCTAATAGATGGTTGATCTAATTTAAAGCTTCTAAATTATACAGTTAAATATAATGTAATTACAGTATATAAGTCTAATAGACTGGTGATCTTCTTTAGAGATTCTGAGGGTTCTTCAGTTCAGCACTCTGTGGATGATTAATTTTCAGTGGTTATCTGGTCTAAAGTTGTGAATTGTTTAATAAAAAATTGCCATACGGATCACCAGTCTTAATAGGCAGTAAAGCAGCTGATTTACCAATATTTCTTTAAAGAAGAACAAAAATTATGACACTTTAATGAAAGTTGGATTTTTTTTAAAAGTAAAAGCTGCAGCTCTTATTCAAAGTAACAGACAAACAACAAAACCAACACACATTCCCACCCCCTCATCCCTCAAATTGTTCATAATTTTTTCAAAAAGGCAGGGAGAGCCTACTCTATTTTCTTTTAAACATCAAATTTTTAAGCTATTTAGAGTGTTCTTAGGTATATCATCAGTTGCTATCATTGGGATTCTTGACCCTAGGGAGGAAAAAATGTAAAGTAAAAAAGAAAGCATTTTTCTACTAAACACTATATTCTGTTGAGTTGCTAATGACTTCTCTTGGAAGACAGGAGAATCACCTCTTGTATTTGAGGTAGATTGGTTTCATTACCAACTCTAAATGAAATCCTTCTTGAAATTATGACATTAGCTGCACAGCAATAAAAATTGCGTACTTGTCCTTTGACCTATCAACCTGAAACAAAAAGTGTTCTACGAATGTTTTAAATATACAAATATGTGACTGTGTCATACAAAACTGTACCTTCCAGGATTGTTTTGGTCAGATGAATGTAAGCAACTGGAAATGTGTCAAAACAAAAAAGTTAAAACATTCCTTCTTACTAATACTTCCTTAGAGCCCTTGACCAGGCAAAATTAAACTGAAGTTTTGTCTTTGTCAGTCATTCAAAATAAGACACCTCACCATATATGTTGATCTTGCCTCTTCTGTAAAAATATTTTGATAATTCTAAGGATTTTGGGTGAGTTTCCTGTTTTGGTTTGGTTTGGTTAGGATTTTTTTTTTCCATAAAATAATATTTTTAAAAGCCTAATAAGATTGCAATGAAAAAAAATGTCCAAACTTCCCAGGGAAACTGTACAGAAGAGTGTCATTCTTCACTCTTTTCTAGCAAAAGAATGTACTAATTTAAAAGAAAAGAACCCACACATACTTTTAGAGAGGTTGAACAGTGCTATTAGCAGGTATCACTATTCCAAAATTGTAAAATATGAGTTGTAAAACTCAGTAGCTGTAACTGTCCCAGAAGGCAATATTATGAAGATTTTCTGCCCAAGGCAGGGGTGTTGAAACTAGATGATCTTTGAGGTCCCTTCCAATCCAAACCATTCTGTAATGTTATGATTCAATGATTGCAATCCATCTGCAGTGACCAAAGCGTGTGCTTCTGACTTTGGAATTAGAGCCAAGAAGCTGGGGGCATGAAGGAGCAGTGTACTTGATACAGATGGTGGAGCAAGCCAAAAATCACTCTGTACCACTGACAGTAACAGAGGGGGAAATTAATTCAGCAACAGGCTTGCAAAGGAGCTTCTAGTTTTGGGATAATGGATAAGTTTTATAATTATGTCTATTCCTAGCCTTTGAAATTCTTCTTAAGCTTGGAGTTTTAGTTTATTCTCCTTACTTTTCCTTTTATGATTAAAAGGAGCAAAAGCAGGTCTCTTCCACAAAAATATCCAAAGAGAACATATCTTGCATTTACTCAGCACTTTTCCTCTGTTTCTTGGCTAAAAAATGTTGACTCTAAGGGAATGCATATAAAGATGCTCAAAGTACTTAAAATCTCTGATTGTCCTGCCAATCTTGAAAATGCTGAAATCTTCATGAACTCTCAAAAAAAATCATTCACTGAGTTTCTGAAAAGAAAGTTCTGTTCACTTTTCACCTATTAACCATCTACAGCATAGCTGAATATTGAAGGTTATCTCCTCAGATACTGGAGACTTACATAATTAATGTAAACAAATTGTCGTGTAGCTATCCCCCTAATATTAAAGTGTAAAGATGAAGGAAAAGCATATGACTGAGTGCTGTAAACGCATAATTTAGAGATTCTCTAGCTGCATCTGTGTGAGTAATTTGAGCTAGTCAGGGACTACCTGGGCTGGATACCCAATTACATTTTAAGTCCCAGAAAACTGACAGAGTTTGAAGTATACAATGTGAAAACATGACAAATCACAAGGACTTGGATTACCTCAGGCGTCACAGAATTGTGTTCTCTTCTGCCCTGATTTATCCAGTGGTCCTCCAGTTTCTTTAACATGTGTGCAAGATCTCTTAGAAGACCAGGATCTCAGTTTGTAGCACCTTTTCCATGCAACATGGATATGTTCTGCCTCTTCCTGCTCTTCCCTTTAATTACTGCTCCTCCCACTCTTCTTGCCTTCTGTTTTCTTTCTAAAAATTAGTTTCTCTGAAACTAATCACCTCTCCTTATAATTTTGAGGCCCCTTTAAAGAGGGACCTCCTTATCAGCTTCAGCATAATCAAAATCTGTTTCAGCTTATCCGCTGCTGGTTACCTTCCCCACAGAGAGAAGAGGTTATATGTTTAAGAGTAATGCTCCATTCAAGGACAATCAGATTCAAACAAAAGCCCCCATATTTTTAATTTTTTTTCAGGTAATAATCAACTGCCACTCAAAAGAATTACTAGGCTACATGTTATCCAAAGAATCATCATATTATTTAAAAACAGGTCACCTAAACGACCTATTACAGCCCCATCTCTAACTTGTCTGTTTTCATAACATGAAACTGAAGATTAAGGAATACAAACATAGACAATGTAACATCCATCAGCCTCCTGGATCTGGATATCAACCCACAATACTGACAACAGGTTTTTTCACTTTTCCCAAATATTTATTTTGTATCATGTAGACTGCAAGAATTAACTATACTGCTGTTTTCTCTGTTCAACTTGCTGCTTTAAATATTTATATTACAAGCCCACCACATTCATGACTACTGTAAATTCACCAATGAGTTAACAACTGAATTGGTATGAAGGACATTTCCTGAGGAAGTTTCTATGGACAAGTATGGAATAGGTTCATACAGTTATTTTACTATTGGTACATGTTATCTAAAATCAATTTTGAAAACTGTTTCTCTAAGTTAAAAAAAAAAGCCTAAATATTCAAATTCAATCTAAAGTAAAAAGTATTATTATGCTTGTGTTTCAAAATAATTTTTTAAATGTTATTGAGCTTACCTAGTTTTTGAACACTTTGGCCTTAAGAAATTTACAATATTAAGCTAAAAAGTGTTTCAACTTAGAAAGGATGATCTGCCTTTATGAAGAAAATACATGGAAAAATACCTTGTATATTTGATAATTAATAAATGCCTACTTTCATAGTCACACAAAAGTTATGTCTCCACTTCTGCTGGGTAAACAGGTCCTTATACTGAATAAATAACCAAATAAAACACATCAAACCTAAAATTTAGGAACACTTTTGACCAGACATACCCCCTTCTATCTTTGCCTAAAAAAAAAGTCTTCAAAATAGCTAGAATGTAGAATAAAAAAAAACAGTCCGAAGAACATCTTCATCTCCTGAAAATAAATATTTACACCAGAAATAAATTTAGTAGACTTTTTTCTCTTTCACCCCATATATGTATTTTACAATGATGACTGTACTAACTAATTGATTTTGTCTTACTCCCGCCAGATCATGCCAGAAGTGGTGATTAGAGGAACAGAACAGTGCTCATAGTTCAGGTCTAGGCAGATACTTTTTTTAAAAAAAAGTTTTGCTGTTATAGGGATTGATCTGAAAGACATTTGTGTCCTCTGTTTAAACAAATTATATGCAGTTACCAACTAAATATATCATGTGTCCTCACAAAAAAAAAGTTTCTTTCTTCAGGAAAAAAAAGTCCAAAGGGAGCATCTGGGATCTCCACAGATCATCCAGCATCTTGGTGGAAAAATCATCCATGTGAAAAAAATGTGACAATGGCCTGTTAATTTTTTAAAGAAGATACACGTGCTTCACGTTCATTACCCCCGGGAAATGTGGAGCTGATTAAACAGGAGAGGTCTGTGGCAGAATGGAGAACTTTGATCAACAAATGAAGGCAGCTGGTGAGTGCATCCATCCACATCACCGTGCTGTGAAAGAAATTTGTAAAGTCAGCTCCAGGAGGAGCATAATCCTGAGCAAGCAAGCCTGATTCCAGGGTCTTGCTCTCTCTTGGACACCATGTAGGACAAATGGAATAAATCAGGCAATATGAGACTTGATATCAGTCTTGGCTGGGTTTCTCAATGTTCTATCCCAATGCTATAGAGTTCAGGATCAGACTTAACAATTGGAATCATAATGTCAGCCTACTTACTGATTATGCAGATATAAAAAGTTGGGAGGGACTCTAAGTATGCTTAAGGTAAAAAAATAATCAAAAATTACCTTTCCAAACTGAACAAACAACCTGGGGGGAAAAATGGCAGTAGAAAATACGACATTCTATTTTCAGGCAGAAAACAAGGGCAAATAGAGGAAGGTGAATGGCTAATTAGTCAGCAGTTCTTCAAGAAACATCTGAAGGCTGTAAGAAGGAAGCAGTCATCATATGACAGCAGACAATAAATTCTTTATTAGCATTTATATATTGCTGCATAGCTCTGATATACAGCAGGAGTCAGGAAGCTTAAACTCTGTGCCTCCACCCCATTAAAGCTCTGAGAACACTTCAGCCTGAGCAGTAGCTGATGTCAAGCACTTCAGTAAGTTGACCTAATTGAAGAGAAAAGCAAAAGAAAGATCTAGAAAACACATGAACAATAAAACAGAAAAAAAAAAACAGCTATTTCAGTTGCATCTACAAAAAATTCAACTGAGATATATGGTAGCAAGTTATTGAAACAAATGAAGAACTAACCTGAGCTTAAAATTTATGGAGGGTAAGACAAGGAATGGGGAGAAAAATCTTGACTGGAAATGAGGAAAAATATTTTAATAATAATATTAATTGCCTTAAAATTTTGTTCTGTTTCCAACATTAGATATCTTTCACAGGAAGCTTAAGAGCACTTATCCAAAAGACGCAGCAATGATTTATCTTGCCTTGGGTCCCTTTTCCCTGGATGATCCCTTGAATTCCTTTTTAGCCCTGTTTTTTAGTGATTCTATAACTTGAGGAAGCTTTAACAAAGATAATGGAATTTTATTGCTACCTAGCTTTTCAGCAGCTAAGTCTCATTAAATTTAATTCTCTTTCTGAATTCATAAAGCAAATTCTGAAGTTCCCATGGGAATTTTGCTATCTCCTAATCTTTTTTTTTCTGCAAATACCCTTTTATCAAAGGATTCCTCCCAATATATCCAATTTTCTCATGAGATATCTGTAACTGGTAATATTGTAGAAACAAAATATTCTGAGGCAAATGAGAATTAGGAAAGGTCTTTCTGGAAGTCAGAATTCAGGTGCTGATCCTGTACTGATTTCATTATCTGTCATAATTGTAAAAAGTCCACCTGACTACAGGTAGTAAAAATGATAATGTGTTTCTAAGTGGGCTCTTATTTAATTTTTTTGTGAATTTGATTGACTGCATGTTTTGTTGTGTCCCTCAGCATGGGAGAATGCTACTGCAAACTTGTAAAATATACACTTTTGAGCTCATGTATGAATTGAATGCCTTCTTAATGCTTGAAGCTGAAGGCAACAGAAATTATTATGCACCTGTGATGATAGGATCTGATAAAAAAATAGAAGCAGCTTTTTGCTTCTTAGTTAGTTCATCAAAAGAGAATAATTCTTTTTTTTTTTTTTTTTTTTTGTCATTCTTTTCCTCAGCTTTTTACTTCCACTCCAGTTTAGAATGCTAGCTCTAAAGGAAAACATACAATTTTGAATTGTCATAGAGCAGGACCAAAGGGTATTTATGATTAAAAGCTTAAAGCGTGCATATGGATATATCAACATTATGACTGAAAGGCATCAATTTTCATTGTTACTCCAGGGAAGTACTTACTGGGACAAGTCCTTTATCTCTCAGTTTAATAAATGTAGTCTTTAACCCATTGGCCACATTATGTCGCTTTATTACAAAGGTATAGGTATTGCTGACAGCATGAGGAAACTAAGGCACAAAAGATAAAGCTCTGACCAAAACCTCTCATATATTAATAAAGGATTCAGCAGTGGGAAGGGACATGGAAGCTGTCTTGATGGGTTGAGTCAAAGATTTGTTAGAATGAAAGAACAATCACTTATCCAAAGTTGTCAGGGCTGGGTCTTCACTGACTTTACTCACCACTTAAACCCAGCTGATGGTGAATGCAAAGTAAAGATTAAATAAATTGTGAATATCCATCATGTTGTTATAACATAATGACCCATAACTGCTATTAAAACTAAAATATATTTGAACATCTGAGCATTGCTTTAGCTTCTGTAGGGCTTCATCTGTAGGGCAATATCCTGTTGTGAAGTGACAAATTCTCTGGTCTTTTATTTACTTTCCTTTTACCAAACTGTACTCAGTTGTGCCTTTACCAGCTATTGCACTCTTAAGTTCAAGTAACTTGATGAGGGTCATGAATTTAACACAGTGGAAAGATTTAGAGTTTGCAGGTCACATAACATCTACCAGCATTTCCTCTGGTTGACATAGATAGGGAATTGGATAGTGGTAAACATCCAGGAGATCATACAAGATTTTTGGAACACATGATAGTCTAGTACATGGAATCAGCATAGGATTCAGTTTTAGGGTTGGTCATGTTCAGGGCCAGGAGCTGATTCAATGATCCTTCAGGGTCTCCCTTCCAGCTCAAGCTGCTCTATGGTTTTATGATTCTGTGTGTGAATGTGTGTGTGTATGTTTTGTATTCCAGGTTGTAAGAAAATCCTTATTGCCCATAGTATCTATAAAGCTATCATGTTCAGGACATTTCTAAATTTGTTTTTATACTCAACAGACTGTAAAATTTGGTTTCAAGTTTGCTGTCTATTGTGCACATGAAGACTCTAGCATTTTATGATAAATTGATAATTGACCCAAGAGAACATCTCAATAGTTCAGTCTGTTTCAGTACATTATTCTAGGAGTACCTAAGGTCTCACAAAATGACTGATTCATTGACTGCATGTATTCTCAGTTGATTAAGTATGCCTGGTAAATATTCATAGGATATTTTTGTTAATATACTGTATACTATATCATCTTTTCAGTTAATCACATTCAAACAAAAATAAGGCAATTGCTTTTAATTTCCTTTTTTTTTTCCCCAGTGGTTAATTGCCTAAAAAATTCAGTATGTGACTAAAATACAATGCATTCATTAATAAAGCCATCTCTCTACAATGAGATTATGAGCTATCAGATCACATAGTGATTTCTTCACATCTATAAAGCCATTCAGAGGTCATTTTTTTTCTTCCCACAGGTCTGATTAGGGTGCCCCAAAGGACACTGTGCTTCAGAGACAACTCTGAGACTGAATCATGCTTTGTTGCCTGTCTTGGTTTGAAAAGACAGGTGTCAGCTAAGGAAGGCAGGAGCCTCCCTTGATATGGAAAATGTAAACCTCCTCCCTCCAAATTATTATAATTTTGAATGCAAGAGGCTATTGGGCAAAGATATGGGAATAGGAGTAACACTTCATTATTAGGGAAAAAATAAAATAAATTAGAAATGCATTAATACAAAACAACACTGACTGAGTCAGAATAAGACCTGACACCCTGTGGGGTCAAGGGTGTTGGTGGAAGTCCCACTGAATGGTGGCTGCAGCCCTCCTGCAGTGACAGGGGTGGTTCTAGAGCAGTGATCCTGTAGAAGGGTATAGTTTTCCTCTGAAGGTGCAGTGGTGGTGTAGATGGGCCTGGGAATCCAGTAGAAAAGGCTGCTGTGGTGTCCCAAATGTCAGATTATATCCAGTTAGGAATGCTTGGCTCCTCCCCCTGGGTGGAGGATCTCCCAATAGGATGATGTAATTTTATCAGTCAGCAGTGACACTCAATGGCCCATTAACAGAAGATATTTTCTGGAAGGAGGATTGGTCTTGGAAGAGATAAAGAAACTGCCCCACTTGGTTTCAACAGGTGGCCTGATTAACAGAAGATAACTGCCCCATCTCTAACAGATGGCAATAGAATGCACACCCTCAGCCACATCTTGCATTTCTAACCCAAGACATTGCTTCATGGCTTTTCTACAGAATATATTTGCTGCTTGTTGCCCAACTCAGCACCTAAATACAGCAATGGCAGTAATTCTCTTCTGGTAGAGAACAGATGTTAACTGTTGGTAATTTCACATCAGGTTTTGAAGAGTAAACATATATCTGGTACAGGAGGAATCATGCAAAGCACAGGAGGAATTATATTCTCACCTTATGCCCTGTATGCCCAAAATTCATAGATAGCCCAGCTGTAAATGTTCAGCAAATGAGATTATAAGGTCAGTAGTCTAGAGGGTGGAATGGGCAGCCTCCATAAACCACTGTGAGCAGAGGAGACTGCTGATGTGGTCCCACAGAGGTGTAAGACTTAGAACTTTCAGTTACCTCTAATCACAAAGCGTTGAGCAAAATTGTCCAGTCAGGTTTCCACCCCTCTTATTGTCTTCTTATATTAACCATAAGTCATCATACATTTGTTATGGCATACTGTGTCAAAAGTTGTGCTGACTGTCCCTAGCCACACTTATGCCTTTCATATGCTTGGAAATTTCTTCCATGAGCCATGGACAAATTCAAACGCTATAGAGAAACCATCTGAAATGCATGTCTTCTCACAGAATTAAGACAAAGGTCTGATCTTCTCACATGACTAAAACAAAAGGTTATTTATTGAAACAAACAGGTTTAAAGACCATATTTTCTGTGTGCATCCTATTTAGTTTGGGGACAGCTTTGCCACAGAATGCCAAATCCTATGTTTGTACTGGCAGGGAGGGTGAATGCTTTGTGTCTCATGCACAAGGATGCAGAGTTTGGCCTTTTGCAAATATTCAATAAATGTGTGCGCTGTTCCACTTCATGTCCTCCTTTCTTTAGAATGGAAATCAACAAAAGAGGGGCTAAAGTTTCTTGCAGTTTAGCCCTTCAGGAGCACTGCTTTGCCCTGCAAGAAGACATCCATGATACCTGTTCAGTCTACCGTTACACTACTGCACTTCAATTTAAATTCAGTATCTGAACCCAGTAATAGATAAGCAATGAGCACTAGCAGGAAAATCCAAGTATTTCCTTATTCCGTTAAACACGTTCAAATGGGATTTATTTTTCTTAGGATATGGGGTTTTTTCTCCCCTTTGAACCTTGATTTAAGATGGTCACAGTCCTCCCTGAAAACAGTTTTAAGTGTAAACTTAGGCTTAGAGAAAGAAATGCTTGGGTTTATTGATAAGAAGAGGAGCTAGAACTATTATGTTTAATGCTAAAAAAATGCTTTGAGAGCAGTTATAATCCTCAGTCTTGAGAGATCAATGAAATCTTAACAGAATGAAGTCTTTCTGGGGACAGACTCTAATGCATTTTCCTGTTTCTCAGCTGACCATTTCTAGAGAGAGAATATTGGATTAGGCAAGGTATTCCTATGCTCTTATTCTCCACTAACTGGCAGGAAGAGTTACTGTTCAGCTAACTGTAGCAAGAGGGCTACAGTTCCTGAGAGAAGGGACGTACTGCCTTTAAAATTATGTGTTGATGTTATGGCCATACTGATAAATTTTCCTCCCTTGCAGATCTTGAACTCATATGTGTGTTCTGAGCAACATCACACTTATCACATTTGTTTGAAGAAGTTTTTTTTGTGAAGGACATTAGTTAAATTTTTGCATCCTTCAAAATTTATGTGCAAAAAATGTGAATTCCAAAAGAGAAAATACATGTAGCTCATATTACATATGCCAGATATTTTAAATCCAATAAAATGAGGTCTGTCACACCTGTGCATAAATTGTATGATTCTCAAAAGGAGACCAGCAAATTATTGTTTTCCAGCAGCATAAAGCTTAGATTTGTGTAGATTGACAATGCTAAAATTATTTGACAAGGGTAAAAATCATTGCCTATGTTTCAGAGCCATGTAATGAATTGTAAGAAAGTTCTCATAGGTTGAAATGAAAGCACAGTAAAGAAATGTTGAACAAAGTGTTCAAATGTTTGAACAAAGAAATGTTGCCTGTGAAATATTGGGTCATCATTCTGAATCTTCCACTCATTTTCAATGTTGCCTTGAGCAGCTCACCTAAATCTTTCTGTTCAGTTTTGTCTTTCTAAAATTGGGATACTCAAATCCTATTTTCTGTTCTATGGAGACATCTTTGATTAATTAGTTACTATCTGTAAAATCCTTTACAATGTAAAGTGTCCTGTAAGTATGATAGCTTGTTTAAAAAGGTATTTTCATGAATAAATGAAAACTTTCTCCAGTCAGTAAAGTTGCTAGAGGAATAGATTAAATACAGAAATGAACATATTCAGAAAGTGAAAAAGCAAAACTAGATATAACTTCAAGGAGGAAAACTGGAGCATAAATGGAATGTGTGGCAGGGCATCACAACATTTAATATCAGGAATATTTATGTGCATGCTGCAGATGTATTAAACTGCATTAGGAGAATGATGTGGCAGTAAAACAATAAAATGTGATTGGACTAAATTAAGAGTGATGTCACTATACAAAAAGGACAGTAGCATTATGGAAGCCTATTTTGAATCTCCTAAAAATCAGAAACATAAAGTACTGGATTTCAGCATCTTACTATAATGAAAACATAATGAATACAGGGCCAGAGAGCAAATTAAGAAAATATCCCCTCATGCCAAACCACTCACCACAATATTTAAAAAGCTATGGGAGCCAGATTTTTTTTTTTTTTTGTAGAGTCTGTAGCACTAGGACACAGGTAAGGGTTCTAAACCAAAAGAGGGTAGAATTAGACTAAAAATAAAGAATTACAATGAGGAGAATGAAACACTGGAATAGGTTGCCCAGATAAATGTGAAAAATGCCCCATCCCTGGAAAAACTCATGGTCAGATCAGATGGGCCTCTGAACAACTTGATCTAATTGCAGGTGTCCCTGTCCATGGCAATTTTGGACTAAATGACCTTTAAAGGTTGCCTCATACCCAAACTATTTTATGGTCGTATGCTACACACTACAGAAAAATAGAACAATCATTAATTGCTGCAAAATAATCCACTAAAATCCAATCATTGGGTAATAAACAAACACAAATCAAACAGAAAAGAAGAGAAATCTTGAGACTGAAAAAATAAACATTTCACCAAAGGAAGCTGTGTCTATTTAGAGCACATAGACAATTTCATGTGGTAGAAAAACAAATACAGAAGATTTATGGATTATTGCAAAAAGAAGAGGCTCTCTAATGACAGTAGATGATTTTCTTTCTGCATTCAAGAATGCAAACCATATTTTTACTGGATATCCATTCATTATTGCCCAATACCATGAACAAAAAATAATTTTAAATTATTTGGGAAAAAATTTGTAATTGTCATAGTATGAGTGGAAAGAATGATTGTAAAAATGTTCCTTTTTTCCCTCCAAATTAATAATTTACTTTCAATAATTTACAAATCAAAAATTGTAAATATTCATTGATGTCAGATGACTTATACCCATAAATAATTTAAAACTGAAGAGTAAAACTCAAAAATCCCTTTTTTAAATTACTGAAATAAAGCTTTATCGTGGATTATATTATGCTTTTCCCAAAGCACCCAAGATATATGTATTTTCAATTATAATATTCAATGTATTATGTCAATTTAACAAAGAAACAATAAGCATTTTGTTGTTAAGAGCTTCATGCATCTGGGAATGATAATACTGTTTAAGAGATAACAGAGATGCTGAGTAGCTGATTAGATGATATATTTATAATGTTGAATCTCTTTTTAATCATACAATTTACTTAATATAATCACGAATACCACTAAATTACTCTGAGGTGCAATGGCATCTATGAAGATGCTGGAAGTGGGAACAAATTGTCATTACCTGCTCTTCATTCTGGTACCTCCTTTACCCTGCACAACTTTGATTTCTAACTAGCATTTACCATGGAGATAATGCTTGCACTGGCATTCTGAACACAACCAGCACACTCAGATAGACCCCAATAATTATCTCTTTGGCTGGTCTCTCACACTGCAATATTTCTTACATGTCTTTTCACCTGAGAATGGATTAAGGCTCTCCAGAGATCTCCCCAGGTGATGACATGGTCACTCACAAGGACCAAGCCCCACACTGCTTCAGCAGCATCATCAACTCTTCTTGCTGAAAAGCTTGATCTTGTGTTGATCCTAAACTCATTTGTTAAGTCTCCCCAAGGTCTGGAGACTCTTCTCTATGTGAAGGAATCCCATTCCATCAGAACCGGCTCCAACATCAACTGCTGAAACTGCCATGTGAAGTCAAGCACTGCATTCAATCCCTTACATAACCCATTTTTCTGTAAAAACTATTGTGTTATGTTTGCCAGATCCCAGATTGTTTTGTGTGCATACCACCTTCCAAGACTGGAAACTGTTAAGCCATATTCACTGGAGCACCTATTTCAATGCTGTCAATATCCCCAACATGGAGAGGTGAGTTCTGTGTTTGGAGATGATACAGCTGACAGATATCTGACTGAGTTGTGTTTGTGGCTTTGATTTGTTTACCAGATTTTTGAAGTCAGGTGATCTTTCAGGAGGACATGACGTGAAATCATTTTCATATGACCCATATATATGTAGGAAAATATATGTGGTATGGAGACTCACTCTAAGTAGAAAAATAACAATTGTTTATGGTATCCTAAAAAAACCTAGACACCAAGCATGCAAATTAAAGAAAGCAGCAAACGTAAACTACTGATATTCTATCTCTCCCCATGTAAGTTGAGTGTATGTTTAGAATAAAGTATGCAGGGCCTCACAGTATAAGAAAAAATCTTGACACATTGGATGAATTTCAAGGAAAAGCAACATAAATTATTGAGGGGCTGAAAGGATTGACTTACGGTGAAAGATTAAAAGAAATAAATATGTATAACTTGCTAAGCAATGACTGGAGGGGGAAAGGGGGAAGGGAGATGTTAACTATCTACGTACATTTGAAGGCTATAAACACCAAAGACAGAAAAAAATTATTTAAGGTGGTCTTAGTGTATAGCCAAGCTTAAATCAGACCAACTAGAAATTAATGTTGGTAAAATTAAACCAGAAGTGAAAAACATCTGAAACCATAAACTCTTTTATGAAGTAAAAGAATTCTGAGAGATGTATTTGTTCAGAAGTGTTAGCAGTCTTCTTATTTGGCCAGGGTATGAGACAAATGCATTCAAATACTTCTTTTTCTATAAACAGAAATTCAAGTTTTCCAAATTCCCAGTGAGTTTTCACACAGGTGGTACTAGCTTTGTACTGGTGTCTCTCTATCCTCTTAGTTCTCTCATGAATTTTGAATGTTCTTCTGATTCAGAACTAGAATAAATTTTGAAATATTTGTAGGGAGGGAGTGTTGGTGTCTTGTTTTGTTTTGCTGTTTTTACAAAATTGATTTGTTTTTTGTCTAGACCTGCACTAGATTATTTACCATAGGAAATGTACTTGCACTTACAAGGTGTATTGGATTTTCATGGGCAGTTTTTGGTACCGGGGGAGCTAAGAAGATGCCAGAAGCATTCTCCTTTTGCAACAGGACCAATCCCAGGAGACATCAAGACAGATGTGCCACTGGCCAAGGTTGGACCAAGTATAAATGATGGTAATGCCTTTGTGATAATTTATTTAAGAAGAAAAAAAATTTATTGCGCCCCTAGGGAAGAGTGGGGTGAGAATGTGTGAGAGAAGCAACTATGCAGACACAGTGGAGAAGGAGCCGGGGAGTGTTGCAGGCACTGGGGCTGAGATTTCCCTGCAGCCCATGGTGAAGACCATGGTGAAGCAGCTCTCCCCCTACAGCCCATGGAGGTCCACAGGGAAGAAGAGATCCACCTGAAGCTTGTGAAAGATCCCACCCCAGAGCAGGCAGATGCCTGAGAGGAGTTTGTGAACCTCTGGCAGGCTTGTGCTGGAGAAGGGCAGAGATTACAGATCCATGGAGAGAGGAGCCCTCACTGGAGCAGGTTTCCTGGTAGGACTTGTGATGCTGTGGGAGACCCACACTGGAGCAGCCTGTTCTTGAAGGACTGCACACTGTGGAAGAGTGACCCACGATGGAGATATTTGTGGAGAACTGTTGCGTGAGGGATGAAATCACATTGGAGAAATTCATGGAAAGCTTGCACTGGAAGGACCCCGTGCTGGAGCAGGGGAAGTACTGCTGTCCCTGTGCTGTGGCAATGTGTGACAAACTGGTAACCCCCATTCTGAGGTGCTGGGGGAGGACACAGAGTTGAGAGGTGTTTTTAAGGTCTTATTTTACTTCTCATTATCCTGCTCTGATTCTGTTAATGAATTCAATTACTATCTCTAATTTGAGTCTGTTTTTCCTGTGATAGTATTTGCTGAGTGATCTCTCTGTCCTTATCTCAACTCATGAACCCACCATTATATTTTCTCTGCCTTGTCCAGCTGAGGAGTAGAATGAGAGTGGAGCTTTGTGGGTGCCTGGCCCACAAAGTCAGGGTCAACCCACTATGGCCTTTTTAAAGGATTGTAGTGGGTCAACCTTGGTGGAACCAGATTCCCACCAAGCCACTCCACTATTCAGCTTCGCAGGTAGATAGGGGAGAGAATATAAGATGGAAAGCAACTTTTAGGCTGAGATAAGGCAGTTTACTAAAGCAAAAGAGAAAGTCTGTGTGTGCATGAGCAAAGAGAATGAAAAAAGATTTATTCTCTACTTTCAGTCAGCGAAATATTCAGCCACTTCTCAGGAAGCAGGGCTTCAACATGTACATTGTTGCTCCAGAAGGCAAACACATAAGAAATGCCCCACTTCCTCCTCCTTTTCTTAGCTTTTCTATCTGGGCTGACATCACGTGGTGTGGAATAGCCCTCTGCTTAGTTTAGGTCAGCTGGGCTGGTTGTGTCCCCTTACCAGAATCTTGTCCAGCCCCAGATCCTTGTTGGGGGTAAAATGTTGAGAGACAGCGCTGATGCTGTGCCAGCTCTGTTCATCAGCAACCAAAACACTGGTGTGTTACAAACACCTTTCCAGCTAACAATGCAAAGCACAGCACTCTGAGGGCAGCTGTGGGGAAAGAAATTCTATCTCAGCCAGACCCAACACACCAGCAAGGGGATGAAATGATCTAATAAGCTTATTTCATCTGTAATACCTATAGTTATGTGACAATTTGTTTCAGGAAAACAAAGGCTTCACACTCAGAGAATGATCAAAAAGCTCACAAAATAAAGTACAGGGAGAGAATGCCAAAATAGCCTAACGGTATCAAACTTTCAAGCACTTGTTTTTGTGTTTCTTCTGCTCTTCCTCGAAAAAGGCTCTGAAATCCTTTAAAATGTAGGCCTACTTGTAAATCACAGAAACTCATCATGTAATCATAGATTTGCTTAGATTGGAAAAGACCTTTAAGATCGAGTCTGACAATAACACAACACCACCAAGTCCACCACAAAACCATGTCCCTAAGCAGCGCACCTACACATCTTTTATACTCTTCCAGGGATAATGATTCAACCATTTCCCTGGGAAGCCACTTCCAATGCCTGACAACCTTCTCAGTAAAGAAATTTTTCCAAATAACCACAACAAACTGTCTTACTGTTAAATACTGAGGCAAAGGTGAAATTAAGTACCTCAGTCTTTTCCTCAGCCTTGGTCACTACATTTCTCTCCATATCCAATATAAGATGGGGATTTTCCTTGGCCTTCTTTTTCTTGCAAATGTATTTATAGAAATATATTTTATTGTCTTTTAGATCACTAGCCAGATTAAATTCTTGTTGGGCTTTGGCCCTTCTAACTGTCTCCTCCCATAATCTCATGATATCCCTGTAGTCCTGAGTTTCCTGCCCTTTCTTTCAAAGATCATAAACTCTCCTTTTTTTCCCTGAGTTCCAGCCAAAGCCCTCTGTTCAACCAGCCTGGTCTTATTCCCCATCAGTTCATCTCTTGGCCTGTGGGCACAGCCTGCTCCTGTACCTCTAAGATATCCTTCTGTAAACACCTCCAGCCTTCCTGGATCCTTTGTCCTTCAGCACTGCCTCCCAAGGGACTCCCTCCACCAGTCTCCTAAAGAGACCAAAGTCTGCCCTCTGGAAGTTCAAGGTGGTAGGACACACTGAGGGGTCCCCATTATGCTTTTGGAGTGTGTCCCTGAATAATTCAGTCAAATTGCCCTCCAATACAGTAGGACTGCTCAGTGAAGGGTCCTTGCAATGGGATACTGTCAGACTGATCAGGCATGAGGGTATTGGCTTTCCTGGGAGCTGAGAGACAAGTCAAACACTAAGGAAATCTCCTGCAGTAAGGGTTGAGAAAAATCTCACCCTTTCACATGACAGATGTATTTTTAAAATTCCATTTGTAGATATTGAAGAACAGACAGAGTCATATACGTATATATATTTATACATATATATATACACATAATGAGATCAACACTGAAGTAAGTCTTTTGGTCGCTGAAAGAAAGGTCTGGGAAAATGGCTTGGAAATTAACTTTGGGTTTTTGGTTTCTTGGGTTTTTTTTAATACAGATAGGTTGTCTGCTAGCTTGGAAACCTGCAATAACTATTTCTAGTAATAGTGCATCATTCATCACATAATTTCTTTAGACTAGGGATTTCAGGAACTGCTGATGGAGAGTTTATTTTCAAACAGTATTAATGGCCTCTATTATTTTTGCTTACTAAAGTGAATTACTGCAAAATAATAGGTGTGACTTGTCCAGGACTCTCACTGAAAATATTGAAAGGAACTCTTTCCTGTGTTCTTTTTCCGCCAGTTAACAAATACAAGTTAATGATCCTCCTACCCATGTGCCCCAAACCTCAAAGGTAAACGGAAGGAGTCCCAATTTTTAACCTGTAAGCATATACCACTGTTTTACCAGCAAAAATTTTGTGTTGAACCTGCCAGCGTAGTGAATGTCTGTGTAAGCATTAAATCAGGAGAGAAGATGTTTTTTAGCTGATATTCCATATGTATGAAAGAGTTCTGAATGTCCAGGGCAATCCTGAATTGCTGGATGTTATGGCTTAATCTAGTAAACCCCAAGCCATATATTAAACTCTGCCGGTGTGGCAGATGTATCAATTACTACAAAGTTATCCTTAGCATGTCCAAGGGGCAGGCCAGGCATTGTGTCAGAGGGGTCAGCTTTTGGTAAGTACTTCAAGCTACTATAACATTGGAATAAAACTTAAAAGTGCATCTTCTATGAAGAACAGTCAATTTTGTATGAGAGAGTGTTGTGAATTAACCCTGCCTGGCATTTTGCTCACTCCTCCCAAGTGGGATGTGGGAGAGAATCAGAGGTATAAAGGTAGAAAAACTCATGGGTTGAGATAAAGACAATTGAACAATTAAAGCAGAAGTTGCACATGCAAACAAGGCAAAATAAGGAATGAATTCATCACTTCCCATTGTTAGGTATTTAGCTATCTCTGGGAAAGCAGGGCTTAATCATGTATAAAGTGTACTTGGGAAGACAGACAGCATATGTAAAATGCCCAAATGCTCCCTTCCTCATTCTTTCACAGTGCTTTTATTGCTGAGAATGATGGAAGAATATCTCTTGGGTCAGCTGGGGTCAGCTTTGCCTGGACACCCTCCCAGCTTCTTGGCCACCCCCAGCCTCCTGACTGGCCAGGCAGAGTGAAGCAAAGTCCTTGACCCTGTGTGAGCACTGTTCAGCACTGGCTGAACATCCCTGGGTTATCAACACTTTCCAGCACAAATCCAAAACACAGTCCCATGCCAGCTGCTGTGAAGAAAATGAGCAGCACAGAGAGAAAAGAAGCTCACAGCTCTGACTTGCTATAGGTAAAAAAATTCTTCACACAAGGGTAGTCAAGTTTTGGAGCAAGTTGCCCAGAGACATAATGAAGGTTTCAGAAAGTCCTGAGTGAGTTAATCTGATCCCATTGCTGACCTTACTTTGAGCAAGGAGTTGGGCTAGAGAACAACTGCCGTTCTTTCCATGCTGAATTATCCTGTGGTTTTGTAGGGGTGGCTGAATTTTGCAGACCAAGAAATGTGAGTCCAAGAGCTTCATCTCCCCACATTCAGCCTAACAAGGCTCAACATGTGCTCCCAGTAGATACAGAGACAGAAGTAAACAACACACATATAAATATACACATGGCCAGCCACACAGATCAACAGAGACAGAAGCACAAACAATATTCAATATTCATGCAAACACAAAAAGTACTAACAGTCTCATGCTGTTCTCTTCTCTGTCTGATCAGGATAGAAGTCCATTAGTGGAAAATTTATTGGCATATATAGACATATATAAAGTGTGGATCCCTACAGGAGCTGGCTTTGGACAATGTTTATTTTGTGAGTCAGTGGCCTGAAAGTTTGAACATTTCCCCAGTGATGTTTTGCATCTAAACTACAACATGATCAAAATGTAATAAAAAACTATGTACTTGAATGTTGGATCTAAAAATCTCCATTAGTGAGCTGGGATTTGAACACATAAAGAGGTAGAATTTAACCATTAAGCCTTCTAAGAGAAAGAAAAGCCCAAAAAACCACACCAGAAAAAAATAAACCCATTTTCTTATCCTGAATATTGCCTTAGGAGAAGTGAAAGATAGCACAGATTCAGGGTGCTTGTATCCTTTACATTTTGCCTCACTTTTAACACTTGAACCTGAATGGTGTTTGACTCTTTTTCTTACCTGAAAGTTTCTTCAGCAAACATTCACATTACTTTGTAGTCACTTCAGAATTCTGATGCATTTATTTAGCTTTCAAAGCAAATTTGGATCTATTCCAGATAGTTACTGAACAGCTTCAATTCATGAAGGTATTTTCCTTTAAAGTATATCAAGATGCATCTTTAAATGACTGCTCTACATTCAAAAGACTCTGGTGAGTAGATTCCATACTCCTTATGAATCAATGCTGCTAATTATTGCAGTTTTCTCTCAAGTCTTATAATAGCTGGTAATGACTTTAAAGATATTATTCTGGAGACAAACAACAGCATGATGCAACCTTCTATATTTTTCATTAGTGAATTTTGAAACTGTGAATTTGTTTGTGGTTTAGCTTGAGAATGTCATTAATAGGTAAATTACAAAAGGTTTGGAAAGAATATATGTGTGAAACTGTATCAATATATATCTGTGTGTTTACATATTAAAATCCATGTTTATTTCTATAGGTTATAAGAAGAATGTGCAACATGTTTATATATATTTAGTATATTCTAGCATTTGGTGGAAGCTGGCCAGTTCTCCCAGGCAACTAGAGACTGTTCAAGAAGAAATGGCCTCACCCTGCACCAGGGGAGATTTAGGATGGACATCAGGAGAAATTTCATCACAGAAGGGTTGTTAAACCTTGGAATGGACTGCCCAGGGAGGCTGTGGAGTCACCATCCCTGGAGGTGTTCAAGAAATGACTCCCCATGGCGCTCATGGCACAGACATGACACAGTTTATTGACAAGGTAGTGATCTTCCAAAGGCTGGACTCAATAGTCTCAGAGGTTTTTTCCAACCTAAATGATTCTGTGATTATATATCTGTGTCTTAAGATGTTAAAATTAATTAATGAGTTTTGAACCTTTTGATTTTTCATGCCATAACTGCAGTATATGCTTTCATAAAATAATACATTATGTTACAATTATGAAGTATTATTCATCTCTAAAATCAACAGAGGCCTATTTCTCAGTTTCACAGAAGCCATTTTACATTTCATGGCAATATAATGGTCCATTTGGTGGACACATCTTCTCTTTATTCTCATCTTCAGATCCCTTTAAAGTGCCACAGATGCATAATCTAGCCTTCGTATGGCCAGGAATCAGAGCCAAGACTGTCATTACAAGAATCACTCTGCTGATCACTGTCTGGGACTAAGCTATGTTGCAGAACTCTTAGGACAAAGAGGGAAGAGATATTCAATATAAGAGTTGCAGAAGAAATTTTAAAAAATGTAATTTCCATTATTAGAAATTACTGGCAATATTAAAAAAAAAAAAAAGGTGTATTTAATTTTATTAAATATTGACGATTCGCTCAGCAGTAATACTGGAAGGCGTAAAGGAACTTAGCAGTCAATTGGGAACATCTCATGACTCTGAAGGCCTCCAGTCTAAAATCATGCTTAAGTAAGGAAGAAGGAATTGTAGGTGCTTCCCAAGTGGCTGCTGAGAGGGACACTAAAGCAGGATTGTCAGTGAGTTACTGACTGGAACAGTCGCTAATGCAACAGGGAAAATACTTTAAATTCACATGGATTTTGAGGGCAGCTGAGAAATCACTAAAGTAGCACCCATTCCATACATGGTTGATCAGGCTGAAGTGAAGGTAACAATCACTCTAAGGCACTGACTAAGGCACCCGAAGTCAAAAGAGAAATTTCCTTTCAGAGAGGTTTTTTAGGACTAAAGCTGGTTCTCCACTTTCTTTACTGACACACATTGCTAAAATGAGATATTTCTGCATTCCCAGCTTCACTGGTATTCCCTGCAGCAGGGTGTCCATGCAGCAGTATTAGAAGCACAAGGCAAATGTCATAACTGCTTGATTAAAAAAAAAACTGCTTAAATAGGCCTACAGAATTTAGCACCTTTCCATAGCAGGGAATCCTACATTGACAGAGAACACCACTTATGCTTGGTGATGATTTAAGTAAATTTATATGCAGGAAAAATAAAGTCATGACCTGTCTTTTAATCCTTCATGTAGTTTCTCTATCATTCTCTGTCACACACCCAAGTCAAAAGAAAAACAGTACCATCAAAATAATCAGCTCCAAAGTTTATGAGATACATTATTTCCCCCTTCTTCTGAGGATGTGACCTCTCTACCCTTAATCATCTTACTTATGAGCTCTCTTCTGTGAGTGATAGACTGCTGTTAACGCTAAAAACTGTAGCTGATTAAATCTCAGCAGAAGCAACAAACAACTTTTAAATCTCATGGTCTCCAGAATAAGCACCAAAGTCTAATAAGATTGTTTTGGACTCCAACTGGTAAATGTGAGATCATAAAATGGAGCACCAAAACTTTAAACACCTTTATTTTATGTCTCAGTACTTGATACTATGCCTACTTAATAGTCAAATATCACCTTCTAAATCAACCATACTCCTTACAGACTTTGTTTAAAAGACCTCTACCTTTGTTTAGTTTTGTCTTTTTCTAGTTTAATCACACCGAGTTCACATCAGCTACTGACATTGTGATGTCTACATCCTTCTGGTACATTTTCTTACTCCAAAATCTTACATGCACCATTATAATTCTACTATGCTAAGAAAAATCTGTAACAAGAGTTTGTCAGCCTACTGCCAAGTTTATATTTTAGGGTGGTATTGAAGAAAACTTTCTTGATTATAGTAAGATAAATTCTCCAGACAATTTATGTTAATTTTTTTAATGGAACGGAAGTTTAGAACACAGTGATTATTAAAACAAGGAAACTCATCTGGCCTCTTATTAGATTAGATAAGGAAGTAATTTTGCTTAGAGCAACAAATTTGAAATCTCTTAATTTTCTTTCCCGTTCATGTGACTCTAGCAGTTTAGATAAAACAAGCAGTTAAAGCAGACGATGAGTATCAGATCTCAAGTTAATACAAAGTAAATTGAATTCTGAAGTATCTCTTCTATTTGCAACTTTGCTGCAGGTGCCAACTTTGTGAACTTTCTCATTTAGCAACATTGCAGAGGCCACAAAGTCAGTTAAAAAGAAATAAGTTTAAATAAATATCTTTCAGCTTAACAGATTTTCTGCCCCTAAAAATCCTGAAATACATTTCAGATTCACATATAGCTTCTAAAGAAAATGCACATTTTAAAAGACTATTACCATTTTCCTTTCCCATAAGCTATATCCTATTTTTTATATTTGGCATAGATACTTCAGCAATCCTCCTGGTATAGGTGCCTTGATGCAGCCTTCCTGCGCGCAACCAAAAAGCTTCCATTGACACCTTTGGGTTTTCAATCAGGTCCTCCTTAAAATCAGCACATCTGTGCTCAGGACAGCTGGATTTGGGGTCACTCATAAGAGCTTGTGCAGTGTCATTTGGTAGGGGATCATAAGGCTGGTTTAACATTACTCTGAAAATCAGTGGCTTCATATATAGTGATAAATTCAAATTAGCAGATTAATATGACTTTTCTCTTTAGTACTCACCAAAAACACTTTTGGAAAGAGAGTAAAAGACTTAGTAAAATGCTCCTCAAGGTACAATATTTATTGGCCATTCATGAGTTAGGAAAAGCTCTGAAATTGACTCAGGTGGGATTTGGGCATTCCCTCACACACACGCGCACACACACACTGGAGATGATACAGTTCCTTTCATGTTTGTTATTAATAATTACAATAATTTTATTCACATATTTGAATTATTCTGTGGGTTTGAACTGTTTGAATCTGGTCATATTCTGACATTTGGCTTTGGGAGCTATATTCAAGCAATGAATAGACCAAAACTGGGATTACAGCAACCTGCAGAGACAGAAAGGAAGAGGGATCTCCATCTATATCATCTCTCCAGATGCCTCATTTCTCTGCTGGATATCACCCTTCCATAATATTCTCTTCTCATCCAATCACCATGGTGACAATCTTATCATTGCAATTCCCTTAGTAACTAAATGACCAGGTCCTGTGACTGGGTTCTCCAAGTCATACAGCTTTGTTTATGTTTCGCTCTGTTTTCTAGAAGTAAGAAAAAGGCATGACAATTTTGCTGTCTTAAGGGAGAGTGCATCTGAGGGAAAGGCATCAGGAAAGCAGACTAGGCCTGTTCTTGAGAATATTAGTGGTGGATTGACACTGACCAGCAAAGCCTTCACTTGCTCTCACTTACTTCTCACAAATCTCCATAGGGAAGAGAATGGGAAGAACAAATGTTGGGAAACTGCTGGGTGAAGATAGACAGTTTAATAAGTGAAACAAAGATGAGCCTGCACGCAAAGCAAGATAAGTAGTTCAGTGACTTCTTCCATCTCCAAGCAGGTGCCAGACGCTTGCTGGAAAGCAGGGACTCAACACCCAGAATGTTTCACAGGGAGGACAAGAGTAACAACCCCAAAAGTTCCTTTTTTTTTTAATCCTTTCTTCAGCTTCTATTGATGAACATATTATATGATACAAAATATCCTGTTGGTTCAGTTTGGGTCAGCTGTCCCATCTGTGTTCCCTCACAGTCTATTCTCTGGGGAAAAAAAAAAAAAACATTACTCTGTGCAAGCACTGTTGCAGAATGGCCAAAACAAAGTGTGCTATTGACATTGTTTTAGTCATGCACTCAAGACAGCACCATACAGGATGCCATAAATAAAGTTAACTCCTTCCTAGTCAGACTGAGCTCTTCAATTTACAAAAGATTTAGAAAAATAAAAATGCTGGGTTTCAGCCTTGCATGCAGGAGCTTGATTATGTGTGTTGCTAAATTATTCAGCTAGTTACAGTTTTTTTCAGCCAAAACTACTTCACTTCTCTAAGAGTGACTGGCTGTAGCTCAGAAGTAAACACAACCAGGGACCTGTCTCAGCAGGCAGTTTGGATGCAGTCGCTGTGTTTTGGAGGGAAAGAGGTTGTAGGATTATTCATGTGGCCTCAGGGCCAGATAATGAGTCCAGTTCTGAATAGTTTTGTAAAATAAAGCTTTTCCATTTTTATTTTTAAAAAACAAGAATTTTTAATAATAAAATTAACTGAGGAGGGAGACATAAACCACTTAGACCAAAATTTACTAGCAGTGTACAGAAAGCTACCCTTAATTACCTTTTGTCACCATTATACATGGTATTTGCATTTACAATCTTGTTTGAAAAGGGCACTGTCACATATCTTTGCCTATCTTGTTTGATTAATTGCCTCACTGTCAAGATGTTAACCAAGGATTTTAGTTCTCTGTTTTCCTGTCATTGATCTAATACTCCACAATTCTTTCTGTTAAGTTAGTATAATTTCCTTCCAATGCAACTTAAAGTTGTATTAGTAAAATCCTTACATCTTTAGATGTAAAGTATATGATATCTTTTCTTAGATTATCTGGGAAAAAAACAGACTATTGTTTCAACACACAAAAGTGTACAAACTGTAATTCCATCTTGCAAGAATAATTTTCTTCCTCAAATACAAAATTCAGGTGATTTCTTCATATTGCTATCTTTCCCTATTCTTTTCCAGGTGAGAAAGTATCCCAGATTTAAAAAAAAAAAAAAAAAAAAAAAAAAAACAAACAAAAAAACCCAAAACACCAAAAAAACCCAAAAAAAAAACCTAACCAAAAAACAAAAAACCCCAACCCCCTACACAGATAAAACAACCTAAAAACTGAATGAAACAATTTTTTTTTAAAAAAGACAAAGAAAATCCTACAATTATGAGTAAACAGAAAAAAAAAACCAAGAAAAAATCCCATCAAACCAAACAAACCCAACAACAAACTCCCCCTTCCCACAAATACCCAAATCAGATTTGATTTAAAGTATTAAAAGAAGCAAACAAAGATTCAGTCACTGATAACACATTAGCCTTCCAACTGTCACTTTTTTGTTGTTATTTATTATTCATGTAGTTGCCTCTCCATATTTTGTAGAGCACTGTGCAAGGAGAGTAAAAGAAAAAATATTCCCCATACCAAAATCATTGAAAATCTAAATGTTCCCACAAAGTATGAATACAGGGCTTTCTGTAAAGCTTTGCATGCTAAAATTTTGCTATTTAGTTAGGAGTTTTCTTCTGCACTGTATTCCCAAAAAGAGAGAATCAATTACAAATTCTTGGTTAATCCCTTAAGTTATATGTGTAGCATGCTAAAGATCTTTAAGTTGAAACCTTGGGATCAGCAGTGATGAAAACATTACTAAACTAATAACAGTAATGGAAAAATGCCTCAGCATTGATGCTGAGGAGATAATCTTCCCCTTTTTTTCAGTTTTTAATCATTTAGCATGGAAAGGAAAATGAGCTGCTCAGAATACTAATACTGAATGTTTGTCCTTCAATATAGGAGATGAGAATTTAGTCTAAACTCATTCCCATTTTCCACCTGCCTATTGTTGAAGAATTCAAGCTTCTATTCTGCCATGGGAGACACTAGACAGTAACGAGTGCACATTTGTGCTAAGACAAATTGAAGGCAGATAGATTCATAGCAGTACAACAGAAATTTGCCATGGACAGTGCAGGACAACCTCAAAACTGCACAAAGCAGCAGCATCTGACTTAGAGAGAACAGGGAAAAAAACTGAATTTGCTACAGACAGCACACAGAGAGCAAGAAAAGGGAAAAAAACCCACAACACTATATAAATATTCTGGCTAACCCTGGGCATGTCAGAAAACTTGTGTCTCTTCTACTAAATGAAGAGAACTGGGCCCGAGATGTGACTCTCCAGCTGACAGCCTTCATAAACTTTGAAGAGTGATGAATCTGAGACGTGGGTGATATCTATGATATCGCCCACAACAAGACTGTCATTAATTTGAGTATTTTGTAATTTTTTTTCCCTTAAAATGAAGGACAAAGGTTTCAATCACAGTCCAAATGTTGCTACTATTTTAGTTTGCTTTATACTGCCTGGATAATTCTAAACACCACAAAATCTGCTGTTGTTTGGATCTTTTCAGTACAAAAACTGTAGCCATATTTTGAAGTGAGAAACTCTTCAATGGTTCTCTTTAAAGAGTGGTATATAGAACTCAAACAGCATTAATATATAGGGACAGTTTAACTGAGTCAACTTGGCCCTTCAAAGACATTTGTGAAATCAAAGTTCCCAAGGACTCTGTATTCTGTTTGTATAGAAACTTCACAAAAAAATATTAATGATTAATACAGTGTGAATAGAAGAGGAGAAAAAAGCAAGTTCCATTTCAAATATCCATATTTTTCTCCCACAGCTTCAACTGTGCAATCAAGTTTATCACTTTTCACATTCCTGTGGCTTTTCTGTTATTTTTAGGATTTCAAGAGATGCTTAGTGACTACTTAATTCTGCAGTGATTAGAAACCACTTTACAGAATAGTATCTGTAAACAAGGTTAAATTTAGAAGTAAAAAGGAAAACCATGCAAATAAACAGAAGAGCAACAATATTTTTCATAAAGTAACTAAATTCTCATAGAGGCAAATAGCAATTTTCCTCAGTTGTGTACATGATACAAAAATCATGATACATAAATATATACAGAAATACTATTCACTATTACATAATCATCAGATTTAGATCAACAAAGAAAATTTTTCATAAGCATCTAAGACAATTAAAATCACAATCTCAAAAAAATAATCACCAGCTATTTAGAGTTTCTGAATTTGAAATATCATTTAGAATATTTTTATTCTGTGGGAACTTCTTGAGCCTTTGAGTAGATAATTATTTAGTCTTCTGTTTAGTTAATGAATACAGTATCACTTGCAGTTGAACTGTAAAAAAGCTGTCATGTAGAAAGATATTGCATCACAAAATCCCAGAACAACTAACGTTGGAAGTTTCCTCAGCAGATCAAATAGTCCAAGGCATTTGGACCAACAGCAAGTTAAATCGGGGCAGGTTACTTAGGACAATGTCCAGTCAGGTTTTGAACATTACCAGAGGTGGAGACTCAACCTTTCTGGTCAACCAGTTCCAGTGTCTGGCCTCCCGAGAAAGAAAGTGTTGTATTATGTTCACATTGCATTTAAATTTGTGCCCATTGCCTCTGGTTATTTAATTGGGCACCACTGAGACTGGTTGTATTTTTCACACTCCCTGATCAGATTTATGCATTGCTGAGAACCCCCCTGAGCCTTTTTTTCTCCAGACTGAATAGTCACAGATCTTTCAGCCTGTCCTTGCAGATCAGATGCTCTACCACCTTAATCATATTCCTGGCCCTCTGGTGGACTCACTCCAGGGTGCCTATTTCTTTTGTACTGGGGTGCCCAGAACTGCACCTGTGACTTCAGATAGCTCTTGCCAGGGCTCATTGGAAGGGAAGGATCACCCCCCTTGGTCTGCTGACAGAGCTCTCCTCTCTGAAGCTCTGGAGGATTCTGGTCTTCCCTAAGGCTGAGGCACATTTCTGACACATGGTCAGCTTGTGGTTCCAGCAGGATACCCCAGGTCCTTCTCTGCACGGCTGATTTCCAGTCCAGCCCCAGACTTTATGGGTGTGGTGAGTTATTCCTCCCCAGCTGCAGGACTTGGCATTTCACTTCATTCTCATGAGGAATATTGACACATTTCTCTCACCTGTGGAGGTCTCTGAACAGAAGCACACCCACCTGCCCTACCAGCCATGCCTCTCATATTTGCATAAACTGCAAACTTGCTGGGAGTGCGCTGTGTTGCCTCCATCCAGGACATTAAGGATAAGTTTACACAGCCCTGGCCACATTATCAACCCCTGAGAAGACCAAGAGTGACCATCCTCCAGTGGGACCCTGTACTGCTGACCACAACACTTCAGGCCTGGAAGTTCAGTCAATTTTCAGTCCATCTCACTGTCCATTTACTAACCATGAGTTCACAGATGAGAATATCATGGGAGATGGTCTTCAAAGTAAGATCAAAATAAACAAAACCACTGAACTCCATCCACTGAACTAGCAATTTCATTTTAGAAAGCTATCAGGTGGATCAAACATAATTTTCCTTTTATAAATCCAGTCTGATTGCTCCCAACACTTTGTCCCTCATGAGTTTGAAAATTGTTTTCAGGATTAACTGCTTCACCAGCTTCTCAGGTGTGATGATGACCAGCCTGTAGTTTTCTGGACCCTCCATCTTGACATTCACAAAGATAGGAGTGATACTTGCTTTCTCCTGGTCCCTGTGAATCTCTCCTGGTTGTATGATCTTTTGAAAATTAGCAAGAGTGCCCTCACAATTACATTGGTCAACTTCCCCAGCACTCGCGAGGACACCGCATCAGGTCCCACATTTATTTGTGTTCAAATTAAATATTCTTTGTCCTGATCCTCCTTTACAGGGACATCATAATCTCTTTAAATGTCAATTGTCCTTATCTTTTTTGTGACACAGTTAAATTTAGCAACCTACCATCTACAAGTTTGTTATGCTGCCCTCTCCATCCCCTGAAACCTCCTGTGTTTGCTTCACACACTGGCTAAATGTCACAGGTCAGGTTGTGTCTCTTTAGGACAAGTATTAATACATTACAGTACGTTCCTGCAAAAGCTTTGTGGCCTCAGTTGTGTTGTTTCTTGATCCAATTCCACTGAAAAGATTTAAAATACATAGTGACTATAATAGTCCAATAACATGAGACACACTGACTGGACACGCATCTGCCATTGGAAAGTCTATAAAACAGAAATGTAGTGCCAGCAAATGGAGTGAGAAGATGCTGTTATTGTTTTTGTGATGCAACTGCAGAAGTCTAAAAAGAGATGCTAATTTGAAGATGCTTCTCTTCTTGAATGTATAATTCTCTAAACTGCTGCATATCTGATTTCACTTTGGTAATCCTACTGCATACATAAAAATGAAAGAAGAAAAACCCCAAATTCAGACCACATTGTCATCATTACCTCCTTAAAATTGTTCCAGATTTATTTCCTTTGGAGTCTTTCAATTCAAACATGCTCCATAGCAGTGTGAGAAAAGTCAAGTGAGTGGAATGAAAACATGAAAGTATAGAAAATTACAAGCTATATAGATTTGGGATATTGAAGCAATCTGACACTTCTGATTGTCATCTGTTCTATTTGTCCATCAGAACGAACCTTAAATTTACTATTGTTCTCTATTTGTTTGTAAATATGACCCTCTTACAAAACAGAGAGATAAAATCTGCACTAAATTGACATCAATACTTTCAAAGTCTGTGCTAAAGGCACACATTTTGACCTGCAAACAAATAAGACAAGTATTCCCTTCGAGGTGTCCAAATATTGCTCCCTGAAGCCCTTGTTTCCATACTGCCCATGCGTCTTTTCTTCCAGGCTCATTGAACAAAACAGGAATTTCTGTTCATTGCTAGAATAGAATTCAAGTGGATGTTTATTAGACATGTCAAAATATCCACGACATCTGCTTTTTTCTAGAAAATATTTGTCTTTTTTATAAGAGGCTTGTCACCAAAACTGGCAGGAATAGTCTCCCTTCCAGCATTGATAACAGTTGTGCTGGGAATCCCTTAACACCCTCAGGCAGCACAACACTCCCAAAGCAATTTTAATACTGGTAAACTTCAGGTGAACATCCAAGCCATTAGGTATAAAGCTGACATATACACAAACTGAAGAATGTCTAAGATTTATTATTATCATACTGCTCCTGGAATGAGAGAACTGAAGGTTTATCTGAAAGGTACTCTTCCTGACAGGTACTAAAGTGCAGCAAGCTCAACAAACTTCAGCTGAAATCAATATGGTAGCAGAATAGTCATCAATCTGCCCCTTACCTACTTTATCCAGGCCAAGGTTTAGACAGACTACAAACATACAGACACTGCATACCAACACAAGTGTTAGTGTCTGATACCTGGAAAACTGGGGAGAACTTTTCTTCTCTCTGAGCATTGGAGTGTCTCTAGCAAAGAATGGTGATTTTACTTTCCCTGTGGATCTGAAGGGAAATCCTGTAACTTGCAGTGGGTAATCTGAGAAGGAAGGACCTTTCAGGTATGAGAAATTCACTGTGTGCACCCAACAGGGTCTCTCTGAAGGCTCGAGCAAAGGGGGGTTTCTCTGTCTCCTCCTTTAGGTATGACTCTATAGCACCACTCATTTTATGGTAGTCAGAAATTATAGAATTTCCTTCAGTAAGAAATAGTTTTTCTCCTTTTACCTGAAAAAGTTTGGAGCATGTAGAATTGCTAAGGATCACACCCAAAAGAAACATGGAGAAGAAGAATGAAATTTTGAGGATAGGATGGTGAGTGATAAGAAAATAAAAGAAAAAAGAGAATGAGTCACTGCTCTGTATGTATTCATATGGGTTTACCTTAAGAAATCCAGCTGTTGATTTCCTTTGTTCACACATCTGCTGTGATGCCTGTGAAGTTTGATTTTTGTTTTAGGAAGTTAATGTTTCATGACTGATGTTTTCAGCAGAATTCATGGCAACTGATATACAAGGATGGCCTGAGGCCTGACATATCTTTATACTGACAATCAATGCCATGCATTGCATGGTGATTAAAAGGAATGAAACTGTTTATTCTAGAGCTTAAATACATCATTAAGAAGTAGTCTTCTAAAGCTACTCATTAACGTGAAGATTTGGCCATCTAATAGGTGATGGTTTATTCCCCAGTTTTATTGTTCATTATCACATGGTCAAAATAGCTGACAACTCACAAACCTACTTTAATAAGTACAGTCACTATTTTTATTTTTTGTTCAGGAGAAATATTTTGATTAGCCTGATCAAAACATTGGGCTATGATAGCTATCATCAGGCTATCATCATCAGGCTGATGATTAGGGTTAAAATTTGCAAATTATTTTTAGGAGAATTTCCATTCCCAAGTTACATGGTATTTTCATGCTTTGTAGCAGTTAGCATCCTTTTAAGTAATTCTTTTTCTCTTTAGAATACTTGATGCTTCTCTCAAACCAGAATGATGAAGAAGAAAAAAATTCATCATGACCAACAGAATTTAAGGGATAGTGGAACACAGATGACAGCCTGTGTTATGTAGCTCTGACAGTTTGGCTTGAAACAAATCAGTCAGAAAACGAAAATCCATTCCTTTTCAAAATAAAATCATGGCATGTATTGCTGTGGTTCTAATCTCAGTAAACATGGAACTTGTATTTGTGATTAAGGCCTAAATGATCAATTTTAAATCTCCTGCTTGGACCACAGGTCTAAAATTAGCAGTAGATTTTTCTGGCTTGCCCATTTTTTTTTTTTTTCCTAGAAAAATGGCATTAACAGTGCCCCAGCAGCAGAAACTGGGATTCCCATTTGGAAAGATGCTGCAGTCTCACACCATGGGCTCTTCTTTAGGACCTTTTGGCATCACTGGGGGAATCACTCTACCTTTAGCATTCCAATACTTTCTATCCTTGGCATACAGCATACAGAAACCTCAAACCATATATTCAGCAAGTGTAAACTCATTTGATGTTATTGTCTTCAAGAGTTTTATTTTAACCAGCCAAGGATGTTCATCTGCATACCTTCTATTTTTTTTTTCTTTTTTATTAAATGTAAGACTATTATTTTCTGTGGAGAACTCTGTCCTTAATTTCTTTGTATGATGCTGCCATTCATTCCCACAGCATTGATAATTAGTGTCAGGCATGGAGTACTTGACAATACTACAAAGAATCTGAATGTTAATCTTAATGTGAAAAGGTTCTAAAGAAGCAACCTGCAAATGCACAACATAAAAATTAGTGAAATAAGAATTCAAATAAATGAAAAAATGTAAGGCTTTTGGTTTCAGTAAATACAGCAACCATGATTAAGGAAATCAGACTTTGGAGAGCTTCTTAAAAAATAAATAAAAAGAGAAGAGCTGAGAATGATGCAGGAATATCAATGAAGGAAATGTGTGAAAACTAGATAAGGAAAAGGCAGCATCAACACAAAATTATTGGCAATAAACTAAATCATTAACAAAGGTTATTTCAACACCCTTCTTTCTCCTCCCTGCTCTCCCCCCTCAAAGTGTAACTATCTGGCTGAGACATTGAAGATAGAAGTTTTGCAAATAATACATAAATAACTGATCTAAAACATTTCAGATCATAAACAGGATGAATATTTCCTCTAGTCTGAGACCAAATAAGCCCAGATCTTTTGGAGTGACACTCCTCTTCCAGTCCTGTTTCACTCATAAATTCAGAAAGCTGCTAAGATCAACATGAAGCATTTCAGCTTTGTTTTTGCATCCTTTTTTACAGTAGACCTCAGATGAGAAATATTGCCACCGTACATATATCTCTCTGTTGATTACTGGTAATTATTAAACGTATTTAGACTTTGCAGTTAAGCACCTGAATAAAAGTCCTAAATTTTTATGAGGCTGTCTTTTGGCGTGTTGTCTTCAGAACACATTAATTTTCCATTCACAAAATGAAGAACTGTGATATTGGTGTTGAAAAAGAATAGGGTAATTCTTACAAAAATGAAGAAAATCAAGTGTCAAATTACAGAGATAATCCTTGCTCTTTTCAAAGCAGATGAACCCAGTTTATATGTTTCATTCGTTAACAGATCAGTTAGAGATTAGTAATGAAAAATTATGTTTCTATGGACAAATCATTGGAACTCTTCTGGTCCCTGTGTAATCACAGGTAATAATATTTACTTTTTCTGACAAAGCACAACATACTAAGCACACTGTCAAGCCTGTAAGTACAGTATTCTGCTGCTAACACTGAGAGTGTTTATACTTGATTATAAGTGATTATACTTAAAACCAGCATTGCTTTACCAGTGTGACAGATGAGTTTGGTGCTTTGGGTACATACCTAAGAGCTTGGATATAAATCTGAAATTCATCCAACAAATGAACTTCTTAAAATGGAAACATTTGCCTAGAAATGTTTCACAAACAGGTTCTCTTGCACTGCATGTAGCATCTGCAGCACTCAAACTGGTTTGAAAGATGCAGAGACCAATGAAAGCTCCACTCACCACTGCTGTCCTTGATGCAAGACCTGTATCATCACTCCAGACTGGAGAAGACCACACTGGGTCCTCCTTCTCCCAGCATTTCTCTGAAGTGGAGTCTAAGCACAATGTTTTAGGTCAGTTTCAGATGTCCTTGAAGCACGCATGATTTCTTATCTTCCTAGAAAAGGAGAATGTGGCCTTAACTTGTATTCCCTCTTGGTAAAGGATTTATTGAAAGTCTTTTATGGCTCATGACTTTCCCTCTGTTTAAATAGTGAAAAATAACTATTTTGAAGTTAAGATAGTGACAGCAAATTGTGCCTCTGCTCAAGCAGATGACAATTTTGCTGTCAGGGGGCAGGATTTCACAAGTAATGGTCTTTTTGCATAAAAATTAGAGTTCTTAATAACAGTTAATAAACTGATTATTTTCAAAATACATTACAAACTATATTGAAGGCATATCTTTGTGTATTGGATCAACATCATAATAAATTAATTATAATTTTGTTTCCTAATCTTCCCAGATAACAAAAAAGGAAGAGATAAAAGAAATTAATAATATTGGAAATAATTCTTCATAACATCAGTGGATCTCCACTGGATTAAAGACAAGTACCTTGGCATTAAAATCATGTTGTGAAATGCAGAATCAAGTCCTTTAAAAAAAAGACTTAAAAATCCCAGAATTTTAATTATATTGCAGCTTTATCAGTGACCCTCCTGACAATAGACATCCTCTATAGTTTTGCTCAGATTTTAGTTGTTGAATACCCACATAATCCTCTCAGTGGTTTTTCTTTTAAGCAGTGCTATTTCACCTGAAAAAATCTGTTTGTTGTCATTCGCTACCAAGAATAAAATGTAACCTTCACTGGGCATTTCCCATTTTCTACCACAGTGCTACTGTGGATATAATGGCCTAGACATAATCAAGTCAAATTTTGTAGGCTGATATAAAGCTTTCATGATAGGAAAAATAATATGGATGTCATGGGTTGGAGTTCCTTGTATAGTATCTCAGCTCAGGAACTATAAAGATCTAGATATTATTGAAATCATAACATTTAGAGGCAAAGTTTGTATGTGCATCTCTCACCTTGACTTGCCACACGCTTGTTTGTGGAGGTGCGCTGGAGAGGCAGTGATTACCTCAACCCAGCTAACAGATATGGATGAAAACAGGATAGGGAAATCAGGGCCTGGTATTTAACCTATCCACAGACCTAAGGTGGCTCCTATGAAATTTCCTGAGCCAAATGAACAGAAGGCTTTTTAGCCAGAGAGACATATCTTTTCCCCACACCAATATCAGTTCATCTGATCACAATATTTCACTTTCAAAGCCCTTTACAAGCATGAATCAATGCCTTAAGGAAGAACATATCAGTCTTTTCTTGGTCCTCTTTCTGTGTTCTCAGCTTGGTAGGAAACCCAGTAGTTAGGGGTAGACATCTCCTCCCTGCATCATTCCAGTCTTAAAATATATAGTATATATATATATATATATATAATATATATAATATATAATTATAGTACTAGCATTCTCATATGCAGCTTGTAAATTCAGTCCCACAACTCTTCTCTTATCAATATACCAAGATCAGAATGTATTGTTAGGCTGCATGGGTATTGCCATTGTCATCTCTATAATCCCTAATCAAGAACACTTACATTTCTTAATCCGTTAATACCTGAAATCATGGTGTGTTTTTAGAAGAGGTGAGAAGGAAGGAAAATTCTGTCTCAATCAAGTAGCACTTTTGATACTTGCAACTGAAATACTCAAACACATGACCTTCAAAAGCTAAGAAAGAGAAAGGAGGAAGAAACTTAGAGCTTGAGCACATGGTCCTGCTCTGAAAAAAAAAAAAAAGAAACAGCTCTGCATACAAGAAGAAAGTTTTGCAAGGGAGTTACAGCTCATCTCATCATCTATTCTCAGTGCAGCATGCAAAAGGAATTAAAGAGGAGAACAGAAAATGAAGAAACAAAATTAGAAGTGCTGTGACACCTTAATAACAAATTATTGCAGCTTTTCTAGGGAACAAAAGCATCAATATTGTATATGAGAAAAGTTCTGTAAGTTCGATTGAGGAGACACAAACAGTACTTGGAATAACTTAGTGATAAAACTTATCACCTCCTTTTGTTTGCCTTGAATCCTCTCTCCAGCAATTAATCTATCTACAGGTTGAGAGTAAAACACAGTTGCAATTACCTGCACCAAAATATGCTCTGTTGAATCTTTGTTGACAGGGCAAATATCTATAAGCAGGTACAGTCCTGATGACTGGAAAAGACAGAAAATTTCCACACCAATGGAGGAAAAAAAATGTACTCCTAGAACTTCTGTGCTGACAGTCATCTGCAGTCATGAAGGACTCAGCTTCAAAATCCAAACAGTAAGTATTTACATTTAAACTCTCATATTGGACTACATGAACTCAAACTGATAATGTAAACAGAGGCACCTGAGGTATTTCATACATTATACACAGCCAGCAATACTTCCACACTCTATAGGAACTTTTCTGGATCTCAAATGACAGTAAACAACTGTTTTCAGGCAGCTGAACAAGACCTAAGTTTCCCTCACATGATGCCTGTCCCAGTTCCCATTGAGAGAGATCATCAGCGCAGTCCATGGATCCCAGGGAGCTGTTAGCTGGTAACATTTGTGTCTCTGCTCCAAAGCAGTGATAACCAACTCTTTAGCCTCCACTGATGTTATTTTCCTGGAATAGGATCCTGTGCTCAGATTTTCTCTGGCCTCCAAGTGATATTTCAGAAGAATAAAGAACTCTCCTAGCTTCCATGCCATACTGTAAGTCCTGTGTAGATATCTCAAGCCCTCAGATCCCAACCAGCAGCAAAGATCCATATTAAGTATGAAAAACCATCTGAGAACACCAATAACTACACTGGAACCTTAGACGAAGAGACTACATCTAAACACCAACATGGTGAACAGCTAAATTATTCTGAAGCTGAATCTTAACACTTTCTGGAGGTTTCTGTGGTAGATTTTCACAAGTATCACCTTGGGATAAAACCAGTTTCAGACTGTCTTCTCACCCTTCTCTCCAGTAATGATTCTGTCTTCACATTGAGAGTCCACTTGGCTTAACCTCAACTGCAGTTATAAGCCAAAACAGACATAAAAATTAGTAATTGTGATATAAAAGACAATATGCCAGAAAGGTAAATGGAGCTTTAAATGAAGGACATTCATTTAGTAACATCACTAGTCCAGGTGAATGCTGGGGACTCAATCTTTTCCATAGCATAAATAACTTGAACTGAGTTACTCACGTGAGTGAAATTTATCTGATATCCTAAATTCAGGTTGTCTGGAGAATTGCTCTGTAAGGCAGGATAACGCTTTCTTGAGAACTGTCTTAAATAAACTGCAAAGGAATTTGCAATTTATATCTCTTGTTGCTGTTGCTAGAACTTTTGACCCATCCTTTCTTTTTTCCAGAAATTTTTGTAATACAAATGTAGGAGCAATTCTTGAATTAAATTTCCCTTTTTTTCTCCCCAGATTAAACATGGTTACTTTTAATATTTCAAGATTTCCTCCACATATAATGCTTCTCTAAAAATTTAATTTAATTTGGTCACAGGTTTTCTACTTTCATTTCCTATAGGAGAATATGTTCTTTCTTTTGATTTGGAAGAGAACAGGTCAGATTTAAATATTGACTGAACTTCTAAGACACTGTCATTAAACAGACTAACTTCTAAGACACTGTCATTAAACAGACTAATACAAGAAATATGTATTCACATCAGTAAATCTCTATTACAGTGAAGACATTTTTTAAACAAGCACTCCTTCAGAATAAGCAAAGCTGTCAGCAGCATTTTGCCAGATGCTCTGGAAGAATATCCAGCTCCCATCCTATTTCTTTATAAAAACTTCAATTTCATGGGATCCAACTTTGCTACTGGCTAAATTACTTTTTCAGACTTCAGCTGGAGTACCTCAGCTGTATGCTCAGGATAGCCAGAGGGTCAAGAATGAAGGAATGCTTCCCAAGTCTGAGGAATGAAATTAAACCTCCATATAACTCCATTTTGCTCCTGAGGAAATAATCTTCTCAGACCAGTGTACCTTGGGGTCAAACAGGTCTAATCTAATTCTTAAGAAGATCCCCACAACAGGTGGTCTCCTTCTCCTATAATCCTATTCTGCTAGGCATTAATAATCCTGATGCAGCTGGTTTTAGTTCCCCCCACATTCAGGTGTCCATTCATCATCCTGTGTGCTCCTGCCAACATCCCAAAGGCAAGAGGGAAATGGAGCAGGTCAAACAGCAGAAAGCACTAAACTGTGATAGATCGAGGAGAAAAGAAAGGTGAGAAAGGAGGGACTGGCTCAGTCTTTTAATGTGATTCCAGGATCCCTGCTGCTGACAACACACATACCCTGCTGCATAATGCAAGTGGCCTCATACACCATATTAAGACCATATGAAATATCTGTTTGTAATTCACAGTCATACTTAAATCTTTGCCTAAATTATGGCCTCTTAAAAAGTGAGTAATAACCGAGTAGACACCAGGAGAAATATGTCTTAATTATTTTAGCTCATCCATAACCACTCTGGATCTCTCTATGCCAGCTGCAGAGGCAATCATTTGGAAACTGCACTGTTCAATAACCTCTGCATATCGCTTTCCATTAAGATATGAAAGCCTAAGCTATCTACTTACGTCAGAGCCTAGGAGTCAATGCAACTTTAAATTGATGCTTAATATTCACAAATTCTTGTATTAGCATGCAAGCACATAAAATGTTGGGGGTTTTTTTCCCTTCTTTTTATTTATTATTTTAGGTTTCTTCTGAATGCAAACAGTTTCCTCGCACAGGATGTAAATTATTATTACAATGAAAGCAGCCAGAAGGACAGAAGCTTGGAAATTATTTCTCCTCTGAGCAGTAGGAGATTGTTCGGGTCCTGCTGTTTTGAAAACCTTCTTCCCCCCACGCAGGCTACCCTGTGAAGAGAAAGCCGTTTGAATATTTTGGCAATCAGAGAAGGCCCCAACATAAATTATGGATACAGAAACTCAGAAGACATTCTAACAAATAGAATACTATGGAATCCATTTTTCAGCCACCATATGGTGTCAACAGAATGCCATTCTGTTTCTTTTGGGTAGCAGCTCATCATTAAAAAAATAAACAGGCTGGGGTTTTTTAGGTGAGCAGGGAATCTACAGTCATTATGTAGAAAAAATAACAAATGATAAACTGGCCTATTGCTTTACCACCTTCTTTCGTTAGTGCATATACATAGGCATTTTAGTTGTTTCTTTTTTCAAGCAAGCAGAGGAGAGTCTGTCATTAAAGCTCAAAGGTTTTAATTTTGTGATATATTTTCAGACCTGGAAAAAGCTATTCAAAGCATTTTATTATGTTGGACTTGTTGCAGCTAATTTACAAGTTTTTTTCAAAAGCTGAACCTTGTCTCCTTCTTAGTAACACAGTCCATGCATTTCCCTTGTATCCTGGAAGATTGCAATCATAGGTGAGATCAGTTTTGATTTTTGGTGTTCATTTATTGAAAAAAAAAGAAAAAAGGTGTGTGCCTTTTTTAGAAGAGTGCAACTACCTCCTAACCTGGCAAAGATTTTGTTTGGTTTAGCAGATTTTCCTTCTTAATATCATCTATGAAAACCAAACTATTTTCTTCTATTAGTGTAAAACTTGAAAAACAGATCAGTTTTCACCATAGTTCCATCAGACATTTTCTGCACCTTACATCTTTCTCCATTCTATCTAAACTAACCCTAAATTAAATTAGGTCAGTCTTTGCTTTTCCTCTACTGAAATTAATGCAGCTTCTCTTGAAGGGCTACCCTGAAAAAGCTCCAGAAAAACAATCTGTTCCTCTTTTTTCCAGGTCTTCTGTACTCACATCTTCTTTTGCCAGCTATCCTGCAATCAGGACATGAATTGGATCTTTGAGCTTGAATTTTCAGCTTCATAATGACAATTGGCACTAACAAAGTGCAAGGTCGCAAACAGAATAATATGAATTTGCTGCAGATTCCATTTTCTGAATGAAATAAGTCAATGGTCTGCACAGGTACCAGTGTATTATGATTAGAGTCAGAAATCTTTACACCTAATTTTGTCTTTCCTATGCCAAAGTAAACACACTTTGGGAGATCTCTTGACTCTTTCATTGGCTTTTTCAGGCTCTACTTTTGTAAAATATTATCACATTTTACATATTAAAACAAAAATAAAAGCAGAAATTGAATAAGTTGTATTTACAAGCTATCAAAACAATGACCATGAGTCAATTTACAATCATAGCAATTTCCCTCTGTGCAGAAAAGTATTTATTTGTCAACAGGCTCATGTGTCTTCTTCCTCCCTCATAAGTATTGCTCTCTCCCTTTCCCAGGTGAGAGCAACAAATCACAAAGGATGCATAACACCTTCTCCCCTGTTTCAAATTATTTTAACATAGTTTAACATACACAAAAGGTTTGTGTAATGAGAAAACAACATCAGAATCTGTCTCTGTAGCTAAAGATCACACTCATAAAACCATCAAACCTCAAAAATCAACCATAAAAAATTAAAGATATAAAAATGAAGTCACTAAGTTTTGTGTCAATCCAGTGTTGTCCTGGTTTCAGCTGGGATAGTTAATTTTCTTCTCAGTAGGTCTTATAGTTCTTTATTTTGGGATTTAGCATGAGAATAAGTTTGACAACACATTGATATAGATCTTGCTAAATAGTGCTCACCCAATGCCGAGGGCTTTTCAGTTTCCCATGCTCTGCCAGTGAGGAGGTTCACAAGAGCCTGTGAGGAAACGTGTTGGGACAGCTGTCCCAACCTGGCCAAAGGGATATTCCAAACCAAGGAATGTCATGCCTGGTGCATAAACTGGGGGGAGTTGGCTGGGAGCTGCCAATCACTGCTCAGGGATGGGCTGGGCATTGGTCAATGTGTGGGGAGAAACTGTACTGGGCATCACTTGTTTGTTTCCCTTGGGGTTTATCTCACTCTCTTCTTTTCTTTACAATGATGATGACGAAGATTATTATTATTATCATTATTTATTAATCTTATTTTATTTCAACTAATAAACTCTTCTTCTCTCAATCCACAAGGTTTTCCTTTTTTTTCCAATGATCCTCCCCATCCGAGGCTGGGAGAGGATTAAGCAAGCAGTAATGTGGTTCTTAGTTTCTAACTGGACTAAACCACTGCAGGTATTTTGCAAGATAGGAATGGAATAAACCTACTAAAGCATTCTCCCAAGACAAACTTTTCCTGGAATATTTTGTCCAGTACATTTTCCAATCCAGTTGTAAAAAGCTATTGATTATTTGTGATTTCCATTAGGGGATCTATAATTAGCCCAGGATATATCACAGCCAGGAAATTTTTTTTTTCTTTTTCTCAATGGAATTTTTTTTCCAAAAAATGTATTCAGTAAGTTTTCATTGTTAGAGTAGATATTCCTATTTGTGTTGTTGTTTTTGTTGTTGTTTAATTTAGTCCATTATGTTTCTTTTTTTCCTATTTTTTTTTCAAATGTAAAAGCACATAAGTGAAAAATAAAATCAAACATGCTAGTTATAAACACAAGACTTTTTATTCACTGTCTGAAATTCATACAAGTCATCTCTGCTTGTCTGGTCACAGTTGTCTTTCTTCTGTTTATGTCTGGCTGGATAAGTATAAATTAGAACTATACATAGCTGTTGATATTTATTATTTCTATAACACCATCAGTATGAGTGAGATATTTAAAAAAAAAAGTTATCATATCTTTGCCTACACAGGGTGACAGCAAAAAGTGATGTAGCACTGACAGTTTTGTTTGGATTATATGCTGGCATACAGGAAATACAGCAAGATTTCCCCTTGGGAAATTCCCTGCTATTTGCTAGAGGTAGAGATTATGTAGGGAAATTCTGGCAAAACAAGTGTGGCAATATATGTATATAAGTATATATCCATTAGGGAATTAGGCTAAATTGGGAGTGCTTGGAAAACTGATATATCAGCCCAGTGTAAATCAAACCTTTGCTGAATTAATTTATTCCTGAAGAGCACAGATGCTAATGGTTAATCCTTACACACTGTTAATCACTAACACCATACAGAGCTATTAGCCTTTGGTACCCGCATCCTAAATCAGAGATGAGTGCACACCACCACAGCTGTACGCGTAGCACCCATGGCTACGGCACTGATGGGTGGGGCAGCTGAGATCAGACTTCAGAGCCACTTGATTAGAGAAGTCAGGATTGAGTCAGAATTATCTTCTTTCACCCTGTGACATTGCTGCTATTGCCCCCCCTCCCAAAAGGAGCAGTCTCATCTGCCTTATCTGCTCCTGACTGCTTATCTTGGTTTTTGGTTTTGCCAGTCATCTTCCCTGTACTCAGTAGGATTATCAGCTTGCTATTATTTGAGCTTTCCTTCTCCTTTGTCTAGCAAATTATCATTATTTGAATGATTCCTGCCAGAAGCTACATTCATCTTCACTTGCCTTGGCTATTTCTACTTAAATGGTTATGCAAAATGTTTACATTTTGTATCTGACTGTCTATGACATCACACTGCTACAAGATGCTTATAAAATCACAGAATGTTTTGGGTGGGAAGGGACCTGAAAGACAATCTAATTCCAATCCCCTTTGCCAAAGGCACGGGCACCTTCCACCAGACAAAGCTGCCCATATACTTGTTCTCATTACAGTATTTTAGTATATTTATGGTCAGGTTCAAAGGAAGCTAATATTGATTATGTTCTGATCAGACATCTGTTTCAGGAACAGAGGTTTGACCCCTTCTAAAAGAAAGATGAGAAGAAGTGTTAATTTCATAATCTGACCTAAGATTTCCTGTTCAAGACATCTATAAAGAATCCCACCCAAATTTACTTGCTCACTGAAAGTCGTGATTGAGGATTCGAAATTCTGTTTTGTAGTGAACAAGATTTGTCTGGAACCAGTTGCTACCCATTAGCAGCAAAGAAAACCATCATGATTAGGTTTCCTAAAAAGACAGCTCAGGCAACAGAATAAAGTAACATGACTTGAACTCAGATCTTGTTCTTAATCATCTTCTAATTCTTTTATAGAACTGAACAAACTTTGGAGCAGATGCAATTATTTTTCAGCAATAATAACTATATAAAAAAGCTTCAAATAGCTCAAGGCATGTCTTTTAGATGATGTACAAAGCTGCAAATATTGCTGTTAGTTTACAATTTCATGTCTAATAAAAATCCCTGTGCCTTATCTGACAATTTATGATGTAAAGAGAGAAAGAAAAGGGTCTTTATGTGGCTACTACACTCTTTAAATTAATTTTTATGGTGCTCTCAGAAAGTTATTGTGTAGGAGAGGTGGCATTTGAGTAGTAAATATGTATTCTATCTGAATATCTGTATATGGGCCTTGCCCCTAGGAATCCCAGCTGATCCTGAACAGCTTGCAGCTGCAATGCCCTTAATTGGGCGCAGCTGTAGCCAGCAGGGATTGCTGGGATAAAAGGGGGCTGAGCTTTCCAATGACACAGAACTCCGAGGTCAGCCTAGAAAGAGCAAGAGCAGTCTACCAAGGAGGGAATCAGTTGATGAAGACTGAGCCACAAGGAACCCCCGAGAGAGTAAGAGACTACTACTGATATGACTACTACTATTCTGACTCCAATTGGGACTATAGTGTGCGGCTACATTATTGTTACCCATTCCACCAACAGAGAAATGAATCATGGATAATGGGTAAGCACCTTTGTAATGTTTACAGGGATTCAGACTTTAAAGTTTGCATCCTGGTAAGAGAGTATATCAATTTAATTAGGTGCTTTGAGTAATTTACCCAAGTAAGTTGCTTCGTGATAAGTCCTTAGTTCTCAATCTTCTTCTGATTAAAAGGATGATTAATCTCCAGTTGCTTAAAAAGCCTTTAGCAACAAAGGATCCAACCACAGCTTTTGCTGATGTTCCCTTTTCCATTTATATTCTGAGCATGGGAAGTAGGTGGAGATGAGCTGCCTGGCACTTTGTTTTGTTGGAATATATTCAGTATTCCATAATTGCAAAATTTCCTCATGTCATGCTTCAAGGCTGGGCAGTTTTATGTTATTCCCGGTTTTGATGATATGCCAGTTGGTACAGCTCAGTGAGTTTTGGAGCACTGTAAAATTGGAGTTCATGGAACAACTGGTTTTCATTTCAGTCCTTCCTTTCTCATAGTCTGTTGCTTTTTCCTTGGTTCTGAAGTTCAATCTTTATATGAAATTGTAGCTCTGCCTTTTGTAACACACCACACCATTACATAATCACTCCATTAATAATTGTGGATTTAAAACCTCTGATCCCTTTTGCTCTCCCTGGAGGAATAAACACCAGCTACTTTTCAGGCCTATGCCCTTTGTTTCTTAATGTTGGAATTTCTTTGCAATTTCAGCAGTGGTTTCCTGCTGCCCTAGAAGTAGGATTTGCAGCTTGTTGGGAAAGCAAAAATCATCACTGGGCTTGTGGAGGTCATGGACATCATCCTAAAGGGTTTGTCTGGAGAGTGTCAGAAGGAAAGACACTTTCCCAAAGCTAACTTTGGGTCTGTCCTTACTTGAAACCTCTCCATGGTGGTGGTGTGTTCCAGCCAAACTTGCAGACCCCAGAGGTGTATTTGCAGTCCTGAGGTCATGCTGCACATCACACAAGTTGGTCAGTGCTGTATGTGGAACTCTGTAGCACAACCAACAAGGAATCTGCCTGTTCTGTGGGATCTGACACACTACCACTGTGCTGGCTATGCTCAACGTGGGAATGCAAATGATGCCCAGGAGGAGGAAGAGGAGGGATACCTCTCCCAGTGTCTTCACAGTCAGTCAAATAGTACTAGCCAAAAGCTAGAGTATTTGCATTTTAGAAGTGATGGCAGGAAGAATACAGCTAAAGCCTAAGCATCACCCTCATGTCATTTCTCAGGGCTTTAAAAATATATATGAAGTTCGTCACTTCAGTTATAGTCAGGTTCAGTAAGCTGAAGCCATAAAAGTCTATATTTTCATACACTGGCTAGACTGGCTCTTATTTCCCACACTGCATTTTAGCTGAACGACATTAACTTAACCCGTGTTTGTGGCTGGCCGTATTTTAGACTGCCTTTGGCATGCTACTTTACCAGACTAAAGTCAGCAGTGAATCACAAGCAAACTTTGGTCTGGTATTACTTAGCTTGCCCTCAGGTTTGTGGCACTGCTTAGAAATGTGTCTTAAAGAAAGTTGCCTAAAATGCTAGCCTGAGCAATTTTAATTTTTCTCTTTTGTATAACACTGCTGCAGGCTTACAGCAGTAATTACATCGAGCAGAAATACAGAAATATCTGCTGCCATGCTCACTTTCTGCACAGGTGTGACAGTGGAAGGTCTGTGGATCTGTTTGGGATTTTGCAATTTATTAGTTATTTGGGGGCATTTAACCCTGTTGCTCACTGTGTATCTTCACTCTCCTGTTAGCTCATTGTCCCTATTTCTTTGTGTCACACAAGATTCTTGGGACCTCCCTTCCCTCCTCTCTCCTTTTTCCTTACTCACTGTTTATTTTCCTCCACTGCTAATCTTTCCCTTTGTGCTTTTCTATTGCCTTCCCTGTCCTTGTTTTTAGGCCAGGTAGTGCAGTTAACACATACCCAATATTTTTAGAATGAAAAACAGAATGCCTCTTACCCCAGTTACCTCCATTAACTACAGAAAGAGAAGTGAGAATTACCCGGGCCACAAACCTGAAGGCTCTTTCAAAATAGTCTATATTTTCCTTATCTAATCCAGAAGATAGTGCAGCTCTCGGAGAGAGAGAACTGTGATTTTAGAATACAGTGAGTGTAATGATGATGTAACATCTCTGCTAAGCTTTGCCAAACAATCCCTCATTACATTTTCCTCTCATTTACTGTGTTTATCGTGGCATGCAGAGCATGGCAGAGGATTTGCCTGATTTAACACCAGCAAGTCCAGTGGGATCAAAACACTGTTATTCAATGTTTTGTTAGTTTCAAGCAGGTCAGGGGGAGTTAAACTACCTGAGCAGTTTCTTCCATGGCCTCAGTTTGGACTGTCTCCTGTAAAGGAAACCTACACAGAATTGCCTTTAATTAGCAGAACTTCTCAGAAAATTTCCTGCTTTCTGTACTTCAGCTGAGCACATATTTGCAAGGATGTATAAAGAATCAACTTTGCATTAATCCAATATTTGTCTCAATAAAGGAAGTAAAAATATAAAAGCCAGCATTAATTCTTCTGCATTAAGGTACACTGCAGTAACAAAATCAAGGATTCACAGGACAATTAGGCTTGGAAGAGACATTCTGGAGATCAACTCTTAGGTCAGAACAAATTGGTCTGGGTTTTGTATTGAAAACCCACAAGGGCAAACTCTGCACAGCCTCTCTAGGCAACCTGCCGCACTACAAGACAGTGATTAAAAGAGGAAAAAAAAGGCCAATAATATAAGAAAAGTTCTTATTTATATCAAATTTGAACTTCTTAGAGTTAAGTTTGTTCTCTCCCATGCTCATATTATGCTGCAATGTGACAAGCTTGGCTCCATCTTTGCATTTTTTTCCAGAGCTGCCATCCAACTCCAGAGCAGATAAATACAAGACCTTCCCTCCCAAATGCATCTCTTTTGAACTTTTCTCTTACTCATCTTTTCCATATTACCGTTGTCATTAATATTTTTCTAGTCTTCAGACTCTTGATTTTAAAATTATTTGTTTCCTTCTCTTTTATGACCAATCAACTCTTCATAGCCAACTCTTCTCATTTCAAAAATCTCTCATATGAAAGAGAAAAAGAGTCTTGTAAAAACTTTTTGCTATTAGAATTTTTTTTAAAAGTCATATTATGTCAAAGCTTACTTTTCTCCTCACTAGTTGTCATAGTTCCTCTTCACTGATGGATAAATGATATGGCAAAAAGTTTCTCTCCCTTCAAATCTTTCTGCCAATCTTGTCCTTCTCAAAATTGAACAGATGAAGAAGAAATCAAACAAGTGCTGGTTTCAAGTGGACTTCTGAAAATTTTAGTGGTCACTACAGTTGTGACAAAAGTAAAACCTTATCCAAAGGGCTGTGTAAATCTTTAGACTCTTTTCAGTTGTGTCAGTGGAACCTCTAGGTACTGACTATACCACTGATATTCAGCAGAAGCAATAAAAAATTAATTTTCTTCAATAGTATTTTTTTCTGATCAGTTTTCTAATCCTCAGTTTTCAAGGTAAAGGACACCTAGACATAGCACTCATTATTTTCTCTTTATAATGTTGCTTTTACAGAATCAGTGGGCTTTCTGCCAACTCTGGTCAACAGCTAAAAACAGTTCCCCAGTTCTGATGCACTTTCTAGCTCTTTCTAGAAGGTCCATGTCTTTATATAGCATCAACACTTTCACTTATCTGAAGCATATCTGTCGCTAGTTTTATTCTCCCCATCCTCAATGATTTATATTTAGCTCTGATTCAGATTTATGTTGTGTTTCCTACTCCTCTATTCAGTTATAGTTATGCTCATCATTGGCAGTGCCAGGTATTAAAACACTCTTCCTAGTATTCTTACCACTTTATATAGAGTATCTCTTTTGTGCAGGAAGCCTCTAGAAGTTTTCTCTTAATCTGCTGCTTTCCAAAGGGAGTGCTGAAATGCCTGGTTTTAGTTAATCCAGCCTAACAGGCTTCATTGTGAAATCAAATGTCCTGAATATGTCTTGCCACTAAGAACTCATATACAACTTGCCAAAATGAGGAGAGCAAATGGATGTCCAAAATATTGTCAACCTCGTGAAAGGACAAAAACCATCCCACCATAATGCAGCTTTTCCGTGTCACCATTTAAGAATGAAAGCTTTTCTGAAGCTCCCCAGGCTTCTTTCCATTCCTACCACAAATATCAGTTGGTCCACTTGTATGGGCCCAACATCTCTCCAGTGATATACAGAGCTGTAGGTACTGGAAAACATTTTTCAGTTCCATTAATAGTGTTTGGTTCAGTTTTTCTGACAGTAGTTTCACACTTAAATGGAATAGATTTCTTTTATATCCCACCAGCCTGACTGATAAAGAAATATTTTTGTAGTCTTAGTGTCGTGTTTTAGAAATATGTTTATTTTGCTCTGTACTTTATGTAATTATTTATGTCCTTTTGGTTCTTCCAAGATGCACCTCATCAGAGCCTTTTTCTTTTTTGAGCATCTCTAGAGGAGTTTAATCTTTCTCTACTGAGTAAGGAGACATTTAAAGAGACCAGCTTCTAATTGTGTGGAAGCTGGCCCAGCATACAAAGCAATAGGTCAATGTCCTGGGAAGAAGAAGAAGATGAAGATTTGAAACAATCTTAAACTGCATTGGTCCTAAGACCACATTTACAATACTTTTTACCATTTGCCCCACAGTCTACAAATTGAGGCTAATTGTTGTGGATTTGGTGCCAGCCCGTGGCTTTAATATCAGGAGGCAGAGAAGAAGGGGGAAACAGGATAATACTGTAGGGATTTTTCCCCCTAAATAAGTATCCTTAAAATACGCCATAAAAGCCTAAGGCCAGATCCCATTCTCTAAAATGTCCCCTCAGGATTTCTCTGCTTGTGGTAAATTACATTGTTGTGTGGTGAGCCATAAAAGAGAAAAAGGGTGAAGAAAAGTGATTGCTGCTCATTGTTTTGTCTGTTTTCCTTGTACCACTGGCAAGGGTCAGAAGACAGACATTCAAGAGAATTGTTAAATTATTGTATTGCCATACAGTTTGTTTGCTGCACCAGGTGATTTGTAGAATCAATGCTAATAAATAAAACTCTGTTCCTTGATTACTGTTTCCTATGTAAGGGTTGACTCTCAATTTAAAAGGAAATAAGGATGTGGTCATAGACAAAAAGGTCAGTCCACCAATTTTATTTTAAAAAGTGCAACAAGGCTTTGCATTGAGGAGAACAGTTGCAAGAAAGTAACAGACAATTACTCAGCCAAACAAAACAGAAACAAGAAAGAAAGTCAATCTGTTTACAAAGTAAGGGATGTGACCACCCTGTAATAAAGTCCCTTTCCACCAACAGCCTAAAGTCATAAAGCTTAGATTTTAAGATAAAGGCCTGTGATAAAATTTAGAAACATTTATAGCAGGAAGAGGACAAATTAAATCCTAGCAATTTGTAGTGAAATATTATATTTTGTTAAAAAAAGTTTAAAAAAATAGAAAATCTAACTTCCTCTGCCTGTAATTTAAAATGACAAAAGAAAAATACTAAATAATGAATGCCATTAACTCTTAATTTGAAAGGAAATAAAGAGGTGGGCAAATAAAGGTATCACCATAAAAAATCCAAAACCAAAACCTAAACAAAAAACAAAACAAAAACAACAACAACAAAAAAAACCCACGAACCCAAAACCAGTACCAAGAGTTGACACAGGGCAGCTGACTGACTGTTTCCAGTAGATTTATGGATGTGCCCGTCCTTACTTAAATCTTAGGCCAATTTATAGATTGTACAAGATCCCATAGTCTACTCGACATGGTTGTGATGGACATAATTTTCTTCCGTGTGGTGCTGTGCTTTGATTCTGTGAGTAAGTTCTTATAATGCACTGGGCTGTGGTGGAGCAGCACTTGCACAGCATCAAGTCTTTCTTTTTTTCCAAATCTGCCCCACCCCAGCAACTGTGTTAGGAGCACACCATAAGCTGGGGGGGTGGTGGGGAGGAGGAGGTACAGGAGAGTTGACTCAAACTGACCAAAAGGATATCCCATGCCTTATAAAATCGTGCTCACCAATAAAAACCTATAGAATAGGGTTTCAACAGGAAGGCAGACATTGCTCAGAAAGTGGTTGGGAATCTGCTTGGGAAAGCCTTTTGCATCACTTGCTTTGTTCCCTTCCCTTCCCTTCCCTTCCCTTCCCTTCCCTTCCCTTCCCTTCCCTTCCCTTCCCTTCCCTTCCCTTCCCTTCCTTCCTTTTTAAACTACTTATATTTTGTGGGGCTGTTTTAGTCTTGCTTTTCCCCAGTCCCACTGCAGGAGGCAGGGAGTGATCAGGTGGTTGTGTGGTGCTTGGCTGCTGCCTGGGGCTGACCCACAACATCCAGCTGGAGAACAGGCTCTGGTACTTTGCCAGTAGAAGGTGCCCGAGTCATCTTGTTATTCACTAAATTCATATATCTATTTTTAATCCTTGGTCATCTCCTGCAGATAATCTTTTGGTTAGAAGGGTTGTTCTGGCTATTCATTGTTGAGTTATTTATGCACAAACATTTAAGAAAAAACGTGGGATCAATAGAGTCAATTATTATAATTAACTGGAAAAGAAAAGAATCACAAGTGATCTAACACTGCAGTAGGGCATATTTTAGTTGACTATTAGGAAAGTTTTTATCTCAGGATGGAGTTTACTGTCAATAACAATAAGGAAATCAGTCTGAATATCAATATTAATTCAGACTTTAATGGATGTATTTTAATGATAAAATTTGATGCATAAAATTACCTATTAGCAGATCCTAGCCATTATTAGACAACTACTGGAATTCCCTCTATCCTGGGATAAAGTTTGTCTCCCAGGGTGGATTGTTGTATTGCTGTCTGCCACATCTTTTGCATGACCTTGGATGCATCAGATACCCATTCATAAAATAGCTACTTTATGAATGCTAAATAGCATTTTGGGAAAAGATTGTGAAGTGCACAGATATTATGATGATGGAAGCTGTATACATTCTAAAGTGATTGTTTTTCTGTTTGACTTTCACTTCTTTTTTTCTCCTGAATAATCTTGGGTTCATTTCTAAGGCATTACATTGTTGAAGTCACAGGGAGCTTCGCTTGCACAGGGTCTAGATGACTGAGTAGGCTCTGTGAGTGATGAGGGACTGTTTGGCAATTACTTTTGAGTCATGTCATTATGCTGAATATCATCCAGACTCAAGGCTATGTCTGACTCATTAGATTTGTGGAACATTTTTTTGCCATGGTATAACACAGCATTTACATTCAAGCCACAGCTCTTGCTGTCACTCTACTTTAACCACATTGTATCATGCTATGTTATTTTGAGAAAATGTAGTACGATTGTTGAGATATTCAAGGTCTTGATAAGCAACTGATTCAGTACAAACCATTAAAATGTGTACTGTATAATGGAGGGACATGACATTGGTGAATTGTTTCCTTTTAAATCATTAACTGTCCATTGGTGAGACAGTTTAATTAAAGCTTTAAAAGGCTAAGCTATCGCTAAGAACTGGTAAAGAATGACAGTCGTATGGAAGAGGATCTAGCAAAATATTTGCAAGACATATGAGGTCCAGAGAATATGCCCATCTCGTCCTTGAGTTTATCAACCTTTTCCTCCAAAAAAACATTATTTGCCTTTTGTCACTGGATGCAGAGTTATTTAGAACAGCGGGGGTGTTCATCTGTCCAGTTGAAAGTAGTACAAGAAAGTAAATTCTTTTATCAGTCTTTACTGAGCCCTAGGGACATCCATCTGGAGCTCTTGGTTGAGAGCTGGGCTCTGCAGTGCAAGGGAGGCATGGATGTGCTGGACAAGTCCAGCCAATCTCCACAACTTAAGGGCTTGGAACATCTGATGTAAAAGGAGAGGCTGAAAGAGCTGGGACTTCTCAGCCTGAAGAAGAGAATGTTCAGGGAATGACTATCAATGTGTACAAATGCCTGATGGGAGAGAAAAGAAACTGGAGACAGGCCCAGTGGTGTGCAGTGGAAGGACATGAAGCAATAAATAAAAGCACAATAATTTGTTTAAACAGAAGAAAAACAGGTTGGTTTTTTTTTTTACTCTAAGAGCAGTGAAACACTGGCACAGGTAGCCCAGAGAGGTTGTGGAATCTCCATCATTTAAGATATTCAAACATAACTGGACACTGTCCTGACCAACCTGCTTTAGCTGCTACTGCTCTGGAAGAGGTGTTGAACTATGTGATCTCCCAAGGTGCCCTCCAGCCCCAGTGGTTCTGTGATTCTTTGATTATTAATGCAAAAGACTTTCTTGATGTCTGTGTCGCAGATTCCCAGCTGCATTGCAGAAGTGCTTTCCCCATCCTCTCCTGTGTATATCTATTTAATCACTACTTATAACATTAATAAAACCTAGTAAAGAATCTAGTAGTTCGCAAAAAGGGCTGTGAGCTATAAATTAAGTTCCTACTCCTTAAAAGTAGTTCTGAGAAGATATATAAAAAAAAAAATTAGCACTTTGTTATCAGCAGCAAAATATGGATGTGCCCAGCGCCTCAAATGGAATGTCCATTTCTGGTAAGGAGCAAGTAATGCTTCTATCCTCGCTCTCCCTGCCACAGAAGAACATCAATTTTTGTCAGTTGTGCTGGTGGCTTTTGCATTACAGACACCTGTCTACTCTCTGCCAGCGAGACATCAAATCATTTTAATTAAATTTTCTCTAGAAGGCAGTTTAGCAGAGCAGGATGTAATTATCCAGATAGGAATTTTGTAAGAACATTGAACTTAACATCCTCTTCTTTGGTTAAAAGTGTCATTGGATGTCTAATGAAACAAAATGGTCAGGGACATCTGTTTTACTTTTCATCTAAAATACAGTACTTCATTCTGAGTCATAAGTGTAGATTTAGTGAAGAAACTGCTAACTAATGGACCACCACCACTTCATTTAGCTTTTAGTCCCAGTATAGCATCTTCATGTCTTGTTTGTGAGAGGTGTTTCAAAGCACCAGGTCAAGCTTCATATTTTAAGGTAGCTGAACAGGAACACCGTCATGAGCACTGTAAGATTTCAGGGTATTTTTGTGAGAAAATGATGTTTGTTTTTAAATATTTTTTGCTCCTCTCAGGAAATTCTTTCACACAGGGGGATGGCTGTCTCTACAGTTAGAACTTATGAATGAAAAGTAAATCTACTTCTCCACTGAAATAGAAAATTAAGGGGTTTTTTAGAATTTATTTATATGCCTATCTATAGTTAATTTGGGCTGCAGCTTGGTTTTGCAAATCAACTTACCTAAGAATATCATTTTGCTTATGCATCTGCAGTTGTCAGGTGATATATGAATTAGGCAAGTACAGGCAGAATAATTGTGTCTCTTAGTGCCAATACAAGGTGTCCTTAGAAATCAGAGAAACCATGTTCAGCAAGGAGTTTAGTCTAAAACAGATGAGAAATTCCTGCAAAGTACTAGGAAATGTGCAGCTGCTCATGTCTTTCTTTGCATTTTTGGGGATTTTTTTCACTTTCAGACAGTAAATTCCATGTAAGCTTCAAAGGGCACACTCAAATTTAGCAGGCCAAAACCATATTATCAGAGCTGAGATTTCTCTGATAAATTTGTAAACATCACTTTTTGTTTTGTAGTCTGTCTTGCCATTGCAAATTAGTGACACTACCCTTGCAAAGTCAGATCAGACGAGATAGTGTCACAGCTTTGGCAGGTTGGAAGCACAGAACTGAAGAAAAAATATCTTCTTATTAGATTGAAACTCAGAGCAGATTGTCAGCTAAAATTGATGCATTCAGCCCATAAATTTTGGAGAAAGGATGAAATATACAATAATCAAGTGTTCTAGCCTGTAAAGCTTGGACCAGTAAGTTGCATACAATCCTGCATTGGCTCCATTCAGTCCCCAAACCAGTGAAATTACTGGGGTTTTGGGCTCCTTCTTACATTCCAAAATAATGTTATTTTGCCAAGGCTAAAAAATAAAGAAGGAAAAAAACAATAATAAAGTTTACCAGACTTGGAAAGAGGAGGGAATTTGGCATCCTTTTTATTTTCATCTATTCTTTGCTGGATGTGGAAATGAGCAGAATGGGGGTTAAGGTCAGGTCAAATGTTTAATTTACCTGGACTGGAGCCCCTTGTCAGCACCACAGGAAAGAAGAGCAAATCACCCCAGTTCTGTGACACCATTAGGAAGATTTTTTTTTCAGAAAGTCAGTTGTTTAGTACAGAAAGATGTTCTAGATTATTGATGAATCCCAGATGTAAGACAGGAAGACCTCACCTTACTCTCCTCTTTCCGATAGAATTTTCACATCCATAGAAGTGGATCTTGATCCCTGTTAATTTCATGTTAACTGATGCATGAAAAGACATAACAGACAAGTTTTTTTTTCTATTTCTGATCTCTCACAAGAGAGCCTGAGATCCTTTATCCTTAAGCGCCTGAGTTGGATGCATTACCGGAGTTACAATTTTTAAATGTAATTTGGGCAGAGATCATAATCAATTCCTGTATCAACATTAGAAAGGACAAAAAAAAAAGTTTTTAAAATAATTCTTCTAAAATTAATTAGCTCTATCTGTACATGCAAATATTGAAATTTTAATGAAATTTCTGACAGATCCCTCCAAGCTGCTAAGCAATTTAGAAGAAGAGAGGAAGAGAGAGAGAGACATGGAAAATAAGAGACACCATTCTGAGCAATATACTTACAAACTGTGTCTGGCAAAGAGATTATCAATAAACATAAGGTATTTTAATACTGACAAAACATTCAAAAGATGCAGCTTATATTGCTGATAAGTAGCAGTACTTCATCTCTTTCTTCCCTTCCCATCTAACTTCTGTGCATACAGGAAATAGCTGAACTCTTCAGTCCTTTATATTCAAATGAATGTTTCCCACCAAAATATTTATTCAAATAGGAATGGTAGTGATTTTCAGATTCTCACAGGCAGAGTGGAAAGAGAAAGATAAATGACTTTCTCACATTACTTCAGTGTTATTGTTATCATATATTGTGTGATGTTCCCTCATTATCTGTCGGTATACAAATCCAAGCAATGCATAATTTCTGAACCAAAAGTAAAATAGCAAAACATTTTTCAAGATGTTTTCAGCATTTTTAGATTTAGATGAAGGGAAAAATGTGTCTAACCCTGGCTGATAACAGACATTAAAATTCTGAACATATACACAGTCTTAAGGTACCTGAGCTGACAAGCAGCCAAATTCTTTCTCAAGTTCTGGTCCTTTTGTTCCACTCAGGTTATGGAAAATGGAAAGATCCTAAATTTAAACATCCGTGCATGATAAAAGCTGATAATGCTGATAAAAGTGTGGGATGATGGACTCTGTACTAATGATTATCTCCCTCCATACTGAAAAAACCCCATGATTTTGTGAGAGGAAGGACACTGCAGAAAACCAGAGTTCCACAAACTTCTTTTCAGTGCTCACAGTCTAAGTTCTGAATTTATAATTTCAACTTTTTATTTATTTCTACTTATATAAAGAATAATTATACTTTTAACTACTTACACTTTAAACAAATAAAATGAGATACGAAACCTAAGAAATGCAAACCAGAGGCAATTCTTATATCTCATTTTATGTGGTTACTGAAGCACAGGTTGGTTCTTCATCTTCCAGAATTTCAGAAATATATACATAGCTAAATCATTGCTAGCATATAGATTTCATTTAATTTAGATTTATACCTAAATTTTAGGCCTCTAGAGAGTTCCTAAAACCTACATTCTTAGAAAGTTACAATAGAAAGTAAATACACATGAGGATTCCAGGAGAGGAGCCTGTTTTCCTAAATTTGAATTTAAACAAAAAGTTTATGCAGCACATCTAGCAATATTCCTCCTGCAGACTTCCATCTCAAGGAGACAAACACTAACCTAACAATGCACCTCACTGGGAAATGAAGCTGAAATTACATGTTTAGGGATTCAGATGTCACAGAAGAACTTTGCTGAATCTTATATAAATCAGTACTTCCTAAACTGATTTCAAAATGAATTCTTGTATTTATCATCTCTCTTCATCCTGGTCTCTAATATGTTTTGGCTTGACTGGGAAAGATGTGTTCCCAATGAAATGCTTTCTGTTCAGCTTCAAAAAGAGCTGCATACATAAAACGTTAAATATTTTTTCATATTCTTTGGGCTTCTTTTAGTGCGTTCTGCTATTTTCCCCACTAAAATATGGAAATACCAGAGAAAATCATGGTTGTCCTACCTGTCTTTAGAGAAAATGATGTAACATGACAGGAGTCTGCTTCTGATGAAACTTAGAGTGTAGCTGTTCTAAAACAAAGCAATGGGAAAGATCAAACCAGTTAAACTGGAAGATTAGCTCTACTAAATAACCTTAACCTCAGCTCATCCGTCAAATCTGGTGCACTGGTGAGGTCTAAGTTTAGAACCCAAATTTCTGACTTCCTTCAGTAGAAGTTAACAAGTAAGTATTTCTGAACAGCCTTTTCATACATCTAAGACGTGAAATGCCTTCGTAATTACCCCCTGTAAAGACAGCCTAAGGGACCAGCTTTCTCTAACAAGGCATGATCAATAATGCAGTCTTGGCTGAAATCCTCAGATATCTAACTGTGACCTGTTTTGGGTTTGTTTGAGTTTTTCTCCTTTTTCACCTTTATTTCACTTTACGGCTCCACCAGTTTCTAATCTGTAGAAGAATTTCAACTTTCTTCTGTAACTATTTGGGCATCTAAATGCTATAGTTTGATAGGGACATTGGAACTTCCAAAAAGCCATATAAAGTACCTATAACTCCAAATGTATCTTAATCTGTAAAATAATACTTTATCTGTTTTGTTTTCTTTTCTCCACTGAAAAGCTTCAAAAATTGTGGTAGATCAAGTCCAAAATTTTACAGGAAAAAGAACAACCATAAAAAGAGAGATATTTTCTCTCTTCACTGTGACATGGTTTGTAATTTTCTTTTTAAATTTCAATTTCAGCAAATGTTTCAGGACCTAAAATAATTTAGAATCTTTATTTTTCCTCAGTATCCCTTTTCAAAACTATTGATCCCCCCTAAGCTAAAAGTAGTTTGCAAAAAGGCCTTCCACAGTACTTAAAGTGTTCTCTATTGACCACATTGCAGAGAAAAAAATCAAAACCAGCCTCTCCAAGTATTCTGCAGTATCTATGACTAGACTGCATAAGCACATGAAATTTAAAACAGGAACCTAAAAATCATTCATTTCAATTACAAAAAGTTAAAATTTAGAATAATCAAGATTTTTTGTTTTGTCATGCTTCAGGATATTAGGAAGTTCACAATTAAGAGTAATACAAAGGAAAACTCTTTGTGGGCAGGGTGTTATAAAATTTAAATTTCCTGAGGTTTCTGGCCTACAACTCTGAATTCTGCCATGAGCCTGGCAGGATCCAGATCTAATGGGCTATTGACCGAAATTTATATGACTTCTGTTACATTCTGAAATTTCCATTTCTAACTTAAGACATCTTGAAAGGAAACTACGCTACAAATCCCCCTAAGCTATATGTCCCTGAATTGGATATCCACTGTATCAGCCAGCAGAGTATCCAAACTTCTGTCTTCCAGTGTCTCTTTTCCACAAGCAATATTTCAAGTGATAGCAGTTAATTCTTACATCTGACAGTCTTCATGGACTTTCACTTTCCTCCCAATCTTATACTTCAGACTTTATACTCCAGACTAATTCAATTTATCTTGTCCATTTTACTCAAACAACTGAAACAGATCTATGGTAAATTAATGTACTATAGATAATTTGGAATGCAGTGTGAGAATTCAATGCACACCAGCAGTACTATATTACCTAAGGATATAAGATTTTAATTTAAAAAGTTAAAGGTCCATAAATCACACTCTATCTACACTTGTCAACATTTCTGACAACCTATTTTAACATCTAGAATTATTTCTTTCTTTATCGCATAAGAGATTTTAGTTTAACTCCACTTTGCCCTAGAAAAGGAATCAGGGAGCCCAAAGTGATCAGAAAAAGGAGGAGAATGTTGAAGAAAATTTTAAAAAGCACCAGCTACTCACTGAAGGCATTCTTAAAATATGGTGGGGGTACTCTTAAGGTGGGTGAGAAATGAACAAATAACCTTTCTGTGGTGTTTTTATTACCTAGCTTATGCAGATAAGTCTAAGATGTGAGATATAGGACTGAGAACGGATGTGTGCTGCATGGCAGAAGATAGCTGGTGACAGCACCCCTGACAACCCGAGTTTAAGAAATCCTGCTTAATATTCCAAAGCTTGGGGGCAAAGTGATGACCTCATTCCAACCTGGGTCTGTAAACAGCAATTATAAGTGACTAGTAGCAGGAAAATATACGAAGAGACAAATTAACATCCATTCTGACTCCAATCTGGAAGGTAGTCAAGGTTTATTATGTTGTCCTCCTTTCTATCTCAAGGGCACACTTTAAAGCCTACAGCACACTTTGTGTTTCCATGGCTTTCTTCCTAACAGCTGTAGAAAGCAGGTAGTTCAAAGCCACCACACAGATGTCTCCAATGCATGAGTTAAACAGACAGTCTTAATGTAAACACAGTCACATCCTGCTACAAAGGTAGAAAAGAAAGAGATAAGGCAGGGAAATTTCAGATAGGGAAACAATAATTTATATTTTTTTTTCTTAAGTATTTAGAGTTAGATTCTCAGGAAGTGAAAAGATAAAAGAAAAACCTCTTCAGTTATACCCCATGATACTAACAGGAGTTCCAGCCTTCAGTGTCTAACACTTTGATTCATTTTCCACTAAAATGAGCTCATATGTAGAACCAAAATTGTAGGAAGCTTTCATGATACCCAAGAGAAGATTTCACAATAATATTCTCATCTCATCTGCTTCTCATCCATCCTCTCTCAGCACACCCTTCCTTAGATCCTATGCATTTCCCAGCAGCCCAACATCACAACTTCTCCCATGAGCACGTGCCAGATGTAGTTGACTCAGAGAATTTCTTTTAGTTCCAGCCCCACTTGGGAGGAATGTGTTTATCCCAAGAAAGAGGTAAAAATGTCTTCTAGATTATAAACCAAATTGTTTCCCTTTTGTATTAAATGCTCCAACTGTGAACTGTTTATAGAGTCCCATGTCTCCCAAAAGGCAATCATTCCTGTGCAGCCCTCCTGGGTTTGCATCTTGACATTGTCCCCAGCTTTGGAAAACCAGCAAAGCAGCTGTATGCTTCTGTCACTTCACACTCCTGCTTTGCCCCATTTGGTGTCTTCTCTCAAAAGATTTTTTTGTAGGCACATGCCTCTTATACAACTCTTTCTGGAATTTTGGAAACTAGAAAGTGGGAGGAGGAACAAAAATGTCAGAAAAGTAGAGGTACTACTCTACTGGATGTCTCCAAGCATTAATGTCTCCAGTTGAGAAACAGCAATAAAGTGGCCAATGACCAGAGATGCAAATTCAATGCAGATAATATATCAACATTTAAACAACACATACATTAAAATGATCACTGAAGGAAATAACAATAAATTATCCATGTTTTTAACCTACCATTTATATGAACCACTGCTCATTACAGCTTGAAAAGTAAAGTATAATTACAGCAAATGCATGATGGTAAGTGCTTTTTTCACAGAGCATACCCTTTCTCATGGATTATTTTCCACTGAATTCTTTTTATGATGGGATTTATCCCACCTTATTGCAGTATTTTGGAGCTGGGCAGCTAATTTTAGCCAGCTGAAGAGAAGAGGAGGTACTTTCAGCAAGCAATTTTTTCCACCTATTTGCGTTGTTATGAATTGGCATTCTGCCATTACACTGATAAAATATCTTAAAATTTGCTGAATGGAGGGAAATTAAAGTATTTAATGACTCATATATATATATAATGCATCAAACTTTTTAAAATTGCTACAAACATTTTTTTCATTCCTTTTGGGCTAGAAGGTAAGGAAGTTGATATCAGCCCCACTGTGGCTGTTTATCTGATTCCATGTAATGTTGTAGCAAGGGTTTTTCATTAAAGTGGAAAGAAATTTTGTATTTCCTTCCTCAGCACCCAAGCTCATATCAAATACAAAATTTTCCTTCATAAATTAAAAATTCCACTCAGTACTGGGTTTTTTCCTTCCTGATCTTCATGGCTTAAATGTGTTTAAATTAAAAGCCGAGAAGGTACAGTCTCAAACCGTTGACTCCAACATTAAAAACTCTTTAATAACTGATAATTTCAGTCTTAGGAAGAACATACATAGTGTGATCAAACCACCTCTCATCATTCTTATGGATAATGTAGTAGCCTGAGCATTTTAGCAGGTCTGTAACTTTGTTTCTGCAGCTCCTGAATGTTTTATAGGGGCTTTTTCAGAATTTTCTTCAATTTTAGTACTGTGTTCAAAGCATAAACACCACTGCTGACACAATTTCTGAGTTTTGCTGCAATAATGTCTTCCACATAAAGAGTTATGAAATTGTATATATTCTAGACACAACCTTGGTTAATGAAAAGTCCAGCCTTACATAAGTTTTTCTAAAGCAGAGGATTTTTCTGTTTGGGTCCCTCTCCCCACCTTTAATTCCATGTTTACCAAGCACACTCTATATTATTATTCTATGTATTCCCTTCCTTTTATGCTTGCACGTCTTTCGTTCCATGATCATCTCTCACTCCGAAGAGCAAAATTTCCACCAACTGTTAACAATAACAATTCACTCTCTTAGTCAGGTCAGGTACTTCATGTGTCCAAAAATATGAGTACTTCGAATTTGGTGAAAATAGAAGTTTTGTGATATTGAGTGCATCACCCAATATCCTCTTGTGCAATAATATAGAAAAATTAGCTGTGACAGTTTCTTTTCTAACAATATATATTTAAGATACTCTCCATCATGGGTCTGTTGCAGTCTGGTCTGTTTGTTGTGCTCCCAGATGTTCTTGACTCCTGGTAATCTGATCTCATTTTAGCTGTGTCTCTATGTGTGTGTATCTGTTAACTGTATGATTTTGATATTTGATCCCTGGGTCAATCACAGGATTACAGGGCTCCTTGGTTTCTTTGTTTGTTTTTGTTGGTTGTTTTTTGGGTTTTTTTTGGAGTGGGGTTGGGGAGTTTTTTGTTGGTTGGTTGGTTGGGTTTTTGTTTGGGTTTTTTTGGGGTGGGTTTTTTTTTCATTGGTTGTTGTTTTTGGGGGGGTTTTGGTTATGCTGTGTTGGGGTTTTTTGTTAGTTTGCTTATTTATTTGGGGAGGTTTTGTTGGTTTTTTGGGGGTGTTTTTTTGTTTTTGGTTTTTTGGATTTTTTACTTCTATCTTACTTTCTAGACAACAGAATGAAAAGAATATAAAGGATAGTGGATATTATACCCAGACCAGAATATTGTCAAAAGTAATGATGTCCACCTGCTCAGATCACTGGAAGTCACTTAATCCTCATCCACCTTTGTGGAATAATGTGTCCTGCAATATGATGCAACAAATGCTACAATAATTCATGCATCAATGACCCATGTCAGGATGAAAGTCATCTGACTGAAGAGCAGTTGAGTGTTCCCCTTTAGCCATTTATGCTCTTGCTACAGTACTTGAAGACAAAGAGAACAGCATAACAATTGATGTAATTCAGATCACCTTCCTTACATGCCTGTTTCAGAAAGGGAATGAATAATGGTCCAAGACATCTGTCTTGTCTCTAAAAAGAGCCTCACTGATCACCTTTCCCTGGGTACCCAACTTATAAATTGCTGACTCCAGCTCTGCTAACTGAGATTCAAAGTTTTAGCCTTCAACTAAGATTTCTACCTAGCAAATGATCCACATATTTCCTTCCTGAAAATATTTTATCTCATTCTGAAAGAGACAGAAGTTTTTTGGAAGATTTTTCCTGTTAAGCTAATTAATGCAATTACCTTTCCCATCTTGACTACTGACATCAAGTCCCAGAGTCAAATACTCTGCAATGCAGTTCTTTGAGATGTAATAACAGTCTTTTCTCATCTATTCAGCATCAGTGAGCACCTTTACTTTGGGCTGTGCTGTCAGTGGTCAGAAACCATGTAGTTGAAAAAAGTGATCTCATTCACAATCCAAAAGAAAACTAAGATAAATAAGCTTTCTTTTCCCTGAATTGGTCTCAGGTTGTAGTCAACCTAAAGAAATTACTATAAATTATGAGTATGCAAAAGAGTTGTTCATATTCCAAACCCAGTTAACTGTTAATCATCTCAGCAAACCTGTTGGCTTGCTTTGCATTCTGGTACAATTAGATGTGTTAGAATTCCCCTAGGCATGCTGTCTTCACAGGCTAATTTATTTTTATGAACATCCCAGGGACACCGAAGACATTTTGCTGAACTTTGTTAACACAACTTGCTGTCAACCTGGTGCATTAATGAAAATAGTTCCACCTTTCTGATATGCTACCGACATTTAATTTTAAAAGCACAATTAATATATGCAATGTTGTTGTGTCTCTCTCTCTTTCATAAGCCAGTAAACACTAACTTGGGATTTATTAACTGCTAAAAGCAGTAGACATCCAATCAATACAGTATACTTCTGGCATGTGAATGTGGCAAGAGCATAATCAATCTTTTGGGGAAATGTAAAACTTAAATCCCAGCCATCTGAGAGGTTTAAAATCTGAGAACATTGTTTTGTTGTTTGAATTATCTTGGGTTTTGTTGTTTGTCTTTTTGGTTTTTTGCTTAGGTTTTCTTCTTGTTTGAGTTTGGGGTTTTGGTTTTGTTTGTTTGTTTGTTGACTGGTTTGTTGTTTTTTGGGTTCTTTTTTGGTTTGGGGAGGTGTTCATAAAAGAAAGAATCAGCTAAGAAAGCAAATACATTGGTTACATTTTACATGGGAAAATACCATAATCACATCACAAATGCCGTGACCACTGCAAAATAGTGTCTATAACTAAATATCATGGCTGTATTACCTGGGATCTACTTGAACTCACAGCCTCCTGTCATGTGGAAGAGATTAAAAGCTTCTTTAGCTGCAGCATGTCAGAAATTCATTAGAAAGTCATCATATATAGTGGATTGTTATCAGACAGCACTTGGGTGGCCCAACACTATATCCTCCACAAGTCAATAGAACATAAAAGCTAATCAGTAGATTGTATTGTGTCAAGCCCAATCTGGAAATCTATTTTCATCCTAAATTCAGGCTGTATTTCCAGCATCAGGATCTCCATGCTTTTCTCTTGGAAATCTAGCCTTGTCATTGGGCTTTAAATAACATGAGAATCATTTTTAATAAAATAAGCTAAATAAATATGACATTTTGGTATCAGTGTAAAACATTTCTTTCTGTATTTTGATTACCACAGGTTGAAAATGCTATTTCAAAAAACCCATTAATGGTCTACATTAAATATAAGAAGTTAGCAATTAATTTTCTGAAAGACAGTATTATATTGCATATGATTATTTTTTAAATGTTTTTATCTGCAGACTGAATGACTGTCCCAAAAACTGAACACTTTGTCCATAAAAGTATGAGATTAGATTTCTTCTTTAAAAAAAAAAAAGCTCAGCACACAGGAACAAACCCTGTGTCTTGAAAGTCAATATTAGTCAGTGTCTAATGCAATTTTTGGTGTTTTTTTCTTTTAAATTTAATCTTAAAATATAGAACAAGAGATAATATTCCTAAAAGTCAGCTGATTAGAACTGAATATGAGAACATCTAACCTTCAAATGAAAAATATGTCCTGTTGGGTTTCCCATGTCATGCTACTTAATATTTGGCAGCATTCAGATAATAATGCTGGCCAATAGCAGACTCCTGCTCAAACGTCTCACTGGCTTGAAATTTGTTGTTTAATGTGAAAGCAAAGTAAAGCTGTTTTTTGATTTTTTTTTTGTTTGTTTCTAATACAAAACCAGGCTTTTGACCCAACAGCATGCTTAATCATTTGTGATAAGCATCTACTTCCCTGCAGCATTTAATGATTTTATTGAGAAGTTAAAAGCTTTAATCTAGACTATCTGATCAGAATAACTGTCCCACATGCACCATAGCTGCAGTATTTTATACATCCCACTCAGGGCCCTACAGAATCAACGAGAGTTTCACCACAATGAAGAGTTTCACAAGACACAGGCATATCAGTATTTCAGGAGTACCTATGTTTCTCCTCAGTATGTTTTACAGATGAACAGTGAGTTCTTTTTATTTTTCCTTTTTTTTTAAATAATAATTGCCTTCTATTCATTACATAAAATGAATTTTGCAAAGAAAAGCACTGCTGGTCTGCTGGCACAAGCTGTTGAGAACCAGACATGTCTCTTCTTCATCAGCATAATGCCATCTGCCACAGACAGGAAGGAGGAGATTAAAACTAAGGAAGAAGTCTTTTCCAACAAGAAAGATGTTCATTAAGTCTCTGGTGATATCCATTCAGTATTCTCTAGTTCTAGTCAGAAAAACAGTCAGACTGTTCAAAATATAATATATTCCTAGAAAAAGACGTGCATTACATTTGATCCATGTGGACTTTTGAAGACTAAGAAGCTCAGAGGCTAATGCAAAAAAAAAATGCATTTAATAACACTTTTGAGACAAGGAATACTAAGATTTTCAAACTAAGTGTTTCAAATATTTGAGGGCATTAAGGAAATGTCACTCAGGGCAAGGACAATAGCAACAAAATTCAAAATAAACTATGTCAAAGTCCTGTCACATGTTTATTTAAAGAATTATAGATTGACTCTTTATTTCTGGAACCCAAAATAATGAAACAACAAACACAAGATGTGGTTTCTGTTTATATAAGGTAATGAACACTACGAAAATATGAAAATTACTTTGGTCTTTTTGCATTAAAGTTACACTTATAGACTTTAACTGAAACAGGTCCTCACTGAGCTAAAGTATTGCAGAAACACTCAGAATAGAACCAGTCCCTTAAAATTTATGTCCTGCAGAGAGAAATTAGATCATGAGTAAATAAAAATGTCATCTTTTTTTCTTTTCAGACTGCGTGGATTCATGCAGAGAAGCAGAAGGAAGTAAAAAGACTTCCAGTCTTTCCTTACAATTGCTCATTTATAAAACCAGAGTCTATATATATAAGGTTGGCATTCTAACTACTACTCTAATATGTTTAAAAACCTCCTCTTGAGCTCTGAGAACAGGGCCACTTCATCCAGAACTGGGCTGTAAACCCAAATGAAATAAAACCCATATTTTCAAGAAGCAATTATCCATCTAGCAAAAGAATGCCTATCAAACCAGTATTTATTTGGGCAGCAACGTGCTAAAGGATACCCCTCTGGTATGTTCGCTTCTCCATATGCACTGTACAGGGACACAAAGAACCTAACACAGGATGCTGGACTTCCTCTGGGAACCTAGAACATAAATGCTGTGATATGGCCATGGTGATGCATGGCAGTACAAATATGGTCCCAGGCAGCACTTGCACACAGCCACATAGGAGAACTACAGCACATTTAGGCAAAATCATGCTCTGTGTCATCTCTGTGAATTAATTCTTCAGTGCCCCCCACCGTATAATTGATGATCTCTTTTTAAATACGCGCCTTGTCATTACTTGAGGAAGCTGGCACCTCCTGGTGCCATATTTAACAGAACATAAAAACACAAACTGCAACACCAGCAAGGAGAAAAAGTTAAACTGAAGAGATATCATCAATACTGAGAGTGGAAAGTCATATAGTAATATATCTGTCAATACTGGAATTCTCCCAGGACCATGATTCCTTGTGCTTTTCCAGCATTATCATATGGCATGTTTGAACAGATTTCACCTGCTGAAAGTTTGGCTTAATACTCAGCTTGAAGTTACCTCTCCTTTTCTTCACAGCATTATACTTAATTTCTATTATGATACTTTAAATGAGGCTCTGCTAACACAGAGCAGAAGAGATTCTGTTCAGGCTGTGCTCTGCGCTTCAGTAAAGAGGCAGGAAAACAGTGCAAAAATACTGAAATATGTCAGTGACTTACTGTTTGTCCATTTATCCCATACAAGTTCTTAGACCTACTCTGTGGATTTTGTCTTTTTAGTTTTGTCTCCCAGAATACACCTTTTATTCATTCTTCCTATTCTTTAAATACTAGCTAAATGGTTTCTGTTTTTTCAGCCTGACAACACTCAAACCAATGAGAAAAAAAACAGCAGAATTTCTTTTTTCTTTCTCTTTCTTTCTTTCTTTCTTTTTTCTTTCTTTCTTTCTTTCTTTCTTTCTTTCTTTCTTTCTTTCTTTCTTTCTTTCTTTCTTTCTTTCTTTCTTTCTTTCTTTCTTTCTTTCTTTCTTTCTTTCTTTCTTTCTTTCTTTCTTTCTTTCTTTCTTTCTTCTTTTTCTTTCTCTTTTTTTCACTGACAGAATTTATTATTCTCTTTCAATATATTGCCAACACATCTGCTACTCTATGACACCCAGGATGAAACAGACAATCTCTCCATATTCAGCTCCATGGGAGTTCTGGTACTGATTTTTCTGTAGCCAGGATATCAGCTGTACTCCAGGTCTTTCAGTTTTCTACCCAGCACTAAGTATATGTGAGGTGGATTGTTTTTCATTTATGCATAATACAATGCAATATTCAGTGGACATTTAAGAGCAAGGCTGCAGATTAAACCCAGGTGAATACTTACAGCAGGTTAGTGAGTAATTTGTAAGGCCATAGGAAAAATTTTATCCCCTAGCTAAGGTGATATTATTCAGCATAGCTCAACTGGGGCTAATATATGTCACAAATAATTTATTCCTATATCTTGACTCTTTCTCATACTCCTATGTCACATTTCCCTCCTAAATCATTAATATCATTAACATTTCTTATTTATTGCTGAAAAGTGAGAAAACACACATAATACATAATCTCCATCTTACCTTTAAATGTCTAAATGCCTTTAAAACTGTAGCCCTAACTGATTTATATGCATTCAAAACAGAGAATAAGCACCTTAAAAGGTTGCTTAATATTCTTAGCCATGTACTTGTCAATTGTTTTTAATGAAAAAGTCACAGGAAAATGCTGGGAAATGCTCCAGTGCTTATTGTGGGCAGAGTTTTCTAAATGTATGTCTTCTGAGCTACATGCCCAGGCTCTATTTAGCATCAGTAGAGAAAGACTGGCATTTGGGAACTGTGATTAACCATTCCTAAAGCTGCCACCTAGTAAGATTGAGTGGATCATGTCTTAAAATAACTGACTGTCCATTAATTTTAAGAGAAACTTGCAGCAAGGTCAAAGCTGTCTATGTTGTAGACATCAATATTATAAGACCTGATTCACGAACAATGTCAGTGGGGCAGGGGGAGCACTTATGTGTGTGGGGGTTCATGATTGTCATCCTATATTTCAGTGGAAAGTTATTGGTGACATTATGGGGTATAGATTCCATTTACTGTTCAACCCTCTGAAATATATATGTAGAACTTTAATTCCTTAGTCCCCATTTTCCCCATGAAAAGTGGGGCAATAATTACCCTTCTCAATCAGATTATTCTAAGGGACCTGGACCATAATCTGTGTGAAATACTCCAGGATTTTACATGGACAATTTGGAAAAAGTTGTATTAACTTGCATTTTCCTTTCTGATTCAAATGTCTCTGCCAAACATAGTTTGAAAACCATTTTTAAAAGGAAACAAACTTTCATTGAAGTGAATTAATCCTGGACTTTGAGTGGTAACAATATCTACAGAATGTGTTGTTTTGGATAAGTCTGAGTGTAAAGATGCATTAATGAAAGGAAAACAACTTTTCATGTTTGCTGAACAACAAAACGTGCAGTAGACTTTCCTTTGTGTTTGATTATAAACTTTTTGAGAAGATAAAGCCTTCTGGCAATATCAAACCTTCCTGCTTGGTTTCAGTCTAACAACTCCAAACTGAGTACTTCTTTACAACTTCCCTCCACAGTGCTCTTTAGAATGTCCTTAGGTTTTCCTCCAGGCAATGGCAGCTATAGTATGTGCTGAAGGATTTGTCAGTACAGATATTAACACACCATCAAATAGAGAAACTCTTTTTAACTCCATGTCAAATGCAAAATTATCATCACTAATACAAGAACTTAGCAGTGTTCTGTCTTTTTTTTTAATCTAATGCATTTTCATTAATGTAGCTTTCTTATCAAACTTGAGGGATACTGTAACAAACAAACAGTCATGACCTTGGACTGATTCAGCACTGAGCTTTTTTATTTGAGTATATAATATTGCCTGGGAATATCTATTCCAAAAAGGATAAAATGGACCCCAGGAATAACTTTCTGTTTTTCACAATTAGCTTATAATTTGTAACTAGTATACTAATTCCAAAATTAAATCTGTCTAAATAATGTTTTAGAGAATAATTCAGATGCACAAAATATTAACCAGGGTTGAAATTACAGAATTACAGGCCAGTAGCAGAATATTACCCCAAAACTACTCTTCTTTCCATTAAGTTTTTTTTTCTCTAAATCTACACAGATGAAACGTTATTTAAATTAGTATATTTAATTTGCTTTTGCATGAAGATATTCAAGTATTTAAAAAATAGATTATTTAATTATTCCCTTCCTTGTCTTGGTGGAAAAAAATGTTGTTGTATTTATTTCTTCATTAGCATTCTAAAAGAAAGAAGTTTGAAGGATTTGGTCTTTTCTATATTGTGGACAAATCAGAAGCTGACTGATGGAAAGTCATGTCTTAGCCCAAACATGGTACAACTTCTGTCCTAGCTGTAGAGTATTTTCTTGGGATTTTTACATTACCATGTTCATTTTTATTATTGTTATTATTCACAGCATGTGAGCTTAATCTTGCTTCTGATATGCAGCAATGTACCAGGTTTTTGCTTTTTTTTTTCCCCCTAGGAAATTATTTGTGCTTCCCTCTCTCAACACTTCATTCTCAAGCAAGCTGTAACAGCTTAGAAAAGAGATTTTCAGCTTTAAGCCTGGAGACTGGGAGCAGGACAGGACCAGGCTTTAGGCTCCTTTTCTCCCTGTTAGAACTGAAAAAGGCTCCCATCCTTACAGAATGTACAGCCTGTCCACTTCAGATGTTCATAAGCCTCCAAATTTCTGTTCCTGCACTCAGCTGTGTGGTTTGCAGTGGAGAGGTGGCCAAGTGCTGTGCAATGCCTGCCAGCACAGCATGGAAGGTCTCAAAACATATTTCCTCCACTCTGCCCCTTGACTCCAAGGTGATTTTGGGCAAACTATTCCGTTTCATTCTCCATGAGACAGAGACTGATCTTCCAATGCAAAGGATTTCATTAACTATGGTCACAAAACATGACGAAAGAGTTAAACTTGTTAGTGGAATTATTCAAAATTGAATTTATCAGAGTTCTTGGTCTGAATTACCACCACTGCCACAGAAAGGTCTCCCCAGATCCACCCCTGGCCTTCCCATGTGCATAGTTGTAAACCACCCTTCAGAGTTTGGGTATTTTGTGATGAACACAAATTGAGGGATGTGCTGGCTGACCAACTGTAATGTTCATGGGAGCCTGCTATAATAAGGCTTGGAAAAGAAATTATTAGCAATAATAATTCTAATTCATATAGTCAAAAACTTAGAAATTCCTCTATTATCCTATTTCTGGTTTGAAAGGGACTTTATTAGAGAATGAGTCTGGAAAGTAAGAGTAAAATCCTCTTAACTGCTTTGAAGTGCTGGGGAATTTAATGTAAGAAATATTTTTTTCACTTTTAAAATAAATTTTAAAATTAAAAAACCAAACCTTTAGGCACAATTTTGAGGGTGGAAAAAAGAAAAAAAACAAAACCAAAAGAATGTTTTTAGAATTTTGAAACTTCTCTTGACTAAGTCCTGTGTAGATTTCAGGTTTGGGCTTGAGACTCGTAAACTAAAAATATGATCACTGTTGCATAAAAATTTGAGAGTACTTCCAAGTTATTTGTCTGGGGTTTTTTTACCAGCTGTAATGAACCTTCCTGTAGTCAGTCACTACAAAAAGAATATATATTACATCCAGTTAATATCTTTGACTGAAATCTTATAGTGCTCTTGGGTTTAAGTAAAGAATAAGTAATAAGTTTCAGATACTGAGTTGGTCAGAGAACAAAAATATTTGCTTTAAAAGACCATCCAAGTTACTGTCACATAATATTTTTTTAAGGAGCTCCATTGTGATTGTGAAAAGTTTCTTGTTTCATTTTTCTTGTTTCTCTCTACAAGGTTTTTTTATTGTCATTCTTCTTAAACCAAACCCCATTTTTCCAACTGATATTTATAACTTTGAATGATTTCATTTTTTCAAATAAAATTAGGAAAATAAAATTATTTTGTTGAAAAACTCTAATTTTATTCACAAGCCTAAATGATAGGACCAGAATATTATTTGTCCATTTAAAAAAAATGGATTACTTCTATGAGTTCTAATAGATATTGTGTACTTTCAGTTGTTTTTCAACTTCAGCAAATATACCTTCTTTTCCTTTTCCATTAAGTAACGAATACTCTTACAGGTACCCACAGTAGGAAGCAACCTTACAGAAAATGAAATGGGCCTCACAGCAAGTACATAGAATGATTTGGAATAAAATGCAGCATGGTTTGATGAACAGAGGTTTGGCCTAGATTGGGCTTGAAGAACAGTTTCACTCTTACTGTGGTGGCTGACCTTCTAAGTAATCTCAATCAAGCCTTATTCTGCTTTCCTTTTTCAGAGTTTTTCTTCTATTTTTGTCTTCAGGTCAGGGGCACGGACTGACTCCATGTCTCTACAGTATTTAGCACAGTAAGGCTTTAATCACAAATAGCTTGCAAAAACATCTATATTTATCTTTACAATCAAATGATTTATTCATTTTTGGTCTAGACAAATCGTACAGTTACTCCTGCATGACGAATAGATATGAAATATAGGAGTTCTTCAGATTCATTATTCTCAGGATAGTCTGTAATTGTGTACTTATCACTACCAAGAATGAATATTTTATACTTGCAAGCACTTAAAGTGCACCCCTTCACTTGCTAAAATACTGTGGCTCACATGAGCTCTTTGGTACCAAAACATCCTTGGGCATGCTGCACAAGGATCCCAATATCTATGAATTGATTTAACTTCTGATGTTAAATATTCTGCATTTGTAAATTTTGCAAGGTATCCCTTTCTAATGTGTAAAGAAAGAGACAAAGAATCTTTGCATTGATGCAAGCAGCAGCTTTTTGGATAGGACCCTGAAGAATGGGAGCTCAAGCACTGTTGTGAAGGGCAGCAGTTTTAAACCCCACAGTGTGAACACAGAGTTAGCAGAAATGTCAACATGAGCTCCATAAAGCAGAATGTCACCAGTGTTCTCATTGAAAGATAGGAAAGGGGAAATGAGTTTTTGAAAATAGTCATAAATAATAAAAAATTGGTTGGCCTATAGCATTTTTCTTAAATTAACAAGAAGAACTTGAACCCAGTATAAAGTGCCTCAAAGAAAACCTGTCCAGTTTTGAGGGATGGGGGTTTTGATCAGGGTAGATCAAGTGTGTGAACAACTTTCAGATGCGTAATTTATTTCCTGTTTTGAAAGAAACTGCTTAGCCTTGAAAGGTTTGTCAGGAACATTATGAAGTTTTTTAAGAGTGTTCAGAGAGTTCAGCAGGAAGAAAGCAATACATTCCTAGCAGATCCCTTCCAAACTAAAATACAATTTCATAAAATATTCAACAACTTTGTGGGCTTATAGTTATAGGAACCCATTCTCCTAGGAAAAGGAGCTGAATCTGTTGCATATGTAATGAAGCCATAGGTAATCATGGCCATAACTGAGGGCAGAATTTGTCCTTCCTTGCATGAAGCTCTTGTGGGGACAAAAACCCAAGAAGCTCTGCAGCATGCCAGAGTTATTATTCAAATTTATGAGCCAGTCAACAAACCACACTGCAGCTCCCACACAGGATAGAAAAACATTCATGGCACCTCTAAAAGCAGGACCTTTGAGTCACAGAGGCTTTGGGTTTGCTTTTGAATTCTGCCATAGTTTGCTCCCCATCCCTTTGTGGTGAACTGTCTGGGAACGCTGCACTAGTCCCACATCCCTACCCTGGCTGGCTCAGGAAAGTTTAAATAGTCTGATCACACTCTGCCCAGAGAAGGGAGGGAATCTTCAAAAGAAGAGGTTAGATCATTGGTAAAAACAAAAAACAAACAAACAAAAAACCCCAAAGCCCAAACCAAATTAAAACCAAAAAAGAAAAAAAAATCCCACAAAACCAAAACCAACCAACAAAAAAAAAAAAAAAAAAAAAAAAAAAACCACCACCAGGAAATCTGTGAGGGGGAAAAAAGGGCAAGAATGCATTCCTGCATTCCAGTCTGGTGCTTGGTAAATATGAGCAACTGCTCATCAGATTGGAGGGAAGGAAGTCCAGCCAGATCCATGCTAGACTAAGACCAGATGCACAGCACTGGGTGAATCACTTCCATTCTGTCTCCTTTGCTAGTATTTTCTTAACTGATTTTTGGTCAGATCCAGACTTCACAACTGAAATGTCTGACCTGTGCTTTAAAAAAAATATTTTGATGAAGCTTTCCTTCCCAGCAATGTGCCACCAGCAACGTCTATGTCACCTTACCTGCTGTGCTTCACTGTTCAGGACTTGGCCTTTATTACCTGAGTAGGAGCAGGCATCCAGCATCACTCACCACCCACCTCTGCTGAGAGATTTCCTCTTGAGGGAACCAGTTTGCATCAGAGGCAGACAAGCCTTGCAGACTCAGGGGGTGATGCTCAGAGGGTTAGGCTTTGGTGTGAGGACAAGTCCAAACTAATGTGAGAAGGTAAACAATCAGCCTGATCTACCTGAGTTGCCAGTAAAGGTGATGGAGGCCCTCAAAGGCTTCCAAGAGGCGCAGAGAGATTCTCATTTATAGTAATGAACGGACAGCTCAGAGCAGAGGACCTTGAAAGATCATCTGGTCCAACTTTTCATGGCAGAGGGAACCCATATTATCTAGCACCCCATCCAATCACATCATGAAAACTTCAGCAGTGGGGTCTCTCTCTCACCCCCGGGGAAGTTGCTCCAGTTTTCACTGTAATTCCCACTGCCTGTGCGAGGTAGTCAGGTATTTTTTTTTCTGCCTCACTACATGCTTAAAATGCATATCTCTCTGGGGTGTCCAAGTCTGGATCCCACTATTATCGAGTCTTCGAGAGTAAGTATTGTTTCTCAGCATGAATCTGTGCTAATAAAATAGAATTCTGGTTTCATCTAGGTCCCATAGCTGTTTCTGTAAAACAAATAATCACAAATACAAGATTGAGGTTCTCAAAAGGGGTTGGAAAAATAGGTTTAAGGCAGTAAAACTTATGTAAATGATGTTAAATAAGGCAGACTGGAAATTGGTGAGGAAAATGGTGAAGAATGAGGTAAGTGGTAGAATGCTATAGGGAGAAAAAAAAACCCAAATGGATATTTTTACAAAAGAATGACATTTGAAGACAGGAAGCTGTATATACATTTCTTCCTGACAGATCTCTTCTGATGAAGAATGTAAATCAGAAAGATCTGATATTGCTTTGTCAGTAACTCATCCAGAAAATATCATTTTAGGAAAAAAAATTACAAAGAGGAAGGGTAGAATAAACCTGAAGGTATGGTCACATGGAAAAGGAAATTTGTTTTGAAAAGAAATAGTAAAATGGCATATGGAATAACATGCAGTGAAATATTTAGCTACAGCATGCTATTTTTGAAAACTGTGTGTTAAATTATAAAGTAAAAACTAGAAAAAAATGACATAATAATTTATTGATAGTGTAAGAAACTCATTTTCAATCCACCCATGATTGTGTGAAGGTGGGTGCATCTTGCCAGTAATTATTCAAAGGAAGATAGATGTGAAAGAGACATGAGAAGAAACCTAAAAATTCTCTAGGAAAGTTTACAGCTATTATTCATCCACAAAATGGAAATTTAAAACATTGTTCTATACAGTTCTCTGTATAATGTAACCATGACCATCTGCCAGACATAACCTGCTTTTCCTAAAAATTCTACGTATCAGCTTAAGATGTAAGAGAACAACACATATTCATAAGAAAAATCTCTACTGTGAGAGAAAATCTATGTATGAGTGTAGGTGCATACATAGATCTAGACACATGTTGTTGTCATGCTTCCTTTTTTAATATTTGCTTTTATACAGGCATCACTTGTACAAAATTGTGTTATGTGTCTTCTGAACCTTTAGAAAGTGCATTTCCAGGGAGAGCACAAGGGAATCAAGAGAGATATGTAGGAAGTAAAATTGTAGAAAGGAGACAGACGTCATTAATCCATCGATCTGGCTGCCTGGGTCTGCCTTTCTCTGCATTGCTGACTCCCTGGCAGGCTCGAGCCAGGTAGCGTAGGAAGGGCTAATGCAATCTGACTCAAGATCAATACTAACATGGTCTTAGATGCACTGTTTGTGCTTGCCAGGGTACTAGTTTGGAGACGCTACTGGATTATGTTTTACACCTTTTTAGCATCTAACAAGCATTCTGGGCCTCTAACAGAAACCAAACACAATTATCAGAAGGCAGAGAAAGGCTGGAGGGCTTGGTGATGTTGTGATAACAGAGTGAACCTTTGACCTCTCAGTTAATAGTCTAAACATTGCTTAAATTAGTCATGACAGAGGGCTAAAGTCTGCACTGACTTTTACCTTTTAGAGTCTCATGAAAACAAACAGTCTTGTGGGAATTCAGGCATTTCTAAAATTTGGTCTTCAAACTGAAAAGCAATTAGAAATGAACTTGGATTCTAAACCCTGCTCCTGTGATCAGTTTAGACATGCAGGCGCACAGCACATGGCGTCAGACATGTTTGTGAGCAAACTCCACAGGGATGCTGCGGCTGCAGACTTCATCTTCCCCATCCTCAAAGAGACCTACTCAGCTGGTGCCACAAGCTGTTGGAAGTCAGAGTGGGATGGTACTGCTGCCATCCATCCTCTGTGTGAGCTGTGGATAAAGGTCTCCTGCCTCTGAAAGAAAACCCACAGCTCTCCAAAAGCACTGAATCAATCTGACAAACAGAAGAGTCTAAACCAACTTAGAATCATTTAGTGGTTCTAATATCTGCTCACTGCAGAGATTCAGACTTACAGCTCCCATTTCAGCTACAGGATGCCACATAGACATTATGGTATGCAATAATTTCAAATAGCATATTTATAAAGAGCCATTTAAGCTCCCAAGAGCATTTCATGTGTGAGACATAGGCAAGCATTATTTCATTCACTACAAAATGAAGTCACCCATTCATCTGAAATGCTCTTCTGCAGTTCAGGTATGTTAATATTTAAGCAAAAGTAAAAAAAAAAAAAAAAAAAAAAGCAGGGAAACCTTAGGAAAAAGGGCATGAAATGCGTAATCCACAAAAGATAAAGATAACAAACTTGTTTACTTTCAAGTGCTTTCTGATAGTATGGGAAAAATTCATCTCTAAAAAAAAAATCCTTCAAGATTTATGTTCTCTCTGACAATCTGACAAGATTGTCTGCTTTGCTTACGTGCATTTCCCAGTCCTCTTTCTGATTTTTAAATTATTCAAAGTAGGACACTTTCATCAGTTCAGACACTTGAGAAAATCTGTCCTGCTCAGGTTTTCTCTTAGTTTCTTCAGAGATCAAATGGTCAAAGTGCATGGACAGAAGTCTTCCTCCAGACTCATCCAGAATGCCTTCATCCCCACTGAGACTCTGGTGAAATTTGCCAACCTCATTGATTCAAATAGATCAGATTTGATGTAGGAAATTAGCTGCTAGCACTGCTTTTTTTGCTATGGGAAGAAATCTTCATTTTCCATGCTGCTAGAGAAACAGAACTCAATTCAGCACCAAAGGATCCCTGCAAAGGACACAGAACTAATATACCATGTGCTGTGACATAATACAGGAAGCTTATTGCCCATATTGCACACTGCCTGTAGTGCCCCAATCAGGGCGTATTTTGAATTAGAAGCTCAGCCTGACCATAAGATGGAGTATACTGCAGTCCTGGGTTTGCCTCAATTAAATTTTTGGTGAGGAAAAAAGAGAAGTGACCATCTCCGTAGAAATATTACAATTTCCTTCATGCCTGACAGTACCAATTAGAGAAGATGGACACACCTCTACAAACCATATTTAAGACAGGAAAAAAACGGGGAAAATTCTCTTTTTACTTCCTGTTTTTTGGGGTGAGGGGGCTCCCCCCCCTTCCATCCTCTCAGCAGGAGCTCAGTCCGGGCCCACGCGGCCTGGCCACTGGGATGGGGTGGGAGAAGGAGCCCAGGCAGCTCCACTGGGCTCTGGACAGCTCTGCTAAGCCAGGCTGGGCTGGGCTGGGCTGCCATGTGACTGTTGTGAAATCCTACAACCACTGAGCCCAACACAGCCTCCAGCACAGTGCCAGGCCAAGCCGTGCTCTGGCCGTGAGCCGCTGAGCCATCCTGACAGCATCTTGGGAAATCATGTGCTAAGCCCAGGAGCAGCTCTGCTGCCCACACAGGAAAACAGAATCTACTCCTGTATATGGAATTGAACACAGCAGGGGCTGGAAAACCGGCATGCAGTCAGATTGGCCACTGCCATTCTGGCCCAGCCCCTGAGTGGCAGGAGCCAAAATCAACACCGTGAGCAGCTTCACGGCTGCCGCCCAGCAGAGATCATGTATGTGACCAACAGTGAAAGGCCACTCCCTAATGCAAGGCCTGGCTAAGAATGACTCTTTCAGTGCTGTTAAATTCCATTTAAAAGCAGATAAACCTGCAGGCGCCACTTCTCCTGAATCAGAGAAAAGGAAAGGCGAAGACATCTGAAGACAGCAACATAGAGACACCAACACCAGTGAAGAAGGAAGAGCCAAAGCCCAGATGGGAGGAGAATGAGGAGATGCCTTAGTCTTGGGCTGAAAATCTGTTGTTAGGCTATAGTGAAGATACAGTTGATGCATCAGACTCTTTTTTCCCTGTAACTCACAGAATGCACTGGGGGAATGTTGCATCTAACCACAGCCATGAGCAGAGGCACCAGTGATGAAGCAAGCAGATGTTGAAGCGGTTGTGATTTGATGAGAAGTTTGAATAGAGAGAGATGAGAGAAATGAGAAACCTTGCCCCAGGGATAGAAGAAGAAACCTCTGTTTCTAGAGATGGATGAAGAGAATTTTTGTTTCTATGCTAGAACAGCTCATCCTTAAAATTGAACCCCAATTAGCTGAGATGACCCATGTTTGGTAGTTGTGGGAAGACTACAAAACATGGGAGGGACTTCACAACTATAGATTTCCAGGTGGCAGCTATTCATGAAACTTAAAACCAAAAGAGAAGTGTTTCTTATGAAAAGGTCTCCATAGCATGGCAGGAAAAACTCCTCTCCCTAAGTGAACTGAACAAAGATCATTTTAGAGGTGGTAAACTGAATGAAAATACTATTTTTTGTCTCTTTACATTGTCAGTGGGAAAAGAAAGAGGAACTGGGGGGAGGAGAAGTGTTCTGAAGGTTTATTCTGATTCCTTAAGCCTGCTCTCCTCCTAATTCTTATGTCATAGCAGAAAATAAGTAAATAATTTTAGTGGGTGCACTGGCATTTGGCCAGCACTCAGCCCACCACACTAATTGGTGTATCGTGACTTGGATTGGTGAACCAAAACCACTATACCTGGAAAAAAAACAGAATTAGGCTTGCCATAATCACAACATGGACAAAAAAAAATTTAAATTGTTGTCCATTACTTGAAACTGCACAATTGCTTACGTCTTGTTTCTTCCCTTTTTGTGACTGACTTCAACATCAGCATTTCCCAATTCTTTCATGCCTAAAAAATTGTTACTAGAGATCCAAAGAAATGAGTATGAAGCACTGATATGTCTGAGGTAACATGGACTATTTATGCTGTTGTTTTTCCTTATAACAAAACAAAAGATATGTTTGATTTAAGGAATACTAGTTTTTAATGAAAATAATAAAATGCTGTACATATTCTACACAGTTCTGGAGTTTACAGATACCACGTTTGCCAGCACAAGCAAGGCAGCTTTGTTTCTCTTTAGATCTCAGGAAGGCGAAGGTCAGACAAATCAGAATATGGAACATTTGGTTTCTCATTGGCCTCCCTGGTGCTTTTTCCTCTCAGTGCATTTCATTTTCTTGGCAAATGTCTGTGACATATCAGTAAGTCATTTTAACTCTTCTTCATGCCCTACTATTTCTGTTTCAAGATCATTAATAAAACAGCAGCTTGGAAGGTGGCACAACAGGCATTCTAGTATGTGAGCAGGTAGGGTGGCTTTTGGATGGGGCTTTTTCTGTACTATTAGCATAGCCAGACTTAAGCCTCATAAATAAGTAGAATATAGTCCATAGAGAGTACCATATATATATATATATATATATATATATATATACACATATATAAGAAAAAAGGACAGTATGGGTCTCACTGACTACCTATGTGCTATTGAATCCTCTATTAGAGAAAATTTACCCTGGAAATTCAGGTCTTATAATTTTAAAGTTTTAAAATGAAACCCCCTCAGGCTAGCCCAGCATAAACAATTAGTTGCTCCCTGTTAAACTCCATATCCATAACAGTTCATTTTGAATGTTTCATAAGGTACACTAAGGGACATCATTAGTATGTGAATTTCTTTCACAAAGATCACAATGAGGGCTTTAGGAAGAGAATGCACATATCCAGGGAAGATTGGCAGACGGAACGTCGCAAGCTGTTCGTGCTGAGTCGATTCAGAATCAAGTGAAAGCATTTGAGCCATTTAACTCTACTTCTTTTGATCCTCAAATCTCTGCCTTCACATAATCTTATGAGTGCAGTTTTCTAAACCCAATTTAATATCCTATCTTGATATTCCCTACTGGGTCTTCAGATTATTTCTTTAACTGCTTTTCCTTCTTTTCTGTCTTCCTTTTAAAACTTTCCTGATTTTTTTTCTGTGTGTGTATATATTTGTCTTATTCCAATATGAAAGCATTTAACTTTTTTACTTTTTAATCTATTTGCTTCTGCCATAGTTCAGGGGTGTCCACCACACAGTTTATTTCCCCATCTATCATTACAGGCAAGTCTAATGCTCTTTCTGATCAGCTTCATTGACTGCTGCATTCATGATGCTTTACTTGAAATAGCATGAAATGCACACTTCCTCCTCATTCATTCCTAGCTCAGAACCAACTCCGAAACTTGAAATCTAAGAATATTTACCCAAGCCTTTTAGTCACATAAAGAGAATCTAGACACCTTAACAGAAATCTTTACCTGCAAATAAATCTTGAACACACAGTTCAAGAATCAATGGTTGGAATTCCAATAATAAATCAAAAATAAGATCTGTTGAGGAAAAAATATCGAACCCTTTTGGAAATTAGGTTGAATTAATGCCATAGCAGGACAAATAATTTACTGTAGCTTTGCTCCTAAGTAGCAAAGATCATATATCATATGCAAACAGCAGAAAAATTCAAATACTAGAGGTTATCCAGGTTGCCTAAATTCACATACTTAATTGTCATGAGAAAAAGCAGCTAGTGATTCTTCAAAGGACAGAACTGCATGGTCATCATAAAACATTTTCTGTCTTACTCTGCATGGACTCAGGTAATTGTGAAATTCATGTGTAATATTTGAGAATCACAAATTAGGAACTTAATATCAGTCAGGAATTATTCTACTCAAATGCTGAGCAAGTTTTTAACAATGCACTTGCCACAGAATAAGTTAAATATTTATTTATCAGTTTTTTCAAATAAATCAAAATGTGGTGAAATCTGATCCAGTTTATTGTGGAACTTTCCATCAATGGAAAGTTCCAATGAGGAACAGAGCAATGCATCCCATGAAGCCTCTGTCAGCTGTGCTCTCCTTTTGTGCAATTCATCACTATTGCCCACTTTTAATGACTTTGGATTTATCTATGACATGAATGAAACTATAATAACAATCTCAATAATAAATCAGAGTTTTCCTATTTTGGGTAGAAGTTTTCTGTGGAGACTCTTGTTTCAAAATAAGAGTGTTTTTATATAAACTTAGTTAAATTGGAAGGGAATCAGATTTAAGTTATATCAAAATAGGTTACTTAGGCTGAAGTCATAGTGTCAGCACACCAACTCAAAACAGAATAATGAAGGGTGTAATTAACAGCTGATATATTTATTTTGTTCCCATTCAACACATAGTGTTTTGTAGCAGAAGCAGCAAGTGAGGGCTATTTTTACAATGCTTGCCTTGATGGTAGGAAATCAAAAGTAGGAGAAAGGGTACAACACTAGAAACTGGGAAAGTGAGATTCCTAATATGAAGCACAAGAGTCACACCGAAAATTAGTGTCAAAAATAAGTGTTATTTTTTTAAACACTTAGCTCCTACTAAGATTCCTCTATTCTTTTTGTAAAGTCTATATATCTACAGCTATATATCCATATTCATACTTTGAATCTATCTCAAAAGGTTCAATATTAAGCATGACTTCAGTTCAGTTGTGTTCAGCAGGATTACTCTCTTGCTTTTGTAGTTATGCCTATGACTGTGATTTGCAGAATCGTAGGAATATCTGCATGTTTTAGAACTGAGTCCTGATTACACTAATGGAAGAATACCTAAGATCAGGCAGGCTTGGTTTAGGTATTGATCTTATTGACCTTTATTTTCTTGAAATTTCAATTGTTTTATTTTCTTAACATTTCAGATTTTATTTAGTTTAGTTTCTAGTTGCTGAAAGCTCATACAAGTCTAATCAGCAAGTGCCTTACAGATTTTCTATTAATTATTTTCAATGTAACAGTTTAAAAAACAACTATGTGGTACTAGATCACATTACATGTATTATGTCACACACCCTATTATAGAAAATTTTGGGAACACCAAATTGCATATTTTTATTGCTCCGTATGCATAAATAAAAACTGACTTTTTCTGGGGGAGTTCTTCAGACAGGGATACCATTATGTTAAATGAAACCACAGATTCCCAAGTTATTAGTCCAGCTTAAAGCAAATACTGCAGCAACCAATATCAATCTGTGACACTAAAACATAAAACTGTCTTTTAGTCAGTAAAGAGAAAGCTTATGAAATCTCTGAACTATTGTTTTGAATTTATTGTCACTTTTTCAAGTTTCATCACTTTTAAAAGTGAATGGTCCTAAATCACTAAACTAGCAAAAAATGCTGATTTCAATCTCAACTAGTACAACATTGATAAAGTTAAGTCCCTTGTAAACCAGAGGCATTCTTTATTTCACAAATATAAAAATTGACAATAGAAGGGTTCATTCTTTGTTGGTTCTTTTATGTTTGGGTTTTTTAATTATGTATAATTTTTTTTTTAATTATATGTGTTCAAAACTGACTATACTTCAGGGAAATAAATTTATTGAGAGAAATTTCTTGTTTCATCAGTGTCATGTGGGGACTCTGGTATAGTAAGAACATTTAAAATGTTTTTCTTGGAAATAATCTAATTTAAGACAATTTTATGACTATGGAAAACAGGTAAAACAAACTCTGAGTAGCAGAAATTAGGCAGAGAGGGAAAAACACCTACATTGCTGCTGTCCACCTATATCTAGAAGTCTGGCCAAACCCAGGAAAATAATTATACAACAGAATGTTCTCAGTGCTAAAATTCAGATTAAATACCATGCACATGCTGTAGGTCTGTATGGCTCCAGATCTTTCCAGCTTTGAAAGTAAAACTCATTTATTTGATAAGACCTTCCCATATAACTTCTTTTTGAATTTCTGCTAGTTTCAGGAGAAAGAGAAAAGGAAAAGTGGAGGGAAATCACCCAAATATTTTTAATTGCCCCTTGTAAAATTAATGGTTGCTTTTCCCCAAAAACAATTTCCTAGGAACAGAATGTCCTACAATGTAATATACACACAGGGGCAGTAGCAGCTGAAAAGCAACAAATTACTGGGATATTGACAAGCAGAATGTGAAAGAAGAAAGAATGATACTAAAGAAATGAAATCTGCTTGAAAGCTGATAGTAAGAAATTAAGAACTAAAATACTGCCTTGGGAAACCGAAACCTGGGACTGCAGGAAATCGCCCAGATCATTGAAACTCATTCCTTGCAGTGGTGTAGATTCTTTGCCTCATCCAATTTTAGTCATCTCATCACTGTAGCTCTAAACCAAGTGATCTGCCTATGGACAGCTACTGTGCACAGGGAGATGGGAAAAAGCAGTGAGGAAGCAGCCTGAAATAAAAAGGGTTCTTGGAGTACCAAGTTCCGAGAGCCAGAACTCCAAACACATCCTCATCCACTAAAAGAAATCACAGCAACTTACAGATAAATAAATCCAGGACATAAGGAAGGAAATGAAAGCAGTAAAAATGTCAGACAGCCAGGGACACAAAAAGAAAAGGAGATAGCAAGGGTAATATTCATATCCATATTCCTGAAATAAGCAATAATTTCCCAGGAGAAAAACTCCAACAAGTTATAGGAACACAGAATACACTAATGTCTTAAGCTACTGCTCAGTTCTCATAGCTCCGTGTTCAGAGCATTTTAATAATGCCCGAAATAGAGGAAAAACTAGTGCTGATTGCCACATATGATACAGTAAACATCTATATGTTCAATAAATAGAAATCTAAGTACAGTAAATAGATATTTTATAAAGCAAAGCATATGACAGAGTGAATCAAATTATAATTTTTATTCTGGTAGATGTGGGGAAACCTCAATACAAAAAATAAAGAAGGAGAAGAATAAGAGAAATTCTACTCTTTTGACAAGTGGGATCTTTTTTACAAAAGAAAATAAAATAAAGCTAAATAAAATAGCAATATCTTTCCTGGGGCAGTTCCACTGTACTAGTATTCAAGGCTTTTTGTTCATTTTTACATGAAAGAAAAAAACAAGGTGAAAACCAGAAATTCTCAGCGAAAAAAATTTTTCCATGTGAAATATTTTAGTTTCAGTGAGATGTTTTCCCTGAGCCAGTTGATCATTAAACTTCATCTCCCATGACTGCAGAACATTCTGGAGGCTCTGGTTCAAGAGCCTTTTAGCCCCGCTCTTGGCTGTAACCTGTGTCACCCTGCTCTGCTGTGAGTGAGATGGCAGTGGAGGTTTCCTGTGGGAACTGCCTGCCTGTCTATACTGCTGCTATATCTCTATATATGACAGTTTTAAACTGTATCATTATTTTCTATATAAGTTAAGGTATCCACAAGCAACTAAACACAAATGAAAAATTATTTATGTGTTAGCAGCTGAAAAAGACTATCAGCTTTAGACTGCAACTTAATCTGCTTCATATTCTCAAACAAAATTTCTCTGAAGATATGTGAAAAAGCCCTGAATTGTCTTAGTTATCACATTCTTGGATTCTTGCAACAGCTTATATGGTCTTTCAAAATCGGTAGCTTTTTATTATCCTCAAAGTTACTGTTATATTTAAAACGCCATTAAATCCAGGCAGTGTTTCCAAGCTAAGATTTTTCTCTGTCTCAGTTGTCCTCCTTTTAAAAATTAAGTTAATATCTTTCAAGTTATTAACACTGTCAATATTTTCCTTTTTGGAATAAAAGTATTTTAATTTAAAAACTAGTAAACTGTTATCAACTTTCTGCCTCTTCACAACTAGGTTTAAAATAAAAAGAAATGTGAAAAGCCAAACTGGTCCATTAACACTTAAAAAGGCTAAGCAGTGCCAACAATATATGTCACTCAGTCATTTTCCATTTATTAATTACAATATCTTATATAATGATTCATAAAACATTACAAAACCTCAACAGAGGATCAAAAAGAGGAAACTTTTGATTAACTGTTAAACAAAGATCTTTTAAAGGTCTTTGTTTCTTAATATTTTAATATATAATTTTCATTTGAGCCAATATAATTTTTCATTTTACTGGAAACAAAAAAATACAATTTTTTCAATGCAGCAACCCACAATCATCATTTCAGACAGGCTAGTAGGAACAAAGACAATGCTAAGTAAATCAGCTCTTTATGCTCGACTCTGCTGGGAGGCTGAGGTGAGTTAATTTTCTTTATAGCATCTTGCATGGTTCTGTCTTCTGGATTTTTGACCAAAGGGGTGATGATGATACAGGGATTTTGGCGCTGGTTGGAAGAGTGAGCAAATGGTTGCTTTCAACTGGGGTTAACCCAATTCGTCAATTAATCCAACCCATCATTTCATCTTTCATTATTTTAAGGGGGTTTTAATTTTTTTTTATTTTTGATGCACAACCTTTCATATAAAATATCTACAAAATTCAATCTAAATTAAAGTCCTGCTGTATCAGAAAATAGGCAAATGTGAATAAAAAGCAGAAATTCAACAAAAACTAGTTCATGCCATCAGAAACATACATCCCAAGTTTTCAGCCAGAAGGATACATTTTCTGTATCATTAAAAAGCTCCCAAAAGTTAGGGTTTGTCACAGTAATGCAGATAACAGTAGCAAAGATATGGATGGAGTAGCAGACTTCATACAGAAGAGGTAAGATCACAAACTAAGCAACCCACAGATGATAGACCTATTGTGGTATTACCCTGAGCCTTTTTTTTAAACCTTATTTCTTCACTCTAATTTATTTTTATGCAAATATATTTGAATGTGTACATGGTGAGTTGTTAGTTATAATAACTTCTGCAGTTTAAAGTTTTAGCATTTTCTGTGGTACATGCAACTCTGCCATTTTAGGAAAATTTTCCTGTCTTTCCAAACACATACTGACCTAGTTTTAGTGTCTGCAGGTCAGTAGTAGCCATCAGGATTACACAGCTCAACATTACAATGCTAGGAAATGCTAACATACCCATTTTCTTTCCATTTGAAGTACCATTATGAAATATATTTCCAATTCCTCCATTTTGTTTTAGCTTACCACAGTGTTCCCCTCACATAGGGTGCACCGAGACCTCCTTAGATAATGATGACATTCAGAAAATGTACCTTTTATTCAGCAGATCTACTACAGAAATATTTTCAGTATTCAGAACTATGTGGAGGCATTCTGCATGCTGGCAATTTTTTGTTCTTATTCATCCCTTCTTCTGCTCTCTCATTATCTAAAACAATGTTAGGCAAGCAGTTTATTACCTCGACATTTCTGCAGCCTTCCTCAGAGGTCTCCTCATCTCATAACACTTATCCAACAACCAGCAGACAACTTCCACATGTTACTTGAACTATTAGGAGCCAACACATTCAATTTGCTTAGTTTAAGAGCTAGAATACAAAATACTTTATTTATTTGCCTGGTTTAAGGCATTTCACACAAATATCAGACTTGGCACTTAGTCAGACTCTGGGGACCATGCCTACAAATTAAGTAGCCAAGAGAGGCCCTTAACTGGGATTTGGCTTATTGAGATGAAATGTGGCCATTGGCAACAGTCCAGATTCCTCACACTTTGCAATATTTGGTTGAAAACAAACAAACAAACAAACAAAAAACAAACCACCAAACAAAAACCAACCAAAACACAGTCTAGATGGCTTTTAGCACATATGGAGAGAGCTCCAAAACAGCAAAAACAAGCTATTGCTTTGGAATAGATTTCTGGGTTCAACTAGGATCTGATTTAATGGTAAATGTAATTCTAGCAAAAGTCCTTAAGGAACCTAGGGGGAAAAAGATGTTTACAGTTAAACTTTTCTATTTCTTTATCATTATTTTAAAATGCTGCATTTGTCAAAGAGTGTACCGCTTCTTCCTCGGTAATTTGGAAAGGGCGGTAATGATTCATAAAACAAGCTGCTGCTAATGCTCTGGAGGGTATAGACATGTTTTTGTATTAGTTTTGTAATCTCTTCTAGATGAGGCAGATAAGCCCTTAGCTTCTACAGATAAAAAATCAGATATTAAATATTAAAATTGCCAGTAATTTTGTAGCCTACTGTGGGCAATTAAACTGTGGTGCAGGTTTTAATGACTCTGTACCTTGATTTACTTACAGATGATCATTCTGATAGATGAAAACAAATCTGGGAAAAATTACTCCTTCAAATGAAAAAGTAGATCTAGATTTCTATGTTTAACCTTTTGTAAACTTCAGGGATATTTCAAAATGGCATTAGACTAAATCTCTTAAAATTGGTCAGCCTAAATTCTAGTATTTTGGGGTATTGCCTTTATTTAAGGGAGGGGGGAGTTGTGTGATTATTTTTGTTTGTTTTTCCTTAATCAGTGTGATATTAAGCAGTTCCAGTTTGAGCTACCACAGGTACTTTTTGAATGCTGTAATTTAGATGTGTCACATGCCCATTCTCTTTCAGGTCTAGCCTAAATTTTTTATACGGATTGTAGTTTTTGATGTCTAGAAAGTTCCCTTCCTGGCTTCAGACAAACTGAAAAGAAAAGAAAAAAGGATGTTTCTACTCCATTAGTTTGAATTCATCCAGCATACCTAGGCCACTCAACTTAGGAAACAGAAAATGTTTCATTTTTTTCAGCGATGTGTATCAATCATTTTGTTATTTACTATTTCAGCAATACTTTAGAATAATATCATTCACAAATAATTTTATATGTTGATTTTGAGCTCTACTCCAGGACAAAAAGGAATGTCAATGTAAGGAATCTTTATATCATATATAAACAAACATCATTTTTATATAGTTAAATGTGTATGAATATTTAGGATGTAAGTTGTTTTCTTGAAAAGGGAAAACTTTTTCTAAGATTTTCACAAGTGTCTTATGATATTTGAGAAGATAGATACCACCTAGCAGGGAACACAATGTGCATTCAGGTCCTCTCTTACCTTTTCATATAGTTCTGCCATCTGTTATAACATGAGCCACTTTTGCAATGATATAACGACATCCATACAGGGTTCCCTTGTAACCACATAATTAGGAAAAGTACCACAGCTAACCAATATCATTATATTAACACAATCAATGAGTGGGCAGGGTCTATTGAAGCATGAGTCTGCATTTAGATGTGATTTTGAACACAGATGAGTCAAGATAAGAGAAAAACGTTCCCATCTTTTCCTCAGCTATCCCTTACTTCCTCAACAAGACAATCAGCCATGGAATCTCTTGGAAAAAAATCCTTGTGTCTTGGTATTAAAATAATAGCCCTTATTAAAATGCTGTAAGTGAAAACCCAGTGACACTGTGACTAATATCAATGGTGACTTTTTTAAATTGTTTTGACATAAGCATAGTTTAGCAGGCAGGTCTAAGGGAGCAGTTATTCCCCACACAGGGCAGAGTGATGTTCACATTGTAACACCTCCATCCAGCTCGGGTGCAACCTGTGCAGTGTGTCTGGCCTTGGCCTGACTTTATGCTCATCCTCCAGCTGCTGGTTAAACCTCTAAAGAATTATTTACCTTCCTTCCAACTAGACAGGTAAGATTGCAGTAGCTGTGGATCCTTGGTAACCAGGAATTAAAATTGCACCCAAGTATGGTACAAGTAGGAATTGTACTTCTTGTGGGCAACTGTCAAAACAGCCCCCAAAAGAAACTACTTTTTACCACCTTCTGCATCTTTTGACTGTGCCCAACCTGCAAGACTTTCAAAAGTAGCTGCTCTAGAAACTGTGTGCTCTTCTGTTTGGATTTTTTCTCTTTTTATTATTGATCTTCTCTTTCAGGTTTCTCTGCATGTTTGTTGGTCTTTTGCTTTATATATTCTCTTTGACAGACTGCAATGCTTTTTTTTTTCAGTGCATTTATTTAGTTTGTTTTCTTCAGCCTTTCTGTCTGCTCTTCATCTCCAGTCTCCTGGAGATGCATAAGAGACTGATCACAGGAAAGTTTGACTCAAATTTTCCAACATACAACAGGTAAGGAGGTTCAAAATCAGGCAAAAATTACCTTCCCATTGGTATTTAGAAGAGAAACTGAAGCATTTTAAGCAGACATCTTCAGAAGAAAATCTTCTTAAAGTATCCTCTACTTAGATTGATAGATATGACAAGTCAAGGTATGCATAATGTTGATAAAATTAAACTGCATTGGGCTCTTCTGCTCAATAAATCCAATTCACACACCCTTGATGTGGGCTGACTTTAAAAAACCAAAAACATTCTTCACGTGTTCTAAACATTCATTACTTCTGAAACCAGGCTCCTCTTTGTAAATCTTTCTTTTCCTGGTGTTTTCTATGCTTTTGCAAAGGTTTCATTAAAAGAAATAAGCATACACACACTAAAACCCCCAAACCCTTCTATTCATTACCTTATTATAGCATTCAAGCTCTTTGTGGCACTGTGCCTAGTTTGTATTACCAAGACTAGGTTTTTGCAAATGAAACTCTTTCAATTAGTGTTTCAGGAAGCAATTAAATGGTCTAAAATATATTAATGAATACATTGAAATCTGGAAGAGTACCCTTTTTCTAATACTTCCATTATTAATGCACCATCTGTTTTGTTTTGTTCCCTCACTAGTGTACTGTCTCAGTAACCTCATGTCCACAGAAGACAGTATTCTCAAAAAGCAAAGCCAAGAAATTTAAGCTGTTAAGCAGTCTTAATTATATAGTATACATTCCAAATAATTTTACAGCTACAATAATCAAGAATGACTTTTTTCTTCTTTCTTTTTTGAATGTTCTGTGCAGAAAAGTTCTCTGAATAACTGCGGGTTTGATCTCTGTTTTCTTGCAACGATAAAGACAATTAAATATTTGGCTTCAGTATCTGGGGTTATTTCTATAGCAGTCAAAGAAAATAACTTTTGCACAAGGACATGTACAATAATGAGGAGTAGGGCCATTTGAGCTTTCATTAGAGAAAAAGCTACAGACATCAGATGTATTTTGTGCATTATTTGTGTAGAGTACTTGAAAGAATTTGAGCTAATCGAGGTAGGGCCATGTGTATCACCATCTGTGGAGAGCGTCCATAAAATATCCTGAGGTGATGACTTAAAAAGACACACAAAAAATATTAATTCATTCAGGCTGCCAGAAGTATTTATTTCTGTTTTAATGGTAGGAATCATCTCATTTGACCTCAAACCAAGCTAAAGTATCAGACAGTTTTGAATCTGTTCTAAAAGGCACAGATTGCTCCCTTATACACTGGTGGCTCTTTTGTGGGGTGAAATGAGGTGCAGGGTGAGAAAATGCACTGGATGCCCTTACAGTGAGGGGCAGAGCAGGCATCACTTCTCACTTCAGTATGGAACAGGTAATTTCTAAGGATCAGAAGCAAGTTTAATGTTTCCAGTCCCACAGTAGCTAATCCTGAATATGCATTTAGCTGTGGAGATCCTGAGATACATTGCTCCACCTCTCCTGGTTGTATTTGGAATGCAATTGTTTATGAAACTGGAAGCTTGAAAAATCTCTCTCATGACAATTTTTTTGTGACCCCTCCCCACAGTTTCTGCAAAGAGCATGAGTCATATCTGTTGATCAGGATGAAGGCTCTTTCCATTAAAAGACGAGGGCAGTTAATGGTAGAGGGAATGTGGTGGATTTCTTTGGAAAGACTTAGACCTTAGCCATGAAAGAGACAAAATCTGAGCAGTTTCAGAGGACCAGCCTCAGCGTGCATTTCAAACCCAAGCTTTCAGAAAGGCCAGAGGTGATGCACATCAGGAAGGACTGGCAGTGAGGGGTATTATTTCAACTGGTACCTCTGGTTTCTTGGGTTTAATGCCAAGGAAGGAGTTTCTTATAATTTGCTGGTTTGTCTGCCAGCTGAAAGTCCTCCACCCTGCCCAGGAATAGTCAAAGAAATGCATAGATTATGTGTGAGGAGATAAAAGGAGTCCATTATCAGCATGGTGGTATTTTTTTACCACAGATTTGTGATTGAAACAGCACAGCCAGCTACAGAGTACAAACCATAAGTTCTCAGGTCCTGCAGGCTATGCTTTTTTTTTTTTTACTGTTTTGTCATTTAAAAATTAGTTTGGGTGCATCCATCTGAGCTGCATTTAGGTCCAAGCCCTCTGAGAAACCTCTGCTCTGTTGATTTGTAAGAGCTTCAAGAGAAAAAAAAATTTGCATTTTTGTTCACTTTAAGGAGGCTTTTTATTACCTGAGCAGTGTGAAGAGATCTAGTATAAAGGAGATTTAGTCCTTAAATTTTAAACATTATATAAAAATTTAAATTAGTCTCTATTCTTCAAATTGTTGTCATTATGGAAAGGTCAGAGATGATGAATTGTTTGTTGCTGCTGCAGATATAATGCACTGTACAGTTCTATTATTTGCTGTTGAAGAAAACATGATTTATTGTATAGTGTCAGAAAATATTTGCTCCAGGCCTGCAGTATATGAAATATATAGCCTGTTTTCAGCCATGTTGCTTAAGGGAACTACTGTACAATCCTCTGAGGCTAAAAAGGAGATCTCTCTGGTGGCCTAAATGATTACTTAGTGATTTAGCAGGAACACTATGTCTTCAAAATAGTTTCTACAGCCACACATCAAATGGTCTAATTAATAGGAAAAAGCAATAAACAAAACATGCAATAAGTGGCATTTCAAAAACTACTGACCTTTGCAGTTGTTTAAAGAGACATTCTATTGTTGCAAACACAGCCACATGATGGGAGCCAGAAAGGCAACAAAAATCTGTGGCTTCTAATCACAGATAGCAACAAGATTAAACATTAACCTGTATTGAAAAAAATCTATGCAGAAACACTTTCTTTATCTTAGTTTTGCTTTTATCTTTATTTCCTTTCCCAATTCAGAATGAAAATGCAGAAATAAAAAAAAAATTAAGAACCTAAATTGTAATCTTTACTTTTATTGAAATTTTTTACTTAGTTCTAGTAACTTCTAAAATACTGCATTTACCTCAAAGTGAAAATCCAGAAGGTGAATTGAAATCACAAACTTGGAGATTTTGAAAGAATGTGGAAGGTTTTTTAAGAAATTAAGTCTAACTACTTTTCTGCAAATGTACTCAGTTCCAGAAAATCAACCTTTTCTAGCAAATAAAGGTTGTCAAAAATTGTCTGGCCTGCTTCAGTTGTTTTCTGATCTGCAATACCGTAATTTCATTTCAAATCATCAGTATTTTAGCAGTGAATATATTGAAAAATAGTGTCATAGTCCAGTCTGTGTCACAGTACTTATTTTGAGCAACAGGACACACAGCCATTTTAAAAATGGACAAATTTTCATGAGGGTCTTTGAAACAGGTTTCAAGTCTTCAGTCTCTACTGCTAAATTCACCTTCATATGTGAAGAACAAAACCCTAGTTATCGTTACCTCAAGGCACTTATTTTAAAGAGTATCTGGTGCACTATATCTGCTCGAAAGGAGAGTCTCATGGAGTGTGAAAAGAAATGTAGGAACACAAGGAGCTGGGAAAGCTGGCACGTGCATGAACACACCCCAAGAAAGGCAGGGAGACATCTTTCCTAGGGTGTCTTTTGAGAATTATGACATCAAATTCTAAAGCACTTTACAAAAATGTGGCAAATTCATCTCAGCTGGTAGCTCCGTTAATGTCAGTGGAGTTACAGTGGGAATGAATTTGTTCCAATGAGAGCATCACAAGGAGTACACTACTGTTAGACTGTTACATTGGTTATTAACTCGCTTTCCTTTCAGCACTAAAGAGTATAGATGGAGCTTCATGGATCTATTTTTAAACTATGTAAAGTATTTGCTGCACGGATCAAAGAAATATGAAATCAAACTTACCATGGCACAGACTGGTGGAAAAATGGGCTAGACTGAAAGAAATGTCTTTGAAATATTCTATGGACCCAGCATGAAGCCTGGTTAAAGTTGCACAGCTTTCCATTTGAAAGGTCACGTTCAGAATTGGCTTATAACTTTGTGAAAGGGTTACTTTTCAAGCTGAAATTGTTCATAGTTATTCTCAGTCAGACACTTTTTTCTAAGATAATGAGCAAAAAAGGGGAAGTGATTTTTAAATTTTACTTTTGATTAATTGCCTTCAGTGCATACGAGAGCAGAGATTGAGCAGCTGGTGTGTATCAGTATCAAGAAGGTGAAAAATGTGGTTCAAGCAGATGAGAAACCTATCTCCCTGAGTGCAGAGAATGACTTGGGAAGCTCTAAATGGATTAGGGACAATACTGGGACTGAAGAAGGGAAGAATGATGACTAAACCAGTGAAATTTTTTCTAAATTTTGGGGGTTTTCCTCCCCAGCTGCTCTTGGTATCCCATTTTCAGTGTTTCTACAGTGGATTTTCACTCTTGGAGATATCTGAGCAATAGTCTGTGGTGTGCAGCGAGCAGGAAAAGTGGTCCAAAGCTGAATGGGGCAAAACAAGGCCCATTTTGGCTCTGTCTGCCCCCAAGATCAGACTTGCATAAAATAACCCCTTATGTCTATGTGCAGAGAAAGGTCAACTTGATCCTGATTGGGTAGTTCCATTTCTGATATGTCAGTGGTAAATTTTGGACATAGCCCTGGCTAGGAGCACTGAGCAGATACATGGGTTAGAAACTTGTCTGACATCTGCCTCCCCTGAAAATTGGGTGGGTTTCCAAAGGGAGCTTTAGATCAGGCATGTGGTGGAAAACACACAGCTAGTGAGGCTCACACAGCCTGCGCCAGATGTGAGGTGCCATTCATGCAGGGGTGCATTTAGCTGGAAATTAATTTAGGGAAAGGACCTTGTCCCCTAGGTCCATGAAGATTATCTGATGGACAGTCTCTAGGAGCCAGCTGAGGCTGTCCTAGGGACAGTCAGGATCTCAGCCATGATTTGTGTACGGACATGATGGAGGTACTTTGTCAGCAGCTTTAGCACAAACTAAGGAGAATGATGTTGTATCAGATCCTGTCCTGGCCTTCCATCATCCCAGAGGTTTGTCCTCCTTCCCTCCATGAGCTCCCCCTTCCCTAACCCTGGAGACATAGCATGCACCTTTGCTGCTCCCACAGTTCCCTCTCATTCCTCATGCTGCTCCTGCAACAGCAGGAAACACCATTGGTTGTGTCCTGGCAGAGGAGCAGAAGATTGTCTCTATGGATTAGACAGATGCTTCTTTCATGGCTTTACTTTAGGTGAACCATTCTGTTCACCTACTAGTGCAGACACAATCTCAGCCTCAGTTCTCTCCTTCCTCTCCTGTTTAGCTCTGCCCTGAATTGGGTGAAAAAGGGCCCTGATTTCTGCTCCATCCCCCTGAGGGGAGAGGCAATCCTCCATAGGTGCCTCAGCATTGCCCATTTCTGGCACCTGGCCCCCCTCCTTGCTGTTGCCTTTTTGTGTGCGATAAGATGCAGCAGTAAACAAAGAATAAGCTTTGTCTGTTCAAACACACTAATGACCAAACAGTCAATACCACCCTATTCATTTATTAGAAACTGAGAAAATGCCTGTTACCTTTTGAGGCCTGACTACTGCAGGTGGTGGGTTTGTTTGTTTAGTGTATAAGAAGCTATTGATCAGAATATTTAGCCAAAAGTTAGAATGCTTATTGTGACGTGTTGCTGAGATGTGTGGTTTTACTGGGCTAATCTAAAGCAAAAATTATTAAAGTCAGGTCAATAATATGGATTGCTCCCTTCTTAACATCTTGCTCAAAGAAACACAAATGAATTTATTTATATCCATTTGTAATATAGATTTCTGCATCCATCTCCAATCTACTAATAGTTATTCTTGTGAGAGTTCAACTGGTAGTTTTTTCCTTATCATATTTACTGTCATTAAAATTGTGGAATAATTTTGATTCATAATTTTGTGTGCATATCCTGTGAAATAGCTTAATAAAATCAGTGTTTAAGGCTCTTTAAAAGCTTTAAAAAACATCTAGAAGGAAGATATATTTTGGGTTTTTGACTAACTAACCTTGGGAAATATATTTTCATATTTACCATCAATATTCCCCTCTTGCACTATATATCAAAAATGAATTTCCTCCCCTATAATTTCCAGTTTCCTATGTAAACATGTTTATCTGCATTAGACCTTCACACTTTGTAAATCATACCCTATTTGTACACTGTGTTTTGTTTGTGACTATGAGCAGGAGCCCTGTGCTTCCTTTCTCCAAGTGAAGTAATTTGTACTTTGGCAATTTTATTGACTTCAACGTATACAATTTTTGTTCAAATAAGCCTATGGCAACTTGCGTTTATATTACTGCTCAGTTATAAAGCACTCCAAATACATTACAAAAACTTTGAAGGTACAGAAATGAAAGATCATTTACAAGGAGAACATATACAAAAGGTCACATTTGATACTTAGATAGGATTGATGCTTCCCTGCATTCCAGCTGCTCCTCTTCTGAGCCATGGAGCTGTATTGATAAGACACATTATCTTCCTTGATGGTAAAAATGTCCTGCTTTCTAGAATCAGTCAAGTACTACAGAAACCAGTGGGGTCTCCCCAGAGGCATGTCCTCATGTCTAGTTGTTCATATTTGTGTTTTTCAGCTGTCTCACACAAGCATAGCATCCACATGCAGGCACATTCATCACTTCAGCGTTAGGAGGCTTATCACTTGCTGTCACAAGGTGATCCACTGACAGATGCTCTGGCATTTTCATCACCCTCAATACTGTTTCCATTATATCTTGTATAGGTTCTCTGAAGGGAGATGACAAGCACATGTGGAGAGAAATTCTTTGAAACACCAAGTAAATCCCAGTCTTTCTTTTCAAGGGCTATTGAATATTTCTAGTTTATTTGAAAATGGGTTGTTCTTTCTGAAGAATTTGAGTTTATTTTGGGAGAGGGGTGGGTTTTAGTGGTGGTGAAGGTTCTTATCCATATGTATAAAGTAATTATGGGCCTTAAAATTCCAGAGAATTTTCATTCATCACACTATTTATTTACAATTTACCAATCTCAAGGCACTCAAACATATGCAATAAATTTCACACATGCATCCATTTTTTCATGTAATTAAAACACATCACAGAAAGCTGAAGGATGATATGTCCAAGGTCCTATCAAAAGCTGGAAACCCTCTTTCAGGAGACCAATTGTACTTCATATGATATTGCTAATAAATTTATCTCTTTTTTTTCCTCAGAGCACTGACAGACAGTCTGGAGTGGTTTGAAGGGGCAAACTCTGCGAAATAATAATGTGGTATTAGAAAGGCTACTTCTGCCGATCTTCTTTGTAATAACCTTTCTTGTTCAAAACTATCTGAAGAAAAAAATACTTGTACTGTTATTTGACTATTTTTTTTTAGTAGCTTGAACTATTTGCAGTATCTCTGTTATTTTCCTTTTCTGAAAGGAGGGCATAGAAAAGCATAGTTATTGTACTTTCTGTCCTAAGTTAACCACAGGTCTTGAGGTTTAATATCTCAGCACTTCACAAGTTTCATGTTTACAACATCTGGGAGGTAGTGAAGTTGTAGATGGTATTGTATGATATTTTTCAAAGCTAAAAGAGTTTAGCAATTCCTTGAAATTCTACAGTGTACATTTTAATGCAAACAAATCCTTCCATCATGTACAAGAGCAACATCAGTTATTTCTATGGAAATAGTCACTGAAAATCATAATCTAACATATTATGCTTATGCTTCTGTAGGAGGGAATCTTGTACCTGATTTGCTCATAAACCACCGTAACCATCCCACATCCTCTGTGGTGTTGAAAGGGAGGTTGTTTTAATGCTCATGCATTGCTCTTGCCCCTGAGTGTGAGGATGTTTGGTGAACACAATCTTCTTCAGGCAGTATAAGACAGCAATGTCAACACCTGTGTGCCAAGCTAGCGTATGAAAAAGTGCAGAAAGAACAATGTTCACAAGCTGTGAACAGGAAAGCAGCTATTTGGGTGGAGGTGTAAACCATGTCTTTTCTAATTAGGTCAGAGTCAAAGGGTTTGCAGAGGTCCCAAGACTGCTTTATTACTTGTGGCTAGTCACTGATATTGTGTAAGGGATGTATGACAATGTATTTAGTTCAGGCTTGGTGTATATGAAAAGAGTTTCTGCAGATGAGTATTTTTGTGGATATTGTTTCAGACTTTGAAGATGGAAAAAATAAGGTCCTGAGATAACAGCTTAAAATAATTATTTTGTCTTTTTTCTATTAAAAAACCTGGATACTTTAACATATGTTGTGTGTATACAAAGGTATTTTTTTATTTAATTTTTTTGGTGTCTCTTCATTGTTTAGCATGAGAGTCCATTTTAGGGGAGGATTGTTTGCTTTCACCTGGATTTTGGCTTTATGGTTTTTCATACTGTTGCTGTTCATTATTTTGAAGAATGGTGGAAATACTTTCAGACAATTCATGGAGACATAACCAAGGCCTCTGTATGTTCCTCCCCCATTTCTTTTCTCAAAGACTCCACAGGATAGGCAAAAGCCCAGCTTCTGAAATTTAGATTTATCACCAAGATGCCTAATCAATATAGCCTTGATCTCAGTAGGAGTCTCCCACTGGGAGTTGAACTAGGTGCAGATTTACTTAGAACAAAGCAGCCAGCATGTGGCAGTTCCCAGATGACTTTCTGAGCATTGCACATTTGTGGGCATTAGCTTACGGACTCCCTGGTTCAACAGACCCCTTTCCCCATTGTTATTTCAATGCATCAAGGCATAAGATCAAGGCAGTCCATGTATGTCAGATTATATATTCTCTTTTCATTGTATTGTCTTGTTTTCCTAGTACCTTTTCTGCATTTGTTCATTTGTTTGGCCTTATGTAGGTTTGTTCTAACATTTGAATTGACCCAGCAGCACACACCTATTCAAAGGACTGTTTTGTGAATAAGAATGCTGACCTGAATAAAACCCACCAAATATTCCAGGTAAAATTTCCCCTTTTTAATTATAGCCTCTGGGGTAGACCTGTAAGGTGTATATAAATTTTTTATGCTCACAACAATGAGAAGCTTGTTAATGAATTCTATTACTACTGTTGCTGTATTGTACTTAGGAAAAAAAAATGCAGATTCCAGTCTTTAGCATAACCAAATTATACAAGTCTAGTGAGCAGTGATATAAATAACAGCTCTGATGTCTTCAAGCATCAACTGATGTCTGCTAGACTTGACAGGTTCTAGTAATTGGGGAACCTGTGATTGACTTAGCAATGCCTGTGCTGCTGCATATTGCTGTAGAAAGAAGCTTTCTCTGTGTCTGTGGAGAGGGATAGGAGAGTCTAACAAAAAAGAAGATCAGAAATTATTTTAATTTATTAATCTCAAATGTCAGAACCACAGAGACTTTAATCATTGCTCTTTTTAAGGTCCGTTTATTATTACTGATTTTTCTTTCCATATTTTCCAAAATTCAAAATGAAATAAAAAAAGATAATTCATTTTCTACTGACAGTTGCTTCTCTGCCCATTGTTCAATAACTGATGAGTACTTTTGGAGGTGTAGTGCTCTATGGGACCTGAAAAGTTTACAGAGCACATGGATAACTGCTACAATGCTTTTGCATCCCTTGAGAACTTTTTCTGTAAATCCTTAGAATTGCTATAGAGCCGTGGTTCAGAGTGTTTGTCACAAAACAGCATTTAAAGGACTCATTTGACTTTATAATGTCTAATTTGTGCATGTTTTTATTAGAAGGAGAGGGTTTGAAATGAGCACAAGGGCAAAATAAGACGTAAATTAGGACAGTGACTACTCATAATACTCCGAAATTCCCCTTACTCTTCCATATTTTTCTGACACATCATCTCTCCCAGATGTGGTGAGAGTGAAGCAGCAGCTATGTGTGTCAGCAACAGTGTCTTAAAATTCTGTTAAATGTTCTGCAATAGGAAACTCTTTGTGCTTATAACTGGCAGAGCAGGGGAGGAGAGCCGTGTGACCCCCTTCTGCCTGCTGCTCCACTGACACTAATTTCAATCTGCTGACTGATGGGCAAGTGGCAAACCTGCTAGAAGGAGTTCTTTAGCTGTGGGATCTGAGTCAAGGTTGTTTAATAGTGATGAGCTCTAAAACTGTACTTCAACCTTCTGGGAGGGTTCGCCTTGAACAATCATTTCAGTCCTTTATATTTATTGGTGGAGGTTTTCAGAAACAGATTACACACAAACATATTGGGAATCAAAGAATCATAGAACAGTTTGGGTTGGAAAGGACAGTCATCTAGTTCCACTCCTTTGCCATGAGTATGAACAGCTTCAATCTGACCAGGCTGCTCAAATTCTCCTCTCAAGGCTGAACAGCCACAATTCTCTCGGCCCATCTTCTGAGGAGAGATACTCTGGTCCTATGATCATCTTCACTGTCTCCTTTGAACACTCCAACAGGCCCATCTCCTTCTTAGGTTGTGGGCTTCAGAGCTGGAGCAGCACTCCAGGTGGGGTGTCATAAGAGCAGAGCACAGGGGCAGAATCACCTTCCTCAACCTGTTGGCCACACAGCTCTTGATGCAGCCCAGGACACAGTTGACTTTCTGGGCTGCAAGTGGACATTGCCAGGCCATGTTCACCACCTACACTCAAATCCTTCTCCTCAGGGCTATCTCAATTCATTCACTGCCCAGACTGTTTCTGTACTTGGGATTGCCCTGACCCAGATGCAGGATTTTTGCTTGGCCTTGCTGAACTTTATGAGGTTCCCACAGTCCCATCTCTCAAGCCTGTCCTGGCCTCTCAGGATGGATATCCCTTCCCTCCAGCGTGTCACCAGCACCACACAGCTCAGTGTCACCAGCAAACCTGCTGGGGATGCCTCAGGCCCTCTCTCCATGTCCCTGACAAGGATGTTGGACAGCACTGATCCCAGTGCAGACCCCTGGGGATGACACTCCTCCCTGATCCCAGTACAGACCCCTGGAGATGACACTCCTCACTGATCCCAGTACAGACCCCTGGGGATGACACTCCTCCCTGATCCCAATACAGACCCCTGGGGTTGACACTCCTCACTGATCCCAAAACAGACCCCTGGGGATGACACTCCTCCCTGATCCCAATACAGACCCCTGGGGATGACACTCCTCCCTGATCCCAGTGCAGACCCCTGGGGATGACACTCCTCACTGTCCCCCTCCTGGACATTGTGCCATTGGCCACAACTCTTTGGGTGCCATCATCCGGCAAATTCCTCATTCACCATGAGGTTCATCTGTCAAATCCAACTTTCTTCAATTTAGAGACAAGGATCTTGTGTGGGAGAGTATCAAAGGCTTTGCACACATTCAGGAACATGGCATCAAGTCCTTCACTTATCCATCGGTGCTGTGATCCCCTCACAAAAGGCCACCATATTAGTCAGGCATGAATTGTCCTCAATGAGGCCTTGTTGGCTGCCATCAGTCACTGCCTTATTTGACACGTGTCTTAGCAAGGTTTCCAGGAGAACGCGTTCCATGATCCTGCCCCATGATCTTGCTGGGTGTGGAGGTGAGATTGTCTAGCCTGTATTTTCAGGGTTTGCTCAAGTATAGCAAAACATGTTTCTGAGAACAGAGTTGTAATAGGTGATATGTAAATGTGACTTCCACACTTTAGTTTTTCATCAGGTTTGTGATGACACACAGAGCCAAACTACAAAATTCTGTAAAAATGCAAAGTAATGATGCTTTGGGCTAAAAGGTAGAGAATAAATCAGTTTTATGGTCCCAACCTATTGTGTAAAATTAGGTTTTGTAAATATTATGCCTACTAATGGATGGAAGCCTTTCTGGGCTTGCTGGATCTAGATAAATGTGCTCCTTCTTTTTAACTCCTAAATATATATTTTAAAAATAAAATTAAAAAAATAATCATGGCCTGTACTTGATAGTGTCTAGATTTCTGGTGTCTTCATCTCCTGGTGTGCTCTGAGCAGCCAAAAAATGTTCTTTTTGCATATTCACTTCTGAATTAACACCTTCATGATAGAGGAGACTAAAACATTTTGGCCAGGGCTTTAGTAGCTTCTCACACCATAAATTTTGCCTGGAGAGGCTCATGTTCAATTTTACATATGAGTCAGTAATCATGGCTTCTCCCAGGAAAGGCCACTACAATGGCATTTATATGCCTGGAGCTCAGGTTTTCTATTTCAGAGCACAATACACTATTATAATTATTTTCCTTTCTTGGTGTTTTGGGGGATTATTTTGGGTTTTTTTTGTAATAAACCATGTAATAGGCTACTCAGCACATCACTTCATACATCCAGTGTCATCTCAACAGTATAAAATGATGAACTGGAGACAACAAGAGGGAGAAAAGAGGACTCTTCTTCATAGGATTTTGCTGACATTTTTTTAGCTTTGTAGAATGACCATCTACCATGCTTTAGAGGGGAGTATAATAATAATAAAAATCACTGTTAACATAATTCAGCTATATCTCATCATTGTGAGCACTAAAAAGAAGAGGTGACTAAAAAAAGCTGGGTTATATTGATTTATGGTTGTCCTCATTCAACAGAACTCTCCTTTGAGAAAGCACTCAGGCAAAATTAAATTGCTTAAGTATTTATGCAAAAGAAGAAATACCTGAAAGAGATAAAGCAGTTGTTTTCAGTGTGTCTTTTTCTGGTACAGTTTTTGAGTGATTACCCTAATTGGAACTGTTAACAGTAGAATGAGATGCCAGCTGTTGGAGAAGGGGATAATGGAAAAGGCTTTGTAAAAGAAGTCTGCAAGATCAAACCTTTTGAGGGACAAATTATAATTCATCTGATGAGTCTCCAGTTTGGCTGAACTAAAAATACAAAGAGATTAATGTTTTGGGTTGGGGTTTTTTAGCTGTTATTGTTGTTGGTTGGTTTGTTTCTTTCTTCCTCTTATTCATTTGTAATAGATTTTGACTTGCAGGAAAAACAAACCTGTTTTTTCGCAAAACAAGAGCTCCGTGGGGGACACTGCAAGGAGTGACTCACAGAGTGTGATATGTTTGCCCATCCTGAAGGTGAACATGCAAATACCTGTTCCCACAGCAGCGAGAGGAATAGCAAGGATGCTGGTCTGTAGCCCCTTTTCTGTCAGCACAGGACAAAACTATTTCAGGAAACTCCCATCAGGTGCAAATATTTTTCTCACATTTTCCTTGCCTTCTTGCTGTGAATGCGAATGCTGTATGTCCTCCCTTGAGCTTCCTGAAGGCATCATGAGCGTAGCAGTCTCCATTTTATTTCCTTGTTCCGTGTTTGCAGTGTGTGATGCCACAAACAAAAATGAAGGGAGAAAGAGTGGTGTGAGAGAAACCAAGTACCTGTAAAAGGAAGAAGCAGTTTATAGAGCAAATAAAAAGCTTTGCAGACACAATTAGTCTTCCCCCAGCATTGCTCGTGTTCCAACATATTCAAGGATGATACAGGGACTGCCAAAGGATGAATAAAAGTCGTGTTGGTAATTCTTTCCATAGTATCTTTTGGGAAAAAGTGGCCAGATACTGTGCCTCTTTCACTCACCTCAGTTGCAATAGCTTTCTCTAAGAGTAGAAGATTAAAATGTTACAGACATCCCTACTGTGACTAATACAGTAATGCTGATGAAACTATGAGGTCCAGATTCATCTTAAAATGCTGCAAGCCCCTTCCCTGGCATCTTTATTTCTGAAATACACTGTGGGACTCTGACCAGTTCTTTATGGACTACGCTTTGTACAAACATCATCCTAAATATATTGAAAAATATACAATATTTCTAAATTACAATTTGAATTAACACCTTGTTTTGGTAGGCAGTTACTGGTGAGGGTCATGCTAATTCTTGATGAAAAAAAGAGACAAGACATGTCAAGATATAGATGAATGCACTTTGTCTGTGCTTTATTTTTATTTAAAATATTAATCAGGATCATCTAACAGCATTTTAGGGGTCGTCAGATTCCTGAAAGCCATTTGGGGCTGTTAAATATACTGCCTGGTCTACATGAAATATGTGCTTTCTGGAGACAGCTAGAGACACTAGAGGACATTGGAAATGGTTGCAGTTGTCCACTGCCCCACACAACATCCTTGTCACTAAAGGGAGAGACATGGATTGACAGATGAACCACTCAGCGGATAAGGAATAAGTTGGATCAAGACACTCAAAAGAATTGAAGCCTTTCTGGAAGGTCTTTTTGGTGCCCTGACCTCCAGCTACCTTCCAGAAACATTTAGCTTTCCTTCTCTTTCTGTTTTGTCACTGCCATCTCCAGGCCTAAGACTCAGAGCTACTGGCTTAAAAAAACTTAGGAGCCACATGTGCCTATTTGCATGTTGTTGCTTTGGCTTCAAACTGAGCTCCCAAGCTTAATGCTGTCAAGTTCAATGGCAAACACTGGCCTCACACTGGCTTTTGAAGATAGATTTCTACACCTTACACCTTATTTCAAACACCTATGGATGTTTGAATGGCATGCATGTAAAAGGAATGAGACTAGGTGCCCCTGAAAAAGAGAAGACTGTAAGGTAGCCATCATCATCACCTTATGATCACTTGTTTCTATAATTATAAATTGAAAGATTCAAGTTTAAACTTGGTGTGTACAAAAACTATGCAACACAGTTACATATGGAATCTTCAGTTTCATTTTATAGGGTTTTTTTGCTAAGTTTAGATTTGGTTTTGGCAAATCAGATGTAATGTGTATCTTTCACACACACTGTGAAGCTGATTTCACTTCTAGCTTACCTTAAGAGCAAAATAAATGGCCACATAGAACGCACATTAAATGAGTGACACAGAAATCATCTTCTTACCTAATTGTATGGACTCACAGGAATGTCCCAAGTACCAGAAATGCTGCCTATTCAGGTGAGGCAAAGCAGATGGTGAAATTTGCAGCACACTAAGTGTAAAAGGACTTACCAATGATGCCAGGTATATCAGTTGTCTTAACAAAGAATCCATTGCTTTCAAGTGTTTTAAAACATGCTTCTAACAATCCATTCTGCACAGCATAACTCAGAAAGTAGGTCTGAAGCACAGAGCATGTGTTTTTTTAATTTCCCTGTATTGTGGTGAGAACAAGTCATTTTGATCCACATCCAATGCAGAGTGGGTAGGGACATGTTATGTTTTCTTATTCTATCACTTGCTGATATTTCTTTTTTTTTTTCATTTCAAACTATTCAACCTCAACACTTTGTAGTCTTCCATATTTAAAGATCTGTGAAAATATTTCAGTCAGAATATTTCCCACTATGCTAAATGCCAGATAATGGTTATGACTATTGTCTCCAAAGAGCTTTACAGGTTTAGGTGCAGGTCATGCAGATTTTCTGCATGCACCAAGTTATACACAGGACTGCTGACAATGACTATTAGTAAGATTCCTTAGCAATTTCCATCTAAAGATTTTGTTTGCAGAATCTGGCTGAAAACTTTGCCAAAATTTAACTAGTTGAAATGAAGTGAATATATTTAGTTGCCAAAATTTCACTTCTTTAAGTGAGATTAATGTATTTGTTTGCTCTGGAATTAAGCCAGAATAAGAGCAGACAGTAGATATTCTTTGCTGTTTATTTGCAAAGAAAGTTTGTGATCTTTTTAGTTATTTAAAAAAAAGCTCTCCAAAAACAAAAACAAAAACAAAAAACCCCAAAAACACGCACACAAAAAAAACCCAAAAAAGCAAAAAAAACCCAAACTAACAAAAAAACCAAAAAACCAAAACCAAAAAAAAACCCACAAAACAAGATACTCTGCTAGTCTAGCATTTTCTATCCAGCACTTACTGTTTTTGCAGTGATTGTGAGACTAGAACTGCATATTCTACCACCACAAGAGAAATCTACAAGTTAGCAATCCGCCTGGGGGGAAAAAATGAGTGTTCACCACAGACATACTGAAGCTCCCCAACAAATAACTCTGATGGCTCTGTGTATATTGAGGGAGTAAAGGTTTCACTGAAATTATGGCAATTTTCCCCCTAAAGTCATCCAGAGGAAATGGCTGCAGGGTTATTGTGTCTTATGAGTGTTCAATGATTCTTCAGCTGCACAAACTAGAAAAACTAAGGAAACTGCAAAACCACAGCAAAAGTACAATAAGGCAAAGAGAGTAGACTGAGACAAAGAATCAGTCTGGGGACACTATGATTAGAGGATTCAGCCTTGATAAGAGGAAGACAGATATAGCAACAGTGGAGATAACATACAAGACCAGAGAATGTGATATAAAAGTAAAAGAAAGGATAAAGAAAGATTGAAGTTGAGTTGAGAGAGAAAAAAAAGTGAAACTGACCAGGGCAAGACATAAAACATGGAATAGGTATGTGAGGAGAGGTCAGGATGTTGCTGGGTTGTAGTTTAAAAGCAAATATCTCCTGAAGAAGGTGACAAAATACCGCTGCAGAAATGATCACTCAAAAGTTAGGTAAGGATGCTAGGATTCATTTTGCTTAACTGAAACAGAAATGTACAGTAAAATGCAAAATTTCTTGAAAATAAATCAATCAGGACTTTTTTTTAATGGCTTTCAAAAACTTATTCAGTGTTGCATCTTCCTGACTGGCAGTAGAATAAGAATAGTACCATCTCTTTCCCCATAGGAATATCAAGAACAGTTAACATTTTCAGAGTGGTTAAATACTGTAGGGGCATGTGTAAAAGATAAATGAGGAAATTGTTCATTCTGTCCCTAGAGAGCAGGTTTCATGTTCTATATGTATTTCATTAGATCCAGAGCCCTTGATGTTCCTGAAAATCTCACATGAAGCCTGATGATATCTTTAGGAGTATAACTACCATGAAATTTTCTAGATAGATCTTTGTACCATCTTGAATGCAAACACCTGAACTCATATTTGAGTTTCTTTAACAAGGCAACCAGCTGCTGCACCTCAGCAGAAAGCAAAGTGAGCAGTGGGGACTCGTATGAGAATAAAATGATAGTACCAAAAAGGTAATATGCATTCACCCTTGGTACCACATGTAAGGGGGACCTTGCAGTTTCTTATGCTGCTGTACTGATAAATGCAGGCTGAGGCACCTAAATAAAAAATCTTGTGAGTAAGATAAACATTTTAGGGGGCTGTAACATAATTTCCCACTAGCATCACTGAATAAGAAATTAACAGTCTGAGAACAGAGACAAAGCTGCATATTTCATCTGCTAATGGAGGTTCTTTTTCTGCACTCATTAACACAGCTGAATGACACATAGAGGATTTCATCATCAATCAATTGTTTGTGAATAATCTTCATACTCACTCTCCAATTTGCTGAAGAATTACTTTGAAAGAAAAGAATTGAATTAATATTATTAATGAAAGTTCAGTTACCAAAAAAAAAAAAAAAAGAAAAAAGAAAAAAATCAATTCCTCACTGAATTAGACATAAAGAACTAGCGTGAAGGCAGTATTTATCCAGAGAGTCACAAATCTGAGAGTTGGATAATGTGCAACAGGTGAATAAACAAAGAAAAAGGTATAGAAGGCAACAAGAAGGGTTTGAAAGAATGTTAACAACAAATACAGATGTGACTGTGTAGTATTCAAATAACTGCAAACAAAAAACACCTTTGAGAATTCTGTAATTTTCTCATAATTAATGGAAAGAGGGAGGAGGGAAGTGACATAAAGATTATCCAAGTCAATCCTTCTTGCCAGTTTCTGGTAAGAGAAAAATAATTGATTTGCATCAAACGCAGCTGAATTCATGTCATACTCTTTTTATTTTGGCACATTTTATGGTGCCTAGTTCCAGAATAGATCAGTAGGCCACTGAGTCTAATCTCTAGCCTACCACATGCCAGCTAACTTCCCTCAGTTACCCTTGTACTGGGTTCACAGTCTTGCTTTTGGCAAATTATAACTTCAGGACGGTATCCTGTCTTCATGTGAAGACTTCAAGGAGCACAGACTTCATCAATTCCCTTGGTGATTTTTCTCATTAGTTAATAAGAGACCTTTACCACCTATCATATAAACTGAAATTCTGAACTCTTTGCTTTCACCTTGCTCATCTCCTTCCATTTTTAAAGTTACTTTGAAGTACAAGGTACTTTCTATCTATTGAAAATATTTCTACTCTGTAATTACATCTATCTTTGGTCATGGTTCCGATAAACTAAATAGACTGGAAAAAAATTTCTTTTTTATTTTCTCTAATTCAAAAATAGATAGCTGTTTCTGCCATCTCTGCAATTTTTCAATATCCCTTTAAAGTAGAGGACAGGGCAGGATTCATCTCCAGCTAAATATACGTGACTTGACTCATTTTTATAAATATCTAGCACTATTGAGATATCTACAGGCATCTAAGACATAACACACTGCAGGAAGAGGACTTTCAAAAGACATGTGGCCCTTCTGACAGGAAATCAGAATCCAGGTACATTATCCTAGAGCACAACAAATGGCAATAGACATTAAAGTTAAGGCAAAGGAATCATTCCACAAGTTCCAGACTTATTAAACTTAATTTAATGATGTCACACACATGTGTAAAACACATCTCACATGTGCACATGTATTTCAAATGCATTTTTAAACTTCCTTTAAAATCAGTAACAATCTGGTCAAGGTAGTCAACAGTGCTTAAAGAAAAAGTTAATTGAAAAAGGGATGAGATAAATCACTGCTTAGATTAATGACTATTGAATAGGGTCTCAAATGAATAGCTCACTGGTATTTCTTGCCACTTAAGACATCCTAGGGTATCTTCCCTGGCCTCCAGCTGCCATCCTAGGCAGTCAAGATACCACTACCATCCTGCATGAGCTGTGTTTGGATCTCTTTGACATCCTAAGGCGTCTCAAGCAGTACAAGACAAATATGTTTCATCAACTGATTGAGGCCTTTTCTCAGAGTACAAAACCTGAGCTATACTCCAGCCCTGGTAAGGTTTGTACTAGGTACACCTCTAAGCACATCCCTTATGGAATTGCTCCTACTCACAGTCTAGAAATTACTGGAGCTCTTTGTGACACAGACTTCCATTGAGATAAAAATGCATATTTCCTATAGTCCTGAAAGGCTTTCAGAGTGTGGATGGAAACTACCTAAACTTTCATATGGCCCAGATTCCCTTTATAGCCAGTGGAGAGAAATTAGCTTTTCTAGAGCATGAGTTGTCTGGGTTGCTTAGAGATCCACCCTGAGATGAGATCAATTTTAGCAAAGTGCTTGTTTCTTCAAAGGAACAAGAAACTTGATTATTATCTCAGATCTAAATATCTAAGCTGTGGACACCTATTATTTTTTTATGATTAATATGACCTTTACTGTCCAAGGTATAGTCTTGCCTTACAGAATTAAACATGCCTCTAATTTCTTTCAGGGCTGCATCATCTTTTAACAATGAACAGTGTATTGGATGAAAATTACCCAAATGCTACACTGGAAAGGAATTCATGATGCCAGTTCTCCCAGAGGACCAGGAAGAAGGAAAAAAAACTCTGTTTGTACCATATAAAAGGAGCTAGTTTTCCTCCATGCTGCAAGCATATTTATCTGACCCTGAAGAGTGAATATTCCAAAGTCTGGCAATCATATCTGCAGTCTTGAAAAATCCCAAAGAATTTCTAACATGGGAACACCTGGAATTTTCCTTTTACTTGAAAATTTTACTTTTTTCTCCCAGCACTTTGCTGTGGATTGCTTAGGTTTAAAGCAGTGCTGAACAGCAGTATTGCTCTCTGACACTTGAAAGGCTGTTCTGCCTTCAGCATACATCTGTAATCCTCATTAATGTCAGTGGAACTCTTGGATGCAAAAGTGGACATTTTGGAAGGCACCGCTGGGGCCAGTCTTCAAATGGATGAGACGTGGGAAGACAAGAGCCACTCACAGAGGCAGGAGGAACTTCAGGAGACAAATATTAATTGCCCGTTATATGCCTATTTTCATGTTGATCTGCATTTCCTGAGCATAAACCTGTGAAATACAAGGCTGTTTTAATATCAGAGTGCTGAGAGCATTCAGCAGCTTGCAGAATTGAACCATCTGATTTTTCTGTGTGTCTGCTACATAGCATATGACTGAAAGCATGTGTTTGTTTGGTTTTCAGAAACCATGTGTATGGAAAATAATTGTAAAGTGCTTTTTCTCTCTCTTAAGACTAACTTAACTTGCTGTCTAAACCTGGCACATATTATTATTCCAACAAGTCCAACATGCAAGCACATATGTAACATTTATAAAAACAATGCTTGAAAATATCCATCCTCAGTAGAGGTTTGCCCCCAAACATTTTTAGCGCATTCCAAAATGTAAATAGTCCGGCATCTATACATTGTGTCAGTTGTAAATCAAGCAGGTAAACATATAGCCTCACACTTTCAGGTTTAGAAAACAGCTTCTCTTTCTCTTCTGCTGTCAGTGAAGGGATTCCTGCTGCCACCCCAGCAGCTGTTGGCATTACTACTTGTGCTTCTGCTGTTAATGCTTCCACTATGTCCTGTGTTACTGTCCCTGCGCTGCATAGGTCAAACAATGCAAGTTATCCTTTCATTAGATAATCTAATATGCATTTTCTAACTTCTGATAGGTTCATTTTCTTTTATTATTTCAAAATATCTAACACTTTATAATCAGATTAACAACATCTCTAGACAGACAAATATGAAAATTTCATTTTGTTTGTGAGGGCAGAGTTCCCAGCTCATAGTTATTGTAACTGTACCTACATGGTCACATCTGTGGTTCTTAAAATTTTTGCTCAGCAAGAAAGCTGAAGTAGAACATAATATAACCTCAATCAAACTAAAAATAAAGTTAGAAAAATCTAATTTTTGTAGTCAAGGTAGTATTAGCAGACCCTTGGTCTTTCCTGTTTCTCTCCCTAAATTTTTTACATGACTGGAATTCAAGGAATTTGGATTAAATTTCCTCCAGGATGTCCTGACATCTGTCAGCTTGGTTGCAGCACCAGCTCCAGGAATGTGCAGGCTCCCACGGCCTGTCTTGTGCAGGCACACTGCAAATTTAGAGAACAGATGCAGAGAGGGAGCCTTTGGCCTCCCTGCTCCTAAATTCTGCTCCTGAATTCTGCTCCTAAAATTCAGCAAATCTGAAGCCTTAAGAATCTGTCAGACTTGCAATGTCTGCAAGATGGTCAGTTCAGTGAGAGTGAGGAGTGCAAGCCCTCTGTTTATTCCAAATGTGCATATTTATGCTTGGTAAATCCCATGCAAAAAATTGACACCATTTGATCAGGGAATTGATTATAAAATCATTTTTTAGTCATACTTGAAATCTTCCCATTTATATTGGTCTCTTTTGCACTTCTACCACAGCAGAGACAGCAAAGATTGGACACTGTATGGTCTTGCCTGTCCAAAAAGGATTTGGAGGAAAACCTAATTCATACAAGACAGAAGAGCAAAGCAATAAATAGTTTTTTGCTTTTTGTTTTTATTTTATGGGAATGCCAGACTATACTGAGCAATGCTTCTTTTTCAACTCACAATCAATGAATTGAGCAGTTACTGAAGATCTTTTGTTGAATTAACCAGTCCTGTGAGCAGGCAGGATTGCCAACTCAGGTTCAGCACAGCATGAGGGTGGCTCAATCCTACTGTAGATCAAAGTCCAAAGGTTAAAAAAGTGTGGTCTCATCAGTTCTAATCATAAACTTTGGAAACAAAACCCACAAAGCCCAGCTTTCCCTTCCTTCTCCTGGCTTTGCTTTCTAAAACTCTATTACCTTTACCAGTGCATTTACAAACAAGTATGGCCTGCACACTGTCAGCCTGAGTTACCTTGGCTGCTCTGCTGTCTGACACATTTTGTTTCTCCAGGTGGTCACTCTTGCTGCCTACAGCTGGATTTTACTGTCCAAAGGGGGTGTATAGCACTTAGTGTTCAAAACAGAATGTTTGACATGTCAACAGCCTTTAGCAATGTCTGATTGTCTGTGGACCTGAGACCCCTGAGCAGGAACCTCTTAGCACCCTTCAACAGAATGTTTTTTCTATTTGCACAAAAGAGGTCACATCAATTTACAGTTATTCCAACACAAAAAGAAGGCTCTACCACAGCAGAATGGCCACAAGGGATGAAGCACCTCTCCTATGAAGACATGCTGAGTAAACAGCTTCTTCAGCCTGGAAAAGAGAGGCTTTGGGGAGATTTCATTGCAGCTTTTCAGTACCTTATAGGGGCTTATAAAAGGGAGGGAGAGGGACTTTTGATACAGGCAGACAGCGACAGGACAAGGGTTAAGGGTTTTAAATTGAAAGAGAAAAGGCTTACATTAGATTTGGGAAGAAACTCTTCACTGTGAAGATGGTGAGGCCCTGGCAAAGACCGCCCAGAGAAGCTGCATCCCTGGAAGTGTTCAAGGCCAGGCTGGCCGGGTGGAGCTTGGGGCAACCTGGTCCAGTCAATGACCTCCCTGCCCATGGCAGAGGGGTTAGAGCTAAATGGTCTTTCAAGTTCCCTTCCAACCCAAACCATTCTATGATTCTAAGTACCTCAATTGTTTGCCAATGCTATTTTTGAGGGGGAATAACAGCATTGGGATAGATGCAGAACATTAGAAACATACTTTGTCACTAGAAGGTTAATTCAGCAGCTCACAGAGCTATCCCTCCCTGCCAGGAGGGCACAAGGTTTCCCCCAAGTCCTGTGTGATACCTGTCAGCCCTGTTGTAATGCCTGACATAGTCCAGTTTGTTGCAAATTACACTGGGCTCCTAAGCATGGACTGAAGAGACATGAAAATATCTTCAAAACTGTGCACTGATTTTAAAATGTGCTTGCAAGAATTGTCTCTTCCTTGCAGATCTAAACACAGAAACCACGTGTTATAGTGGTAATGCTAAGATAATATTTCTCCTGTTCTGCTTCCGTCTCTTTTCAAGGATTTAATGTTAAGTGTTTGCACTATCTCAAATGCAACAATCATGGTGCTAAATCACCTCCATGAACTGTCTCAAAGATATTTTTTGATAGGATTTAGTTTTCCCAGGCTCAATGGATCAGTTTCCAAATTCTCCACAAGGAACATCGGCTTCTTGAAGCAGAGAAAAAAAAAAAGAGTAGCTGAACAATCTCCCTTTAATCTGCAGTTAGCTGAATCCTCTTTTCCTCTTGTTGTCTTCCAATTGGGCAGGGGCACCTGCTGTCAGAATCCCATAAATCAGCTAAGTCCCTAGAAAACAACCTTTACAATAGGTCTCTACTCTCATAAGAAGTTCAGTATGGCTGCAGAGGCTATTTATACACTGCGAGTCATCTCCCACTGGTTCTCAAATAGACTCTAAAGTGTCCTGCCATGTCACTTTACCACCACAGAAATCACCTCTGCAGCTAACAATAATTAATGAAACCACACAGGGTAAGATTCATCTCAGCTATTTTTGGTCATCTAAAGATTAGGCTTCTCTGTTAAGAAAAAAAACTCATCCCTGCAGCACTCATATTCATTTTCTAAAGAAAATTCATGTCACCTAACATCAATATAGACTGACATGCCCTCTGGACAAACTCCTCTTTCTCGTCTGACTGTCTAAGAGACAAACTTTGATGCTAAACTTTTAAAAAGTATAAGAGAAAAGAAATTAATCACACGTGGTTTGACAATTTTTGAATTTTTGACCCAGTTGGCCAACTTTGTCACTCAACTGAACTCCCAAAAAGAAAGATAGATTTATAATGTGATTTATTTCATGACACTTTAGATATCTAACAATCAAAGAAGTTCAGATCCTCTTGCCATCAGAGATAAAGACATGCTTTAATCGTCCCAAGTGCTGATGGCTGATTTTCTTGCATGTATTAACCAAGGCATTTGAGCAAACAAAAAAAAAAAAAAAAATTGGGCAAGATATTAACCAAAGTATTGGGCAACATAGCTGCATTTCTCCCATTTAGTTATATGAAGCAGACCAAACAAGTCCCCCCTCTCCCTCTCGTGACTCCCCTGCAGTGTCTAATCTTATGTACATTATAAATTTCCACAATGTATGTTTAGAGATAAACTAATACCTTGTTAGTACTGTTACAATCTTTTTTTCCCAGTGCATTTTCTCTTGATATGAACAAGTTCACTGTTTGGCAGCAAAAAAGTCCACTGCTGATCTGCTGTACTTCTTTTGCTTATACCAACCATCAGTTTGCTTTTAGCAAAAAAGATTTAAATACTAGAATCAATATGTTTATTCTTGATAGATCATGCCCAAATAATATAGATATTAATTAGCTGAGTAATACATTTGTGTTGAATATATAATTTTAATTATCCCTAGCAACTGCATGATATGGTGGAATGTTGGGACATTCTAAGACTTCACATGATGAAAGACTGACAAATCTCCAGTTTCTAAACCTCTTTACATGTTAGAAAGCATATATCCCAACAGGGAAAAGCAATATCTTCCAAATAAACGAGCAAGATGGAAAGTACAGTCATGTCATTTCTAAGTGATACATTGCTCACTGTCACCATTTCAGGAACAACAAGCCTGATTTGAAAGTGAATGTCCTCTATCCCTCCTCAGTGAAAGAAAATCAATTTGTCTGTGTCTGCTTCTAATTAATTGTTCTCAGGAGGATCTGGAACATAATCCAGTTTGAGGCTTGGTTTTCTTTCCCTTCCTTCCTTACATTTTCCCAACTTGTTCTTATTTTCCCCACTTGTTCCTAGTTGTAGGGCTACAGGATCAAGGCAATGTGCAAAATACATCAAAATACATCAATGCTGCTATTAACCAGCAATGCCATTGTTTAGGAGTCTTAACGACTTCCAGTGCATTAGGAATAAAAATCCAGCCCTTACCATCCCTGGTGTATTTTGTCCATATGTCAACTTCTTTCTGCATTTCATCTCATGGGGGATTTCTTACCATAACCAGCCACTGTTGCCAACACTGAAGCATTTGGGCTCAAATATAATGCACTTGGACTGTAAAGAAATATGCAGGAGACAGATGGCAGGAGATGAGATTTTATTACTGTGGTGTTTCTCTTTTTAGATTAAATCCCAGAATACATACTGTTGAAATTACCCTGCCATTTGTGGTTAAAGAGAAGGAACAACCACTAGATGGCACATTGAAGGAGATAGTTTTTACATGGAAAAACACATGGCACTTCCAAATACTGTCCCATGAAACGCATAAAAAGAGTTTAAATCAGATAAATCAAGAGTTCAAGTATCTTAGTGAGAGAAAGACTAGAAGACCAGGCTAATGTGCCCTGTTACGGAGCAGCCTAGAAACCTTTAGTTTTGATTTTCATTCTCTCCACAAACCAGGACTATGGAAATGTTCACTGCTGTTTATACAGAGTGTGTCAGCAGAGGAAGGGGGGAGAGCACAATGTGGGAACATCTGTTCTGAGAAACAGGTTGAAAATAGCCATGTAATAGCATGACAGAAACATCGGTGCAGTATGCACACTACCATGGGCAGAGCATCAGGAGGGACAAGGATGAAAACAAGTCTGTGAGCAGTAGGTCAGGAAGAGGCACACTGTCAGGCAGGAAATGCTTCACTAATCCTTTTTACTTATTGCAGTCCCATTATTATTTAAAAGGTAAGAGTACAGAAGGAGACGGAACTTCCTGTGATATGGGCAGATGCTACAAGAAGGGCTGCATTTCATATCCGATGACCCAAGGACTGTTAAGGAAATGTGCTGAACAGTAATCATAATTAAGAGACAAGCAGCAAGCTAAATATAATATTAGTCAGAGCTTCTGTTCCATGTGTTAACTAACACTGTATTTTTCTCCTTTTGAGAAGAGGAGTAATGGGTTATACCATATCTGTTCCAATAGTAACGCACCGCTGAAATTCTGTCTCTGATGGAATGAGGACATGGAATGGATTTGTTCAGTTTTATCCTTAGACATTCCAACGTATGCGTAACCCAGCAGACTGCAAAAATAAATGGACCACTCTTCAAGCAAACAAGTTTCCCCGGTGCAATCTTCACTTCAGCCATCAACAAACAGAGCTGTTGACCTTTAGGCATGGTTCCTCTTACTAACATAAAAATCTAAATTGCTTAAAGAAAGAAAGAAGGAAAGCCTCTAGTTCACCATACTTTGAAATGGTTCTGCAACAAAAACATCCATACCTGCATTTACACATAGGTAGAGAAAGTAGTGTGAACACATTTCTGAAGTGCAGAAGTACTTTTGAATTATTCCTGAACAGCACATGCATCACCCTCCTTAGAAATATGCAGATGCCATCTATGCAAATTCAGCACTCTTCTGCACATATTTTTAGTACAGCCCACTCATTTCTCAAGTCTTAGACAATATGAGGATCTGTGTAAAATTCACTATCATTCTGGTAGTTTTCTCAAGTATGTCAAACCAGAGGGAATTCCAGAATCTGTGCTGTACATGTGAAATGACATTCAATAGGCTTCCCTCCTTCACTAGCAATACTTTTGCTAATTGTTTGCTATAACTTAAAATAATTCTGTAATGTATAAAGCCAACTCTTTATAATCTCATTGCTGAAAAAAGATGATGGATCAAAAACAGTGGAAAAATAACACTCTCCTGAACCTACTACGAAAAGTAATGCTTGTTTCATACTAACAATTGGTGTTGAAGGAGCTACCTTTGGTGAAGGGTAGATGTTATAACATGCAAAAAGCATTGCAAACCACAGTCATTCCAAGTGGCTGATGACAGTTTTATAACAAAGTTATCAGCCACCACTGAAGATACAATAAAAAAGTGACTACTTTAAGAATCATCTCTGCATGTTCCCCAAAATTCTTTGACTTTCTTACTTATAAGGTTAGACTGACCTAAAATGGTGCTGCAGCCAATGGGCAGCATTGCCAGCAATGTGCTAGGGATGGCTAGCAAAGAAGGAAACATTTCTGTGGGCACTCAACATGAGTGTTAATAAAAAATTGTGGTGAAAAAGCTGAAAAAAGTCTCTGGGTATGAAAGAACGCTGACCAGATCTTGTGCCAGCAAGATCACTGTCATTTCTTCACACTTCTTTCATACAGATCACAATCTTCCTCCTTCACCTCCTCTTCTTCAGGATAGAAACTCTGGGCTTCCAGATTTACCATCAGTGAAAGAAAAAGGACCAAATGTGTGAAGAAAGCCTAACTGTTTTGATCAATCATTAAGAAAAACAAAAGTTTTCCACCTAGATACTGAACTTTTACAAGTGCTTATCACCAACCAAGGAAAATTAAATTACTATGGCTTAATCCGGTTTTGATTTTTTGAGGTTCTTTTTCCCTAATAGTCACAAATTGACCAAATTCTTCAATTAACAAATAAAACAAACAGATCCAAAGAATTCATAGCTAAATGAATGGGAGGACAGATTCCAGATAAAAAGGTATAAATAGCAGTGAGGTAGAGGGAAAGGAATGAGTAACAGGCAGTATCCCTCAGGTCTTTTTGTGCAGCCTTACTTTTTTCCATTGTGCATTGAATGCAATGCTAAGAGAAAGAAATTAAGACCTTTACAATATAGCTTGATTGGAACAAAAAAGAAGGTGGGAGAAGCAGACCCAGACCCATCTATGAGATGGATGAATGAAGCAACAGAAACGGTATAAATATGATCTTTTGGAGGATGGAAGCAACTGAAGGACAGACAAATACCTGAAAGATCCAGAAGAAGAAACCAATTAAGTTAAACACAAAATACTGAAACTGTTAAAAACAGACTGATATGGGGTTGGCTAGTGTTGCTTGCTGGAGCAGGAGATGGTTTTAGGCAACAAGGCACACCTGAGGATGCTTCAAGTGTGAAGGACAATCTAGATTCTCCCTGAATAACCCCAAAGGCCTGAAGATGGGTAAACAACTGAAGGAAATTAACGTAGCTTTATTGAAGTCAGACAAAATCAGATGGGAAATGTGGCATTAATTTTAAACATATGGTATAAATGATAAACCACTGGAATAAACTATTGCCTCACCATCTGCTGATACTATCAAAAATAAGGTTGTATATCTCTCTGGAAAATAAATATTTTACACAACCACATGTTACTGAGCTCAAAACAGAAGCAGCTGCAGGAAATCTAAAGTCTGTGAAAATAGACTCATCACAAGAGTTGTACTAATGGCTTCTTTATCCTAGAAATCTTTAAAGTTTTCCCAGGATCATATTTGGAGTGATGAAGGGATGTCAAATGGCACATGAAAAACAAGTAATTGTTACCAATATGCAAAGTGATATGAAACAGACCATAATATTTAAATTTCCTTTATGTGTGTGTATATGCATGTTTAAATAAGATTTTAAAATTAAAGACATATTTGTGATTCTCTATGAACTTGAAAAAAAAATAAAGAAAAGTAAGTGTTGTCATGAACTCTGGCAACATGACTGTCATGGTGCCAAAGAGTGAGTGATATTGCAACTTATTAGCAAAAGATTTAAATTGTATAGCATAATATGTCTGAAATATATTACCACATATTCTTGCTTGGATTAGGATTTCACTTCTGCTAGTTTGTATTCCTTGTTAATTAAAATCAAATATCCACAGATGGAAGCTACTTTGCACAATTGACCTGTGTTACATTAGTTGAAATCAAGACTAACCCATGGCAGATACAGAGCTGAAATCTGTTTTCCCTTCACCACCAAATGCTACAATTTCTGTAACTGCCCATGACAGCAAACTGTCATCCTTCAAAAATAATACAAGCTCTTCTCACCAGTCACTAAATCTTATGAAAGGTGTAATTCCAGAAAGCCAAAACAGTTGACAAAACCAATGCAAAAACTAGAGTTATTTCCAGTCTTGTTTACTCAGCATTGCTCAAAGCCGGAGCAATGTTCTCAAAGGCATCTGCATTAGAAATGGTTCTGTCTGTGCTGGTCACCCCACTTCCTCATACAGAGAGCAGAAAGAAACAAACACTGTAAGGATGAGATTCTTCCTGGTTTGTAGTTTTTCTCTGTAATAGGGCAGATGAAGGTGACTGTTTCATTTAGGGGAAGACAAGAACGGAAAGTTCAGCATGGAATTCTAATATCAGGAAGTATGTGTACCCCCTCTGCACCTCCCTGGAACAGCAGAGTTCTGAGTATTTTAGGAGTTTTCTAACCTTTGTGTATAAATGGAGATACAACATACCATTTACTTGGATTAAAGCATTGACAAAGATCTTTAGTATTTTAACTCCAGCAAATAGCTTGAAATTTTCAGCAGATTGCAGCAGCTTAAGTGAAGAACCATTTTAGATACATTGGGATATCTGAGACATCTGTGGATGTATGGAAGATCCAAGACAGTGTCTACAGGATCCTTCTAACTAAAGGTCAAAAATAACCCATGGAGTCCAAAATGGCTATGATCAGAATGCCGACTTCTTGTTACTACCTCATATTTTCTATCACTTTGCTTTAAGGAACCCAAACTGATACCATAATTTCATTTTCTGTATAGACCAAGTTGAGTTATCAATAGCAAGGGAACCAGGAGCTGCGGGCAATGATCTTTGCAGTTCCCTTCCAAATCAAGTTATTCAAGGATTCTATGACTAAAGCGGGCTGTCTCTCAGTGCTGGTAGGTAAGGATGATTCCCCAGTCCATTCTGACAAAAATGTTGCACCTCATCCAAAAGTGTTTCACTATCAGCTTTCTCTTTACTTGCAAAATTAGCTACATAAATATTATTGAATTTTTCATAATTTTTAAAGAATAATTTTTTTTGAAACATAGGGAGTCCCATCTACTTCAAAGGATATGAAGAAGCTTTTCAAGGTAAATCAATACAGTACTCAGCCATAATTCTTCATATACTTCACATGTAAAAAATTCTTTGTTTTCCCATTAAAATTCTGACTTAGACAGAATTGTCTTATTTAATTTGGTCTAATATGCAAAAGAGTATTTCACATTACATCAGTCTTTTATTCTCTTTTATCTTAAAATCTTAACATTTACAAACATATGGTATTGAACATTTATTTTATACTAAATTTAATTAATAGAAACTATTCACAGTCATTTGAAATGCATTCCACGTTGATTGAAATAATTAGTGTAGGGCTACTCAATATTTACTTTAGATATGAATCTAGAGGGATTTGATAAAATTAATTAGCAGGAACTAATTATAGTTAGGATATGAGTTAGGGTATAATAAATATAATTACAGAGTAAAAATGGTGGATCCTTAATTAATAGATACTAGTTGCCAAACATTGAAGGGAGATTATCATATTTCTGTGCAGGACATGCTGTTCGGCACACCTTCAGTTCCTGAGGAAATAGTGGCATTTAAAGTGTTTAGGGAGGGGTCTGAGAGGGAGTAAAAAACATATAAACAAATTTGTTCCTATTTTGCAGTGGAGGTATCAGATCAATTCATGAAAGCTGCCTTCTATACAGGGATACCTTCCTGCTTATAATATGGAACAGTGGAACAGTGGCTACACAACAGAATTTTAGAGGTATTTAGGCATTTAAGGATGACAGTACCTCCTGATAGGATTTTGGTATTACTTAGCTGTTTCTAAACATTCAGCTTGATACCTGATCTCTTCTCATATGTGCCTAACTCCTTCCAGCTTCTTAACCCTCTTCATTTACTCTGTGTCTAGCTATCCTACCTAAAAAATGGTGATAATAATGTTTTCTCTCTTAAAAAAAAAAAAAGTTTTGGTTCTAACTTCTTCTAAGGCAGTGAAGTAATCAACTAGTGGAGTATTAGAGGCTTTATAAATATTATGATAAAGTGATGGTAGAATTGCTGTCTCTTTTGAGGCAGAAAGCAGGCCATGTTTTAAATTAACTTTCAGCATTTGGATTCTTCCTCCCACTAAGGTTCATTGCACTCTGGGGCTTTTTAACATGTGTCTACATAACAGTCCAGACATGCAATTGCTGTATCAGAGACTGGTATTTGACCTGTGTGATAGTACACCAGAGGAGGGATGGGAGTGAGTGGACACATATCTTATTCTTTCAAAACATGAAGGGCAGGTTTATAAATTGCAATTACTGACCAATGGTAGAAGAGGGGAAGAAGCTAATTATTATTTGCAGTAGGAGAAAGCTGTACTGTGATATCCTTGTTCGCTTACTCTGTCCTAGAAAATTATTTAAACAACACTCACCAGTTCAGCCAGAACCACAAATCAATTTTACTCACAAGTACTGAATTTTGTCCTCGCATAACTTCAGGACTTTCTAAGTGTGACATTTACTCAGAAAGTCATGAAAATAGGCAAGGACAATAACAAGAAAAAAAAAGTTTGTTATTACGAACAGCGGTTCTGTCAAGAACTGAAATTTCTGTGCATTGTCTTTTTAAGAATTCATGGGAAAACCAAATTAAAGATGGGGTGTTTTGTCCTGGCACATTTTCTCCTTTCATGTCACTTGAAAACTCTTCAAGTTACTCTGAAATAAGTAGACTGGACCAGGTGGTCCAAAGTGGCATTTTCAGCATGAATGATGCTGCCATCCTGTGACAAACCACTACCCAGAATCAAGAACAGCAGCCATCTCTTTCTAGGACAGAGAAGAGCCTTATATTTCCAGCAATATTAGGCAATATTTATTTTCCAGTTTGTCCCTTTCTGAACACAGCTAAATGCTTTGATTGTTAGAGCTACCAGCTACTTGCTGCTCACACACACTTTGTACCTGGGTGTTAATCTGAAAAGCCTTATGGTTTAACTGCACAGGTAATTTCTTAGCTTCTAGCAAGGCTCCCAACTTCTCATAGAAATGTTTGGATAGAAGAGGCCTTGAATACCATATTTTGGCCATAGTAAAAAATAATTTCTAGCAGTTTGGTATTATTTTGCTGACATCAGCTGCATATCCAGCTGGTGCAAAGGTACAACTTCTTCACAGCAGCTCACTGAACCAGAAGTTGATCTGTTTGCCAAGTATCCCATAGTGAGAGTCAGATGAGAAAAGCATGAGATCAAGCCAAAAAAGGGAAGTTATTGAATCATAATATCACCCACACATTGTTTACCAGTCAACTCACCTCACACCTGCTGTGTAATGTTTATTTAGGTGAGACTCTATTAACTAGATTTAAATTTCTTCTCCATTCTTTTAAGTATGACTATCAAATATGTGGATTTAAAATTCATTCACTCCAAAAAAACCTGAACTTTTCTTCTAAATTCAATGTAAAATAAAAAGAAACTACTCAAAATACAATGAACCCTCAACATTTTATACCTGCTATAAGCATAAAACCACTTAAATTAATTACATTCATTAAAAATCATTAAAAATACTTTAATTCTATTAAATTATTTTATATGTCATTTGAACAATAAAAATAAGGCAAAATATGTCTTTCCATTTATCAGTGTCTTAATGAAATACTACTGAGCTCCTACTGGACACAAAAACAAAATTTCCCAAAGTGCTCCAAAGGCTGGATGGCAGCAGACACTGATGAGCAAAAGAACCAGATGGAATGACCAAAGATTCTTTCCACTTTACAACCCCCATCTGATTCAAATTGACAAATGACATGATCTCTATTCCCTCGTGGCCTTCCTGGAGAACCATGGAGCTGAGGATAGGCAGCCTCTCCTCAAACAGCAACAGTGGGAAATTTGGGAATCAGGAGAACCTTGGCCTCTGTGTCCCAATTTAAACACCAGAAATTGCCTCTTTCACAACTAGAGTACAGACAGAAACTCATAAGGCAGTAAAAATTATTTTTATGCATAAAGCTTCACTCTTTCTTATGTAGATGGTCATCTCTCCTGAAGGGCTGCAATATGTAGCTTCACAGGATCTAACTTTCTAAGGAACTCAAAGGGGTGTATTCATTATTGACAGAGATGGAAACAGATGGGTGAAGGGCAGGGACAAAGAGTAAACAGAAAGGAGCTAGTTGTTAGCAGGAATGTAGTCTGAGTTTATAAACTGATTCTTCCATTTTTCTCTTAATAATAATAAAAATTTTAAAGGAATGTGAGATCACACAGCTTTTTAAATGGATACAGAGGAGAACGCATAATTTATTCACTTTTTTTCCTTTGCCCCCTTAAAGGAGCTGTCACAGTGGCAAGGGAAAGAGAGTGATCCTTCATATGCTTGCAGTAAAATGAATTTTAAATATGTAAAGGCAGGATGGGAGTAGATGCCAAACTGTGACTGTTAACTGCAGGTCTCCCTTTGCACTCTTTCTCTTCTACAGCCTACCTAGAAAGCAACAGTAATACACTTGTGCAATTTCTCTCTATCATGCTTCCTCTCTGCTAAGCAATGCTGACAGACATCACTGCAAGTTTGTCTCTTTATCCACCAGTAGTACACGCCTTAAAGGAGACCTCTCAAGTCTGAAGAGTGAAAGAATCTCCTCCACTCACGCTTCTTTCTCCTGTCATTATCACACCATAGTTTACTGCTTTTCAGAATTGCCTCTCTCCATCTCATCTTCACAAAGTGATCTCACACAAAAGCGTATAGCTAAAAGATACTGGCACCATGGGGAAAACTTGTCAAAGGCTCCCTCCATGTTTCCTCTTTGTGGGCAAAATCTTGGCAATGACAGACAGTGCTCCTGTTCATAATATGCATGCTCTTGTGCAAAATTCACAGCACATTCAAGACAAATGCTGAAATACTCAGCTGAAGACAAGGTCAGATAAACATCCAGGTAAGGAGAAACATGTGTGACCCAATGATTAAATAAGAGCTATAGGGACAAAACTTTCCAAATTTTCCTTTTGATTGACTTAGGACATGTTTATAACCACTAGCTAAGTAGTTAACTGCTTCTTCCTCCTTTATCTGTAGAAATGAATTTATGTGTTATTATGTACAGCTGCAACATTTCCAGAAAAACAGATCTGGCTTCAAACTCAACAGAGACAGTTCATTTGAACCAGGACTTATTCCATGGTGTAATGTTTCTTCAGTGGTAGAGAAGATGTCCTGTTGGGACAAAGCAAGGGCTGTTTGTCACAGATTCCCTTCTACTAAAAGCCAGCCTGTTTCAGCCAGCAAAGATTATTGTATTTGCAGGGAATGTCCAAAGGAAGGCAGGAATGATGCATCTGACTCCATGGCCTCAGAAGACTAATTTATTACTTCACAATACTATAATATATTAAAGAATACTATACTATACTAAAGAATACAGAAAGGATACTTACTAATAGCTAAAAAGATGATGATGATGATTATTATATAGTAATAATAATAATAAAACTCATTACTCTTTCCAGAGTCTTGACACAGCTTGGCCCCAACTGGCCAAAGAGTCAAAAGAACTCCCATCAGAATCCAATCAAACAATCACCTGTGGGTAAACAATCACCAAATACATTCCAAAGGAGCAAAATACAGGAGAAGCAAATGAGATAAGAATTGTTTTCATTTTCTCTGAGGCTTCTCAGCTTCCCAGGAGAAAAATCCTGGGCAAAGGGATTTTTTCAGAGAATGTGAATGACACAAAAGATCAGCAAGGATCCATGAAGTCCTGGAAGTAGGAGATTCAGCCATCAATACATGGGTTTCAGAGTGACCCCCCTCAACTACCTCTTTGGAAATATAACTGACACTGCAGCTGGTTAAGGACAATTAAATTGCTGTTTGTTAGTGCAGTTTATATTGCTGTTTACCAAAGGGGCATTTTGCAATGCTACATTACTTTTTTTTTTTTTCCTGAGATACTTAAAAGAAATTAAGAAGTTTCTGAAGGGAACAGCTGCCTTACCTCATTTCCTATCTGTTCTGATCATATCTCTGTTTCTATTAAAACTCTTCTTGGCCTGTGCTTCTAAGACTGTGAGAGGGTTTGCAGACATTATTTTCCACAGCTCTCTCAATATGTTTTCCACCACTAACCCACATTGATCAGCAGTTCCCAGAAATATTATGTGTACTGTTGATTAAGACATCACATTCTCCTGTCTATACCACTGTTGCTTCTTTACAATTACACTGCTAAACTGGCCATATCCACATTGAGATTAAGAGCTTAGCAGGAATGGACATTTCATCTAGAAAATAAGAATGGTCAGAGTTACAATCAATAGTCTGTCCCACACTTGTCAGTACAGCAGACTAGGATGTTCAGGGTGTACCAGTCCTCACAGCCAAGAAAATGATGTGACAAGGTAGATTCGTTTCCCAGATCTTAATGACTGACTGCCTCCTTTTGACTGGACTTATTAAATGTAATTCTTTGTGTCAGCTTGGAGCAAAGCTTGAACCCTTCTATGGGGAAGGGCAGAAAAATATGTAATAATTGCTTTCCTACTCTAACTTGGATTTTTCTTATAAGCTATTAAGACTGTAAATGCAAGTTTTGCTAGTCCTTTAAATCCTAATTCAATTGTTCACAGTCTTGGGCTACCATAAGCTAAGTAGAAGTATGTCCTGAGGGAAAGTGATGTCTAGCAGTCTTTTGTCTGCATCCTGGCTTCTTGGTGGAAACAGTGGCACTAGATATTGCCAGAGACAGAGGCTGCTGAACTTATCTATGTTTTTATTTCATAATTGAAAAGTATATTTGTTCTCACTTGGCAGGATAGGGGTTAATCTGAAAAACTGCAATGATCCAAAGCAAGAGGAAGATTATTATAAGGACTAACCTTGCTCATCTGAATGTGTACCTGACTTATCTGTCTCATTACCACAGGATCAATCCTAGAGATATCTAGTGCGGCTTCTGTTGTCTTCTAGTTTTTTTTAAGGAAGAATTTTCATTTTAAAGAGGTTATGAAGATATAGACACCTATTAGGGAAACAGGCCTTGATGCAGACATTTTCCACCTTTTTATTTCATCTGAAAGGTCAATTTTCAGAATAAAAGAAAGAAAAAATTCTACTTGTCTGCTGTGAGACCAGCAAACTCCCCCAGCTTTTGCACACTGACAGAATTACTTTTACTTTTCAGGTAACTAATCCTATATCCTTTCTAAAACTGCTGTTCTTAATGCTTGACTTCTTATCTGAAGGATTAAAGGCCATTGCTGTTTAGAAGATATCTTGGTTTTCCTCCTCCACTCAGTAACAAGGTGGAATAGGAAATACAACCTACCTCCCTAACCACTAACTCTCCCAGCCTTTAGGGGAAATTCTCTGGGCTTAAATGCTCTTAAAAACTTTTGAGATGTTTTTTTCAGACTCTGCTAGACACTCTCTGAAAAATAAGTACTTAAAAAATGACAGGGAAAAGCAAAACTAGTTCTATTTGTTAATGCTTCAGCTTCTGGCCTTACAGTCCCGCTCAGTAAGAGGGGTTGTATTCACATGGAGTTCCTTGGCTTCATAGGGGAAGTCTTTGTTACAGTCTCTGCATTTGTCACTTGAGAAACAAAATGTATGACATATGGTATGATTAAATATAGAAATTCCTCAGCTGGACCACTGAAGTCAGCCATAGGGACTTCAGATAGAATGAATACTCATTTGTATTCCCCGGGACAGAGATGGGCAACCAGACGTGTCACAAGAGTCTGCAAATTTAATGTAATATTCACAGCAGTTGCCTTTTCTTAACCTAAATCCTCCATTCCTATAGAAACCAGCAGCAGTACACAATTCCAGGGATCCTGATTCTCATTTCCAGAATAGTGAGATTGGATTTTCTCTTATATTTGAATATTGGGCTTGTTGTCAACACAGTGCTTTAGGTGGTCTTCTGTTGAAGGATAATATTTAAATTATTATGGTCTTGAATACATACTGAAATTATTTACTCATAAGGTTTCTGGGTCCAGTGTTTGGGGAAAACGTAAAAACATTTAGAGAGAACAGTTGCTTACCCTGCCAGTTAAAACCCCCAGGCAAACATAATACATGAAAAAGGAAACAGTTAAATGAAGCAGCAAGGCAGCATATGTACAAAGCCCTTCTTAGTCTTCATTTTTCAGTTATCTTCATTATCACTTTGCTACTATGACAGAACTGAAGACACTCAGAGAACTGAGAAAATGAAATCTCAGATTTCATTCAGCATCCAAGAGGGGATGATATGTTTTTCATTTTACATTAAGGAATTCTACTGAATTGTGAGCAGCAATACCAACCTATAGGCAATAAAACCTGAGATGAGACTCTCTTTATCATACCAAACTCAGGTATCCACCTGTGTACAACAGGCTCCATTCTACTGCCTCAGCACTGCCCTTTCCAAACTCTCCAGTTCATTCAAGAGACCCACACATGGGTTCATAGATCTGACAAGGAACCTGCTGCAGGAGATTTGCATCTTTTTGAAGCAACAGAAAGATGCCATGGGATACAGTATAGCTTTTCAAAAGGTATTAGGCATCTGTGTTTAGGAAACTGAATCAAGATCAATATATAAGCTCCCATTATCATTAATGGAGGTGCAATCAATGCAATCTATAAAGACCAGGGAGCTGAGAAGACTCTATGATTTATATTGACAAGGTCTTCATTGATTGCAACAGGATCATAGACAACTAGTGCAACAGTTGATATCTGGTCTAGATGACAAAATTTAGGTTTCTTAATCTTAAACTGAAGCAAATACCCTTTCAACTTCATTTAGAGATTAGGAGTAGAAATAAATGTTTCTTGAAAGGTAGAAGCAGTTTCAAATTAGGTAATAAATGAGAATATGCCACTGTGCAGTGAGAATGTGATTATTTTTTTAGAAGAATTTAATGAAAGTAGGGAAAAATATAATAGTCTCACTTGGACAAATCCAAGATCTGTACAGCCCAATATCTCATCTCCTATAGTGGCCATGAGCAGATGTCAAGAGAAATGTAAAAACAGGGTAAAAATGGAATTAACAGGATGCTCAACATTGTTGGGATCACAACTCCATTTTAAATAGATCTGTAATTAACTATATAAATGCAAGCCACAGGTACATACCTATATCACTTCCCTATAAGAATTTGAAGCTCACAGATTTTGAAGATTTTTAATCCTACATCCATTTGACAATTATTGAAGAATTTCAGAACTATATATTTTTTATAGTAGCTGATATTTTTTAACCTTCTGCTTTGACAATTTTTGTGAAAAGAACATAATATTATTCACCAAAGTATGTATTACAAAATCCATCCCCAAATACTCTGATATGATTAGCAAAATAGTAATTGTGGTTATGGAAGAAACCTCCCTGTGACTTCCCAGAATTGTGCTAATCTGCAAAAGCAATCTTCCATTTTAAAATGTGCTTTTACCCTCCTTCCTCCTCTACTTCCTTTATTTTGAGAACTTTCAGAAAACAGCCTTGTCACATATTGACAGTGACGAGACAGGGAGCCGACCTGTGCAACTCAATGGGCTGAGGACTTTAGAGAAAAAATGCAATAATTGAAGCTTGATCAGTTTATGGGTGGGATTGTGTGTCTGTGCCTGTGGCAGCAGGGGCTGGAACTGATGATCAGAAAGCCTCCATTGGTGTCTTCTTATTTTAGTGAAGCATGTTTGAACACAAGGCTTTTTCTACACTTTGTTTGGTTGGTTGGTTGGTTGGTTATTTTCCTTTGGTTTTAATTGCCCATTTTTGAACATAAAGCACTGAGAAAACAAAATATCCTGTATTTCAAAACATTTGGAGGCAAAATTCACACCCAAATGAGGCAAGGAATAAAGATGAGAAAGCCAAACTGGCTGGTATTTAGACATTCTACAGCTATACTAGTAAAGTAATATGTTTATGGTATTGCAGCAACAGAATAACCCACATCCATATTAATGGATTCTTATAACCTACCAAATATGAGAACCTCTGGAAGAAACCCAGTGAGACTCATCCCTGTCCTTCCCTGACTCTCGCACTGTGAATTGGAAATGTTTGGGAAAAGGCAGGTTGCACAAATCAAAAAATGTCAGAGACTACTGTAATCTTTTGTTACTACAGAAAGTCAAATTCCAAGGCTTGACCATTGGACACAATACCAATACATGCCTATTCATGAAGTCATTGCAAACCACACACAGTGCAAATGACAGAAATACACCCAGTTGCAACTGGGACCCAGTTGTGTCCCAGTCACCCAAGAAAGACAATGAGTATCATTGTGGTTTTAGCTGCTGAAGCAGCACAGATGAGCCATGATCTTCCATATGGATTTTTCTCTGCATTTCCAGGTATTTTCCCTTTCAGGCCTGAGAAACAGGGTTGTTGAAAACTTTAAAACTAACTCATCATCTCTATATGAGTGACAATTAGAACACTCACCATGTGGGTGTAAGCATGAACGTATATTGGTTTTCTTCTTATTTATATTCTTGTCTCTTTCTGTTATAAAATGAATGCCAATGAAACACCAACTGGGGAATGTTAATGTGGGCACTGAAACATTAACTTCGCTGAGATATTTTTGTGATCTTAATTGTAAAGTCTTTCATAACATTGACAAAGCTTTACTCTCTATTGATTTTATTGCTATACTAAACTCTTCATTATGTGAATTTGTGAATCACAAGAGTCAATCATAATTATGCATGGCCCAATATAATTGAAATCAAAACAATGGATCGATTCATGCTGTAAAGTGTTTTACTTCTAGCAATCTCTGTGAGGCAATCAACCAAAAATTAGATCTGTATATTAGTGTTTTATTTATTTAAGTATTAAGCAATAGTTAGCAAACCTCCAGAGGTCTTCTTCACATAAGTTCACATCAGCAGGCTAACTGGTTTTAGACTCATACCCCCAAAACTCCTAAGAATTATACTCAAAAGCACAAAGCCAGACAGACTTTTCATTACAACTAAAAATCAAAAACCCAAAACAAAACCAAAAACCCCAGAATATTTTATTCTACTAAACCATGTTCCCAAAATTCTTAGTTTTAGCTCCACGTAAATGGAATAAAAGTCAGACAAATATTGTAAACAGAATGGAATGATGCTACTTTACCTGAACCACTAATATGCCATTTTGAAGTAAGGGGAACAAACGACTATCAACAATGACATGGATAAATGGATGTTTCAAATAACATTTGGTGGGGGTATTTTTTGGTTTTGGGTGTGAGGTATTTTAGCCAGTCCTGGAAATACTCTTAACAATTTTGATCTAAATAATTCTATTGAAAAATGAAGGTTAAGCTTCACATTTATCTGCACATTATTAGCAACAGTAAAAAAATATCTAGACATTTGGTAACTTTAGTGCAGTTTCTATGAAACTATGATTGCTTAGAGAAGCTAAAATAATCCCCAGACATAACTGCCAATAGAAAAAGATAGCAAGGTGGAGCCACTGTGACCAGCTGCTGAGGTAGCATGTGCCTAATATTTCACTATTTTTCACCAAAAGAAAAAGAATCATGGTTGCATGTAATTTAGGGTAGAAAATAAAGAAAGATCCTTAAAAAGTTCTCAAATTTTATTTCATCCTGGGGATGGACCAAAGTGCACAGCCTACTGAATTTTTGCCAAGAGTTGAACAATTCAAGAACACAAATTATGAACAATTCTGCAAAATTCCTGTGCCCATTAGATGGAATAAGGCGTAGTTAGAAGGATGTTTATACCCTTCTGATGAGATATAGGTTTCTTTCATAATACTCCATAGACTGTTTATGTTGAGACACTCCTCTTTTGTCTTTTCCAACAGTTCTTTAAATTCTTCAACATTTTGATTTCATGTAGTTCTGATTTATCTGTAGTGACTTGGTGAAGCCATCTTGTAATGCCAGGTAGAAGAATGCAGTCAGTGCAATTGTCTTCCATGCTCATTCAGGGTATTGGTGCTCCTGATTAGGCTCCACATAGTGGGCAAAGATCACTTCTCACAAACTGGACTTCAAAGAAGGCCTAACACACCTCCTAGGAGTCAAAGAGCAGGTTATAAATGTTCCTTCTTAAGAAGAAAATTGGTAAGACATTAGTCAGGACAGAAACACGAAGAGAAATGTGTATCCTCACAAAGTCCTTCTCTGCCACATGACTCCTCAACTCCTGCCCAAGGAGATAATTTCAAGAAGGCAAATAAGTTTAATTTAGCCTCTGAGCTTTTTCTGTCCTCATTTCTCTGATGAGATGTTCAATTCACTCCATTTTGTTGTCAGATTTGTGACATAGAGACCTGTCTCTGAGCAATGAGTCTCAAGCCAATATCTCATTTTGCATAAGCCACTAAGCAGTCATCACATGGCAATGCTTTCCAGTCACTATGGATGCAAGGCTGTAAGCTTTCATCTATAAATTCTTTTTTAGTTGCTCATTTCTGTCAAGCTGGTCTAATCTACTTACACCTGGCACATTAATTCTTATCTTTTCCCTGCAACATTGTAATTATATGTTATTTCCAGCAATAATTAATTCTCTCTCGGGCGGGCTTTTTATAGCTTATAAGTCAAAGTGGGCTGCACCATACTAAATAATTAATTCAGACTGTGTTTTATGTCATGACATACACACAGCCCCCAGGTGTAACAGTTAGAGAATTCCCTTGAGAAGAAAGTCCTTGGCTCCCAGAGGTTTACAGACCAGAAAGCACCACTTGTAATGGTTATTTCTCTCAGACCAACAGTAGGTGTGTTCAGTTCGTTGTACCAACAATCTATTTGTGGCAGCTATTTCCAGGAGGCCTTGCTATAGTCTTAACTCACAAGATCATACAGCTGCAGACCACATGAATGACTCCAACCAGTACATACAGCCCTTCAGAAAGGCCTGAAACAGTTCACACACTTACCCCCAGTTGTCCATATTTCTTTGGTTTCTTAGTTATACAGAAGAGGGACGTTCAAATGAAAAAAATGTGATATGAAATTATAGCTATGAGGTATTGACAAGCTGTGCACGTAGAATACTCAAATCATTAAGCAAAAGTCGATAGCTAGATATGGTATCTTACCTAGGGGAAGTGCAATCTCAAATACCTCACTACTCCAGAAATACAGAAAAGAAAAAAATTAAGGGAAAAAAAAAAAAAAAAGTACTTTAAAAATAGCCAGGAAGACAGATTAGGTAACAGAAGCCTGAAAGTTTCAGTATGCCTAAAAGGATTCACTGGAATCCAATGAGATAATATTTGAAAGACTAAAGAACTCTATTAATAGGAAAAGTATAATTACCAACCATGAACTATAAAGAATGCAAATATATTAAACAGAATTATAACACATACCTCCTTATCAGAGGAAGGATAGCAACTGCACAAGGAAGACAAGGATCAGAGAATAACATTGTATAGAAAATATGAATAGTAGCAATTTAAATTGCTTGTGTATAATGAAACATCAGAGGAGAACACATTTGAGGAATATTTCCAGATACCTTAAAGCAATAGCTTCCAAATTTGTTCTTCTATTGTGTTCTTTCAGTTGCTGGTGTGAGCAGTGGCAGTAGTAATATGGGATCCTAATTTCCCTTTTGTTCATACCAAGACTTTCAGCTATGTCAGGAATGGGCTCACTCCAGCTACAGTACATTAACCAGTAGCACATGTCCCACCATCACAGGATCATTCAAGGAGTTAAACTAAGTGAAGTTCTGTCAATTTACTTTTTGGATTAAATAGAGAAAATATTATATAATTTTACTGATAGGAATATCCCTCTATCAAAAACTATTATATAAATAGTAAAAGGTTCAAAAACATAAATATCCTACTGAAAAACCTAAATAACTTGAGCAAAATCTTGAATCACACTGACCATAATCTTTTTTTTTTTTTTTATTTTAGATAATATTATGGGCTATTGATCTGTCTTATTTTCTGGTTCCAGTTGTGTAGGACTGGACAGCTCAATAGGAAGTGCTGATAGCAATGGGGCCATAAGTCTAGGTTTTCTCTGAGGGGTGATTGTGTGGCATGACATCTTCCTTTCTTTTTGTAGAAAACAAATACTGTTATGAAGCTGAGTAAGTAATAGGCAGATGTGATTCACACAAAGACAATCAATTAAAGTATAGTAATGTCCTTCAGCACTTGCTACCATGAGCTCTGTGTGTGGTGATTATAAGCATGCAATGATCCAAACCAAGGGCTTTCTTTGCATCTGGTTTGTAAATAGAAGAGGTTCATGTAAGGCCCATCCCAAATCTGTTTTCTTTAGATAACAGCCATGAGGCAGAGCTGCTGGCTGAAAACTGAACAATATATTTGAGAGGGAATGAGGATTACAGTGCTTTTCCTTATTTCAAAGGGGAGGCAGAGAACAAGCACTATCTTCTAGCACAGTCCAGGACTACTGGACCACAGCACAGTCACTGCTGTCCCCACAGACTAACACACACTGGAAAGGAGAATAAGAGTATTTCAGACTGCTTCAGGGTACCTGCACCAGATTTGGATCTCATTGAAGGTGCTAGCCATTGGAAGGGAACTGTGTGGAGCCAAGAAAGCGTTCTCCAATGATGAGACAAGGGCAGAAATGTTTTGTGAATGCAATCAGGGCATAATGACAGGCTGGCTGTTGCACCTTCACAAGGAAAATGCCTTGAATTTTCAGACTTCATAAGGAATCATCATATCCTGCAGTTATCAAGATATTTCTTTAGTAGCTCTATTTGCATGGTGAAGCTCCAGCCATCAGACATCTCTGAGCAGCACAAGCATGGTAACAGACTGACAATTAATATCAACCTTCAGCAATATGGCTGCAAGGTGACCCAGAGCTGTCCTGCAGCCCCTCAATATGAAAAGTGCTGGCAATATTTTTCTTTAAAACTGAAGTAGATGGGTGAGAGCTAAACAGTCTGAAAAAATTAATCACTTCTGCAGCATATTTGTGAAAAAAAAAAAAAAAAAAAAGAGCGTGACACATTTTTTTCTGCTATGGCTCTCAAATTTGGCTTGGAGAACAGAGCATACAGTTTTATTAGATGTTGTCTAAAGAAAATTACTAGATGTTATCTAAAGAAAATTACTGGATGTTTTGGTCCTACCTGTATTGAAATATTTTTACCCAGATGATTTAATATTCAAAGGTCAGCCAAAAAAAAAAAGGAAATCCATTGGATATGAAGAAAAAAAAACCCACACACTTTTCACCTTCTAAATGATAGCATTCCTAAGATCTGGCAAAAAGCCAAAGATATGTCAACTTCTTGTCTAAATATGAAAGATTCTTGACAGCTCCATTATGCATAATTTTCTACATCCCATGAGGGTCCTGGTGCCTATAAAGAGCACACTTGCTGTCTCCTTTCTCTCACAGAAGGAAGGTAAGTGCAGTTTCTTTAATAGACTGAATAAGGAGCAAGCTGAAATTCCTTTCAATTTGCAAACTGTCTCACAAGGTCATTAGTGCTGTTTTAGCTGTTTGTTCATGCTGTTATTTATACCATGGCATCTGACCACATTGCAAGCATTAAAATAAAATATCTGCCCATAAGGCAGCTATAATTGTCATCTTCCTATCAGCCACCTGTACTTATCAAATAGGGAGAAGAAAGCTGCACCATTCTGGCTTGGCCCTGCTCATCTGAGGGACAGGGAGAGACTCATCTCAATTTCTGAGCAGAAATAAGTCTCTGCCACAAACAACATCCAAAAGTGAAGTCCTTGAAATTCCTTGCTTTCAGTCAAAAATTTAAATCTGAGGATTCTGTGAGATATCAAAACGTGCTTTCCGAACTGGGCTGTGCTGATGACTGCAGACAGTTCCTTGAGGCACAGGGATGCATGGTGTGAGCTCTGCAGAGAAAGAGTGGGATGAGTATATGCTGCCTCACTGGCATTAGGAAAAACTTGAAGGTCCTGGACATCAAATCTTTAATTAAAATTTACAGAAAATGTTCATTAATTATGAACATATTTACTTAAAATTTCCCAGGCGGATCATTAAAATTAGCAAATTGAAGATTTATCAATGTCTTTGAAACTTAAAATCCATAATATAAATGCATGAAGGAGAAGGAAAGAAAGAATGTTTAAAAAAAGTAAAAAATATGCTGATAATAATAAAGATGCTATAATGATACACATATATGCTGGTCAGAATAGGATTTATCTAGAAATTATACCACAAACATTTACTAATTTTGAGGGCTCACCATTAAATCCTGCTATTTTAGCTGTCTTAACTCATCAGTTTTTATTATTTAAATGCAAAGCTAATGTTTTTTGAACCATATTTGTAAGGTATTGCCCTATGATTTAAAAATAAAACTGAGAAATTTCACCTGCACTTTTAAAACAGTGGCACGGAAATGAAATATAATTTCCTTAAATGTCAAGATTTCCAAATTTGATTGGGAATAGGTTGTACATACATTTTATTTCTGTCTTACTGCAACTATCTGATTTGTTAGCAGTATAGATTAGGAGTGCTGAGAGGTAAAAAATATAGCACTTTCCTTTTTTTTTTTTTTATATCTCCAAAGCAGAAATAACTGTGCAACACTGAATACTGCAGGTTCCTCCCATTTCAACTGCTTCTTGCCTTGGTCCTTTTGTACAGGCATGCATAATCCTTTCTGAAATGAAATTCTCTCATTTTGTGTCAATGCAAGTAAAAATAATTTTATATCAGAAAGGATGGAGAAGAGTTAAAATCATACAGACTGTCAGTATTATTCATCTGGCTAAATACAAATGTCTGCCGTGCAGACATTTGCATCAATGATGCCAGTGAATATACTCCTTTCATACCTGATTGAGAAAAATTGCCACATCTAGAGCTCAGCTAATTTCATCTTTATGTTGGAAAGGAGACAAAATGACAAGGAAAAAATAATTTAAAAGCTCTGGAAATGTCTATTCCTCTTATTCCTCTTCATCAGCTAAAGAAGGAGTCTAGACAGCCATTTAGATGGAGGTGTCTGCTTTGTAGGTGTCTAAAGTCAGATGAGATGAATCTTACCCCAAGTGGATGTCAACCTTTCCTGCATTTTCACTGTGTTAATTAAGAGCTGGAATGCAGACTTTATTCATCATAGACCAAGTGGTCTGGCTTATCTGTCATCATCTGGATTAGTGAGGACTTTTCAACATGACTGTTTACTCTCAGCAATTTGTCTCCGTCACTTAAATTCTATTGTTTCATTCTGCTCCCCGGATTGAAGAACTCATTGAACAGTTTTGCACATAAAGGAATAACACAGAATATACTTCCTAAATTTTAAGGCTATATTGCTATCTTGAAGATTAATAATTTGAAATCCTTAAATCATTGTTTAAGTGGGTATTTTTTTCTTTCCAATAAACCTTTCATGGCTTCAGGAACCCCTGTTTTGGCTACAGTAGCACAAAATGTGCATCTAGAATTAATGTGCTGTGTGAACTCCACAAGTAAAAGTGAAACCAGCTTAAAGCTTGTTTAAAGGCTGTGGCCTCCACAATTCATAAAAACATTTGTGTTGTTCCTTTCAGGAATGGTTCTCATAAACGATCCCTACCTGCCTTCAAAGCAAATGCTGGTAGCCAGTGGGCAGCAAGAAACATGCTAGAGAAAAGGGTCATGGTAAATACAGGCAGCTGCACTGATTAGATCACACTGTTTTCCTGGTGAAGTGTAAATATTTAACCCTCATGCACTGAATGGAGGGAAGATTCTAAAGCTCCCCACAAGCATCTTTTGGTTTGGGGAGTTTTCACAACTTTACTGATGGTTTTGATACTGTCAGCCCAAACCTGACTATTTTAATACATTCAGTCCAGAGATTTTGCCAAGAAATCTAGATTAAAGATAGATAAGCTACCTCTATAAAGGCTCTGTTCCTGGAGACCTTGGCAGCAGTGTGGGTATTCCCTTACTATAGCCTGATTTTTATGAACCTACCAGCCAAAGGAGCACTACAGAGCCCAAGAGACAGAGGTGCACATGTAATATACTGGGAGAAGAAATGTGTTTGGAATTACTGCCTCAGTTAGAGGTGCCTTTCCTCAAATTGGCAATGCTGCTGCCAGTCAAACGATATTATATGGTTGATCTATCCCGATGTGACATGCCATTGTAACAAACCTTCAGCCCAGGATACAGATACTGCTTTCAGAAAATTGTGATTATAATAGTTCAAAACAAAAGGAATTTATGCGTTTTTTTTCCTTCTTTTTAAAGTTTTAAACCCGTTTACCAAGTGTCAGAGCCCATGAAATAGAATGATGTAGGGTGCTCAATTTAAGATGCTGGAGCAGAAATAGAGGAAAAACCTGGGTAATTTCCCATTACCTGCTAGTATCAAATGCTTGAAATCTGGCTGCTCTGCTTGAATCACAATAAAGCCCTTTTTTCCCCTGTGAGAAGCAACAGAATCTTAACCAGCTTCATTATTTTCACTTCTCTATTGGTTTATTTTTGATATTATTAACCAGTTCATTACTGCAATCTGATATTTCATACCCATACATAAGCATAAGGGATAAATCTGCCAGATTTTCATTATTAGAGCTTTGAAAGTATTAATGCCTTTAGACCTTGCATCCTACTGGATTTGCTTTATACTTCTCTTTCTCTGACTTTTACTATAGTTGCCTGAGTAGGTGGGAAGATAGAGGCATAGAAAAGTAAATTATCCCAAGTTAGCTAGACATCTTTTGCTCAGGCTGAGAAATAGTTTAGCACTCACTTTTCCCACTGCAGACCGTTAGCCTCTAGAGTATCCATTTCCCTTATGGTCAACTGCCCATCTCTTTTTCTGTTATATTTCTGGAAATGCTGAAATGCCTTGAACAGTTACCTCTCTTACCATCTATGTCAGTAAGTAGTTTCAGTTTCTCTGCAGGTATGTTTCAGCCTCCTGCAGGAGTACAGCCCGAAAAAGTGTCTATACCCTTCTTGTCTATTTTTTTAAAAAAAAAATCTACTCTCATAAGGATATGTGGACAGGAAATAATTATCTGTCCCTGAGAGTACAATGGATCTCTTCTCATCCTGCCTATTTAAGTCTGCAGGCAAAAATGCAAGAGTTTGAAGTCCGAAAGGGCAGCAAATTAGTCTATTCATTTTGGGGAGACAGTTAGAAGAATTTGAGGAATTTACACTTCCTTGCACATTTATCTGTAAATGCACAAGGATCCAGACCAATGTCTCACCTAATAAAAAAGAGCCTAATACACATGACTATAAAATCAGACTCAGAACTGTTTCCTTGTTTCAAATGTAAACATTTTGTACATGCTCCCCAAGTTCCTCAGCTGAGATGCAAATAGTGGTGGGACACATTTTCCAAATTACAATTCAATATTGTAAGGAAATTCTGGCTGACCAGAAATACTCATTTGTGACTGTAGGTACTTCCAGGGTTAGACAGCTGCTGAATGATGCAAGCTGAATTTGATTCAAACTGATGGAATATTCGGATATGTGCCAAAGTGCGTCAAAGCTGGAATAGCATTGCAATTCTCCCATGAAGATTTTGAATGGTAAGGGAGACGATTTTCTGCAGGACTAAGTATGGGAGGCAAGAGAAGTGGACTTTTGATCTGAAAAGAAATTATCATGGTGTGCTTTAAAAACATAAATTGGGGCTTCAAAACATAATATGTAACATAGAGGTGAAGGACCAAAAGTGCTGAGTGTGGCAGATGTTCTCTTTCTTCTCTGTGCTGGTCTGTGTGTGGCCAGTCCTGTTTATATTTTGGGTGTGCCTGTGTGTGTGCAGGTACCCCTCCACTTACTTGACCTGGCAACACAGAACTGTAGAAACCTTGCAACCACCAGCCCAGGAAGGAGGAATGCCCCTGGGGCTACCTGATGAATCTACCTCTAAGAGACCCATCTGGGCACCCAGAACCAGTAGAGCAGCCTAAGGATGTATATCCATCCAGACAAGCAGTGGAAAAACAGAACGTGTATTCTAGGGCATTTCACATGGCAGCAGATATCCATATAAGCAGAGTGGGACTCAGGTGTTTGAAGAACAATCCGAGTCCCAGCAGCAGCATTAGACAAAATTAATCAGAAACCTTGTCATTATGATATTGGTTAATTTTTGTCTTTCAGTTCACCTGCAATATATGTTTACTTGCCTGAAGGAAATGTTCTGATCTCCTTACATGAAAACAGATCACCATCATTATTCTTCCCCAAATGAGTGCTAACTTAATTCTGTATCTCACATAAGAGTGGGTGTTTTTCTGAAAAGACACTTCTAACCTTCCCTGCACACTGAAGCTACTGGGAATACCTTGGTAAAGCAGCAATGGCAAAATGCTTGCTCAGCACTCAGGACAAGTGATGCTGCGTATGGTTCATTCGCTTTTACAGTAGTTCTTTGTGCTACAACAATTTATTCTTTTAGCTCCTTTTTTTTGTTGTTGTTGTTGGCTTGGTTTGCTTTTGTTTTTGTTTTTTTTTTTGTTTTTATTTTTTTTAAGAGATAATATGGCAAAAGATCAATAAATAAGAGGTCTCTTTTAAAAAAATGTGACTTTCACATTCTTTCTCCACCTGTGATCCAGAAAGGTGCACCAGACCTTTCCTTGCAAGTCTTGGCAGTGGGAGCTGCTAATCCTTATACTGAGCACAAGAGACATCATCTGGTGTCCAGGGATTTAGCTAACAAAGCTCTTTCTCCTTTTCCCACCTTCTTGCCCCAGTCCCTGCCTTCGTCCTTCGGGCTCGTTATTCAGGCAACTGTACAGCCCAGGTAACACAACAATAGATGCAAAGGCAGGTGGCTTTCCACTGAGGACTGTGAACATGTGAAACAACAATGAACCTGAATACCTGAGCAATGATCTGATGAAGCTGTGTTACAAGGCCAGTGGTGACCCAAGGGAAGAGATGACTTGCTCTCCATTGTTTGCTGTTAATTTAATTCAGCATAATGATCCTCCTCTTGTGTGTAGAGCGTGTGCATTTTTTCTGACTGTCCATGTGCCAACAGAAACAATTGTGTGCTTACTTTATTTTCCTTTTCTTTCCCCCAAACAAAGTAAATAAACATTTTTTCTTGCATTTTTAGCCATGAGTATGTTTTTGATCTATTTTTAGACTTCCACTGAACCCTGTCTCTCTCAGCACTATCCATTAGCCAAAGTTTAACATTCTGGAACTTCCAGCCTGACTTGAAAGCTGTATGTTAAATTATGCAGCTGAATTCCATCAGTCAATTTCTCCTTTGCTGTCAACACATCAGCTACATTTTTTACTGTCTGAACAGGCTCATCCCATATAACAGACTGCAAAAACATCAGAGGGAAAAAAGAATCAACGCAGGACAATACTTCCTAATCGTGTCTGCATTAAAAAGAGAAAGACATAAGGATTGCTTTGTATTGCTTTTTTCTTTTGCAAAACAAAATTTTTTAAAAATCTCTTTTGCATATCAGATAAGCCAGAAATTGCCTTATTTAACTTCTGAAAGACTGGGATCATTCAGAGCAAAATTCTGCTGTGAATAAAAAAAATATGCAAAGCTGCCTGTAGCGGTGTGGTACAGGTTATCTGACCTATCAGCTTCATAAAATGAAAGCTAATGAAGTCATGGCAGAAAAAGCCAACTGTTACACATCAAACAATTGCAGAGCCTTTGCAGAAAATTATTGTAAATTGCATGTTAGTATGTGCATGATAGTTGTGGATAGCTATGTGTTTTTATAATATGCTAAAACTATTGCTACTGCAATTTTTTTCCAGGCTAGGCCTACATGATCTACTATTCATGTAATCTTAATGGCAGCTAAAGTGGGAATAAAATCTTTATGAAAACCACTATGGTTAGCTCACTTTAAGACAGAAATTCAATCAGCAGCCCACTGGAATTACTTATGTTTTGACTAAGGTATTTGGCTCTTTTTATTGAACATTCTGCTTTCAATGCATACATCCCATGGATATAAAATGATGGATCTTGCTGGATTTTAAACCAGCAGCACTTTATATCATTAATAAATATTCATTTTCCTTCTATCTCTCCAGCGGTATTTCATCATCAATCATGGCTGAAATCACAGCTGTGAGAGCTGTTTATGCTTTAGTGTTCTCCTCTACATGATCTGGCAGATACTTATGAAATTATTGGAGTGTGGAAGTTAAGGGGGGTTGGACAGGAGGGAAGAGGGGGATTTAAAAAAAAGCCATAATCTTGGTGTCCGTAGTTATTCACAGAGAAGTACTGTTTTGTTTTGCCTTCCAAAGTACACATAAATCACTCCATTGGTCTCAACTGCCCTGTGAAAATAAAAATGATCCCAAACTGTTCAAGAATTACTCAGGGACTATTCAGTGCTCAATATGTCAGAGAAGCAAAGACAGACGCTCAGGAAGAGGAAGATTACAATCAATGAAGAAAAATCAATAGCATGTAGAAGTTATTCTGCTGCCAGCATTGTCAGGAAAAGGTTTCTCCATTCCCCAGTCTCATTACATGTAGAAGATTATTAGAAACTGAGCAGCCAAAGTAAACCTGTAATCATCTCCCCTTTGCTTTTATGTTCTTAGTGTAAATCAACATTTCACTTTGACTTAATAAACAAAGCAACCTGCTCTCATACCAGTGTAACTTTTTATATATTTGCTTTCCCTGCCACTGTAAATGAAAAGGGATGAGATTAAAAATCCTTCTTTAAGGCCTTAAAGTAAAACTTGGAGAAAACTGAACAATGACTGGAGCTATTGGCTGCTATATTTCCTGTTTACTTGTTTTTTGTATTTTTCCATCTGTGACTTTTTCTGTTCCTCTGCCCAAACCAGTGGATTCTGGCTGTTTAGCTCTGCTAGTTAATGAGTTGGTCATTTCTTGATTCTCCTCTGGAAATCAATTAACCTGCCAATGAAATCACTGGATTTTATAGAACAACATTTTTGTGACCTTGAAGAAATATGCATTCTTTATTGTATCAACTGATGGAAAGAAATCACTGCAGAGCTAGTGGCTGTCTTTCTGATCCTGAGACAGAAAAAGTTTTCCTGCTTTGGAAAATTATTTAACATACAGCAAGTGAAATAATTGAAAGCATGATAGATATTTAAATGTCTTCCTAAATTTAGACCTGTACAAATAGAAAATAATATCCATGTTTAAATTATAATAATTTATGCCTTAATATATTGTACATTTTAATAAAATATATGCACACACACTGACATACAGCAGTCTAGAGAAAAAAACTCACCTTCAGAAATATGTGTCAAGATTAATTTCATAACCCTTCACTTTCCAAGACTCTCTAAATTATGGTGACAACTGTTAGCAAACACAGATGTCCAAACTCATAAACTTTGCATTTCTGTGGGCTAGGACTATTTGTGCATGCAGGTGTTTGTTTCATCTATGAAAATGCCAACAGTATGTACAAAATAAGAGCATTTTTTTCAGACAGCATTCAATAAAATTATTTCCAAATCCCAACCTATCACCATCACCATCATCAAGTCTGTTTCTGAACATAGTGTATCATATATTGGTGGGAGATAACATAGGAAACTAGTCAATCTATAATGTTCATGCTTCAGAGAGTGCTGCTGTATAGTCAAAAATAGGTCAAATGGACATTTTTAATCTGAATTGCCAATTTCTAAATTCTGAGACATTTTTAAGTGCTTGAATTGTTTTTCCAAGGTTCAGTACTTAACTTTTTACTTTGCAGACAATATTTATGCTGGAAAATTTTGTGATTATCTAAACTAGCTATTTAGTATTTTGATTTCTTGGTTACTACTGTGATTGGTTTTGGAATAGCCATCAACACTATAGGAAGTGCCTACAAAACCTTAGAGGATCTTGTTCTGCTCTGATGAGCATGGTCAGACTCATGTCCCTTCATAAATGCCATCAGGAATTCCAGAGGAATTATATAAAAAAGCTGTCTTTTACTTGTCTTTTCTGGAGCCTAATTCTGGAATGTTTGTAGAATGGAAATTCAGAGCTAATCCCTGCACAACAGGATCTTCACCCTCCAGTGGGACCATCTGATGCTACTCTTAGAGCAAATAACAGAGTATATGGTGAATGCTCAACCTGGAACATGAACCTGGTGTTCAGTTCAGTTTCTACAGCGATGAAAAAATCAATTCTTTCCAGGGAGGATATCTTAAATAGTGCTAAATTCCACTTTCCCGCATGATCTTTCAAGTTACATGCTAGGCAATTTGTCACTTTTGAGAGCCAAAAAGTTAATTCTTCAGAAGTGAAACTCTCCAGCAGTTCTTAAAGCAATTGACTGGCATCTGGAAGTGAGTGATTTTTCTTGCCTGGCAAAGGTATCCTTTAAGTTAATAGAGAAAATACCAAAGACAATGCTTTAGGCCCAAATACCAGTGTCTGTTTTTATGAAAGAAATCTCTGAAACACAATACTGTAATAAATTCTCCTTATTCCTAAATTCTCCTATATTACTAAAAAAATAAAAATTAATAAACTGAATTCTGTCCCACATTACGAGAAACTTTGTTCCAAGGTATTTCTATATGCAAATTACTGAAAATCAAACAGTCCATTCCAGCTTTATTATGGAAGTGGCACATACCAAGCAGGTAAAGAAATGGTAAAATGAGAGTTTCCATGAAGCATTGCTAATTAGGCATGTCAGTTTGATTTTAAGGAAATGTAGCCCACTCCTGTCAGGGGATGCTGTCAGTTATCTTTTCTAACCCTTTTTCTACCCTAGTCATATGGATATCCTGTTTTAGTCAGTGGAGAAACACAGGCAGAAATATTCTGCAGTCTTTTTTATGTGTCCACTCAGGATTAAATTAATTATGTCTTCAGCTCTAGTAAGAGGTTTTGTCCATGTCTCTCTAAAGCAGCACATAGACATTCACTCAAGCACAGTTGTCAATATTGTAGGTGTTTGCATGTACTGAGATAAATCCAATTCTTAATGCTATTTATTTCCAAACTTGACCAAATAGGTTCTGGCCAGAACTAAAGACTTTGTGAGTATTTATAATAAAGTGCTAGGACATTTCAACTAATTTTTCATAATGTGTGTTAAAACTTGTATTTATTAGATAAAAAATATGTTGTTTCCAGTTTATTTTCTATCTGATCAATTAATAAAGTAATGTACAAAGAAAAACTCTCAACTCTTCTACCAAGAACTATGGATCAAATGTGCATATATTGAATTTCAATGCAAATTGTATGTTTTTTCCACTTAATTAAATGTACTGTACATTAAACTTTTGGCCCCCAGCTGTGAAAAGATGAATGTGTGTATATATATATATATATATGTATGTATATATGTATATATATACACATGTATACATATACAACTGACTAACTTAGTTTTCTTATTTGAAGAAAAATAATTTAAAACTCTGCTATGCAATGTGCAGAATTCTCAAAAGAAATTCAGGCATCTGCTCCAAGTAAAATCAGTGGGAGTCAAATATTTACAAGATTTTTTAAATTATATCAGATCTGTCTGCATCCATAGATTCTTCAAAAGGCTCTAACTTGTATGGTACTGCTGATTTATCTGGAGAAAAGGTGGTTCTTTGTCCCATATACAAAAAGATAACATTCTTACCTTCAAACCTTATTTTCCACTTCTTTCTTCATAATTGTTCCATTTATCTATTTTGGGAATCTGTCAAAATATCTGTTCAGAACCCAACATGGGGAAGATATTTTCCTTTTGATTTACTGTATCTTCACACTAAAAGTATAAAATATTTGACATGCTCTTTGTGTAATTGCTCTCTATAATCAAGTGTTGCAGTAGAAAAGTCCCAGTTCATTAGCAGCAAATGTTACACACACACACACATGCACACACATACACACACCTCATTTAAGTGCATTAGCAGTGGAGTTAAATCAAGTAAATGTCTGCAAAAAGTACAGAATTCAATACAAACTGAAGGTGTGTGTTTCTTGATATTATCTAGCTCTTAAACCATCTCCTGGGCATTGTTCTCATGAATACAGTCCTGAAGAAATGTATATAAGTCACAGCTTTCATGAAAACAATTGCTTTTTATTGCTTCTGCCTTAAATATAATAAAGAAAGAACTAGAATATATTGAAGAGAAGAAGTCACATAATAAGTAAAACAATTTGCAGTATTTCTAGACTTGGTTTTGTTTTTATTTTCAGAATGGACAATAACAGTTAAAAAAATTCCTCATTATATGTATGAATATCATAAATATTGACAAGTTCTTTTAGTTTTAAACTAGCAGAATGATCCATAGAGAAAGTTTAAAGTATTTTTGCATGAACATAATCTTAGAAATAATTTTTTAAATCTATTGAAACCAACTCAGCCTTAGCTTCAAGATTGTTAGTGCCAAGTTTGTTTTAAATCAGTCCCAGTATGGAAGCATTGCATGCAAGGATTTTCAAATTATGGGCTGTTTAAATTTCAGTCCAAGAATTGCCACATAACCTTCCTCTGCTATATTACAGTCTTGGATATTATTGTTCATTAGTAGTTTAAAAGTTAGGAAAACTTACCTTTTCTTCTACCATTTTTATTTTACAGGTACATGGAAACTCCTGTTCTGAAACCTTTGGAGTTGATCTCGATTAAGTACAAAGTCACTGGCTAGAATGAAGCAGTTGCTTGACATGCTCCTGCTCTTCTTTGCTCCTTAGCAGGACTGCCACATCTCAGTCTAGCTGCAATTCTCAATATTATCACCCTTTGCACAACTACCAGCACTGCAATTCTCTAATAATTACTGTAGCTGAGGCAAAAACATTTGGTTGGATGCTAAATAAAGACAACAGAAACCAGAAACAAAAAAGGACAGCCTCAAGGTTAAGAGTGGTTTGGAGAAAAAAAAGAAGACTCCCTATATTGAAGGACATTGTAAATTTGTTAGTCCTTTGCAGTAGTTTGTCCTTCACACTAATTTCATTTCTGCCTTGCCTCAATTCATCTTTGGGCAGTTGCTTCGAAAAGGCTCTTTATTAAAAGAGAGAAATCATTTCATTGGCACATAACATTAGCAATATCCATCATTGCATGCATTCAAATTATTTTCTTCTGTGGTGATGATATCTCATGGTTCCTTCTAATAATTTTACAGCTGTAGAAAAATAATTTAATAAACTCATCAAGACACTGAGGTAGAATTGTTCATGGCCCTCTTTGTTACTCTGCAAGGAAGATTAGAGCACACTGATTTGTGTCAGCACGCTTTGTTCAAACAACCAGCTCCCTCAATATGTTAATAATGTCCTGGGCTGAAATGCGCTCAAAGGTATCACTGGGTATGCACCTGTGTGAGGACCATTGTCCCAGGGCTCTTCAGGGAACTTCTCCTAAATTGCTGCAAGCAGCCTCAAGAAGTATTAATTGACACCTTATTAAGACAGAACAAGATGGAGCTGTGATGTTCTCAAAGTCTTTGTCCAAAATCGTGGGTAGAGTAAAAAAATTATTTTTGCAAAACCATTTGTAGGTGGTGATGATTTCTGAATCAGAGGACTGATTTAATGTAATACAGATGTTCTAGTTCAAGTGCATCTCCTTAAAACTAATACATGTACTCCCTCAGAACTTTCCTTTTAAAATTTCTGCCACTGATATATAAATGTGACATATGAAAATTAAGCTGTTGCAATAGTACCATAATTTATAAGTTCTCTATCTCTAGGATTCAAAGTAACTCACATCATGTCATGAAATTATTTCATAATTTTGACTCAAATATTTTCAATGAGTTCTGCTGTGATCTCACCATCAGCAAAGGCAAAACAGCTTAATGATCTATAGCTTTCTTAATATCTTCTACTGAATATAATTAAAGTTTTCAGCAAGAGAGAAAAACATAAATGTTGGGCCATTTTTGCAATAACTAAGTAGGCTGAAAGTAATTTTGTTACTGCTAATACAATTAATTATCCATATCTGTTCATATTTCCACCAATGCCACCCAGTACTGCTCCCATTATGTTTCTATCACTTTCTATCTAACACTGAAAGCTCACCATGATAATTTGAGGATTTTATTTTCTTTTTTTCTTACTATTCTATCTTGTCACTGTGGAAAAATATTTATGGGAAAATACATAAAAAATTCTTTAAAAATAAATTAATGTTAACATTGACCCTTTCCTGGATTTTCAGGAGTTTCTGTTCATTTTTAATTGGAGTAGCATTTTATACTTTTTCATGAGTGCAAAAATATCATCATTCAGACATTTTTCAGAACAAAACAAAATGCATATTTGAAGAAGAGATTAGGTGGGCATAAATTAAACAAGAATGGTAAATGAATTAAAATGCATAACTTTATTAGGAACATAAATTCTAAAGAATTGCCTGAATTAATCACAATAAGTACAATAATTAAAGAAAACTAGCAACCAAACCAAGCCCCAGAAGGCTGTAGGAAAGGATATAATAGGAATTAAAACTAGGGGGAAAAAGGGGAAATTTGCTCTCTATAACAAAGTTTCCATTCTCTTCTTGTGGGAAGTGACCATGAAAAATCCAACCTCCCTAGGAAATGGATTGTTATCTCATCAAAAACAAGAAAATATTTTGGGTTACTACAATTGTTTCCTCAGAATTTCACAAAGACTAGGAAACACTCAAATGCTAATTAGAGATTTTGGTGATTTAAACATGTTGGGGGAAAAAGTATTACACATTTCTTACATGTCAGTATTCATTTCTAATATCTACGATACCATCAGAGAACTCAAAATCTGCTGTACTGCACTTCTTTGTTTCCTTGCAACTGAAAGTTCTGCAAGATGGGTTTTCATTTAATTATTTTTATTGTTTTTTTATTATTGATTATTTTCTTGTTTCTATTTTTCCAGCACTGTCCAAAACCTGGTGGGGGGGGGGGGGGAGGAATTTCAAAGCTATTCAACGTAGCTGAGGTAGGTAATGTCATTTGCTCTTTCTTTATGTGCCAACACTGTAACCCTGTCGCAGAAGATCCTGTGCCTTGGTATAATTTAGAGGAGAACCTTCTCAATAATCTTGTTGGGCAAGACCTTGGTGGGGAAGACCTGCCTGTATCTCCCAAGGTCTTCCTGGTCTTCCTTTTTCCCCTTTTCAAAAATAAGGACAAGCTCAGATAGAACACTGCTGTGAGGGAGCCCTTCTTTCAAAAACTCGGTTAGTATGACCTGATGAGGCAGAAAGTGGAACAACCCAATAGGCAAAAAAGAAAAAGGAAAGAAAGAAAAGATCAAACTTCTGAGAGTAAAAACATGACAAATTTATTTAGGATGAGAAGTGATGTTTAGACAAGAAATATTGACTGAATAAAGAAATGTGGGCAGTTAAGAACTGAAGAGATTAAAAAACTGGGATTTGTAAACAACAGATACAGAAAACCAGTGGATTACAAAGAACAAAGCCTGGAATGTTTGTCTTACTTGTCTGGTTTATTTGCTGCTTCTACTCTCTGTAGCCCATGTGCTTTGCTGTCTCGTAAAATCCTCTCATGCACTTAAATAAACTGTACTTTATTGTCCTGCAACAGACACTTGGACTGATGCTATTACTCCAAATGAAATCAATGGCAGAGCTACCATCAGCTCAATGGGAAGAGAACTTATCCCACTCCCATAAAGCACAGTGAAAGAATTAGCACTGAGTCTGATCAATGCCTTTCCAAATCATAACTTAGTGCAACACTCAATAAGTCTCCTGACTTGAGCAGGTTGCTAAGTGCAGGTCCTTTTTCACTCACAGGAGCAATACCTGGGCATTTTTGTAGCCTATTACCCAACAAGGACTTATCAGTATACATTTTTATTCTCTTTATTACCTTGCAGAGTAACTTTTTCTCAGCTGAAGAGAGGTATTTTTCACCACTAAAAATATCCTGAGAAAACACATTGAAAATAGCTTGATCTTCATTACAGGAAGTACTGCTGTGTCAACAAGACAAGATTTTTCAATGAAGGTATAATTCCAAATAAATCTTCAGGGAACATGCTAAACAGAAGAGAAGCTGACCTCATGATGAGTAGTCAAAGACAAAAATGATGTTCAGTCTTAAGTAATTCCTAATATTTTACAGTCATTTTGATTTGCTACTACTCCAAAGTAAAAGCAAGGTCAATATTGAGCAGGTGATCTCAATAGCAAAATAGACTCAAACCTTTAAAAAACTGACTTACTCCATAAGCAGAAGACACTAGAAAAAATTTATTTTAACAAGATTTAACTGATTTTCTTATATTTATTTACTGAATGCATTTCTAGGTACCAAATACAGTGTTTAGATATCCACTTGTTTGGCTAGAATTCCAAATAAATGAATATTTAATTTTATTTTAAATATTTCTTGAATAATTGAATTCTTAGTGAATGTTGCAACAAAAATTTATAGAATAAGTTCTATATGACAACTATGGAGGCAAATGGGTCCCTTTAGTTCTAAAAATGTATTTCTTCATCCATTCATTGTTGCACATCAAATTCAAGGGTAGCTCTGTGGTTCAGAAGTGAGTAGTATGTAGAATGAATGCTGCTTGTTCCCTTTTTTTTTCCATTTCTGTGGTTATTTCACAATTTCAAAATGTTAGTAAGTGACACAGAAATTTGGGAGTGAAGTTGTTTAGAGTACTATTTTTCTTAAATTTATGAGCCCTCAGAAATTCCTTCCACTTCCATTTCAACTCCCTGTTTATCACCCTCCTTTCCAAATAATTAGGCATCCAAAAAAATTAATCTGTCTTTGTTTGACAAGATATTTAATCATCTGTTTGGGAACAAAGAAATGGCAGACTGAACTTGTTAACATGGCAGGTGATGCTCCACTCATGAGATTTTTTTCTGCTTAGATTCATGCACTTGTATCTTTTAGCTATCTTCAGTGTAGGAACTTACATTAATGTCTTACACACACAGATACAAAGGATGCAAAGACATTTGGGAACTAGTATTTCTAGAGTTTCTAATTCCAGAATTCCCATTTGTTTACTGAGATACTTTAAATAGAGTAATTGGATGGTTTAGTACTTAGTGTTAGTTTTGATATGTGTATAAGGGTGCTAAGCTGTCATAGGAGCATCACTGTGTGTCTGCACTGAGCTTCCAACCAGTACAGGATCTCTCCAGCATTATTAAAATGTGTTTTCAAAAAAATGCTGGAGAATTGTGAGTTTCAGAGACCAAAACTTTTTTTTCACACCTGATTGTGATATATAGAAATATAGCATTCCTACAAGATTAATATTCTTCTATTTTTCCTTTGGGACAATGTATAACTTTTTTTAAAGTCCAATGTAATACAAATTCAATCTGGTAAAAATTCTGTCTTTTTCACTGAAGATTTCAAATCAGAAGGTCTGGTAAACTTTCTTTTTCTCAGTAAATTTTTAACAGTTTGATTTTTTCAAGTGTGTTCACTATAGTAACTAATATCAAAAAATTTTACAGAAGCTAATTCCACTGTTCAAGTAGTCCAGAAGAAGTCAGGTTGATGAACTTATATAAGTTAACTGCTTACATAAAAGTGAAATTTAGCTTAAAACTTCAATATCATCTCTTTGCGTTAGCACTATCTTGTCAAAAAGTAGTAAATCTGTATATGTATGACTTGTAAGCACAGTATAGAGTTACAGATTTTATATTTTCTTCCTTTAACCAGTTTTATACTGACTTCAGTGCCTGAAAGCTTATGTGTTTGGATTTACTGGGGTTGCTTCTGAATTTCATGCATCTGAAATAGCAATAAAAATCAATCTTGTCCTCTCAGAAGAGGTTAAGAATTACTGGGAGACTAAACTGAGATTTATTGTCCCATCATTAGCCCCTGTATCCAGACACACAAAAAAGAATAACTGAGGGTTACCCACATGCCTTCCCACTTTGTGACTTTCTGCTGATTAGATTATCCAGCATTGTCCCATTTCCACAGCAGCACCACCAAGATCCAAGGACAGCAGAGGTGGACCCAAGATATCAGTCAGATCTCTCCTTCAGCCCTAAGATCCGTGCTGTACTCAAACCCTGAGACACTGCAGAGCAATTCCAGCTGCAGGTTTTGCTCAGAGCACTAATGAGGCAGCTTTCATGAGAAAAAAGAACACACAGATTGTTCTCCTCAGGCAGGTCAGACACAAGGCTCCAGGGCTTGGTCTCCTTAGACCTGGCTCCATCCTGAATAAACTCAGCAGCTTAAAACATACCAGTGTGGGGGGTTTATTTTTTTTTTCTGCTTGAAGAGCTCTTTTGCATGGCAATTCCAATGCTGGGAAGTCCAGAGCAGAGGAAAATGTTCAGTAGATTTATTTACATGTCAGTACCCCCCCAAAATACCTCTCCAGCTCACAGATTTTTCAGAGTAGCAGTGCTATGTCTGTTCTGGAAACAAAAAGTTACAGTATTTTTCTCTTTTTATAGGAGATGATTCATCATAGCTGTCCAATTGTTTTTTCAGCTAGAACTGAAATTCATTATGGTTGGGTTTGGGTTATTTTGGCTCACATCCCTTTTTAAGGGGACATCAATATATTGAATACTGAAACAGAAACATTAAAGAACGTTGATGAATTCAGTCCTTTTTATCTTTGTTCTACCAATATAGGTGGCTGACCAACTCCTTGCATTCTGAAAAGGCTCCGTTGTGCTCTCAGAGTCCAAAAATACCATGAAAGAAAGGATGGAAGTGTTGCCATTATAAAAAAAAATCAGTGTGAAAACAGGAATTCTTTTCTGCTTCTAAGGTAAAGCAGAAGCCATGACAGGATGAAGAGGAGAGACCTGGAGCTCATAGGCTGTGTCTAAGCCAACTCAAGTTAGATCTCCTGTGCCAACAAGAAAAATGAAAATTATTCTCAAAAATGTTGCTCAGCACTAACACAGAACCTGGACAAAAAATGGAAATATGAGCAACTCGGTTTGTATTCTCAAATGGCTCAGCAGATTCAGGCAGACACAGAGAACAGTCTGAGCAAAATATTCAATTTTTATCAAGAAACCAAAATATTCAATTTTTATCAAGAAACAAAAATGCTTACTTCTGATTCAATAGCCTTGATCAAAATTTTTGCTTTGATCCAGATGCCTGGAAAACTTTTTACTCTGAGCTTCTCATTCCATTAGAAGGAAGCTTCTCATTCCATTAGAAGTGTGTTGTCTTATTTTATTTCAGAACAGAAAACATGGAAACATCATGATTTCTCACAAATGAAATTCCATGTTTAAAACTACTGCATAGCTACTCTCTTACAATAGGGTAGGGAACACAAAACCAGCTGAGAACTAGGGAAGGGCCATACATAACTAAGATGACAAATTATAAATCTTCAATATTTGGGGGGTTGGTTTTGGTTTTAATTTTGATCCTGTAGTTTTTTGGGGTTTTTTTCAACTGGGACACTACTGAGGGGTGTTTTCAAAAGCAGTTTTTGAAAAAAAAAATTTATATGAGTAGCTATTACAAAGGATTGTTGTCTTTAGGTGGGATGAAAAATGTCTTCATCCTTGTAACAACATTATATGCCCAGTGTCCTGGCCAAATTCCAATCTGAGAAAATGCATTCTGCCTACCTAGATTTTTTCAGCAGTTGGAATAGATATCATATTAAGTATTATCATCCCTTTCTAGGGATCCGGTAAACAAGTCTGTCCTTTTCAGGTTCGGAAAGCAAAGCTCAGTGTTCTTCACAACACTACAGCTGACTTTTAGAAATGCTGGAGCTAAAGGGGAATCACAAGCACTGAATTCATCCCAGGAAAAGTTCACATTTTCAAGATCAGGCCCCTGAAGCAATTTTTTTTTTTTTTTGTGCCATTGACAACTGCATGTCATCTTACAGAGAAGAAGTGAAATGATTCTTGTTAACATGTGTCTCCTGTATATAAAATTACAGCACAAAATACAGAGCACTTTCTGTCCTGAAGTTGTTAAGGCCCACTGGCCAGCAAAAGAAATCAGCAATTTATATAGCAGTCTCTGCTGGATGATCAGCTGATAGATACACACAGCAAATGGGACTTGTATGAACAAAATGTTCTGCCCATGGACGAGCGTGTGCATCAGTAATCCGTGATATGGAACAGCGCGCTGCTCACTTGGAATTGATTTCAATCAGATGTCACCCCAGTGTTGCATACATATTCATTTACTATTCAGTCCTCTGTAGCTACCCCCACACACACACATGTACACAGAAACACTTTGTGTATTTTTCATCCTTATGATCCATATGAAGGAGTTCATTCCTCTCTTTGGAAAAAGCCCATTGAAATGATAAAGATCCAAAATACAGTTCCTTTCAAGTGATTTCCATCTTTAAATGTGAGTACCTGAAAAATGCTGCTCAGGTGGAGAGCTGAAGGAATAGAAGAGAATTTGTCTGGCTACTTTGTGGGTCAAGTGAGGGAATGAGTCACCAAACACATTGCATGGATGTCTGGTGGATAAAACACTCACCTGCTGTAAAGGGCTGCAGATGAATCCTCCACACGACTCTGAATTCCCTACTAATGTCTGTCAGTGTCTGTGCCAAGAGTCTCAGGCCCTGTGATTTAGCACAAGGTCACAAAAACAGAGGTACTTTGGGAACTCTTCAGAGAATTCCTTGCTATGCATACAACACTGCTCTGTAACTTTACACAGACCCTTTCTGCCTGTCATTGACTGGCCTGGATCCATGACAATTCCTTTTGCCTTCTCAGGATCCTTCAGATCCATTGCCTTCTCAGATTGCCTCTGCCTAGAACAGAGCTGGGTGGTTTCCACATCAAAACCATGAATTCTGTCTAAGAGTGAACAGAAACCAAATTCCCTGGTCGCATTCAGCTCTGTCATACCACAGGTTTCTTCCTCACCTCCATAGAAGGCAGTAGAAGACTTGACATTTTCCAGTTCCTACAGGGATGGGATGAATTTCTGCTCACATAATTTCAAATACCCAGTAGATATATGCTTAATGCCTGCCAGTCATTCTGGAGTAGGAAACAGTATGGAAGTAGAAACCTACTGAACACATGGCAATCCTTTAATCACAACACACACAAAAAAAGGAGTGGGATGAAAAAATAAATTTGCAGCATCAATATACTTTTTCAAAGTGGAAAAACTGTCATTTTTATTCAGAATCAAGCCAAAAGTTTGAAATTTTGCATGAACTGAAACATTAATATGAGGTCAGTCTGGAGCAAACCGATTTAGTTAATGATAATATTAAAATGAAAGACTTATTTTGAAAGAACATTCTAAATTGAAAGATTAAGTTAAATAAGCTATTTATGACAAAGAGAGTAAACCAAAAAAAATTACACATCTTATTTAGAATATATGAGAAAGGTGAGGGTATAATGGCAAGTATTTAAATGCTTTTAAAAGTCAAATTCTCTCCCTTAAAATGGCATTTAAACTAAGTTCAGTGAAGTTTTATATTGAATTATGCTTCTATAAGTAGACAGCATTATTTCAATAGTATTGAATTTTAATTTCTTCATTTTAAAAATTATTCAATACATTCTTACACCTAAAGATGGACAAAGCATAAGGCCTATGCAATAACATGATAAAAACACAATTTATCAGTTTAGACTTGTGTATATATCTCCGATATGATAATTTCTCCTATTTATGCCACATTAGTATCTCGTTTCTTGCAGAAGGATGAAATGTTGAGCATGCATCCAAATAAAAGAGCAGTGTAACTTGAATAGCTTGAAAGGTACAGAGGAAAGCTCAGATTTGAGAGCAGAACAAGGAAAGAATATTTGTAAGCCAAGATGGTTTTTAACATTGAATTGACAACTTTCACCCTTTTGCAGTACACTGTTACAGATGCAATAAAACAGAGCTTCACACGTAATCCCAAGGAATCTGGAGAATCAAAAAATTAATGAATAGTTTTAAGAGAAATGAAAAAGGACAGAAACATATAATACTCTGAAGCAGATGCTCTCAGTGCATGGCTTCTACGTATATGAACTGGTGCTTGCTCTCTTCCCTCGCTTTGGGTTTTAGGAAGATGAAATGTGATATCCTCCTTTCTATTAGTGAGGAGGAAAGTAATTTAAAATAAAAACACAAATCCTGTGCTAACATACATGGATACATGTGAGTGACAGTCAGCCAGACTGAACCTGACTTTCTAAAATCAGTTAAACACTTCACTGATCCCTTAAGAATATTGCTCACTCTGAAACCTTTATATAGTCAGTTTTGATAAAAAGTGTTAACAGTGACTTTCTGATAAACTTTATTGCATGGCTTTATGAATTCTTGATGTGCATAATTCTTTAGTGGCTGTTTACAGTCTACTCAATCATGAAGATCCTCTCATGCTGTCAAAAGCTGAATACCAAAGTTCATGGCAGAGATTTGTTCAGCACCCAGACCATGAGTATGAGACACTATTAGTTTGAAACCATGTAAAAAATGCCAGAGAAAAAGGAGAATCTCTGCTCTTTATGGCAAAAGATGACCCATAAATTAGTAATTTCAGTGCAAAAAAAATGCAATAGAAGAAAATCAGAAATAATAGAAATTAATGTTTGATCTCATGCATATTTGAGACCACTGGAAGTAACAGACCTCAAAGGACATATCCAAAAACCATGCCAAATAATCCTGGCAGGATCTTCTGAATTTTTGAAATAAAGCCTCAAGTTCTAAAGATCAATTCTATTTTGTAATAATTTCCCCACCTACCAGGAACTTGAATCCTGAAAGTATATGGTATAAAAAAAGAGATAAAAATGTTTATTTCATTTACTGCTCCTCTTTCACCTTTTTCATTCCACTCATGGCTGGAGGGACTGGATAAGAGAATGGACCAACCCTACCAAAACATCTAAGTTTCAGTCACTAAAAACCAGCAGCCATGTATCTGCCAGATAAAAATGCTTGCAGCATGAGAGATAGAATCAGTCACTCATGCAGGAAAGCGTGAGGTTAAATAATATAATTACTATATTATAATATATAGGTCTACCCTGTAGCATGACAGCCTACGTGGAGTCCCAACCACACAGCAGGACTAATTAAGAAGGCAGATGAAGAGTAGTGCTAGCAAAAATAGTAATAAAGACTTCACTTTCTTCCACTCCTCTTTTCCCATTGCCAATGGAAAGAGGAAAAAATCACAGTGTGGTCCACATTAGCTCATACGTGCATGTTAAAAGGAAATTCACTCCCATTACTGCATGGCAGGTGTGCATCCATGGCTACATGTTGGGATTTGAGCACTCACTGTTAATTATATAATTCTCATCCCACAGCTGTGTGGAGCTGTCTAATCAAGATTTCATCCACAGGGTGAAATTCACCCCTGTAGACAGAGCTGGAACACAGACCATACAACACATATATCCTATTTAAATCTTCAGAATTTATAATCAATAATTGTATTATTAACCTGTCATTGTGTGAATATTCTGTAGTCATTGTAATCTGAGGTCTTGTCTGCATTTTTTCTGCACTGAGCTGAACCAGTGAGAGTTCTATGTGCAAATGACGGAAAGTTTTTCTCTTAAGAGTATATCTAGGACTAATTTCACATAAGTTTCAAGGTTTCCAAAAGTTAAGGATCTAGGGTGGGATTTATTGCTTCATGTCATCTAGACAATAAAAAGTAGGTAAAACCAATTCCTTCTCAAAAGTGCCCATTTCTCTTTAGCGGTGATTTATGAACCCTGGGGTGACCAGCCCAGATGAACATGTTGGGTACTGGAGACGGCTGGAGCTGAGGTGACTATGAGTGTAAGTCTGTCACTTACCACTACTAAAGAGAAATACCTCAAGCTATTAATCCTCTCTACTTTGGACTCCTCTCAGGATGACATGAGAAAATTACCTCACAAGTACACGATTCCTGTCCATTATTCATTGAAAGAGCACAACTATAAAGTCCAGGGTAGAAGAGCAAGTGTTCATGAAGAGTTCAATTCACTTGTTTAAATAAGGACATTCAAAGACATTTGAATCCTTCAGCAGTATCTGAGACATCTACATGGAACTGGCAGACAGGATAGAGGACTTGAAGGAGACTCATGGAACAGCAACTGGAAATCAGGCAGAGGATCTCTGTGTCTCAATTGCCACCAGGTGCCAGCGTGAGGAACAGGCTGTTCAGGAAAGGGGAGTCACCAGCCCTGATAGTGTTTAGCAGACGTGTAGATATGGTATTTAGGGACAAGTTTTTGGGGTGGACTTGGCAGTGTTAGATTTAATGTTGGACTTGATCTTAAAGTCCTTTTTCAACCTAAATGATTCTGTGATTCCAAATGTATTGAGCACTCACAGTTAAAAGACATCAGTCTCCCCACACATATGCATGATATAAAGGGTCACTATCACTAAATTATTCCCTCAAGTTTTATTTTATGGGAACATGCCCATTGATGACAGGTCAAAAGTTCTCAGTTTAAAAGTCTTAAGGTAATACTTTCAAAACTATTATCATAAAGGCTAGAACACACCAAATACAGATAGGCAGTGAATTTATTTTTGGAAAGGGTCTTGAAAGGCAGGACCTGGTGCTTTGGTTATGTCCACTCCTACCCAGGTTGTTTCTAGGATTGGGAGTCAGCATTCATATGACTCAGTATGGATCACTGAGGAAGGCATGCAAAGCTGCATTTGCTCCACCCTGCATATTCATTTTCCAGTTGCCTACCTGCATGCTGCATTTTCCCTTCTAGCAAAAATTTTTGCTACAGGGTCTCTTTAGTTTTTTTCCAGCTGGTCCTTGGGCAGTGGAGAAGTTTTGAAACTACTGCAGCCTCTAAAAGATCTGTCACATAGCATCCAGCATTAGAATTAAAGGTCAGAATAAGATCTAGAAAACGTGATAGATAGTGATAAGATGCAAAAGGTATTCTGAAAAGGGGAAGGAATGCATAGGGAAAGGTATCACTGAGTAGGTACACTTCTACAATGAGATTGTATCAGCTATTTTTCTCTGAAGACCTTGACACTTGCAATTAATCTTCAGTTGTTCACTAGGTGACTGAGATACAGGACATAAACCAAGCCACTTACACATACAGACTAGCAGGACAAACACCCCTCCAAGAGCCTTTTGCTTTCAGCTAGTCGCTCTCACCTCCCATTGATTGGTAGCTGAGGGCTTTCAGCAAACTAAACAAGTTCAAAAGCTTTAAAATGTTTCAGGCCTCTTCCAAAGTAAAATGTCACATCTATTTATCATTAAAAAAGAAAATTTCATCTGTTGGTGAGATCAATTCCCTGACAACAGCAGGAACTCAGGAAACAAAAAAAAAATCCTTGGTAAACAGGAGAGGGAAACTGTAAATACAAGGTACATTTATAAGAACAAATAAATGAAGCCAAAATAAATTTATCTGAAGACAACTGAGTCACCTTAAGGATCATATTTGGCCCATTTCTTCTTGTTATATTTCATTAAAATTTAAAACCATTATAAAAATGTAAATTATGAATGTAAAATGTTACACTTTTATAAAAAGTTAAACAAAAAGTAGTATATCCAGGTAGGTCAGACTTGACACACAATGCGACTTATTAACACTCTCATAAACATTGCCAATCCTGTTAGAATCTTTGATAATGTAATTCATGATAATACTATACTAATGATTAACCTCAGCAACTATTAACCAAATAGATATTGAAAAATGAGAAACCAGAGTATTCTGATTAAATTGGGTTCTGTTCCAGATAAATTTGTTTAAATTAATGACAGCTGTACTCAGCATATACATAACAAAGACATTGCTAATTTGAAGACAGCCTGAATACATTCATACTCAAAAATCTTTTTTTTAAGAATCAGAAGATTTTTTTTTCCTCTAGCTGCCTGTGTCAGGCTGGCCCTGGATGGACACCAGGTCCCCACCAAAGCCACTTCATCACTGCCCTCTTCAGCTGGGCAGACAGAGAAAGTCCACCAAAAAGCCCATGAGCTGAGGTAAAGGCGGGGAGAGATCACACATCACTGACTGTCACGGGCAAAACTGACTCGACTTGGGGACATTAATTTAACTTATTCAATGAAATTAGTGTAGGATTGTGAGAAATAAAACCAAACCGAAAGCACCTTCCCACCCCTCCCTCCTTTCAAGGCTCAACTTCACTCCCCATTTTCTTTATGTCCTCCCCCTCAGCCAGCTCAGAGGGAGGGGAATGGGGGCTCTAGTTGGCTCATCACACCTTGTCTTTGCTTTCTCCTCAGGGGGAGAACTCTTCACACTCTTCCCCTGCTCCAGTGTGGGTCCATCCTGTGGAAGACAGTCGTCTGCAGATTCCTCCAGTCAGTACAGACAGTTCTTTCCACAGGATGCAGTTTTTCACAAACTGCTCCAGCTTAGGACAATTCCATAGGGTGTAATTCTGCAGGAGCAGGCTGCTCCATCATGGGTACCCCACAGGGTCACAGGTCCTGACAGCAAAACTGCTCCAGCCCAGTATTCCCATGGTGTGACAGCTTCCTTCAGGCACCCCCCTGCTTTTTTATGGGGTCTTCCATGGCTGTGGGTGGATCTCTGCTCCCCCATGGGCCTCCATGGGGTGCAAGGGCAGAGCTGCCCCACCATGGGCTGCACCAGGGGCTGCAGGGGAATCTCAGCTCCTGCGACTAGAGCAGCTCCCTGCCCTCCACTTCGCTGACCTGGGTGTCTGCAGGGCTGCTTCTCTCACTCATTCATACTTCTCTCTCTTCTGGCTGCAATTACTCCCATGAAATACCTGTTTTCTCTTCTTAAATCTGTCATTCCAGAGGCATCACCACCACTGCTGAAGCTCTTGGCCTTGCCAGTAGCAGATCCCTCCTGGAGCCACCTGGGACAGGCTCTGTTGGACATGGGGAAGCTTCCATCAGCAGTTCACAGAGGACATCCCTATACCCCTATGCTATCAAAATTTGCTTGGCAAAACCAATACCTTGCCAGATTAATATGCCTTTAACTTCATCGAAACAGTGCAATCATTGACTAATTATAAATTAACATTAATATAAATTTCTATTTGTGTATCTCAGAAATATGTTTCTGGAATGAAGATGAAGATTATTGTCATCTTTGTAGAAAACAGCACAACCTATGGGAAACCTCTCTATTAGCAACTGTATTTCCAAAAGCACTGTAGTACTCCCTTTTAATTGATTGTTAACAAATATTCTTGCCAATATCCTTTTATCTTGGATCAGACAGTATATTTTTAATTCTAGGAAAAATTAATTTTTTGAAATATCAAGCATATTTGTACATAAAATTTTAACATATGCACCACTAAGATGGTCTGAAGAAGTCTGGTAGATATGAGGTACATTTCAGACTGAACCTGAAGAGATGGCAGACTTGATGTACCAGCACTGCTACCACTTTTAAGCCAGGAACAAAATATGTCAGAAAGGTAGAAATTTCAAGGTATTTTAATTTTAAAAATGCCTTATTCTTACCAAATAGATCAGATTTCTTGGCTGTCAGGTACAGAATCTTAAATCACTATAAAGTGATGTAAAGTCATTCAGGTTGTATCCATGACTTTTTTTAACACATTCTAACTCCACCCATTTCACACAGTTACTATGAAATTAACTTGATTTTCCTAATGAATTTCCTGGAAAATGTTGTGTTATATATAGTATTTTCCTGATCTAATACTGTATAATTGTAGCTATCAAGGCTGTTTTGGTGGGAATGATGATACAATTAGCACTTTGTTTGAGGAAATATGAAACTGCAAAAGTTTATGTTCCTTCTTAGCACAATTTTATTGAGAGAAACACAGAAGATGAACTGCTACTGCTCAATCCTGCACCAGTTCAAACCCCATAGTAGCAAAAATAAATTAATGAAATGCAATGGGACACAGATTTTTTTATTTCACAAAAGGAGGGGAAATTTTCTTCAACAGAATTATTGTATACCACTAAAAAGTTTTTGTGCCAAAACAGAATCTCAGTCTTGCTCAGCAGTGTAGCTCCAGTGGAGGACTTCCAGAAATCTTTCAGAATTCAGACATAATAAACTCAACACATTTAAGTCAAGACTGGCAGCGAGAGTTCCTCAAAACCTGCAGCGTGTCTCTGCCAAATTCCTGAAACTCATGTCTAGGGAGGAGGGAGGGGAGAGCAGCAGTGGCAATTACAGCATGACAGTGCGACCAACAGGGCTCAACTTGTTGTTGTGCCCAGGATTGTGGAGCAAAGTTTTGGAAGCCTGAGCTGTGGATCAAGAGGAAGGCTGGAAGGAAGACAGCAGTGTTAATCCTGGCTTGGGCCCTCTCAGCTCAAGAAGATGTGAACAAACAGGAGAGAGTCTGAGCAAGGCTGACAAGTAGTTAGGACCTTATGTCACCTACAAGAAGTTGGTGGAATGGGCTTGTTAAGCCTTGTGAGGAGGAGGGCAAGGCTTGGAATTGTCTTGTCCTCTGAATCCATTTCTGATTCCTAAGATCTCAAGCAAGTTACAGAAGAAAGGAACACTCACAGATCATTAATCAGCTATTACCCAGGGCTCACGGCCTGCCCTGGGTAACTGGCCTAAGCCAAGTTTTGATCTAAATTTTTTAATCAATATTTTTAAGACATATCACTTAAAGTCATATTTTCAGAAGGAAAAATGTGGTCTTTTTTGGGTGCCCTTTTTCTCCATCTTCCTCTGATGATGGACTCTGCTTCTGAACAGCAGGACCCTATGAAATTATGTACTTTGAGCTTTGAGGGAGAACTACAAAGTTCCTAGAAAATTCACTAAAATAGATGGAGGGGTCACTCTCCAAATTAAGTACCTCCTATAAACATATTTGTATTCTGCCTCTCATTCTCCTTGCAGATTATCCATTTGCTAGCTACTAACTAAAAAATCATCAGTATTTTGTGTTAGGGCATTTTGGTGTTTATCACAGGAAAGGCAGTGTGATAAGCACAGAGTAGACATTCTGCTCAAGCCTTATGTTGATTTAAGTATCTTCAGCAATGCAGCAAATGACAGTATTCCCAGTATTCCATTTTATTACATAATGAAGAGTCAATATTTGAGACTGACACTCAAAATTGAAGATGTTACCTGTTAACAGCAGTAAAAAAGCATAGATATTGTCTGCAAGACAAACACAAAAATGTGCCACTTTATCTCTTGAACCAGTTTAAGACTCAAACATAACAGCTGACTGATCTTCATTGAATTTTAACACACAGTTGAAGAAACATGGCTGGTGAGAAAAGAAGATATTTGATGTAAGGCTGATTAATCATTTAGAGAATATACATAAGATGACATCTTTTATTGTGGTGAACAAAGGTCAAAGCTTCATTTCTGTTAGAAATCTTCTCTTGAGGTATATTATGAACTGACTGAATTGATAAAGTGAATCAATGACATTACTTACTCACTGGTTTATTTCCAGTTAAAAATACAGAGATTCTTTCAAGGATATGGCTTGTAAAATTACTATATTTCCTTCAAACTCCAAAATACTTCCTTGCAATGAACAGGACAAAGATCATCTTTCACCCAATAACAGTAAAATTCTTGCCACCCAAATTTGCAAAGTTCTACACTGAATAACAGCAAGGAATACTGTTTTGCCAAGATTAGACTTCACTCAGCCATTCAAAAAAAAAAAAAAAATTCAATCCCCAGACCAAAGGAGAGTCATTTTTAATAAAAGATCCATGAAGGCTTTTTAAGAGAAAGCAACAGGTGGAGGAAAAAAAATGCAGGTACAATGCTGGTCCTCAGGAGACTGGGTAGATGAACCCACGGCAGCAACTCATGTGTATTGGATGAAGATAAGTGAAGATAAGTATCTATCTATGAACAATGGGTGTGAAAACCAAAGTGATTTTTAGCAGAGCATCATCATAGAATTTGATCATTGTAAATCAAAGGAAGAAGAAAGAGTCTTGCTAAGGGTTTTTCTCTTGTTTCTAGCAAGATAAAAACTAGATCAGTGAATGAAATTCACCAGCTACTAAGAGCAGGGATCTCTTTGCCTGAATTTATCTACCTGGAAGTTGAATGACCAACCTAAAGTAGCTATTTGCTTCTTTTCCAGGTCATTAATACAGGACAGGCAGTACCAGTTACTCTTTTATCCTTGACAAAATGCTAAGGTAGGATAAATCTCCTTCTGGAGAATTTTTCACCTTTTAAGCAAACTGTCCAGGAGAGTAGCTTAGACATCACCATTTCAGATGGTTCATATTAACTTGAGAACACAAGCAGATGGCAGAGCAGCCACAAAACACATGCAGTAACACCTACCTGAAATTCTCCTGGCCTCCAGTGATTTGTATCTCAGGGAATTCATGAGACACAGACAGTACTTTTGCATTTAATTGCTCACAATGCATTCCTTTTCCATGAAGCTGAGTATGACAAACACTGCTGTGGGTTTATGCAACAGAAAGCACCTCTTCCTGCTTCCTGCCAGGTATTTCCAGGAAAGATATCCACCAGATTTGTCTTGTTTAGCTCTTTTCTTCCTCTAATATTAACTACTTAGAAGCCTGTGCTTAGCCTGACTGCAACCCACTCCTTTTCACAGATCTAAAATCTAAAGGTATTGCATTCAGTACTATAAAAGTATAGGTGTCAGCAATTTATTCTTACTTTTTTTTTTAAAGACAAAACTGCACACCATCTCATTTTTCTCAGTTAGAATATTCTTTCCCATCCTTCTGGACTGGAGGGCTTGATGTCTGAATGAGCACTTTACTTTTATCATGGTTCGTTGGGTTTTTTACCCTACAAATCACCTGTGCCTCTCTTCATAGCTTCCACTATCAAAATAATCTTAAATGGATTTGAAGCACATAAGTTTTAGAGAACAGTTATGCTCATTTGTTGTCAGAAATAACCTGACTGTAGTGGTACTACCATCTATATTGGATTATATATTCCACAGGACATCTAATCTTCAACCCTTTTCCCCAGTTTGAGCTGTACTCGTGCTTGTACTGTAATGCAACTCAAAAGCACCACCTAATCTTACACAAATTATCCTTATTACTCCTACAGAGCACTGAGTTCAACTCAAAATCACTCAAGCAAAGACTCTTCCATGCAATTTTCTGGTGATTAAAGCCTTCAACAATACTCAAGAACTAAACTCTTGTCCTTTCTCATCCTCTGAGGGATCCATCTCCCAAAAGAATAACTTAATCTCAAACACATGTCCTCTTGCTGCAAATGGGTCACATGGAATAAATGAATGTAAGAAAGAAGAGCAGCAATGGAATAATGATTCTACAAGGCAATGTACAGGAGGCTTAGGTGAAATATCATTTCTGGTACAACAGCATTTAAATTGGGCAACTACAGAAGTTAGTTTGAATATGATTTATCAATTCCATTGTCTACTTAAAGGTTACGTGCAATTCATCCAAAGCACAGAGAAATTAAATGTTTCTCTAGAACCTCCTGAATTGTTTCCTTTTCTAGGATGTGCCTGATTTGCCCTTGGATACATTGTACATTTGCGTTCACGCTCATGGATGAAAGAACATTGCACTAGTAGTCTGCCAAAGATACAAAGCCAAATGCCCCAACAATCTGAAACTGTATTTTTAAGGTCGCTTGTACAACTTAAGTCTGATTTTTGCGTCTCTGATGTTGATTTATTTGTCATAGACTTGTTTTCATTTCTATTCAGTGTATAAGGTAGATGGAAATGGATGAAAGAATGGACTGTGAAAGAAACTACAGGTTGAAGAACAACTCCAGTAGACCTAGTGGATAAAGCCAGGATGGTCTCAATCATCTCATAAAATCATGCCTTTAGATTATAAAGTATCTTAAGTTCTATTGCACATCTAGTGCTCCATGCGTATCTGGCATATCATAAATAAAAATAGATCATATTACATATACTGTCTGGTCAGAGGGCAACCCCGGATTTTGTGGATGAATGGTCCAAAAGTAAAGATAACATTCACCAAGATAACTTTTTTTTTCCATCATGAAGGAAACAATATTGTGTGAAAATAATTTTTGAATGGGCTGTGAGTTCTCAATATAGCTTTGAGACCTTGACAGAAATAAAAGTTCCAGGTGTTTTAATGTGTAATATCTTAAACAAGACTTGAGAACATTCTAGCTTTCCAGGAAAATTAGTGTGAAAAGTGCAAGTTGAGGAGATTTAAATATCAAAAGGTAGAGGGATTTTCTAATACCAGCCAACAGGGTTTTACTATATAGAGCATCCTGAAGTTGATGCTCTATATGGTTATAGTTATCTATGTAGAGCTTTTTGCTTGTGCATTTTCCATAGAGAAAGCTGTCTGTTTATGATGGAAATTCAGTCAATTGCCTGTAGTAAGTAATTGATGAAGCACTTGAAGAGTGGTATTTTATTATCACTTAGAGCACCTTGTAAGAAACCACTTGAAAATTTTTCTCTATTATTTGTATATTTAGATCAGTGGATTCATTGATTTTTAAAGTATTTTGATGAATCTTTCCGGAGTACATTATGTTTTCCTGGTTGCCAAAAAATTCTGTGAAGGAAATCTGTTAAATACTGCACATTCACTCTCTAAGTAAGGCAAAGAAGGGTCATCTGTTAGTGACTGGGGAGATGCAGGATTGTTTTTCTTTCCAGCCAGAGGCATTCTGAGTTTGCTTCCTTATTCTTTCCTTAATAAATAATTTAATAAATTCTGTATGTGTTTAGTTGAGAAATGTCTCTCTTTATATAGAGACAGAGATATAGACAGCTGGACATATATAGATCCCTCTATGTAAAAGACACTACCAGCTGAATTTTCCTCTGGCAGACAGTAATGTGAGCAAAGATGTGTCAAAAATTTTCCCCAAACCTTGGGGTCTTGGCAGGGAGCTGATACACAGATCATTTCCTAGTCCATCTCTTACAGCTGTCTACAACTTGCCTTGACCTTCTAATCCACCTGTTTGTTTTACCCTCATATTATAGCTGCATTTGTAATCAGAGCAATTATTTCAAGAGTAAGATGTTTCCCTGTTGTGTGCGATAGGTGCTTTCCTCTGTTAGAAGAACAAAATAAGACTGTTAGAATCTACTGAAATTCAGCAAAATAAGGCAGTTGTTCTTCTACTTCGTTGGTTTGCATATAACTTTAAGTCCCACTGGAATTCTTATGCCTATTCTTTTCTGTCTTTTCATTAGTTCTCAAAGGAGGTATGCAAAGTAGTTGGATTTGCTAAGGGTTGTCTAAAAGTTCTGAAAATACTGATGTTGCCTTACTTTTAGCAGGTAATGATGAGTTTGTGGTCCCTAGTTTCTAAGGAAGGTTTTATGTCCTTTTGTATGCTTCCTTATTTATTTTCCTCCCCGGAATTAGGCGACAAAATATACAGTTTACAAGGTGGTCCACTGCACTAGATCATCAGAACACTTACAGGATTTCCATTCACAACTTCAAAGCAGTCCCAAAATACACAGAACCAACAAAGAAAATACACAGAACCAACAAAGCTGAGAACTTAAACCCCCTTTTAACTTGAGCGGAACTGCAGACACGTTTGTGAGGAAGGCTGCCAAAGATGCAGCACTGGTAACTGTGTGAAGTCTTTTAAATGAGTCTTGGAGGCTCTGTGTCCAGTTATATCACATTATTATGGTCAAGATGAAAAGTAAATAGAGATGTGAGCAGCTGATAGCAGGCGCCCCAGATGAGCAGACACAGGAGTTACCTAGCAACTGGAGAGAAGGTTTTGCTTGTGCTAGGCTAGAGCTCCGCCAGAGCACTCAGAGATTATGGGGCAAATTGACAAGTTGATGAATTGCTGATAAGTATTCGCAAACAAAAACCTGGAAGAGACCAAGGAGATGAAAAATTTCCTCAATGCTGACTTCTCTCTAGCAGCATCTCTTACTTGAGTTTTTAGTATTTATGAATTGCTCAAGTCTTTTAAGCATAAGACTGTTTTGGAGTTAGAAACATTGATACTGTGAGGAAATAGTAGTTGCATCAACTGCATATTAATCCATATCTTTTGACAGTCTGTTGAATATCCATGTGCTTATGTAATGGCTATTGGGGGGAATAGAACATTATAACACTTCCAGGGTAGTTGGATTAATATCCAGCCTTGGTAAACTGAGGTTATAAACTGGACCACATGTACACCTGCAGTGCAGTTGTAAACCACTGCTTTTGATTTCCTCTTTTTTTCCCAGGGGAATAGGTCTGGAAGGGATCTAGATAATTGCATCTTGCCAGTCTTATCTTGTAACCTCATCACATAATCCTGTTATCAAGTTCCCTCAGGAAATGTTTTTTCACTTCAACTACTTTTATGAGATGGCTGCTCAGGCATCGCCATGGTGGTTGCGAATACTTTAATATGCAACTTAATTTGCTCGTGGAAAGTTTATACAATGTTGTTGTTGTGACAATATCAGTTTATACAGACATTTCACCTCTTAATGTCTACCATAACCCTGTGTTTAACAGTCAATGCCTTTATCTTTGTTTTCCATCTGAACATGTCTTCTTTCCAAGCCTCATACGCCTTGAGAGTGAACAGAGTTCATTGTCATTGCTCAGTTATTACTCAATCATTTTTCCTCTCCTTCAAAAGTTCCTTTGTGCCTAAGCCCTTGAAACATTTTCTTTGGCTCTTTGGCACAGCCCTTCTCAATTTTCTTAGTGTACTTTTTCTACCCAGTACCTGCATCTCTCAAAAGAGGAGTGAGTGCCTTCTGTTGACTGACCTTGCCTTATTGCTCTCCTCCAAGTCATGCAACAGGGAATAATTCCAGGGAAAAATGTAATTGTAAGTGAGCCCTTAGGACTAGGCCCTTACTGGTTTTACTTAGCAAGACCCCACAGGAGACACATCCTTTTGGCAGCCTATCACATAATTCTGTAGGGAGTGATATCTTGGTGAATTTTTACCATTCATTCAGTGAATGAAGCATGTTGAATACAAATACCCAGAGTTCCATTTAAAAGTCTCTTAGTCAATCGCCATAGAACATACTGAGATTTTCTGACACTGAAATAAATCTGCTAATTTCCCAAAAGCCAGCAGGACTATCTAATTTCCTTGCTGTTGCTGAAAAATGATGTAGCTACAGCTAAAACAATCTTTGAATGTTAGAGCAGATTAAGAATTTCTTGTTACAATTTGGTCCAATCCATTACAAAAATAAACGTAACATTCTAGATAAGCTGCTATCACTGACGATAAACCTGGAACTAAAATTTGCTGTCTCCAAAGAGTTCACATTGAGGCATGACTGGTTCAGAACCAGAATATGGCAATACCCAGGACTCCCCCACCTTCACAAATAGAAGGGGACCTTTTCATTCATGGAATACTTGGAATAATCTAAACCTTGTCCTTTTTTTACACCAGCAGGTGTCCCTGACTCCAATATTTCCTCGTGCAGTAGGATACTGAAGCTTTGAAGAGAAGAAGTGGGGCAAGCTGCTAACCAGAGCAGGCCCTCAAGGCATCTGCCACCTGCTGCCTCCTCCAAGGAGCTCTTCTGATTAAATTTACTAATGCATTTGCCTCCTGCATATGCATTAAGACTGAAGCTAATGGGACTACTTTCCACTGACATGACAGGGAGAACTTGGTCCAGAACTACCACATTAGTTCTATTGGGGGTCACATTAGTACCAACTGGCTACCTTGTCTAAAGCAATTAGCAAGATTTGGGTTCATCTGAAGCAAGATTTTTTAACCTCATTGACCTAAAACTCACTCATGTCATGATAATGGGTCTGTTAGGCTTGCTCCTACTGCTATTTCACATAGCTCTTTCCTTGAAAACACAGAGATATTCCATAGTAATCAGGACTGCACTGTGGACATAAAATTACCTGCTTATTATTCTCACCTATTTATTAAAGTTAGTCCTCCTCTGCATGCTTAGCATAGTAGAAAAATCTTAAATTATAACAGCAGATGCATGTTGGACAACCATTAGTTAGAGTGCATTTTTGCACATGAAGGGAAAGTTTTACTCTTTGTAATTTTTTTCCAGACTATAATGGCCTATTTATAGGCCACTGCTGTAAGCAAAGTATAAATGGGAAGATATGCTGTCAGAATATTTCTCTGTCTAAATAACATTATTGGGAGCCAGAGGAGTAATAACACGAGAAATCAATTGGGAAATTTTGTAAAAAGTGATTCTCATAAAAATTCTTCAGAAAATGTATGAGCCTACTGCATTCCTCTCCCTTACAAACATTCAGCCTCAACAGTTATCACATTCTCAGTTGAGGGAGTTTGGGCAATTCGCTTGGAGAGAAAATAGTCATTTAAAGAAATAAAGAAAATAAGTCAGTACCAACGCACCATGCTCAGAGAGAGAGGTAGCTCTTCCTCTTCCACAGTGACAGATATGCCTTATGTCATCATTAACAGAGAAATAATGTGAGAAAGAAAGGAATGGAAAAGGAAGGAGAGAGGGAGAGAGCGAAAAAGAGAGAGAATAAGAGAGAGAAAGAAATAGAGGTGCGAAAAAGAGAGAGAAAAAGGAGAATAAAGACTAAAATGAGAACTACTGGAACAAAAGTAAATCATGATGAAAACAAAATATTATTCTATGGGATATGGGATAACAATACACATTATCACCCAGTCTCACTTTGGATTTCAAATAGCATAGGACAACACAGGAATTTATTTAGTAGTGTTCAGCACTGTCTGTAGTCACAATCTCTTAGACATACAGTATTATCCCTCTCTTTCCTGCATTTGAAGTAATTCAATACCCCTCATCACTCTCGCAGTTGAAATTAACTGCAGAAGAGTCATTCTCTCTGACTTACTCACTTTTTTTGTCATGATAACAAATATTAATCAAATAAAATCAAGGCTTTCCGCACCTGAGTGAAAAAAAAAATGGAAAGGAAAAAGGTTTCCCTAATGGGAATAGGAGGGAGGCATAAAAGAGAGAGCTACAAAAATAAAAGTTGCACAACTTCCAAGCAAGGTATGCTGACAGGGGAAGAGAAGTGTAAAGGAAGAACTGAAGAAAACATATAAATATGAAGATGCAAAGTCAAGTGGGTTCACCCAGATGACAGCTGATACCAGATTGCAGCAGCTTTGCCGGCACCTAGCCTATATTGATTTTGCATCAATGTATTTGGCTCCAGCTAGAATATGTTTTAATATGGTACAACTCATGTCAGTTGTAAAGAAGAGTCAATTTTAAAACTTATTTTCAACTCAAAAGCGTAAGAGAAAAAACAATTCAAATATATAGACATGTTCCACCATAAACTGCAGTAGACAAACATGCTGCCAATTCTTCCACAATATTTAGTATTTTTCTACTTTTCTCATGAGACCTAGCATCAATATGGGGAAGCAAGTGAGAATTTTGCCTTTCATATTTTGCCAAATATGTTAAGCCTTAATCCTGCCACATAAAGCTAAAAACAAATGAAGAAATGCACATATGGGCTTTGTACATTTTACATTTTCTTCTTTAAAACTCATCTCATACCTACAGAGTCTGGGCTTCTGGTATGATTTTTTTTTCTGGTGGACAATGTTGAAACAATGACATTTCAGACAGAAAGAAAACTTCTCCAGAGTTTTATTTCTACAGGTCACAAATAAGCCATTAGAGAAACAGATGAGTAGTAAGATGTTGTATTTTTCTTCTTCACATAGGGAAATTTTCATCAAAGATTACAAACAAGATAATTTAGGCCATCTTGGTCATCTTTTTAACTTGATCATGAGGAATGCGGAAGAATGGGAACAATGGCCACATAGAAAAATCTAAGGCAAAGCCAAATGATTCAGCTGCAGTGGGGAAAGGTGAAGGAGGAAAAGAACCCTTTATATTTTCCTCTTCCTCCTAATAACCACCCTGACTCAGTGCTTGCACAAGCCATGGCTCTCAGGTGGAGCAGCAGTGCTGAGCTGAGGCAGCTGTGCATACCAGGGATGGCTGCTTTGGCTCATCTCCTCTCTGCTTCTTTGCTGCTCTGCAGACACCAGATGTGTTTCTGTCTCCATGGGAGGAGGGTAATCACCAGCAGCTGTTTCAAGCACAAGGAGACGGAGATTTGTTTATTGGTGCCAGTCCATAGGCGTTAGGATAACTTGTTGGATGTATTATTTTCTTCTGCCGAAGCAGAGCTGCCAGAGTGGAGAGTAAACTTAACATTTCTATAATGAGCAACAGAGTTTCTGAAGCAGAAGCCTGCATGCTGTGTGTCACACAGTCTCAAGGAGCAAATGCTTTCTTTCAGACTGTGTCAAGAATAATGCACCTCAGCACTATTGATACTCCTACGAAACAAAAAGGAAATAGATATCAGCAGCAAAATTTGATCAGTTTGCACCCTGATTGTCAAGCAGGAACACAGGTGAGAAGTGCAGTTTGACTGAATTTTTTTAACGTGTCCTGCTTTCCCTAATTTGCCTTCTTAACAGTCGAACTCAATCATCTCACAGGATGTTTCCAATCTTACTGATTTTATAATTCAGTACATTTCAGAGATGTTTTCACTGTAATTCTCTGACCCACTGTTTGCATGAAGTAATTTTTTTGTCTTAGTTAAGTGGAGAGACAGTTTCTGCTAATTTACTTAAGAAACCTCTCCAACATACTGAATAAATTTTATTTTCAAGGCTCCGTGTTATTTTCAGATATTCCTAGTCAAAGGAAATATGAGACACAGGAACTTAGGTAGAAATCCAGCTGGCTCAGTCTGCAACCACAGATTCAGTGGGAGAGCTGGTGAGATTCTTTTCCTCTATCACTTAGGCTCTTTTGAAGAACATATCCAAATGTATAATCTGAGTCTATTTCTAAATGTCTCATTGTAAAGAAGGATTTTTTCCTGAGGCAAATTTTTCTATCATCATTGTTATCATTATTACTTTGATCCATTGGAGGAAACAACTGAGGAATAAGATAGGAGAAACTTTGAAATGAGATGAGAAATAAGGTCTTCTTTTAGCCTTTGACCAAGAGCAAGTTTTAAAGTCAGTTCATAATTGCACTGGCGCCCAGTGGAGAATCTTCCATACGTCAATACCAATGAGCGATTGTCAATATCTCTGATCAGCAACATTTTGCATCATTTGTAACTTGTATACTGAGTCTAAAGGGAGACTTTTAAGTAAATCATTACACCACATTGTAAATGCAGGGACCAGTTTCTCTTAAAAGGCTTTAGTAACACTTCATTAGTTATATTGAACCTGCAGACTGAAATTCTACTCGCCTATATTCATCACCCACCACGACCAGTTGTCTATATATTGTCTAAGACACCACTACATCAAGCCAAATAGGCAAATTATACCCCATAGATCTCAGTAGAGGGATAGGGAGCCAAGCTCCTGCTGGTGTCAGCAATTCAGACACTGCTGAATGTGGCATCTGACAGAAAGAGAAACAAAGAAAGGCATGTTAGCAAATACCTTGGCTATTAAAGGTACCCACTATGTCTTTTCAAGCACTTCCCACAGGCTGATTCAAAATCTTCTTCATTTGCTATTCACAGTTACTCACCAAGGAGTTCTCTCTCTGCACCTAAAAGCACTGGGTTGTTTGTGAGCTGTGCTTTGTTCAGATGGTGAGAGGAGATCACATGCTCTCTACTTTTGTTTTCTTTGATGAGAATCAAGTTACTGATCTGATACTCCGGGTCATGGTATCATGTTTTCTTCTGCTGAAGATACTTGGAAAGCACTTAAAATACAGATGAGCAAACTGACAGATTTTACTGTGGAGAAAAATAGCCTGTAAAAAGTAATTGAAAGGATTCTTTGCTTATAGAGAATTATTTTGACAAACATTTGTACAGAAGTTAGGCCTCCCGTAGGTTTCTGCGTCCACTTCCCTTTCTTTCCTGCAGACAGCCATGCAAAATTGATCTTTTTGTGTCAAAAGCCTTGCAAAAGAAGACAGCAAAACAGTGTTACAATTTTCTACCACAACCTGCCATGACTCCCAGCAGCAACTCTGCGTTGGTAAGAAGTGGTTTTAAGTGGACCCAGTCCCTTCTCCTCTGTGCTTGAGTATTCCTGCACAGTAAGCCAGTTGTCTCCCTCCAGATCTCCACACATCTGGGAATCACCAGAGGACCTTACCTGGACTTTGTCACTGTGTCCCATGAGAACATCACAACATCAATGTCTCTTCAGGCCTGGACCCCTTCCATCTCAAACTAGGCACCGGGAAAGGATTCTATTCTGAAAATACAGAAAATCATAAAATCATAGAATCATTTAGCTTGGAAAGGACATTTAAGATCATTGAGTCCAACCATTAACCTAGCACTGCTAAGGCCACCATTAAAACATAGAATCACAGATCAACTTGGATTGGAAGGGATCTTAAAGACCACCTAGTTCCAACCCCACTGCCATGGACAAGGTTGCTCAAAGCCCCATTCATGCTTGGGATATGGCATTCACAGCTTTTCTGCACAAACTTGTCCATCACCTCCCCATCCTCACAATAAAGAATTTCTTCTTAATGTCTATTCTAAACATATCCTCTTTCTGTTTGAAGCCATTCCCTAAACACCATATGAAACATTGTTTAAATACTTCCAATGATGGTGACTACACCACTGCCCTGGGCAGCCTGTTACAATACTTGACAACACCTTCAGTGATGAAATTCTTCCTAACATCCAATCTAAACATAAAATAGAAATGCAGCAGAACTCTAGCCAGATACAGTGCTTCAGCCACAAGAAACATCTTCCAGGATCAAAGTCTAATTATCTCAAATGACAGAACACATTATCATTTTTATTACACCCACATTATGTATTATTCTTCATACAGTAGTATGAGTAGAGCTTTCAAACCACTTTTCTTTTAATCTCCAGTCTTTTCTCTTCATCATCACACTGGCCTGTGTTTTCCTAATACCTACACCAACATTAGTCACAACTGGCAGAAGCCCACAGAAAGCTTTAGAGAACATTATTTTTTGCCCTCTGTGCATACATTAGTGTTGCCCTTTAAAGACGCAGCCCTTTGTCCTTTTAATGAAGAATAAAACTCATTTCCAAGCATCCCAATAAGATTAGCTCAAATAATAGAAATCCAATTAGCTCAGGCAGTTTGAAGTCTCACTTAGGCTCCCGGGTGGTATCGTCCATCATTAAATATACTGCTTCAAAATACTTTCAAAAACCTGCGTAGTATCCAGAGACAAAGAGGACCCTAAGCATGCATGTAGCATCCAGCCCTTAATATCAAAAGCATTTGAAGGAGGCTGCAGAGATGAGGAATAGCCACACTTAGCACACTTTGCCTCACAGCTGGGGTGCACCTCAGTATGCTCAGGTGGCCTCTGCCACCTTAACACAAAATTTTGAGCCTGCCTTCACTCAGATAGGAATACTGAAGCAAAGAATGTTGCATTTCCCAGTGAACTACAGGACTCTTTCATCCTGCAGGTCTTGCTGTCCCCTTGCCACTCTCAGTGCCTTTTCTTCCTTTACTTCTTAATGCAGGGTTTCTATTGAGATGAGCTATAATTACCTAGAGAGCAGCCCCTATCTTGCTATGGCCTTCAGGCATCTTTCCTGGCTACCACCACTATCTCCTTTAGTTCCCACTGCTAACTTCCCCTTAAAAACTGTTTTCTGTAGCTAGTTTTAAATGTTACCAACTTCCTTCATGCTCTAAATGCTCAAAAACTACTGTTCTTGCCTCCAGCTGCTGACTTTATTTTCCTTTACACTTTGTATCCTCTTGGGGAACTTACTGGTTCCAAAAATTGTGAATTTCAATTTACCGTTTTTTTTAAGCTTTCTTTTAAACCCACTCACCTTACTAAAAAAATCTTAAGTATTAGACCATGTTATCACTCACTTGTGAGAGAGGATTGAGGGAAGAATTAGTTGAACTAGAAGTCAGGCTCTTAATACATGCCAAAAAAGCTCAAACTTTTCCTGTCTCACAGCCTTAGGCAAAAGGAGATTTAAAGAGGGCACAGAAAGCACCAACCTGTTTTGTCTTGCATCTCTCTTGTTCAGATTGGCTGTGCAGTCTGAAAACATTTTCAGTCCCAGAGAACACTCAAAACCTGAGGAAACCTCTACAAAAATATTATTTTCCAGGGTTGATATTCCCATAATTTTCTAAGACAATCTAAAGATAAATGGAAAAATCCTATCAGACCTCTACCTTCCCACAGTTTAGCCTGACTTTAAATGGAAATACTTTCTTCAACACAAAACCAGACAAATTATAGAGGTCTTAATAAAGTATATATGAACTAATTTCTCCAAATTAACTACTCTATTTTCACTCTAATTTGAAGAAGAAAGTCTAATAGAGAGATGAAACATGGATTATTTCAGGAAAAGTCATTAAAAAACAGAAAACTTATCAGTAAATTATATATATATATATATATAAAGAACCTCTTAAAAAAACCCTACAAACAATGATGTGTGATACAGCAAAAAATGTACAAAAATACAAGGCCATAGAGTCACACTTACTTCCTTGGAGGTATAGAGAAGTAATGAAGAAAGTGTTCAGATGGTTTGGATGATTAGACCTGTGGGGAACAATAGTCCCCCACAGGTAGTTTGTGAAATAATTATTCTTGAGCCAACAGAAGAATCTGTAGGATATTGGAAGAAATGGCTCAATTGTTCAGTTCAGTGACAAATGTGGTATTTGAGAGAAATAGCTCAGTTGTTCTGCGCAATGACAAAAATGTTATTTAGGACTAATGGAGAACAGGGAAACCTTCAAAATCACAGCCAAAAAGAAAATCACAGGCAAAGGAAAGAAAAAAAAAAGCTAGATGTAATATTTGGTTTTATTGCAAAAAAGAATCCAGAATAAAAATTAAGGGTCTAATTAAGCTGGTGCTGGTCAGCCCCAATCTCTATTCAGTTCTCAATGAAGAAGAAAATATTAATACCATCGTTTGAGGTAATATGACAAATCAGAAAATTTGAAAGTCTGGCATTTTATAGCAAGTCATATTTTTCATGATCATATGCATGCAGGACAGAATGCAGCACTAAAATGCCAATGAAAGTTGTACATTTATATCAGAAAGAAAATTGTCCTTTTCTTCTTTTATGTCTCTGTGGGTTTATTCTCAGACAGGAAATAGGAAATAGCTTCTCAGGGTTAAATAAAGTGGTTTCCAATCAGATACAATTAAAAACCAAAGAAACAGAAACCCCTTGTAATTTAATATCTCCTTAATTCCATTTAATTTGCTACACATTGGCAATGAACCAGAGAGTCTTTAGCTAGAGTGTTGAAAAACATCTGATCTCTGCTGAAATCAAGGGGATGGTGCCCTTTACCACTTCCACAGCAGAGCTGTCTCCCCTTCTCCCTGTGCTGTGGTGTTACCTGGAGACAGTGATCAGAGGCAGAGACAACACACACCCCAGGATTCTCACGTGACAGCAGCCTGGTTTCTTGTCTGCACCCTCCTTAAATGTGAGAGTGAATCTCCCAGCTCATTGGCCTGGCTTAAACACAGCCCAGCTCCTGTGCCAGTGACAGGTCTGCAGCTTAGGGTGGAACATGACTGGGTGAAGTCCCTGAATGTATCCAAACCCATCCCAGCATCACTCAGCCAGGGACGTGTTTATGGAGCCCAGCTGGGTTTCTTATTTATAGCCAAATTAATTGCCCAGTACAAGCCAGCTCGTACTGTAACACTGTGGCTGTGTACATGTGCCATAATCTTGTGAGACACAGCAAGGGAGACTGTTTCCTGCTCCCCGTGTGGGTGACCCAGTGGTTCTGGCTGCCTTGTTCCTGCTGCTTACACTTGCTGTGATCCCACTGCACATGCCTTTTGCCCCTGATGAAATTCACTTTGATTCAGTCATTTGTCTTTGGTATCACAAACCAATCCATTGCAGAGCATTTCTCTGTAAATTGATAAGGAACTCTCAAAGAACTGTGACTCTTAATCACATTCATCATCATGCCTTTAGGCCTGCAGCTGCATGGCCTAAAATGCATTTGCTATTGCTTTATTGTTTATACTGAAATACACAGCCTTGCAGAAGTTGCTTTTTATTTATGAACCTTAATTCCTTGTGCTGGACACCTCAACATTATGCTGTGATTGCTTCCATTGCATGGCAAATAAATCTAGACTCTGCCACTTGTTTACTCTTGAACTCTTTCTTTATAACTCAGTGTACAGTTTTTAATTAGATCATTGCTAGCTAATGCTATCATTTGGACAGCACAGCTTTAACATGACCTTGAGATAACCACTGCCAATTTATTGTAACCACCTTGTTTTGGACTCTTTATCCGCAACTTCACAAATCATTCATTCAGTCCTTAATTAGTTTATATATAATCATTCAAATGCATTCAAGTTAGCTATATTTTACAGGTGGGTGATGGGATGATGTGGTTTCACCAGCCAGCTTTCTTCTCATTACACCAGGCTCAGTAAATGACTGTCTGTGCACACATAAATATGAGATCAAATGATGCCAGAGACTAACATTCAGAAATACATAGGTTTTATGTAAGAAGCAGTAAAACTTCATTATGTGCCAAATATTACTTGTAGTTTTAGTTAGAGAAATGCTACTTTGTGAGACAAATGGCTGCATGAGAGGGTTGGGTGTAGGGACACACAACATCTTCACTCATAATAGACAAGTTGTGCAGACACAGGACACAGGGTGAGTTGACATGGGAGTTTCTGTAGTGCTGCTGGTGAAAAACTTGCTTTCTCATTCAGCTCCTCATTTGAGCATCAGGGCTTTATGTGTCCCTCAGTCCCCAGCTCCATGCACGCCATGCACTTCTACAGCATAATCCCAGCACAGGAGGAAGGGAGCAAGGCTAATACAGGAGGCTGTCTGGGAAGGCAGAGGTCTGAGCTTTCTCTTCGCCTTCTGCAACTTCCAAAGGTCTGAGATTCTTTTGCATAGTAGGAGTTCATGTGACCTTATTTCCATAGCTATTTAATTTACTTCTAATTGAATAAGATATTGTATGTGCCAGAAGTGGGCAACTAATTATTCTTTCTTGGATATGATTGACTTAGTTTCCCTGTCATGACAGAATTCTTCACTAGGAATGCTGTACAACTAGAGCTCTGGTTACAATTAATTTTTCATCTTCATGGCCAAGGAAAACTGAAAAATCTTACATTCTATCAAACTTAAACAAGATTTTCTGTTGCCTTGCCTAATCAAAAGACCCTAAAGAAATATTGAGGGAAGTTTTCTTCAGTAGCTATGAGATTTTTTTTTTAATTTTAATGTAATTTTGATGTAATTTTGTGCCTCATTTATCACTTTTGATAAAGATACTAGTTTTCCATTAGGTTTTCATTCTGCTGGCATAAACTCAAATATTCTGGCTATATCCACACCAGTGAAAAGAGCTTGCATCCATTTTCTGACTCTAGGTTTAAAGGATGCAGAATGTTCCTTTAACATAGATGAACTTTTTAACCTGCCAAAATAAGAGTCCTCAAAGTCTGTATTGAGAATGGCCCCTGGTACAACTCCTGAAACAGCTGTTGTCAGAGAGAGTAGCAACAGATACCACTAGCAATTGATATGATCATGATGATAAGCATGGGGCACTACCTCACCCCAGCCTTGTTTAATTTGCTCCTATGGAGAGAGACACTGTAAATACATCATCTAAAGGTTATGTGATATGCAGCTGTAAATAGACAAGCTGAAAAGACAAATGTTTCCCTGCTTAGCAAATATGAAATTCTCAGATTTATTCAGAGGAAAGTGTAAGAATTTGGTTCATATATAACTCTCTTAGGCATTTTAAAAAAGCTCTTCCTAAGAAGTGTTCTCTACCTTCAATATTCTCCACTGCTGCCTAGAAGTGGATTCTAAAATGTAACTCCAGATGCTACACTACAGAGGTAGGGAAGGATCTTCAATCTTGTTCTTAATTACTGTGGCTGAAATTGATTTGACCTGAACTCTCCCTGCTTTCAAGTAGAGCAGGATCCACAGGCAAGTTCCTTGCTTTTTGAACTAACATGCTGACTGACAAATAAGTTATTGTAAGGAGCTGATTTATTGCCCAGCCAGACACAGCTGGATGTAAAATATTAATTTTTAATGTAAAAAACAATTTCCATTTCTTTTACCCATAAAATCCAATAAATTAATCCAAGCACTTACAAATAATTGATATTTCACAATGGAGAGATTTTTTTTTTACCACTTACAAATGTACCCCTTTTAAAACCAAATGCTTTAAAGAGAATATGGTTTTGAATTTCAAGGCTACATAAATATCTCAGGACTCTGCTGACATCAAAATAAGCCGTAAAAGCAAAAAACAAGAGTATTTTATGACACCACTAGGACCCCAAAATATAGCCTTGTCCAAGTTTTATTTTTATTTTATATAATACATGGTTCCAACTACAAATTACAAGCTGACATCCTTCCAATTCCTTATTGTAAGTCTTTTTCACTTTCCAATTTCCTTATTCTTCTTAAATCCTATCCTAGGAAGAATGATAAGGAAAGGATCCTGAATGCTCACATGAGTGGCAGTAGACAGCCAAGCCTTTAAACTCCAAGAACATTCTTCTTTACATGAAGAAGGAAAAAAATTATTAACTGCTAATTACAAGAAAAAATGTCCATCTCAAAGGTTAATTCAGCTATTCAGCTCTAGAATAGATTACTCAGGAAGTCTGTGCTTTTTTCATCATTGAAGACATGTAAAACCATCTGGAAGCACCTAAGGAAACATCTGTCTACAATTTTACTCCACTTGATTTTGATGAAGTGGACCCGTGTCACTCCCACAGTTATGTTTTATGACTCTACTACACAAATATTTAATCTGACTTCATTACCAGTTGACAGATGCCCAGATGACAATTTCTCTACCCAAATCTTTCAGGAGTTTCTTCTCCCCAAACACCAATGAACACCTTACTGTTTCTGTATCAGTAAACAAAACAGACTAAGAACAGTGTTCTGGGATACAGCGTGGCACAGCTCACCTTCAAACAGCTAAACCTCCCAACCCTGACCAGGAAGGAGGAGATTGCCCCCAAAGTAGATACTGGGAATGATTTTTGACTTGTGCTAACCACTCATTGCATTCAGGCAACGTTTGCTGGCATGTTACCAGACACCAGTTTGTTCCATGCCATGGATTTTTGAATCATAGCATCACTAAGGTCAGGAAAGACATTAACCCAGCACTGCCATGTTCACCACTAAAGCATGTCCCCAGGTTTCCATCCACACACTTTTTGAACACTTCCAGGGAAGGTGATTCTGCCACTTCCCTGGGCAGCCTGTTCCAATGCCTGACCACCCTCTCAGCACTTTCAATTTGTTCACGGTTTAGCACATGGGTGATCATATACAAGCTCTCAGGTTTGTGCTTTGTTCTGTTTAACTTGCCAGTAAAAATATAGCCCTTGATTTGCTTTTCCTGCCAAGAAATGGAAGCAGAGCTTCAGCACAGAGATAGGACTACAAAAATTTGCAACCTTACTCCATTGCAAACAGACACACAAGGCTCAACAGGAGGAAGGCAGAGAAGATTTTGTGTAAAGATTTTTGTGTAAAAGCTGAGGACCTTACCTGTACATCTATATATTACCACAGTGACAATGTGAAACAGGAATATCTGATTTTCCTTGTGTAAAACACTTGTAAGGTTCTAGTACAGACTTTCAGAACTGTATATTATTGCCTTTTTAATCATTAGCACTTTAAAAAAAACAGAAAGCAAGTGATTTTTAGAAGCTTGAAATTATTGGCTCACCTTGAATCATAAAACCCTTTTATCTTTGACCATTATTTCACTTATACTTTTAGAAAAGTTCAGGCACAGGAGCAAAAGTTTTTTTTGTTGGGCTGAAATAATGTAACATAAGTAGCAGATAAATACTCCTTTTAATGATATTCTGCTATTCTGTGATTTTAATTTTCTGATGATGATTTGTCAATGTAGATTGCTGATAAGTACAATCCCTTTCTGTTTGTACACAGATGTAGGATGCCATAGCCCACAGACTTCATATTACCTTGTCCTGCAGGACAGGAAAGGACTTATTATTAGCATTCCTATTTTCACATAAGCAAAACAGGTTATTTTCCAAGATCAAAGAGGGAGTCCACGATGAACTAGGAGCGAAGTGCAAATCTTTTGAGCCTCAGCTCAGTGCCTTCACAAAAGACCTTTTCCCCATAGAGAGAAAACTGACAAAACCTTTAAGAATATTACTAGCACATCTGAAATCTCTTTAGCCCTGACTTCATTAGTCCTCTATAAGTCCCTGCAATCTTTCGGACTGATAGTGTCTAGGGAGTCTGTGGAGCAAAGACTGTATTAATGGTTATAGAAACATGCTCAATTTTTCATTTACTTGTCTGCACCTCACACCACTGCTGGGGGCTTGTTGGAAGTATAGAATCTTAATTGATTTAAACCATCCCATTTCCATTAATTTATGTGGTACTATGTCCCACTGAGGATCTATCTGCTACATCTTAGGTCAAAGCACTGATCCTTGATTGGTTTCTCTTGGCACCACTGATGATCAAATGAGCAGTAATAATAATAATAAACATAATAATAAACATAATAAACATAATAAACATAATAAACATAATAAACATAATAATAATAATAATAATAATAATAGTAATAGTAATAGTAATAATAATACACCATCATCTGCTGATTCAATACAAATTTCTTCATTTTCTTCATTAAATCTTTGCTGAACAGTGTCATGTGAATATCGAGTTTGTAAGGAAGGAATTGAATCTAGAGGCATTCAAGAGTAGAAATGCTGCAGTGGCGGTCTTGCTGTTATTAGCAAAGTGATCAGGATTCAGAAGTGTTGTGAGAATTCTTTTGCCATGTCAACCATCAAAGAGAGACACCAGAGAGATAAAAGTTACAGAGTGTTAAACCCTGCCTGTCGCCTTTGGCATGTTTTTGTTTAGTTCAATTCATCTCAACATTTGATTTTTAATAGTTCACTTCTGTTATTATGAGTGAAAAATAAAAAGGACTATTAAAAAACAAGTTGTGTGCAGGCAAAACACTGTTTCTGGCACTTCACACCATCCAGAACACAATGTTATCTGCCAATTTGACTTGCTTTTATTTCATGTCCAATTACAAAAAAATAGAATGAGAGAGAGAGAAACCCAACTTTCTCTTTTCTATTTTTTTTTTTTTCACTTGTGTTTAAAAAATACAAGCCAAGTTAATAGCATAGGCAAAAGCAGCCCCTGCAACCCTAAGGAGCAGAAAGCTATTTTTAACTTCCTTGAGGAAAATTGCATAAATACTATCCACTGCAGCAAAACAGGAATTTAACAAACCCCAATATCATCACTGGAAACAAAACTATTTAATTTTAAGTCTAGGCTGTGGCCTTGAATTTAACAGAGAGAGGTGACATCGAGGAATAGGTAGGAAAAGTAAATAGATATAAAAACAATGTCTTTCCTCCTTTTGCTTTCCCTAAGGTGTTTTCCAGCCAACATTTCCCTCACCCCATCAGCCTGGATGGCAGCAGCGGCAGCAGCAGCAAGTGAAGGTTAAACTTGTATATTCATTAGAGACTCTTCTCAAAGGATATTTCTTACCCCTGAATGCACAGTTCTGTAACATTTTAAAACGTCTACTATACTCTGCATGTCCCATGTTTGCAGGGGATTGGTTACGTTCTGTATCTGTCATTTAATTTTATTTTTAGTGTGTTTTTTTGCCTATAAAATAATATCTTCAGCTCTTAAATGAAAGTTAGTTGTTTTATCCCACTATTCTATTTTGCATATGTCCCAGTCTCTTTGATTTCTTTGTTTTCTGGATAATAATACTTCTGACTTTCTGAACCAAATAAAAAACCACAGATGATCTTTTCTGTTTATTGATACTACAGTTTGCTTTCCCTGGGTTAATCCAACTCAATTAGGTCTACTACTGTGTCCCATCTGATTTATCTGTGTGAGGACCCTGAGTTGTAGCCAGTCCTTGTGACAGAACTTGCTGCATTCAGAGAGATGCACAAATTTTTCTACTTTAAGACTTCTACAAAACAATACATTGTTGAGCTAACCTTCACAGCATCTTTGTTCCCTTGAGAGCTCCATAGTTTATTTTCTGCTCCAATAGCTTCCATCCTTCCAGTTAGTTGTCTATCAGTGGTGCTAATTTGTTTCATCTGAAAGCTCAGTGTTACCCTTCTGGTCTGTTCACCCTGGAGGAGACTGAGAGGAGACCTCAGCTACAGCTGAAGGGGCAGACATGGATCTCTTCTCTGTGGTCACCAGTGACAGGACCCAAGATAATGTCCTGAAACTTGAGTCAGGGGAGGGTAAGGCTGGATATTGGGAAAAGGTTCTTCACCCAGAGGGTGGTTGGGCACTGAAACAGCTCCCCAGGGCAGTGCTCACAGCACCAAGTCCAGTGTTCAAGAAGTGTTTGGCCAAAGCTCTCAGGCTTCCACATGGTGTGATTCTTGGGGTATCCTGTGCAGGGCCAGGAGCTGGACTGGATGACCCTTGTGGGTCCCTTCCAACTTAGCATATTCAGTGATTTATGCAAAATAACAGGAGCAGACAGTCTTAGTGCAGACTTCTGTGTCAAGTGGGCTTGATGATCCAGGTTCCTGGGCACAGGTAATGTCAAACTTGCCCATATTTCTGCTGCCATTTTTCCTCAGTGATCAAAAGGAATTATCAAATATTTTTTTCATGCTATGTTATGCTAATTTCACCAAAATTTTTGAACATGTCAAACTCAGTTCTTTTAATCTAACCTGGTCAAGAGGGAGGACTCTGCATATATTCAACAACCTCTTTAACCTTAGACACTTATTTAAATTCTTCATCTTATAGAAACATAGAATGCTTTGGGTTGAAAGAACCTTTAAAGATCTTCTACTTCAACAACCCTGCAATGTTCAGGTATATCTTCAACTAAAACAGGTTGCTTAAAGCTCCAATCAACCTTACCTTGAGTGTATCCAGGGGTGACACATTTATCACCTATCCAGGCAGACTATGCCAGTGTTTCAGCACCTTCACTGTAAAAAACTTCTTCCTTACATCTACACTGAATCTCCCTTCTTTTAGTTTAAAATTCTTACTCCTTGTTTTATTGCTATGGACCCTACTAAAAAGTCTGTCTCCACATTACTTTTAGGCCCCCTTTATGTATTCAAAGGCCACAATGAGGCCTCCCCTGTCAAATTTATATTAGACATATTAAATAGCCTGCAGTTCATTTTTCAACACTGACTTTAGGGAGCACCAAGGATGGTGTTCTTCTATGCCCAACCTCTGAACGACTAAGCTCAGGTGAGATGGAGATGTTCTCTGACACTGTATGAATTCATCCTTTTTCAGAAAGAAGGATGTAATTTATGGCCCTCACTGATCACAGAGAACTGGGACTCCTGTCAGTCAAGTGCCTATAACTGGGATGGGTAAAAGGCAGAGATTTTTGGCAGCATAACAAAAGAGTTTCTAGTTTTCATCTGTACTGGCAAACTACTGTAGTGCATGTGCAACATAGCATAGTTCCATGCAAAAAACTTAGATCATGACAATTGTTGCTGAGAACACTCAAGAGGTTCAATAGTTTCAGCAAAGTACTGTACCACACTTGGGAGTAGTAATACAGATTTCTAAGTATTATCATTTGGTATGTATTCAGCCCTTTTTGTAAAACTTCTTTCTTTTGAAATTCCCTGAAGTGGCTCAATACATTTTGATACATGTTCTCTTTGAATAGTCTGGTGCTTTTGCTGCCGCTGTAATAGATTATTTTTATCATCATCATCAACCACAACAATTACAACAAAGGCAAAGTAAAAGGTATTTGTCTGGATTACCTTTCAAATTTATGAACAAACAATTTCTCAGTGAACCATTTCAGATATCCTCCAAACACTACAACCTTTTTCAAGTTCAGACTTCCAATTAAGATCATGCTAGGAATGCAATCAAGGATCTCAGCACTCAGAAGTTAATTATCTCCTCAGGCTAAGTCATAAACATACTTGTTTTGTTTTTGTCCACTTCATCTAATGATATAACGTATTTGCAAGATACAGATTTTTTCAGTTGTTATCAAGAGGGCCTATTGTGAGGCTGTGGGAGTTTTTGTCACTGCTGAAATACAGCAAAAGCGAAACAGTTTCTGTGAAATAAGAGCACCGGGTACTCTCTGTCCAAAATTACCCACAGTCTGCCACACCACATAAAGCTCCAAGATTGCTGCAGATCTTCTCTGCATGCTCAGCCAACTTACTCATCCCCAAAATTGGCTGGATTTGAGCCATGCATATACATTTCCTCTATGTATGTGCTCTAAGAGAGATGATTTAGACTGACCTCGTGGAAAACTGAACAGAGCTGAAGATAAATAACTGAATAATCCTTTCTGTCCCTGATCAAATGCTTGTCTTATTCACAAGGGCCAAAAACCTCTCTGACTATCAAAAAGCAATGATGGTGTTTGAAACTTCCAAGTTAATCCAGCTCAAAGTTGGATTGACTGCCCCAGAGACTTCTAATTGCCAGATGGTTCTGCTAATGCCCACCTGGGAAAGCGTGTGATTTGTGTGGCTCACACAGATAATCTGATCTGCTGCCAAAAGGCAGTGCCTGAAAGAAATGTATCCACTGTCAACATTTCTAGGTTTTAGATGTGTTTGTGGACTGATAACAGGCATCACTTTCTAACTCCACTGTAATTCTTGAAATTCATTAGAGATAAACTGTTACAAATGAGGTGCATTTTCAGGAGGGATATTTAGCCTGGTTCAGCTTCCACTTCCCAAAAGCAGTGTTCTGTTATATCTGCATTTTCAGCTCAGTGCTGCTCAGAGGATGATCAGGCCCACCCATCCTAGGTACTACAAAATTTCACAAAAACCTTAAGCAGCATGAATTGAGGAGCTCTCCCATGGGAGAGAGAGATAATTGAGGTGTAGTCTCCAATCCAGTGGACAAATCCAGGTCCACAGATCAGGCCAAAACTGCACTTGTTCTTCACTAGCAGTAAGAGTGAGACAAGTGCACCCTGGTAAGATGACATCCACCCAGGAGAAACTGAGCTCAATTCTTCCATCATACAGCATTAATAATTTGAGCTTTAGCTACAGCCAGTTTTCCAGACAGCCTATAAGCAGCAATATGGACCAATCATGTGAGACAGCACACTCATGTGTTCTCTCTTATTGTTGTCTTGCAGACATATCAAAGAATCACAGAATCATGGAACAATTTGGGATGGATGGGACCTTTTAAATACCTTGTCCATTCCCCCTGCCACTGGCAAGGACATCTTTCACTAAATCAGGTTACTCAAAGCCCCATCCAGCCTTACCCTGAACACCTCCAGGGCTGGGGCATTCACAGTCAATATCCTGTCGATTTTGAAGAGCAACACCGTAACAAGTAACACATTTCAACACTGGGATAAATACACAGAAACTCTGCTAAAGAGGAGTATTAGCAGCCAAGAAAGCACAGACTGTAATGGTATCTGAAAAAGCTTTAGGTGAAACATAGCAGGTTGATGACAGCCAGCTAGTAAATATTGTCCCATTGACCAGCATCCCTAAAGGAAAGAACCAATGACAAACAAATAATCACTATTTCTTGTTTTCTGTCTACAGCTCTGAAAGCACTGTCCTGCTGCACTGCTTGCCAATGCCACAGGTGATCAGTGTTCTATTTCACCCACTCAAGAGTGAATCTTGTTATTCACTCTTTTGCATGGCAAGGTTTCTATGGGGAGAAAACCATTCCTTGTAAAGAAGTAGTGAGAATTCACATTTCACATTCACCATTTCATATGCTCTTTGTGGTTTAGTACATTACATCAATCACAGACTGCATCCTAAAAATCTGCCAGAAAAGATCCCACTTGTTTTTGTAACTTGAGCTGACATAGACAACCATTTAGTACCAGTAAAAAAAATACAGTATCTAGGAACATGAAAGAGCAGTAGACTTTACAGGAGCACCCAAATCAACAGAGTCTGGGGAGAGCTGGAAAGGTCTTCACTCTATTCTAAATGCTAATCCCTGCTGTCCTATTCCGTGCAAGAGCAGGACAAATACACTGTTGTTATAAACAGGCACAGCAATACTGAGGAGCTGCTCTCACAAACACCACCACTATATTTGGGATGATTTTCCTATATGCCTTCCATCCTGCTTTCAGACTTACTTTTTGCAGCTGTCAATTATTTCCATATATTCGTCCTATTCTTCCAGAGGTTGTTTTCTGGACATTTAAGAGGCATGGTCCAGATCCAGAAAGTTAAACTTTCTGTCTTAGGGTGGGAGCTGCTGTGCTGAAGTCTGTTTCCTGTGTGGGAGGGAGGGCTTTGCTCACAGACCTACAGCAGGCAAGCAAAACCAGCAGCAGCTCAGAGCTGGCAGCACTAGGAAGTGTCAAGCACAAGGATGACTGATTTTTTTTCCTCTAAGTTGAACACAGGTGTGGAGCCTACCACAACACACCTCTGTGAAATATAGCTCAAGCCTACTGTTTTCTCAAAGGAGGATGGGGACAATATTCACAAGGAAATTTAGCCTTGATGAGCCTTTCAGTTTGTTATCATGGCTCTTCAGCAAGAAGCACCTGAGCAGGAAGGAGAAGGCTTGATGTTGGAGGTGTTCTGAAACAACCATTTCCAAAGTCCAGGAGAGTGGTGTCATTGTGGCAAATGCCAAGAGAAAGTCACTCTGACTGTCTAGCTGGAGAAGGGACACTTTGCAAGCAAGAAATTAAAATTAGAGAATTGCAAAGCAAGCTGGCAAAAAGGTGGCTTTGATAGTCTCAAGGGTATTTAAACACATCCTCAGTCAGTGTTAGAAATAATCTAGAACTAAATGTTTCAATCTTAAGATTCCCTTTACCTGAAGACCTCATGATCAATCCATCTGTTATAACACGGCACATTGCAACATCATCTCCACAATTTCGGCTGAATTCAGTGTACTACAACAAGCACAGGGAAAATTAGTTTAAGGATGCCTCTTTTTCTGAATCCTAAAAATCTGAGGAAGAAACTCCCAGGACCCCAAGAGCTGCAGTGAGGAATCACTTGACTTGCTTTCCTAAATGTCAGTGCGTATATTTAATTCAAAGAGCACTTTAGGCTCCTATTTTTTGGCTTGTTTTTTCTGATCCTATCAAGTTTTCTTAAATGAGTGAAGCTTTCTGGGTATTAATAAGTGTTTTTCCAGCCTAATATAAAAATATTTGGTCTTTTTTTCTTTTCTTTTCCCCCCTTATGCTTGCTACCAGAAAATACGAATTACTAACCCACAGGCAAAGTAGCCCAACTCTACCTTGATAAACTACTATAAATCTCTCATGCTTCCTTTTGTTTCTTTCTTTTTTGTTTTTCCTTTTTGAGGGAATAGATTTTTCATTTTTACCTGTTTTTGTGCCCCAAGCATGTCTAAGGCTCTGGATCTCAAAATAAGAATCACAACTTCCCAACTCAAACAGCTAAACTCTTTTTGTCAGTAAAATTGTTGTCTATGAAGCCTCAACAAGAAGAAAGAACTCCAGTGTGGAACTGTGGAGTTTATTTTGGGCTGAAATATATTTATGCAATTACTTTGGCTGTCTCAGGGAAGAATTTCTGAAGCACACTGGAGCTCTGTAAAGATGCAACAGTGACTTTCATTTTTGCAGTTTTAAGCTGCCAACAAGCAGAAGAAATGTAAGCAATTGCAGCAGTCTCAGAAATCTTTTATTCTTTTTCTGTACTCTCAAGAGTGACCCAAGGATGCTCCAAAAGCATTTCACTTGCAGCACTGGAATATTTACCACCATCCAACCACTTGAATTAAAGAAGAGTTTCTCTTAGCTGGTAGCAAACCTAACTTTGCCATTGTCTTTTTTCCCACAAGTCAACAAGCTCATTCCACACTGCAAAATACTTTAACAAAGCACTTGATTCTGCACATAGAGACTCAAACAACAACAGCAAAATAATGTATACTGGGGAAGTGCTCACAGATACAGAAACACACATATGAGCCTGGGCCACTGAGGTAGCACGAATTATTTACAGTTCTTATAACACATTTTTCACAGATAATTTTGGTCAATGAACAGAAAAAAATATATCATTGTAAGAAGCTTCATTGATAATCTAAAGAGCTGAGTATTGACTAAGAGTCTTATTCAGCCATCAGCACTGAGTCAATAATGTTATAAGTCTGCTGCAGTCAAAGAACCTGTGCTGTATTACAGCAAAGCATAATCCATCTCGACTGAAAAGTGAGGATGCACAGTGTCAACTGTGGGCCCACACCTTGAAAGAACAGGGATTTCCAAAATGGTCATAACAGGTATATGGACATAAACTGGCCACAATATTGATCCAAAGAAGTACCAATACCTGCCAGCTGCTGTCTTCTGTAGAAAATTTTCCCCCATGGCCTGAAAAAATACCCTACTAATGAGAAGCTGAAAAGAAAATACAGCCTACATTTATTTAGTGGCACAGAATGTAGAGAAACAATTTGACATCAATGTAAGAATACTGACCTATGAAGATACCGGTAACATGCATGTCCTTTTAATGTTGTATCCTTAAAGAAAAGAAAACCCCAAGTCTGGAGGCTGAAGCAAGCAACAAGCAATGAAAAGTAAGTTGCTCATTTTTAGTAAGAGTAAAATTAAAAACTGGGGCAACTTACCAGTGAACTTTCCATATTTAGGAGTTCTTTGAAGATAAGAAATTATCTTTTTAGAAATTGTGAATTTGGCATAAAGTTATTGGTTCCACTAAAAAGTGAAGTGTGCATGTCTGCCTCCTGTGTAATGCAGGTGAACAGAAAGGTCTCTTTTCCCTCAAAACTGATTAATGCATTTCTTGGAGGCTAGATCTTAACTAGCTTGGATCTTTTAATGAAATTCCTCTGATCTCAGAGCAGGATTAATGTGAAGAAAAACACATGAAGAGATTTGGATTTCCTTGCATTAGCTTTAAGCAGTCACTGCTATCTGTACTGTTTTTCCAACCACTCAATGATTATGATTGGATTTTTCAAAACTATGTCAATTTTAGGCACCCAGATCCTATTCCTTTCAACCTGCACTTTCTACACTGGCTACAAACCTCATCAGTGCAAAATGAACCTTTGCCAGGACCATGGCTGTTCTTTTCAAGAGTTAACTGCAGCAAATTGGTTACATAATTAGAGTTACAATTTGCCTCATTACAAACAAGCAATGAAAACTTTAATCCTCCTTCATCCCAAGAATCAAAGTGTGGAAGCTCTAAATCTTGTCTGAAATGGCAAATAAGAACAAACCTTGACAGTGCTAAATGGAGAGAAGGAACTGTTTTGGAAGACTTGTAAGACAAATTGATCATGCATGACTCTCTTTCTGCCTTAGGGGCAACATTGATAAACACTAAAAATGCTGCTGTACAAAGAAAAAAAAAAAAAAACAAGAGAGAGAAATAGATATTTCCCTCCTATAATTTATTCTAGACTTCCTGTAATTAGAAGAAATTATTGTTGTCTGATATTCGTTCATCTAATTAAGCAGTTTAGGAGGAAACAAATTCATCCTTTCTGAAGAGAATGATGCTTTCCTAGAGGTGGCAAAAAATTCTCTGCCTCCATTATAATAATGAAGTGTAGTGTTTATAATCTCTTTTTTTCTCAAAGCTGCTAGTAGTCTGTTATAAAACCACACCTGATGAATACATAAATGCCATTGTAGGTCTTTTGGCTCTTCCAGTCCCCTTTCTACATAAAAGCTCACTTCTTTCTGCATAATGATTTCTTTGCAAAATAGATGGGGTTTGCCCCTATGCAGCCTGCCTGGTGATTAGGAGGGAGAAAAATGGACCTTCCTCCCTACCCAAATTTTTTACTGAGGATGCCACTACCACCCCATGTGGTCCATACTGCTAAAAGAAAAGTAGGAATGGTTAATTCAAAGATCTCCTTCTATAAAGAAAATGCCTCTCTGAAAAAGAAGCTGACCCTCAGATGCCAGTTTCAGCAATTCCAGCACACAGCCGGGCTGAGCTGGAATTGCAGGGCACTACACGCAGTCAGTTGCTGGGTTTTGCATTTCTTGATTTGGAAAAGGGTAGGTGTCTCCTCTGGAGATGCAATATCCAAAGCACTAAAGATGCAGTTCTTCAAAGGAAGGCTCTGGGATTCTTGAGGAGTGGGACAGCTCCAGGTAAGTTTGAAACAGGACACCTCTTTCAGGTTAGATGTCTGTGTCCTTCAGTTGTTCCAGAGAAGGGATGTCTGTTTGGACAGACCATCTCGTCTTCACCTTTCTGAAGGAGGTGGATGGAGCAGTAGGATCCTTTACATCCAAGAGAAAGCCTGGAAATTTCTCTGTTTGTTCACAGTGGGCTTGGTTTTGGTCTGCTGGTTAACAGGGCTTTGCTATAAAGTAGAATCCAACACTCTTCCAAGACTCTAAATGTCTCATACAATCAGTGAAAGCAGGGTGCTGTGCTTTGCTATGCTTTAATGTTTTTCTTTATTTTGAATAAACAGGAAAGCAGGGATTATGTATCAGATGAGTCGTAAAGAACATTTTCATAATCCAGAGGCAGGAAAAACAAACACACAAAAATCCACCAGCAGCACAGACAACATTTGATGACTGTGTGGTACCCAAGACATAGAAATCTGTGTCTGAGAGTGTGTGTGTGTGTGTGTCTTGCAATTAAGGCAGAAGCAGACTGTCCTCCCAAGCATGAATCCCTTTTATGCTACTGTCTCCTCTTTGGCTGGCTTCTCATCTCAAGCTGAATTGAGCCACATGGCTTGGGATAAAGAGTGCTTAGATAGATATGAAAAAGCATGCCTCTTAGATGTTATGAAAGTCTCTTTTTTTGCAGAGAAGGAACCAGAATAAGATCAGATTCTTGTACTGTTATGATCCCCCTGTCTTTTGTTCTCTTGCTCTGATGTAAACATAAAGCCAGGCTGGTGATTGTTTCAAAAGCATGGGCCCTCTGCCTCATAACAAGTCTCAGTTTTTCTGTGCATGTCTGTGTCAGTGTATGCTCAAGGATCTACCTTTTTTTTTCTGGGCTATTCCAAAACAAACTGTATGTGGCATATGGAACATATTTCAAAATGTCTCTAAACCTTGATTATATGCAAAATACCTGATGGAAAGCAATGTAGATGTTTAGGTATTACATACACTTTAAAAATCACCTTTTCAACAGAGATTCAACAATTCCCCAGAAAATTAGAGAAAGTCATCATATCCTGCAAATTTATTACTGATTATGGGACAGTGCTATGACCCCCTCCCTGTTTTGAATCTATGGTGAAGCTCACGTAGAGAGCTCAGAAGCTCATCATGAGAGAGTCCCTGCTATTGCCAGAAAAATCTTGGCTCTCTTTTTCAGTCCAACCCCCTTATAATTAATACTTACTTACTATGTTCCATCATTTGTTTCCTCTTGATAAATATTCCCTCCAAGGATAGTCCTACTCATTATCAAAACTACTAATCCTTCCTGTTTCCCTATCTTTGAGAGTGTTTCTTCCAATAGAGCTAGAAAACTTGAGAATTCATTGAAAAGGAGTGTTAACAAAACAGGTGATGAAAAAAGAATCTAACAGGGGACAATTTAAATACCTTTGCTCACAAGCTTGTAGTACAGTAATTAAGATATTTAACAGCTTTTGGTCAAATCAAAGCAAGTATTTATAGGTTTCCTTCAGAGTTGACAGAAAGAAGTATTTCCCATCTCAAAATTATTCTCTTGGACAACTGAGATTGATCAGCTTCCAGTAATGCTGATTCCTCTCCATTAGCTATAAAATGTGTCCTGCCTAGACACCAAACAATTTTTTGGCATCTAATATTAGGAAAGCCAAATTCTGTCCTAACTATTCCCCACTAATATCCTTTGACTACACATCAGTATTCTCTAGGCAGAGATATCTACTGTAACTGTATTTTAACATGGAGAAAGGCCCATGGACCACCTGTGCTCAGCCAGGCTGCAGAGGACACCTGGCCACATGCAGGTTCCTGCTCACTCCCTGCAAACAAATATCCTGGCAAACAGCCTGAGCAACAGCCCCTGTTAGGATGAAAATGCAAAAGAACAGGGATAAAATGAGCAGCAGTCTCTGCAGTGTGTTTGCCAAACCCCATCATAAATAAATAAACCCCATCAGTAAATAAATAAATGTTGGCTGGACATTCAGTGGGGAATTTCAAAGTTGCCTTTGAAAGATAGAAGTCAACCTGAAGTAGCACAGTGGCATACAATAAAATATTTTAACAGTGGGGAGCAATCTTGGAGCAAGAGAAGCAGCAGTTTGAGTCAGCTTTGGGGCTGCCAGAAGTTGCCTCATGGCATCACTACCCTGCCCAGTCTGGGCTGAACATTCCCTGGAATGCTGCAGGGAATCGGCAGCCAGCCAGCAAGGGACAGCCAGGGCAGCATGCAGGGATGCTGGAATGAGCACCAATGCCTGTGTTTGAGGGTTTTTTCTGTTTTTTTGGATATGCTTACAAGATTCTTTCCAATTCCTTTTACTCTTGGCTAACTTTTTACCTTCACTTTCTCTGTACCCTTCTTTTTTTTTTAATTGTGTTATTTTCTTCAGCTGGAGACACTATGAAAAATTGTCACCAAGACATCTGGTTTTGCCTTTGAGCTATATCATATTTCATCCTTTTTTGATGATAAAGAGGATATTTTCAGACATAGTCATGTATATCAAAACAGGAAGAATGTTGACAAGAGAAGACAGCTTCCAAATCTAGCTGAGATGTTTAATCTCACAGACAGGTATAATCAGGACCAGCAACTGGAAGATGGAGAACAGGAAATACAAAATGGAAATAAGGGTGCTCATTCTTAATGATTCAAGAAAATAACTGTCAAATCATATACTATTGTAGAGCTCCTGCCTCTGGAATTCATTAAAAATATCAATATTTTTCTGTGACACATATTTTACTTCAGATTATTTGGCTTGAGGCAGGAATTATGAAGCAAAATTAATTGTTCAGTGTTTGACTGGTCACAGTTGCCTTTTAAGACACATGAAACATCAGAGCTCATTTAAAATAGTTGAAAATTGGTTATTATGAAAATATTTTGCTTTCTTTTTTCTTATATTAACATATCTCAGTTTTCCTAGGTGGCCTTTTTAATTTTATTACTTTAAAAAGGACTTGTTTTACACTACAGTCAGGGAGGAGTGTTTATTTGTGTTTTTATTTGCAGTTTGAAAATTTCAATTTAATTTCCTTGGATTTGGCACTTTCTGCAATTTCTGTTTCTTCATTTTAAGAAATTGTACAAAATTTATTAATTTTGGTATGCACAAATGCTTTTCTCCTATGGCAAAAGTAGGTGAAGTTGAGTGCAAACTAAGGGTTGAAGAAGGAAGTTTGGGATTTTGCAAAGCAAATCCTGGGTTGATTTCTGTCTCAGTTTCATTTGATCTCAAAGTAGCAAATCCTTGCACATTAGTCATTAGGAAATACAAGCTGTTGAGCTCTGCTGTATATCTGTGATGATGCTGTTCACAATTCCAAGCATAGTAAACAGTGATCAAGATATGAAATAAGGAGAGGATAAGGACATTAATACAGAAATTTGGTGAAATAAGGGGGGAAAGCTACATCAGAATGAAATTCCAGAGCTACAATAAATCAAAAGCTTTACCTATATACTTTTAGAAGTGACTGATTTTCAGCTTATGGTTAAAGATGAATAAGCAGACAGGACAGCTGCCCAATGCTCTATTTATTTCAAAAATAATAGTTTAGAAGTTTAGAGAAAGAGAATTGGTAGAGAGTAGCTGTTTACCAGACGTATTGGATGTATCTGTATAGTAGTACTTATCCAGGAAGATATTTATGAATATGTCTCCACATATTCATGTCACCTATTTGTTTTCCCTGTTTCCCCATTTCAACTTATGTGGTTTTGTGAGATTTTATACATCTCCCTAACTTTTCCTTCTATATGTTTTCGTTCCTATCATGGGGGTATTTTCCCTCTGAATCTATATTTCCTTCTTACCTTCTATCACTGTGTTGAAAATTATGTGATCACTAATATCAGACTAATATCATAGCATTAAAGGTGTTTAATTTAAATTTTGCTTTATATCCCCAGAAAAAAAAACAACCTCTGATGGAGTGAGAATGTACATGCGAGACAGAATGCAGACAAGCTGGGGATGTGACAAGTTAGATAATTAATTAGTCTCTTTCATGTCAACAGGGGGGTGCACATATTTTGATTTTGTGCATACATTCTCATTCACACATCTTTTTTTTCCCCCTTTTTTTTATTTTGATGCCTAGAAAAGTGAAGCCTTTAGCTCCATCCTAGTTTCGATAATGTGTCTGGTCTGATTACATGGATCTGCACGAGGCGTGTTAGCACCCTGCTTATTAACCACTCTTCATCTGCAGCAGGTCTGTGTTAGACACCTGTCTCAATCTCCCCATCACATGCCTTCTGTGCAGCACTGCCATAGGAACAGCAGACAGACACCAACACATATTTTTCAGAGGGCTTTATTAAAGAAGCTAAATGTAGACAAAAGGCACTGTATCGGCTTTTATTCTTACCCTTGTCTTTCTTTCCCCTGTAAATAAAAGTTTATGTGAATTTCCTAAAATCCAAGTTTCACTTTTAGATCAGTTCCAGATCCTTTGAGAATGGCAATGAGGCAACCAGCCACTGATAATATTCTAATCCCATTCCTGGATTCTACAAAGCCTCAGCAGGCAAAAAGAAGTGACTTGTTCACTACATTTCCCTTGTGAAAATGCATGTTGTGACCTATGTTTAGAAAGCACTTCTTCTAAAGTTAGACAATCAGATAGCATTTTAAGAAACATCCTTTGAGGTCATGATGATAAAAGCAGGAGGACTTTATGAACGCATAAAAGGACATTATAGCTAAATGGCTGGATGGGTACTGTACTTCGCTGTCTTGTCCCATAGGTAAGATTCAATTCACCTAATTTTGCTGTCTAAAAATAGTTTTGGAAAAAAGCTAAGAATGTGCAGACTACTATTTTCCTTATCTTAAAATAAGATCCTATTACCTTCAACATTTCTGTCCTGTTCTTTTGACAGAGATTTGACTAAATTGCACATTAAAAAAAGAATAAAAGATTTGTCCTCTCATTCTCTCTTTTTCAATGCTATGCCTAAGATTTATGATGTCATTCTAGATACAACTTGTCTCCAAAACTTGTCTCTAAAACTTGTCTCCAAAACCCTTTTTGTGTGGTTTTTTTTTTTCTTCCCCAAAAAGTCTTGTAATCCTCATTGCTCTTGCTTGGAAAAAAAACCACTAATGAACTCCACTGTGGTGTGAGGCGCAAAAAGATTTTTATTTCACTACTTTTTCCTGATGCTTTCTGTTAGAACCCATCCTGCTTTATTCTTCTCTTGGACTTCAATTAACCCTACTGGGGGAACAGCTCTGTGTACACCAGCAGCAATGAAACCAAGCAGCAAAGCTGCTGGAGCCCATCTGCTCCTCACACCACCAGAGACATGGACGTTTTTCAGATTTTTGCTACCTCCCTACCTTTGTATGGCTCTCACCACAGTCTGTGTGTTCTGAGCTCTCATGAAATCTATTTATCTATCTCCTTCTCTGTGTTCTTTTTCCTAACAGCAAAGTTGAAAATCTATGTATTTATTTATATTTATTGTAACCCTTTTTCTCTCAGGATAGTCTGAAAAGTTGAAGAAAAAATATCGAGACTCAACCTCTTACAGAAAGTGCATTTATCTTTACACATCCACCCTTCACAAGATTTCCAAAATTACCCTGGTTTCCCAGGCACTTTATAATGTGCTGAGCATGTAAAGGATGGAGAGACCAAGTTCTGGGGTCAAATCTCCTTTCCCTCTATCCAAAACCTGACAGGATGCCTGAATGTCATGACCAGTGAGAAGTCCTTCTGTCTGTGTAAATCATTTGTAGCAGTGTTTAAAGATTTTTATTCCCAAAACTATGTTGTAAAGTACAGAGGGAGTGTGCCCATTTCAGAAAGGATATACTGAGGAACAAATCAGACTTACTGGCTTGTCCACTATTATACAGTTTGTGGATGTGCCAAGAATTGAGTGTAGCTCCTCAGTTCTACCCCAGTTCTCCAGAGTATCATCCGGATTATTGGCTCAGCTCTCTGTCAGCTGAAGTACTGAATCACTGAACAGGAGTTATTCCTTTGTTCAGCCCTCTTTTTCCAGCGATTTATAATTGCAACAAGCTGGACTTGGATTTTTTTTTTTTTTTTTTTTTTTTTTTACTGTTAAAAAACCCCTCTGTGGTAGGTTGATTTTAAATTCCATGGAGCCCACAAAACCTTCAGGCTACCACAGTTCTGAGGTATTTATAACATGGTATTGATGTTGTGAAGTACTTCACCTCCACCTCTGTCTGCCTTGAGACATCTTGTTTTCAGAGGGAAGTGAATACAAGTTCAAGGTTACAGGAGAACATTTCCCTGGCTTGTCAGCTCCTTCTCTTTCAGCTTGACTAGAGAGGTGCTTCACGCTCTCATACTTTATTCCTGTGATCAGACTGCAGGAGGCAAATGAGAGCTACAAGGGTTGTGGCTTTTGTGGTTTATTTTAACAGCGGTTTATCCTCAGGGACAAAAATAAATAAATAAATAAATAAAAGCACTCTGAAAACCTCATATGGAAAAATTATGTGAGCTGTGTCACGTTGGGTCACTTTAGAGGTAGGCTGTAGCCAGCCTTTCCTCCTCTGACAGGTTTGTGCTTCCGTTTGGCAACAAATGACATTATTAGTGCTGATAGCCAGGCCTTGAACTCACAGTGTTGATTGACTGAATGTTTCCTTTTCTCAGTGTAATGAAAGAACAATCCGTGTCTCTGTGATACGCTCATGCAGCACTAACTGCTATTAGAATTTATTGCCATTTCTTCGCGGGCATATATTATATGTTCTGACAAGGAGCTCTACGGGACCCTACCGAAGTGATGTTGTGTAAGGCATTGTGGAGATTCATAGGAACATGGTAAGAACTTACAGCCTATATAAATGAGTAGGAATGGAGAAAAGGGGCATGAAGTAGAAAATTGCCTTCTCTAGCAGTCATTTCAGCAGCTACCATGCAGTGCCACAGTCCCTACACATTCGATCATGCTTCCTATCTCATTAGAAGACTCAAAATTTACTGTCCTTCATTCCCAGGCTTCAGCTAGGAGCGTAATAATGTGTAACTTTGGACAACAAAGGCTTTCTGAATAAAACAAAAATCACCAGAACATGAAAGGAGGAGGAAAGGAATATATAATGAGTTTGCCTGCTAGGTCCACATCCCCTATTTATAAACAATGTCCCTACTAAGAATAAAAATATATATTTCTCTGTAAGAAGAAATATTGAGATCAGGTTGCTTTTTCCATTTTCTACAGAAAACCTAGTCCCTATGCCAATGAAAAAAGTAACAAGAGTATTTTGGGGAGGAAAAATATGTGATGCCAGAAAAACACCCAGAGAAATAAAATCAGTTATCTAAATGGGTGCCTCTGGTTCCTTCTTGGTCTTGGGATGGTGCTGGGTAGGTCTGCACCAGGATGCTGACACAACATGGCACCATGGGAGCTCTATAACCTCCTGGCACAGCAGCCAGGTGGAATACATTATGGACAAAAAAAGGGCACCTGAGCCCCATGTTGAAAAGTCAAACTAAATAAACAAATAGAAATTTTAAAAAATTAGTAAAACAAAAGGCACTGGATGTGCATTCACAACCTGCCATATATGGAGCTTCCCAGGATGGATAAAAGCATCACTAGTGGCAGCAAGGACCCAACCTCAGCACGCTGGGATGTTAGCTGACCTCACACCAGTCATCAACCTCCCTGGCAGAGCAGCACTGAAAGGCTGTCACCTGCCTGATGCAATTACTCAGCTCCTGAGAGTGGAGGGGCAGCTGCACAGAAAGGGCTTAAGACTGCTTTAAGCATTTATCCTAAAACATTTGCTTCATATTTTACTCTTGTGTTTCAGTGGAGCCACAGAAAGATAATCCCTCCATAGAAAATCTGAACATATTTTCTAGCAATAAAACAAATGGTGGGTTTAAAAAAAATAAAACACCAAACCACAACAAAACAAAACAGGGATACATTAATTCAAATGGAAAAAGTGTTTCCTTTGCTATTCATCATAACAAATAGTAGGAGACAAATTCCTGCCAGGGAATGCAGTCTATACCTCTAAGTTAATTAGCAGTAAATGCATATTAGTTAGTGGGAGGGGTGGAAATCAAGAACCTTGTTATTTCTGTTTCTCGGTTCCCGTGCATTTAAATTCACAATTATGCTTCTAGAGGAAGCTGCCTCTCCAGCAGAGAGGTCTATGCTGATCAAGGGAGCTGCCTGTTTCACATACACTTAAGAAGGTATCTGTTGCCAAGGGGCCTCAGAGTTGTAACTGTTCACTGTTCTCATTTTCTCTTCTGCCAATTATCCAAACACTTTTCCCATTCACTTCATAATAATGATAATAATAATACCTTCATTAGATAATCTCAAGGCAATTTCTTGTATAAAGCAAATTGAGGTTATTTCACCCTATCAACAAGAAGCAGGAGAGGTCACTTAGCCTTTGGCTGAAGCTAAATGCCCAAGCAAAATATCCAGATTTCACCAGTTTCTCTACAGTGAAAAACACTGGAAAAAATCTGCGGCCACTACCACTGCAAGGAAGCCAGTGGCTTAAATGTCTGTGACTTCTTTTGTTTCTGAAGAAACCAAAGATTATTCCAGACTGATGGACATCCTTGGCTAAATTCTCATTGTTTGTGCCTTTGGCTAGGCCATGAGAATGACAAACTTTTAATATAGCAGTGTTGTGAGGACATAACCTCACAAAGAGAGCTGACATCTTTTTAATATTCCCAACTTGAGACTGGGGTGCTGTGACTGAAGGCAGCCGAAGGAACAATGAACCTCTGTTGCCAGCAGGGAACACTTTGCCAGTAAATGTTGTATCAAATTCCATGTAGATTGGTGTAATTGGTAGATTGCTAAAATAACCTACTCTGAGCTAGAAATCACATGCAGCTTGTGGCTGCTCATGACAGTGCTGTAAGATATGCAAAACAGAATTCCACCTTGTTGTAATTGGACATGAACTCTGGAAACAAAATTTGGTTCCAAATGTAGTCTTGCAAAAATGCACAGAGAAAACAGTCATTGGTCTAAGTTTATCATTTAGGAATGGAACTTGGTCTATTTTTATTCAAGACTAGATGTTTACAGCATTATAGGAATGGCAATGTGACCTTCTCAGCTCTTTTCATGAAAGCCTTATTACTGAAGCTATAATGATCTGAAGGTATAGGACTAGAAAATTTTGGAAAGAGAGGCCTTATTAAGGAAACTAACACAAACAGGGAAAAAAAATAGTCAAGTTTTGGCAGCAAAGTCTGTGCTCCTGACACCTCCTCTACTTTTTCCAACAGTTGGTTTAATAAAAGCTGTTACCTATCTCTGCAAACCTTGGCTTGCTATAGGCTTCAGATCAGGAACCAGTCGCACTATCCAGAGACATCCACCTCCCAGTGTCAGAACATGGCCCATAGTAATAAGCCAACGAGTCCTTGAGATAAAAAGCCACATTTTAATTTGTGCCTCGAATTTGTGCTGCAGATTGCTAGACATATGGAGCTCATTAAAAGCTTTCAAAGATAACAGAGCCATTGTCATTGGACTCTTGTTTCAAGTGCATATGGTTGCTTATGTACATGACAGTAGCAAAATACACAGCTTATCTCACAGTCTCTTCCAGTACCTGAACAACTAAAATTGTTATAAACAGAGGTACTGAAGGGTTCTTCTTCAGGTGTGCCCTACCACCACTGTCCTCAGGCCAGAGAGCAAGAGAAGATGGTTAAATCCACTAAGAGATGGAGACAAGGTCTGGGGGAGCAGCTGTGTTCTATGGGCTAGAGTGGGTTCTATATTGAGCCCTGACTTCATAGGGATGACGCATCATGTTGGACACCTGTCAGAGAAGGGGGAAGAAGGGCACTGAACAGGACTTGGGACTGGTGTTGGATAACTGTTTAAAACTTTGTGATTCCTTCTTAACCTGCCCTGCAAAAAGCCCTCTTTTAAAATATAAGTGAAGTTAAAAAAAATTCTGAGGCTTTGAAAAATAAACATGAATGCAGGGATATAATGAGCCAATCTCAAAAAGTCTTTAAAGTTATTATCATTACTTTTTTAATACTTTGACCTTATGAGGGCCTAGAAGCCAAACATCCTGTGCTAGAATGGGCACTCTAAGGCAAATACAGCAAATGTGACAGATGTGACAGACATTTATGAGTCTTTCGATGGCATTATTAATCTTGACTCATGTCAGAACTCTAGGTTTGACTGCCCTGAGTACTGTCAAGATGGTTCAATGAGTTCTACTTCAGGAAGACATAGAGTCTTTCCTTCCTTCCTTCCTTCCTTCCTTCCTTCCTTCCTTCCTTCCTTCCTTCCTTCCTTCCTTCCTTCCTTCCTTCCTTCCTTCCTTCCTTCCTTCCTTCCTTCCTTCCTTCCTTCCTTCCTTCCTTCCTTCCTTCCTTCCTTCCTTCCTTCCTTCCTTCCTTCCTTCCTTCCTTCCTTCCTTCCTTCCTTCCTTCCTTCCTTCCTTCCTTCCTTCCTTCCTTCCTTCCTTCCTTCCTTCCTTCCTTCCTTCCTTCCTTCCTTCCTTCCTTCCTTCCTTCCTTCCTTCCTTCCTTCCTTCCTCCCTCCCACCCTCCCACCCTCCCTCCCTCCCTCCCTTCCTCCCTTCCTCCCTCACTCTCTCCCTCTCTCCCTCCCTTTTCCCTTCCCTCTCTCTCCTCCTCTCTCTGCCAACTGTTTTTGCTTTTATTCTATTTTTAGAAGAACTTGGCCAATAAATCTGAAAGGAACAGGGTGTGGGAAGTAAAATTAAACCAATCTAGCAGAGAGTCATAACAGGAATCAGTGGATGGGAGCTAAAGCCAGATGAATTCAAATGAGAAATAAAGCACAGTGAGTGTGATTAGCCATTGGAACAAACTATGAAGGGTACCAGATTTACACCTGTTGTTTCCTTTGTGGAAAATATGCTTTGAAAGGTGGCTCAAACCGGTAGCTCCTGGATTCAATCGTAAAATGCTTGGCTAAAACACAACTGTAATATATAAGAAGTCAGACGAAGGCCATTTACCCTTAAAATATGCAAAGAAGTGTTAACAGCTCTTCTGTTGATCTCCCTTCTCTATTCATTCTCTTTTCTCTAGCTTGCTGAGATTTTGCTTTGATTTCACTATCCAGTGGGCACCAGAAAGAATGATGCCGGCACACAAAGTCAGATAGAATAAGCTCCCAGCTCCGTGTTTACAGCCAAGACCCAATAATTCAAGTTTATTTCTCCACTGAGCTCTCTCTATTCCTGTGTGTCCAGAAACTCAAGCCACCAAAGACAGGCAGACACGTTCATCATGTGAAATTTTACTCTGTGCCATTTTGCAAGTCATAAAATCATTAGTAGATGAATGAAAACCTACTGCTATTGAAAAACTGGCTGAGAAACTGGCTGCATTACAGCAGTCTAATTAATGAACAGAAATAAATAAATGTGTTCTGTTTGCATCATGCTTATATAGCATTATGCTGCTTTCTTGTTCTGTTCTGCAAGAGATAGGGGCAGAAATATTAAATGTCATTAAATCTAGTGATAGGGAGCAAAGAGGATAAAGGTTACTTAGCTGTATTTCAGGCACTTTTTCAAGAATGATTATGACAATTCCAGTGTGAAGAGATGGTTGATGATTTTCCCTTTTGCAAGAAGCAGCAGCAGCAGGTCCAGACCGTGGAAGAAGCACCAGACATCTCCTAGGCTGCATGTGCAACAGTGGCTCAAAACCATGTTCCCACCTGCAATAGGAGATACAGTCTGTAGAAAGTGGGGGATGACCTTTCAAGACCCCAGAAGGTAAGGCAGCAGTGAACTGCAGATAGGGACGACGCAAATCACCTGTCATCCCAGACTGTGTGAAGAAGGGGTGTGTGGCAGCGTTTAGGAGGTGCACAGTCCAAGTACAGTCCTAGAGGATGTGTGCCATTGATGATTCATTCACCCCATCTCCTGCCTTTCCATACTGTTCCATGCCCCACTGCTACAACACACTTGTCTTTTCTTCCCAGTTAAATTACTAAGTGGTTTGATAACTCACTGCTGATTATCAGAGGATAACCTTTAAAAACCACTGAGGTACTGACCAAATTTGAAAAGCCTTCCAGAACACAGAAGGGGTCTGATGAAAAGATGTAACAGTGAGGGCTGGTTTAGTGGTAAATGCAGAAAAATAAATTGGTGGTTACTTTAGCTGTTAACCGATAGATGCTTGACTGAAACAAACCCCTGAGCTCTCCAATTCCTGCTCACTCACTGAATAGTCCGATTTATTTTTGTAGGTCTGCCTCTTGTGCCATGCCCACTCCCCTGTGGCTGCAGTGGCCCTGTTATTAACTGCCTTGGACCTGAATTCTGTCTCATCAGCAGGAGCTGCTGAAATATCCTGGCAGGTCCCATGAGTGGTGAGCATAATCCCAGCCATCACAAGGGTATTCTGCTGAAGAAATCTTTGGCAATGACAATGCACATAGAAGGAGCCCTGATTATGTCTTGGACATATGTATATCACTACAGAGCAGTTTTATTAAGACTGCTTATTATAAGAAGCTTTATTAAGACAGTTTTATTAAGGAACTGATGATTAAGTAAGTCTCATCACTATCTCAAAGGCCGTGATGAAGAGGTCACCCACATGCTCACAGACCAAGGTGACACCAGGAGAAACATCAAAAACAGAGTGTAAATCATACCATGGAAAAAATTGCTTCCATTGCTAGTTAGTATTTTACCACCACATCAGCAAGGAGTGCCTTCCTAGGCTGCACCTGCAGTTTCCATGTCACCTGCCAACAGCAACTGTGAAGCAACGAGGGGGAGAACCAGGACAGGAAAGGGGAGCTTCATCTAACTGCAGATGGAAGCAAGAGCTGACTCCTGCCACTGGAGAGACAAATGTGAGTATATTTGAACCTGAACCTCTAAGAAATGACTGCCAAGCAAGCTGGCTCATTGGACTTCAAATTCAAAAGTTCCAGCTTCAAGTCCCGGCAGGGTCACTAAAAACTGATGCCTTGAGAGGCTACCTAGACAGTGTTATGGGAATAAAGTAGGTATTTATTAAAAGGCCTTCAAAGGATACACCCTGGGCAGTACAAGAGCCTGGCTGTGGCTCTGCCCAAGATGGATGCCAGGTCACATGTTTTCACACTTTTATATGTTCTGGTCCATTTACATATTGGGATTAATTATCCAACTACAGTTTCAAATTGTGAAGTCCCATCCTGCTGGATTGCTCTCCTCAATTTGCTGTTGCTTACACATTTTCAGCCTGAAGCTGCAATGGTGTCCTTGGTTCTCAGGCTGGAAAAAGATTGTTTTGTCTGATTAAATGGTGAGAAGAACTCGCTAACACTTTCTATGAAGTCCAGAGTTATACACAAATGCAGTACAGAGTCTGGAAAATACGAAAGCTAAAACTTAAGGCATCAGAAGAGCACCATAATGACTGTGAAGGAAGCATGACCACCAGTAGATGCCAATAACATCAACAGTGAGAAGCTACACATAGCTCACTTTCCACCCAAAAATTTCATTGGCTAGTTTATATTTTAACAGGGAAAAAGTTCACATCATACTAGAAAACAGGCTGTAAGTAATACTGGCATGGCAGCACAGAGCTCAGGGAGTGTACCTGAGATGCTGCATAAGCTGTAATGTTTTAGACAAACAGATCAAAATTACCTTCAAACTTTGCCTTGAGAGGATGGCATCCTCCTCCACACCACACACTAATGGACTAAATCTTATCATCTCATCTCCTTTCCATGAAAAAGCACAGGGAATGAGGTTGGGCAGCCTTTCTCTGCAGTTGGTGTCTATGGCTACCTCAAGCGCAGTAAGTACAGTGCAGCTCCTGTTCTGTGCTGTGTTGTGCCAGATAGGAGGTCTCATTGATATAGTTGCCTGCCATCCCCATTGCCTCTGCAGTGGTGAGGTGAGTCCTCAAAATTCAGTTCAAAATTAAGTCTTTTCCCACCCCATTACTACTGTACTTTCCTAGTATATCTGCTTTGCTTCCTGTTTTGTTGCTTTTTTTTCATTTTGTTTTTAATGAAAATAATTGTTTTTCCATGTATTCCAAACAGCCACCTGAAAAGTGGACTGTTTTTCAGCTGGGGAAAAATTTTTCCTCTACCCCGTTTTCTTCTTAACTATAGCCTGAAAAATACATTTCTTCTCTGATTTGCAGAAGTCATTTGTTCCCTTTGAGATCTTAACAATGCACAGCTGCCTATAACACATCTTTTTCTCCTTTAATTTCCAAAATATATTTTCCCCATTGGAGCTCCAAAATACTGGTTCTAGGAATCAGGTAGATGCTGCTATTCCAAACTCCATTGTTTCTGGCCCAACCATAACGTCATTTTTACCCCCTCTCCCTGAGCAGAGTAGATCAGCAGGAAGTGAAACAAGAAAGCTCTTTCACTGGGCTGCAAATATGCCAAAGGAACCATTTTCACAAGATTTCAGGCTATGGAGGTAGAAACTTTTTGTAACTTGGTAATGACAGTCTCCAGGAGCGGAGAAGCTCAGCATCAGTGTGAAGAAAAGGATATTCTCTACTCCAGCAGCTGGACAGGCAGATCCCGTGGTTTTCTCTGGCTTCTAACTCCTACACTAATTAGCAGGAACTGGCACCCCACAGGATCTCCATAAATCCTGTCCTGAATGGATTATCCATGGCACAGATATTTTCAAATTAAGGCTTCAGACTCCAAGGGAAGACAGTCATGTAGCAGAGTATATAAACAGTAAGTATTTCCAAGTCATGGGTGAATCTGCTATTATTAACAACATAGCACCACATTCTAACAATATGAATAATGAAATAAGCTGTCAAACAAGGTTGTGGATCCTAAATTGTCTGATGTCTCCAAATAAAGACAAGATGTATTTCTGGAAGCTCTACCGTAGTCCAGCACAGGTTACAGGTACCTTTACAGGGTTGACAATGCCATATTCTGTACTTTGCAGGAGGTCAAGCTAGATGGTGAAAATCATGTTTCACAGATTTAAAATCCCTTTTCTTATGAGTTTGAGAAAAGAACTTAACCATTTTTAACTCTTTTCAATATTTAATTCCAGTTAGCTTCCATCAAAAGAACATAAAGGCACTCTGAGGAAAAAAGAGAGGGAAGGGAAATTAAAGAGTTTTTATGAGGGCATTCTTGCTTTTCTGTTGTGTGAGTGCTTCTAGCAGGAATCACAGCAGTTATTCACAGACACACAGAACAGACTGCATATTCTGTCTGCTGCCTTCTATAAGTAATGTAATTTTAAAAGAGTAAAAATAAAGGAATGTTTTAAAAATGCATTCTCTCCCTATTATGCATTTCTGCCCAAAGCTTGTACTGACTTGCTGGGATACCTGCTGAATGTTACAGGAGAGCTGTGTGCATCAGAGAGAGACCTATTCACATCAGTAGCAACCCTCCCACTGAGTTTAGTAGGATGGGAGCTTGCCTACCCATCCCTCAGCAGAGCTGATTTTCACCTTGTCTCCTTGCCCCTGGCCCCATGAAGAAGAGAGAGAAAAGCAAATAAAGATTCATTAAAATGAAAAAAAAAATCTAACATCTAATGTTTCAAAAAACATCAGTAGGCAAAGTTAGAATGTATGCCTTGCTCAGGAATGGAAAATTGTTGCTCCAGAGATTAAAGTGAAAAAGACAAAACTTCTTTAAAGGCACATACATGAAATTCCCATCTCTCTCAAGTGGCGTTATTAAACAAATCATCAAATACTTGGAAAACAACAATAACACTGGTAAAGATAAAATTTAATTTGTAGGTGATCAAAAGTTTACTTAATTCTACAATTACGTCTCTAAGGCAATGGACGTGCCAAAAAAAATCTCACAAGGGCTAAGTCCTTAATGAATCAAACTGAATTGCTCTAGGAGTTAATTTGGCTGAGATAACACTATCCACACTGGGATTTTCAAAAAGACCTGTCAAAAATTACAATGTTGAGATCTTACTTAAGAACCCTAAAAAAAGCCTGAAAATTCAAAAACATGTGTTGATTCCCAGCCAGGATTTCAGCATTTAATTAAAAATAATAGTAATTTAAAGAGACTGCCTACTGCATGACAGATATTTAAAGTTATACAACTTAAAGAAAATGTCAACACTAAAACTTTGCCTTAAAACCTTGCTAGGAAGCATATGTCTTATGCATTCTATAACTTTTTGTTGTTGTTGTTTACATACATTTTGTCTTCAATAATTGCTTGCAATTAAGATTTCTGGCCATCAGGGGCTCTTACAATACCTATTGAAAAAGAAATAAGGAAGTTGTCTCTTTGTACTTTACAGTACGGAAGGAGGAGTAGATGTCAGTACCAAGCAACAGAAAAAGTGAAAGAGCTGAAAGGTGACAAAGATATTTTCCAGCTGTTTCTTGAACATTCAGCAAGTTCTGTGCACCTTGAGATTCCTTTCAGCAAACTTTAAATAACTTCATCCAGTAATCACAGAATCACAGAACCAATGAGGCTGGAAAAGACCTTTGAGATCAAGTCCAAACTGTAAACCAACACCACATTGTCAACCAGACCATGGCACTGAGTGCCACATCCAGTCTTGTCTTAAACAGCTCCAGGGATGGTGCCTCCACCACCTCCCTGGGCAGTTCGTTCCAATGCCCAATCACCCTTTCTGTGAAGTTCTTCTGCCCAGCTTGTTCACAGAATCACAGAATTTCTAGGTTGGAAGAGACCTTCAAGATCATCGAGTCCAACCCATGTTCTAACACCTCAACTAGATCATGGCACCAAGTGCCACATCCAGTCTTTTTTTAAACACATCGAGGGATGGTGACTCCACCACCTCCCTGGGCAGATGATTCCAGGATTTGACCACTCTCTGTGAAAAACTTCCTCCTTAATTCTAGCCTGTTGTTCTCAGATGATTCCCAGACATTAACCTCTATCTGCACCAGGTATCCTCATGCTCTCTGTATATGCTTCCCTCTGCTCAGAACAGTCTCCACATTACTCACTGACCACCCTCTGTGCTGTTCCTCAGTTACTCCTCACCTCCACTGGCTGCAATGGCCAGTATTTCCAACTCAGAGTGTATGTGAGTGTGAATATATGTGTTCATTTGGTAAACAGCATAGTTCACTCCAGGCAAAGCACAAAACCTGGCACGTCTGCTACAAGCAGATCCAATACTACGCTGTGTTGACTGTACAATTAGGCTCAGGTTGCTCCTGAGATTAAAAAAAGCACTTCTGCTCCTTGGAGGACTACACAGCTGTGACTTAAATCTGGCAGCCTGCTACAGCTCATTCTTTGCTTGTTTACCTGTTTTTATCTTTGATTTTTCCTTTGAGTCATTGTTTCAAAAGTAGACTTCTCAACAGTTCTACCCCAAACCGTTCAAGCATAGATATATATTTATTTCCTTTGGATACAACAAAGCAGAGAACCCAAGAGTGAGATCTGAGTGTACCAGGAACTTCAATCAGGTCACTAAAGGGTGCCAAACTAAGTTTCCTGCTTTTGTCAAAGCTCTTTTCACATCCAAATAGAGAACAGGCCTAAAATTTCTCAACATCTGTTGACGGATGCATATCACCCATGAAAGCCATGTGGTCTTAAATTAGCTTTCCTAACTAAGTTGCTATGTCAAAGGTGTCATTTATAGAATTTGAAGACCAGAGCATACCATACAGAGTCATCCTACCAACAAACTTATAATAGTAGACATCTCTTGGTGGGCACCTGGCCAGTTTATAGTAACCAAAAATGTGTCCTGCAGCTTTAACTCTGAACACTTGAATAATGTCTGAATAGCAATGAGTTATCAGCAGTACTAGTGGGTTTTATGAATAACAGGACAGTCTAGCCCATACAGGTGACACTGTCTCCTAACCCTGGATAGCCAAGAGAGTTGTATCTATTGTGGTGTATTCACATGCTCACTGGAAGATCAGAGGCTCCTGTGTACATCCATCATATCAGCCTTCCTGATGCAAGAGCAGCAGCAGTGTTACCAAAAGAGATTATCACTGTTCCACTCAGCTGGTGATTGTCATGCAAAAGGAAAGATGTGAGTGACTGTTCACTGCAGCTTGAGCTTCCATGCTTTATTATTCAGCTGAGCATTTTTTAGGCAGACAGCATTTAACTCTGTCCCTCTGGAAACCAAAGACACAAGAGTAATTCAGTCATGGGGTACACAGGTTTGGTTTAACATCAACAGTGGAGCAGAGACAGTCAAGCACCCTCAAGTCTCCGCAGCAACAGACCATACTCAGAGCATGTGATTTTCAAATTATTTTTTAGATGAATTATACTTTTTGTCATTACAATATAAGAGCACACATTTGCATATGCATTGTGTACTGGTCAATGAGCTGATAACACAATTACATGAACAAATGGCTTCAAGAGAAGGATAAAGCTGTTCAGTGTGAGCATCTCAGCCTCCCCTGCCAGTGACAGGATTTCCAAAGTGCCCTTGATGAATTACATAGATGAGGGAACCTTTCCATTTTAAGCTCCCATTAAAAAAAAAAAAAAAGACAGAAAGAAAAAAGGAAAAAAGGGGGGAAAGGGGAAAAAAGAAAAAAGGGGGATAAAAGAAGAAAAGAAAAAAAAAGAAAAAAGAAAAAAAGAAAAAAGAAAAAAAGGAAAAAAATAAAAGAAAGAAAAAAAAAAAAGAAAGTTTTGGGCATGTGTTCATCCCTTCCTTGCCTCCTTGCTAAAGCCACCAGGCACTGGGCTCATTTATACTAATAGCTGTTAGAACATATCTTGCCCCAAAGAGCCCATGATCTGTAGCATATAAAGAAGAAATCAAGTCTTCTCATATGAGATTTTCTCTGAACAACTGTTGATTTTTTTGAGAGAAATAATTTCCAACAAAATGTGCTACAAATCAATCTGCAGATACATGCTAATGAGGGGATGTTAAGACAATGAAACCAGTGCTGTGTCTCACTGGCTTAGACCAGGAGTGAGCAACATGTGGCTCTTGAGCCATGTGCCCCTCTTGAGTTGCTGAAGTGAGGTTTCCTTGCCAGGGCTGAGCAATGGGCCGTGCTGGCACAGGGACCGTGGGTGTAATCAGCCTCTCCTGCAAACAGCCAGTACCCAGCCAGAAGGGGCTAATGAAGCTGGTATCTCTGGGTGACCTTGAAAGACTGTATGCATAGCCCCACCAATTCCCAAAATAGGATCCATGATGAGCCATTGTCATCTCCCGTCTGTGAACTGCTCTTCAATCATCTCTCCCATTGATTCACCATGTGTCCTATGGTTTACAGCCACAGGAAAGCACACAGGATTAGCCACCCCTCTGCTACCCTGCAACTAGTATTTGATATTATAAGTGGAGAAGAGGTTTTAAAAATCCATCTGTAACAAAGATAGATAATTATGTAAAATGCAAAAGCAAGAAAATCCTCTTTTGCTTCCCACTGCCAGAGTTTTAGAGCATGATGTTTCATTATCTTACATAATTGTTAACTGGAATGTAGTTAGGATTGCTTGCTAAATGCTTTTAATTTTAATTTGAAAAAGAATTTAAATTTTTATGGCATCTGAAAAACTGTTTTTTTAAATTATCATGGATGTTCCTTAGATCAAAAAATTCTTAGCAGTGAGAGGCAAAGAATGGTACACAGGGACTTAGGCAAATTATGACATTTATCATTACAAGAGATATTACTGAAGAACTGTATTCACCCATTAGTTATTTTCTCTTTTCCTTCATTAAAAAAAACCTCATCAGAGATGAATGCAGGGTGTACATAGACCTGGCTGATGGTGAATTCTTGGAAAACCAGTGAAAGGCAAGTAGTAGTGTACAAAAGTTTTCATAATTCTTCATTTCAGTACAAAAGACAGTCAAACTTCAGCAACTAAAACCAGATGAAAAATATCTCAGTCCTGCAACTCTTAGAAAATGTCCATTCTTTGAACCCTGGCTTCTTTTCATTTTTTACTTTTAATTTCAGAACAAAATGCATCTTTTCCAATAATATTATTTGGAATGTAGTTTAACAGTGTTGAAACGTAATATTTTGGCTTTCAGGTTTTAAATAGAATTATTTTTCTGTTCTTAACATATATTTTATGGGGTTTTCATCCAGAGGGTTGTTGAGCATTGGAACAAGCTTCCCAGGGAAGAGGTCACAGCACCAAGCTGGTCTGAGTTCAGAAAGAGTTTTTGGGTAATGCTCTCAGGAACATGATGGGATTTTTGGGGTGACCTGGACAGGGCCAGGAGTTAGACTCCATGATCTTGATATGTGCCTTCCAACTCAACATATTCTATTCTTCTATGATTCTATCATTTATTTTGAAATAATGCAGAAACCCTTGCAAAAATAATAGCAAAACATAGTCTCCTTGATGGAGAAAGAATGGCTTGACTGACCTGAAAAATTGCTTCTTTCCCCAACGTGTCGCTTCATGAAAGACTTTATGAGTGGTGGCTTCGAAATCTTTTCCTTAAAAAATGGAATCTTCCAACAGTACAGAAATTCCACATTTCCAGGATCTCTGGAATCTGATTCCCTGATACTACTGTTAGGACCACTCACCTTTAAACACTTCCTTTAATCCTTGGATCTCATCCAGTCTCTGCTGTTTGCATACAGAGGGGGTTGCCCTGAAGTCTCTTCAACTTGACCCATTCAGAGACCTTTCTTGGACACTGATCCTGCACAGCCTCATAGTAAGGGACAATGTTTTCAGGACTTCCAAACTGCTTGACATTTTAATCCATGCAATAAATTTAAAGTCCTAGATGTTACCAAGGAGGTAACTGAGCAGAATCTTTTGTTAAAATCAATCTGTTAAAATCTGCAATGCTATACATTTGATAATGAAATTTAGAACAAAAATCCAAATGCAAGCATCAAAAAATCCTGCACAACATCAGGGACACATTTTCCAGAAAATGTGCTTGTAATTTGTCTTTTGTGCAGCAGGGAGTTGCCATTGCCATGCTGTGGTCTCAGGTGTTCATGTGATTCTGTGCAGGCCGCTACTTTTTGTGCTGTTGATCAAAATGCTTCTATTGTGATGGCCCTTATTTTGTCTTCTTGAAGGAATTTTTCACACACAGGATTTAGTGAGGCCCTGATCCTGTGATGTAGGAGTGTACATTCAAGTTGTTGAGGCCACACAGACCCCCTACCAATTTTCTGCTTTTGAATAAAGTTGTGTTACACTTAGTGTGACCTTTCATGAGATGACATGTACACATCACACTCTGTCCAGATGCTCTCAGCTATCAAATCAAAGCTCAGTCATTGGTTCTTCCATGTTTGAATTGGAAGAATAACTCAAAAAATACTATCATGAAGTGCAAAAGTGACCAGGAATGGGGTATCAGCATATTTTTTCTAAAATACCCTCACATATCTAAAAACATGGTTTGAAGCCCTGCTGGATCCAAAAAGATTAAAATTTGCCAGAATTTCACCCAGCGAAAAATAATATGCACTTACATTAAAAGAAGCACCAGGACTGTTGTTTCTGATGCCCTTCATCCAGCACTGTAATTTGTAAGTGAATCAGCCTAAAATTTGGGACACCATTGGAAATTTCTAGCTATATTATTTCTCTAGAAATGTAAGGTACTGTATGATATATTAGTATCACTCAATAGCCTGGCTAGACCAACCTGGCCCAGGTATCAATGATTTTAATAACACTGTGCCATTTTGTGTTAGCTGAGAAACTGAGCCAGAGGCTGTGATTTTTCTTTCTTCTCGAAAACAACAGAAACTGGTTATATCCTAGTTCTTCCCACAGAAAAGCTAAGCGGAGGGCTGTTAAGCATATTTGCTGCAGAACAACAACCAAAGACCATGTGAGAAAAAAAACCATGACTGCTCCTGACACATTTAGTAATGACATATTTTATCATAACAGACACGGTATCCTTTAAACATTGAAAGGCTATGATAATATTTATACTATGCTCAAGGTGTTGCAAAGGGCAATAAAACCATGATTAAAATGCAACAAAAAACATAATTAAAAAGCGGTCTTTATGAAATTCAAAAAATTAAATCAGTCACAAAAAGGGAGAGGAGAAAAAAGCATCAGCTAAGGTTGGAACAGGGGATAATTATGAAGTGTCTCAGAGATCAGTATATTCAAGGGAAAGCAAAAGCAAAGGAACCTTTCTTGACACTGAAGAGGTAGAAAGAAAATCTCTTCTTGTGCTCTCCTTACTAAAGTGGGGAGAGGCAGAGCTTAAAAGGATAATTAAAAGCCATGCTGCCAGGGGCACAGATGTGAAGGCTTTAAAAGGCAAACACAGCCAGGCTGCCAGAGTCCTTGGCAGGCACCCACCATCCCTAGGGGTGGCTCTCACCTTTCTGCCTATACAAACCCTGCTGTGCTTGTAAGGAGGGGTCAGAGCTCATTTTCCTCAGCAGCAATGGACATGCCCAGTGCTCATAAACACCTTATGTTTGCCCTGCAGTGCAGACATGAACCTAGTGAGGCACTGGATTCTGGGTCTTCCAGGTGCACCCTCAGTACCACAGCCAAGCCTCTTTCCCTTCCATCCATGGGGCTGAGATACTCCCCTTCTAAAATTCAACTCCTGCAAAGTCCTTCTTTTCTATTGTTGCAAACAGCTTTGTCCCACAGCAAACAGTTGTTTAGGCTGAGGTAAAGATTATTTTCGCAGTACCTCAGATTTATCCATGCACTACTCACTCCCTTCTTCATCACTTTTTTTTTTTTTTTGTACCCTCCTTCAATATTTCATCCAATAACAGCTAACTAGTTCCATTTTCAAAGCCAACTTGTCCATCATCTTAAAGTGACAAAATGTCTATTTTGATCAGTTTATAAAACCAGCCCCCATCATCTACTAGGGCTGGATTTTAAGCATAATTTCTATTATTTTCACATAGGAGGAATTTCCAATGAACAGAGTTGTTTCATTACCTTCCTTTAAATCTAGGCTTATAACTCTCCTTTGCCATGAAAAGAGTTGCAAGAATTAAGATTTTGATATAGATCCTATCATGATAAACAGTATTTTTTATTATACTTTTCTGCTCACTTGTCCTTTACACTTCTTATCTGATACATGGTCTATAGGCTTTGAGACAAAGACCTAATTTTGTTCTTTGTTTGTACAACTCATAGTGCAATAACTGCTAGGTTTTTGTCTGGTCCAAGTCTAGATCTTCTAGGTATTGCTATAGCTGAAATCATAATAACAGCAGCAGAACAATATAAAGGAAATCTACCTGGAGGTCAAAATTTAGCCAAAATGTGCGCAACTGCATCTTCTGCCTTGTGCTCAAAGAGCTGTTTGAAAAAGCTACAGTTTCTGGAAAGTAATTGCAAGACTGTCAGAAAATTGTAGCCATTGGGGAAGTCTGTCCTTTAAGCCTATGACTACGAAACACCATCTCTGAAATACAAAAAAAAAGGCAAAAAACTGAGCAGCGGGATCAGTTGGAGAGGGAAAGAAGATTTCTTGCATCAGTCTAATAAAAAAATCTCAAACAAAATATGTGGGATTTGAAGCTTGGGGATGCTTCCCATACCACCTACCCCATCAAACAGTCTATAAAATCCTTCAATATCTGAATATCAAAAGTGATGGATCCTAAAACATGTTAAATCTTCTAAAAACAATCCACTGAGCTACAAAATTATGTTAAAATTATTATCTGGCTCAGCAAATTCAGTGTACTGAAACTTCCCATTTTTCTCCATCAGAAAAAAATATCATTGTGAGTATTGAAATTTACAGTGGGATATGTCCTAGCCAGTAAGTAAGCAGAGTTTCTCTATATATTCAAGCTAAAATATAGCTGGCCTTTGATTATATGCATATGTTTTGATTGTGTGTACATGTTTATGTTTTATAAATGAGTGTGGGTATGGCTCTAAACGTGAGCATTTCAGGGTCAGGGCATCAGCATCTTATTATTTATTCTTTTAGACCCTGTGAAATCAGGTGATGCCTGCAAAATAGCTCCAGTAGTTTCCTTTCTGTGAAGTCAGTAAAAAGACAAACCATTCTAGCTTTGATTTGTATTTGAACTATTTCATACAACTCTCTCACTCATAACATCCCTGTTTATCCTCAGTACACAGTGCAGAGCGTGAAGCTGGATCCATAGATTAAACATGCTATCCATCAGCTGCCTGTAGTTGCAGATAATTATTTCAACTGCCATTTAAAAAAAAATAAATCAGAATGGTGCCAAATTGAAAAATCTGTTCCTCACTTCTCCTGGTGCATGAGGTCCCTTGTTGGGTTATTGAAATTGCTAGGCTGTTCTCGTAGCCAAGGAAAAGAGGGAAGACAGATGGAGCCATGCATTTTTGTAAAAACTCTGAAGAACTGTCCTCATGACAACCCCTCCTCTGTCTCCAAGGCAGTGGGTAAATCTTGTTATGTGTCCTGCTCTGTACTAAAGATATGCCAAGCATTGCCTGACAATTCTGTCATGTTTTCTGTGGGGATTTACTTGTAGTGCATCGTTAAGGAAAGATATTTTTCATATGATCTCCTCAAAACAAAGCAAAAACAAAAATCCAAATATTTATATACATATATACATATATGTTATATATATAAAAATGTTTTTGTCCTGAAGGAAGATTAAATTAAGTATTTATTTGAGAAAAGTATGCTTGAATTTTAATTGTTGTGGTAATATACTCAAAATGTGCGTGAGCTAAAAATCCCAAGGCAATGCAGATCACTTTCTAATATGTCCCGGGTGTTAGAAATGCAATGCATTTAATTTCACACAGAACCAAATCCCATTCAGAAGACCTATGCAAGAAGTAAGGCTGTTTCAATGCTGCATTTTAAATCATCCAAGTATTTTCTTTTGCTTTCCCTCAGCTCAAAAGAAAAAAGTGGCCCTATGTAAAGCCATTTCAGCAGTGTCCTTCCCAATTTCAAATCTATTTAGTTTATTTTACCTTTCTAATTTCTTATTAACCTATTCTCTTTCTGCTACACAGAGAATCCTAGTTTCCTCTGTATATGACATTGATCCCTCTAAATATTTTGTGCTTGCAGATAAGTACATGACCAGAAGACAGGAAAAATAGCCTTATACTTGCATTGTCTTCATATCTAGAAAGATATCTCTCTCTCTCTCTTTCTCTTTCTGTCTGTCTCTCTCTCTCTCTCAGAGCACATTCAAGTCAATGTAAATGATGTATGGCTGTATTTTCAATTTCTATAACACCTCCCTCCAAGCGCCTTACAAATAGCAGTGAATTCATAACAACGATGAGAGGTAGAGAAATATAAATAACCTTACTGAAAGATGGTAAAGGTTGTTCAAGATGGCCTTATTTTTAGAGGTATTGAACATGCACAGCTGTCTTTAACTTCAAGAAGAAAATGGAAGATGTTCATCACTTCAGCAAAGAGGATTCAAATCCTTGGCCCCTTCTGCCTGAGATTTAAGTGTCTAATTTTCTCCTGCTCAAGTACAATATAGACTTGAAGTAGAAATCCTGCAAAAGTTATTTGCCTATGCTATAGAGAAGATTGGATGAGATGATCATAAAAGTGATCCAAACTTAATGTCTTGAACTTTGAAGATAGTGGCTTAGGTAATATTTCTGCAGTGAATCTTCAGTAGGATCAAGAATAGAGCCCAGGGTCCTCTGACTGACATTATTTTTGATGCTTTTATCACAAATCTATGCTTGTTCTTTTCAAGTATGTTAAAAAGTCTTGAATTAATAAAGCAGGGAATTGATAAAACTAGCAGATGCATTCTTTGTGAACATTATCCACATTAATGTTTATGAAGTTTATGTAGTACCATAAGACACAATTTAATGGTATCCTCTAAACCTTCAACGGTAGCCTTTAAAACAGAATATTTCTAACAGAGTCCTTTAGTTTTTTTACCAGTTTATTGTGCTATATTACAGCACAATGCTCCACTTATATGAGAGGCAGGAAAGAATTGATTATACAACTGCATTAGAACATATTGTCCCTGAGAATCAAATCTGCTGAATAAGTTAATATGTGATTTTCTCTTATTCTGCCTGTTATTTGACAGAGAACTGAAAGAAAAAAAAAAAAAAGTAAAACAACCCACTTTACTTTTTTATGGTTTTTTCTCAGGCTGCTATTGTTTTTATAATGTATGATTTACCTTTTAAATATGCACCACTACTTAATAAAATAAAAATTTTAAAAATCAATTCTAAAATTGTTAAAGAAAGAACACATTAAAGTGAAATGATTTAAAGATTTGTTTGTTATCCATGCATGACAAAGCACAAATAATTGAGTATCAATTGTGGGAAAAACAACTGCTCCTCCTTTCATCTCAAAATCTCTATGGTCACTTGGTTAGGAATGGTTTATGATTCCTCCTTTGCTTTGATTTATAAGCAAGTCATTGTTCAATTTAATTGTGTCCAATATATCACCAGAACACATTGCATCCTGGCATTTTACCATTTATAGCTTCACAGAAAAATTGATACTAATAAAAAGCTTCTGTTTCCTCCCCTCTCTCCCACCCCACAAAGAAATCTAAGAAATCAAATCATTCAATGTACATCAGTGAATCAATAAGGGCAATAAATCAATGTAATTGATTAAAAGTTACAATATGCTGGACTATCCATGTTTATCCAAGTGAGCTCATATCAGTTTAGGTCTGGGCCTAAAAAGACACTTGTGGATTCCCCAAAAAGCAGAAGTCCAATAACTGTTTTAAAGGTCAATAAAAATCAGAAGTTAGAAGGTTTCAGTACAATTTATGACCCAGTTGGCAGAAAAATGTGGCACACTGCCAAAGTGTAGTCTAGACAATCCCCTAAGAACTATGTTGTGGTAAGAAACATCCTGTAACACCATGGGAAGAAATAGAAAACAAAAGAAATTGGACTTTCTCGACCAGTGAGACAACATGAGGTAAGCTTCAATTCTGCATGTTGCTGCTCTGATCCAAATTTTATCAGTAGATGATACCTCCTCCCAGGTAACAAGTGACAGGACAAGAGGAAATGGCCTCAAGTTGCACCAGTGAAGGGTTAGATTAGTTACTAGGAAAAATTTCTTTACTGAAAGAATATTTAGGCACTGGAACAGGCTGCCCAGGGAATTGGTGGAATCATCAAATCATCAGTGTTCAAAAAGCATCTAGATGGCACGCCTGGGGTCGTGCTTTAGTGGTGAAGATGGCAGTGCTAGGTTAACAGTTGGACTTGATGATCTCAAAAGTCTTTTCAAGCCTTAACAATTCTGTGATCTACACAAATGTAAAATAATTTCTTAGTGGGATTTTTGCCCAGTTGTGGACTGTCACCTTCTCTGAGAAGGAGAAGGTATTGGCACTGTGGCATTATGGACTTGCGCATTCTCCCTCAGTTGTTGTTGTAGGAGAGGCTTCCAGAGGGGTATAATTGCTGCTGCTCCAAAAATGAAGATAAGAAAAAGGGGCAACATGTGAGGCTGGCATTGGACCAAGGCTGTGGCAATCCTCCTGTGACCTCTCTTCCCACCCACTTGGACATCAGACCATGCTATGAGAAATATCGTCCCTCCCTCAGCTCCCATCTCAAGGCAGCTGTTTCCACATGTTTGTTTGGCTTCCACTCTTGGTCAGAGCAGTCCCAGAAAGTGTTGGCTCAGCCATAGCCTACGTGGCTAAGGAAGGTGATGTTCTTCATGCTTTGAATTTCAGATATGCTCAATAGTTACCCCAGGCCATTGCTGACACCAAGTTCAAATAGGGAGAACATCCAGGTGTGACTCTTATTCATGGGAAATTCAAGCTACTTCTGTGAATTCCTTAATATTTATAATTCCTTCATCAAAGATTTACTGGGTGAGGTTTTCCTGCTGTGGGAGGTGTAAGAAAGAACAAGAAAATAATTCAGTACCCTCTCAGCCTCATAACCCTTCCAACTAGGATGCAGTTGAATTTCTGAATGACCTATTTATCAGTAAAGTGTCAGTAGGAATTGATGAAACCTTAAAAGCCACAGTTAAGCAGCATGCAGCATAAAGATGGAGAGCAGAAGAAGCTGTGTGCATTGTGCTATTAAGAAGAAAGCATGCTACTAGCAATAGCCATTTCTTTTAATTCAGATAACACCTGTGAGGAATATTTAAATCACATTTAGTCTGAGATTAAAAAAAGAAAAAAATTGACTTAATAAGAAGGCACCATGCGACACCATGGTGAGAACAGACTAAAATAGACATATGATACAAAACCCTTTTTGAAGCATCACTCTATGCAGTGGTATATTATCAACAGAGCAGATGAATAACTAAAATCCAATCTTGCTGGCTTGATTTTGTTACATTTAAGGCTATCATTATGGCTGCAAACGTCTAATTTTACTTGATTATTAAAATTCTTTGTAATGATTATTATGGCCCCTTCAATAGCAAAGAGTGTTGTCTGTGTGTATGCATGCATGTATGCCCAAAGTTATATACAATTTTCAGCACTTATTGTGGAGTCCTACTGCTTGCCCCTGCCTGCATACCCCTGTGTAACTATTAGTTTTTGCTTCCCACTCCTTGCTTTTGAGATTATTTGAATTTTCTCACTGTTTATCCTGAATACAGTAAGGATTGTGTATCTTATACAAACCTCACAGCAAAATAAAGGTTTAAAAAAAGAGAGAAAAACAAGGTGAGCATAGAGAAAATTGAGTCTTGTTATCAGTGTCATGTTTCATGTGTCATCAGGTAATGAATGTACAATCTGCTGTACCTGGTAAGCACAGGGTGTTAAAAGAATTTACTGTATATGAAGTGAGGTTTAGAGCGGTTATCAGTAACGCTCTATCTGAAACAACACTGTAATAGCAGCCCCAACAGTGTATGTAGACATCAGACCTATGCAGATAGAAGCACACACATCTATTATAAATCATAGAATCATTGAGTCATAGAATGGCTTGAGTTGGAAGAAACCTTGAAGATTACCTCATTCCAACCACCCTGCCATAGGCAGGGACACCTTCCACTAGGCCAAGTTGCTCAGAGGCCCATCCACCTGTCCTTGAACACTTCCAGGAATGGGGCAGCCACAGCTTCTGTGGGCAACCTGTTTTAGTGATGTGTACATACACACAGAGATGTACACAGAAATTTACATCAGTGACATTTAAATACTCTCCCTTTTCCAGAGCTCCCTCTGTAAGAGTGATTTTTCTATGCATATTATTAATTACTTAAGTCCTGTAATTACTTTAGTTGCCTGCAGAGCTCTGAGAAATTGTGAAGAGTTGTTTGGCAAGCAAGCTCGAAAAGAAAAAAAAAATTAGCTCTCCAGATTGAATGACCTCCATGAGCCTGGGAGAAATGGATCACTAGAGAAATGGAGGGGGAAATTTCAGCTAACAGGAAGGAAAAGAAACTGTTCACCAAGGAAGAGAAGATAAAAATCACAGCAATGAGGAGAAAAATAAACATGTTGTGTCTTAATTCTGTTGCTGGGAGGCTCCCCCTGTCCCTATCCTTAGTCAAGCCAGTTGTGTGTGGGAGCAGCACTGCAGATGGAGCACACATGGGGCATTATTACCTTAAAGAAGAGAACAGCCCATGGGGCAGAACTGTTCTTACTTGGTGGAAGGAAAACTTGTGAGATATTGAAATAAACACAGAACTCCTGATCCTATCCTTGCAGGAAAAGCTCATTTTTTAGTGGGTCATGAAGCACAACGGCAGATATTCCATACCAATGGCAAGGAAGCCATGCCAGGTTTTTGGCAGGTAGGAGCAATAACTATGAATTTAAAACAAAAACTGCAACAAAAGACAATAACAAACACAACAACAGAACAGGAGAATTTTTTTTAACTGATCATAATCTTTCGGCATCACATGAGAGCTGGGGAGCTGGCTTGGCATTTCTGCTTTTCTTGTCTTCCCTGGTTCACAGTCGCTATCTTTCCCAATAAGAGATTATTTAAAAAAATTAAAAAATATAGAAGGCCAGTTGCTGGCTTTGGAGCCATCACATGAGTAGGTATAGCTTAGTGTATAAATCTCTAAATAAATTCCAGCACTGGTCAAACCCTGGGTTATGGAATGTGACTTATTGAATATTTCCTTTAAGTGGCTACCTTTTAAGACCTCTGAGAAAAGCCACAGACACATGAGCCCACATATCATGTGTAGAAAATCATTCTTTCTTCTTGCATGAATTTATATGACATGGCTTACTACGCTCAGTATCATCTAGATTTGTGCTTCTCTTTTTTTTCTAAACTAAACCATCTTTATTATTTAAAAAATTACTTATACATCATCTTTTATAGTTTTTCTTAGTCTTAATTTTAGTTGACTAGTTTCTGAATCCTTTTTTGCATTTTCTGTTGAGTTTTTCTATTATTATTGTTTAGTTTGTGGTTTTGTTTGCTTGCTCGCCCACCTGTGTAGGAATACTTTTATAATGTATTACAATATAAGGTTCTAGTGCCATTTTTCAGACTCCATCTCAGATCTTACAAACGGATGGCACTGTACAAAGCACACCTTGAGAAACACTGATAAATGTCAGCTGCTTGAGAACAAGAGATTCTCTTATCTTCAGAAAGGACTTAGGGAATAATTTTATATGTATGTAGCCTGGAACACGGGGTGGAAAACTTGTGGTTTCTTATAATAATAAAAGATACCCTAAGAGGTGGCAAGTATCCAATAGCAAGCACGATCAGTGCCTGACTTGGGCTGCAGTGTCATTGTAGTGTCAGATAAGACAGAACAGGTGACTACTCCCACCAGAAATGTGCTAACAAAGTGGAAAAAGTTATCTTCTGCCCGGGTCACCTCATCAGTGTGTGACAGGTCCATGCAGTGTCCCCAGAGGATGTGCCTGCAGAACATACTTCAAGGAAATCCATCAGCTTATGTTTCTGTTCAAATACAAGGAGTAAAGAGGTGAGGCAGTTATAAGGAAAATAAAGGAGGAAGACAATCCTTGGTAAATGGAGAGATAGGAAGTGCATTCTCTAGCAGTGGTTATGTTTTATTTTGAAAATATATTTTATCCTTGACACAGTATTCTGTTTGCCTGGCAAAGAGAAGGTGGTCCACAAAAACCTTTTGGAGTTATCTTTCTTCCCAATGGGCTATTTTCTTCAAAAACTTTCTGCTTATCACTATCTAGTCTACTATAAAAGCATATTTCTTTTTCAGAGCAATTTCATGAGTTTCAGAAATAAGGGGGAAAGATACTGTTCCAAATTTCTCCTTTTACAATTTTCAGATGCTCAACACTCAGAAGAGCTGTTTAGTGCCTCCATATCTTCAGCTCATCTGGGACAAAAGGAAATCACATCATGGCACTTATTCTTTTGCTGAAAAAAATAACTGATACTTTCTGAAAATGTGCTGCATCTGGCTATCACAACCAGAGCAGTATCCAAAAGAAGGGGATCATTTTGTCTGAAAATGTCTGGGGGTTTCCACTTCTGGAGTCAAATCTATTCCATGCCATTGCTTACAAGATTTCTTGCTAATCATGTAATTTCACTGATCCCCTTAACCATGGATGGCTTTGCATAATTCTGAGTCACTGTATAAGAGACATATCTATACTAAACATTTAGATCATGACCTTGAACACCTGATTTTATTTCAAGAAAGAGCCTTGAAGGATGTCATTACTGGAGATCTTGTCAAATCTTTCTGGTGAATACTCACCAGAAATTTGCTGAGACTTTTGACACAAGAAAAACCCACCTTACACAGGAGTATCCACCTCTTTCAAAAGCTGTTCTCACAATACTGTGAAAATGAAGCACTCAAGGCAAATAATCTTGAGAGATAAGCTGCTCTGAATTGTCTTGCATTAACCACAGAGTAAGAGAACATGCAGTAGTTATGGCTGTAGTCGGGCAATGCCCCAGCTCTGAAATGAGCATCATCCACCCAGATTCTCCAGTGCTATCATACTCTCCAGAATCCTATCAAAAACACAAGTCTTGCAGTTTTCAGGGATTTTCATGTGAGAAGAGATACACAACAATTCGATAGAGCATTCTGCAGTAAAATACTTGTTCCATAAAGACATAAAGACTGAGCAAGCACACAGCATTCAGAAAATAAATACCTTAAAGAACAAGTCCTTATATCTGGCTTTATTATTTTCCTGTAGTCTATCTATTCACATCTGTGGCTTTTCAATCATCTTGCAGTAACTCTACTCAACTAGAGAACATAAGCAAAAATTAAGACCAGACTGGCTAGTTCACAAAAAAACCCCACACATTACTGTCAGTGTCAGAATAGCATAACAGAGTAACAAACACCAATAATGATCAAAATCTAAAGGCAGATTTCCAAGCCACATTCTCCTTATGCCTGTGTTTAATGTCCTCTCTAACAATAGTCGTTCTCTTCTCTGGTGTTTATCTAGTGCCACAGTTCAACATGTATTCCCACTAGTTACATCATACATACATTACACTTTTGCAAAACATATACACATATAGGCACAACTGCCCACCCAGATCAGCAACAGCAGTGAACCTGTCAAAATGACAAAAGATGATAGGTTGTCCTTCAACTGATGAATTTAGAGGAAAAACAAATTTAGATGCACAGTTATTCTGGCATGCAACATGCACTGTATATTTCTTATTAAAAGGGAGACACTAATTTCTAGCATTTTTTTTAATTCAGACATTATCCCTGGTTACAAAGAGAGTTTACAATCTTAATTATTCTCTGTTGGAAAAAGAGAGCCTCCTTTTAATTTTTTCCTTTAGCCTTGTTAAGTATAAGAGGGGACTTCTCAATTTACTAAGGAAATTATTACAGATCTTGTTTTCTTTACAAGTAGTACTTTCAAGCATATATCTAGCATCTCAACTTTGTAAAACCATGGGTACCAGAAAGCTCCTCCATTTTCAAGAAGTTCCTTGCCATCTTTTCTTTCTTTTATTCAAATAAATGTGCAGATAATTCATAAATTTTGTCACAGCTGCTATTCTCATTAATAACATAGACTGCTTAATAAGAAAAATCTATAATTAGTCTTTAATTCTAATAATTATTGGAATACAAACTGTCAGATTCATTCTTCATTAATGTCACTGACTGGAAAAAAAGATTTGTGGAGATCATGGTATTGTTCAGCTATCACAGTTATAAGCACTGAAAAAGGACCTGAGCGTTTGAGTGTAGAACTCTCAAGACTCAAAAGACTTTATTATAACCACAAAATTTTCACTCTGATCAGAGTCCATGGTATTGACTTCCACCATTTAATTTATCACACTTAGCTGAAGGACTGATATAACAGAAGTTCATTGGATCTCATATCCTCTTAGAGGCAGCTCTCAATAGCTATTAATTTTTATGTAAACACAGACTCAACTTTCTTAATTAGTGATGACAGTACCTGAAAAGTTCAATTCAGGCAGTTCAAAGTTCAAAGTTCAGGTTCAATTGTGATTAGGATCCAAAATCAAATGTTAATTCTAACTGCTTGAGACTTCAAACTGGAAGGGAATGTAATGTGAAAGATTGCCTGTGGTGAGATTTTTCACACTTCTGCTTCTGTCCATGGACAAAATTAATATTAAAACAGCTTTTCTCATAGTATTTTGGCACTTCCAGATCTGATCACAGGCAAAATAGTAAAAGTTAGAAGTAATTTTTTAAACAAGTTGCAGAATCTTAAATTATATTTGGCTATAGCAAAAGAACATAAATTTAAGGCTTTGTCTTTATTTTTCCTTTCTTTCTTATCTCCATCTTTCTCTTTCCCTTTCTTTCCTGTTTTATCTCTTGCTCTCTATGTCTCCATGTCCCAAGTTCATTCAACCCTTTTCAAAGCTTTTTAAATGCTGCTATTACCATAAAGCTCAGTTCATCAAGGTGTGGAAGCAAGAACCTGAGAGTCAATATGTAAATTCTTTTGTTGCCTTTAAAGAAATATTAATATCTTTAAAGAAAACATGTGCTCTACTGAACTAGGCCTTATTTTGGCTCTGTAAATTTGTTCCCTTAATAGAATTAATCCTTCTTAACTATTGATCTGGTAGCTGAGTGCTGGTGTCATTTGGCTAGCCTAGCACTTACCTAAGTTAGCTTTTTTGCCCTAAAGATCTAGTAAGGTTTCTTGTGGCTCCAGTCTGGAAAACCTTTCTCTTTTGGTCACATCTTTGTCAGAAGAGGAAATTATGGCCTCATTGTTATACACTACGAGAATTTACTGAGCTCGTATAAACACTGGTAAAAGCTTGTATGAAATTTTTCCAAGTGCCTTCAGGCAAAATTTGCAAGACTACTTCTAGTAGAATAATTGTGTGGCCTGAGAGTTAGTCTGATTTTCCCTGGAGCAACACGGGGGACATTCATATAAACTGCTCTGCCAGAGCAGTGGAGGAGTCAGTAACTTCTAGGAGGAGGGCAGCTGAGGACAGAGATTTCTACAATCAGCACATTTGGAATTGGAAGAAGATATCTGTCCGCATCCCTTAATTCACTTTTCTGAAATGACAATACTAGGTGTTCTCACCTTAAAAGGCTACAGCAAGAATATATTAAGAAGAAAAAATTCTGTGACACTGTGGAAGCAACACGGGTACCCAAGATAGTGGATGATTTTAATTATCTTCTCCAAAACTATTAACATGTAAGTGAACAATGTAGGGAGTCCTAATATGCTCTAAATATCTTTGTTTAAAAGAATTATTTAAAAATAAAACACAGGAACGTTGTAAATCTCTGCAAAAATTTTCTGACAAAATGTTTTTTATGAGAGTATAGTAACTTGTGGAAAAAAGTATCAGACTGACAGTTCTGGAAATGTCTCTGTCTGTCCACAAAAAATGTACTGCACAGGGAGCAGGAATAAAAGCTTCCACAGCAATGTTCCTAAGCTCTGATCTGAAGGGACTACCATCAGCCCATTATAGTCCTTGGCTGGTGACAAGGGTGCCAATTAGTACTGCCAAGTGCAATGATGGCTTTTCTGATGTGGATGCCTCACTGCTGGAAACTGGAACCATGAAACTCATTTCCAATAGCCCATTGAAGCCATCAGATGGTAACAACTTTTAGTCACAGACTTAGACTGGCATTGTACTGACAATGCAGAAATAAAAGACTCTACATCATATTACCAATCCCAGGGCAATCCAGCTACCCCTCCATTATATTTCTAGGAAGGACAGACCTTACAGAGAAATCATAAAAAAGAATGTGACCAAAACTCTTTTTTTCTTTCTCAGATCACTGTGTTCAATCCTCATTTTAATTAGTTTTAAATGCTTCTAAGTACTGTGTAGGTGCAATGAAGGGTAAAGAATGGTAGAGACACATATGAAATCTTTCATTTCCATCTTAGCATTTATTTTCATGTGATTTAAAAGGTATTATTGTAACACCTTTCTGATGGGAAATAACATGAAAAAAAGGTTACAAATTTTAAGCAAGTCATCACAGCCCCCAAACCACATTATCAACATGCAATTTCCTTCTTTACAGGCTGGCCAGGGACACTAAGTCTTTAAGAAGAACAAACTATTCTGCAGATATAATAATTGGAGAGAAAAACTATTAAGGGCCACCAACTTTTCTATGTTGTATCATACCATTTATACCATGTTTTACCATATTCCTTAGTAGAAAAAGTGATTTGGCTACACTGAAAAGATTTTCATGAAGATAAATTACCTTCTGTATGAAGCTGTTTATGCATGTATATCTATATAAGTATGTGTATTTGAGAGCATTTTATGGGCATGTGAGACAGAGATACTATATCTTTTGTTTCATTCATATACATAGACATACATAAACCTTAGAGATACTCTAAATTTGGAGTGATTTCATACGTGTTTTCCCATTAGTTAAGATGAAGGTGACCATGCATTTTAACAGGAATATAACTTGGCAGAATAACACCTTGAAGCATCTTTTGTTTGTTTTAAACATGTCCTTGTCACATAAACACACATAATGAGCAATAGTGAAAAATGCTCTATGTGTAATTGTTTTTTTAATTCTTCCCTGCCTACTATTAGCCAGATCTTTTTTTTTTTCCCAACAGATAAGCCGTAGTATGTAAAACCATTCAAGATTTACAAAGGTTGTTTCTTCCTTGGGTATAACAAACTGCAGTATGAAGAATATTTCTTTATCTTTGTACATTACTTTCAGATGTCTCAAGTAAATAAATACTCAAAATGTATTCATTTAAAGTAAGAAAAGATTTCTAGAACACAGAGATTTAGGAACTTATATCCTAGAATTTTTTCATTTGGAAAACACCTTGAAGATCACTGAGCTCAACAATTAACCCAACATTACCAAGTCTACCACTAAGCCATGCAATATGTTGACCCATCTTTTAAATACTTCCAGGGGTGGTAACAACCACTTCCCTGGGCAGAGTCTTCAAATGCCAGACAACTTTTCCATAAGAAATTTTTTCTAATATCCAATTTAAACCTCCCTGGCACCACTTGAGGCTATTTCCTCTCACCCTATAGCTTGTTACACAGGAAAAGAGAACATCCCCACCTTGCTGTAATCTCTTTTCAGGTAGTTGTAGAGAGTGAAAACATCTCCCCTGACAGACAGAGCACGGTCACTGTCCTAACCCCATCAGTTACACTATGTCTAATACAAGCCACGATGCCATTGGCTTTCTTGGCCACCTGGGAACATGCTGGTTCCTGTCCAGTTGCTGTTGACCAGCACCCCCAGCTCTGTTCCTTCCAGGCATTTTCCAACCACTCTTCCTCACCCTATAGCATTGCCCGTGCTTGTTGTGACCCCAGTGCAGGACCTGGCAGTTTATCTGTTAAACCTCATACAGACGGCCTTAGCCCATCAATGTAGCCTGTCCAGATCCCTCCAGAGATCAACAGTGATCTCCCTCCAGCGACCACTATTCTCATACAGTTTGGTGTAGTTGAAAATCCGATTAAGAATGCCCTTGATCTCAAGATATAAAATAGGACTGGTGCCAGTACCGAGTCCTGGAGAACCCCACTATTGACCATCCACCAGCTGGATGCGACTCCACTCCCCACCACCCTGGGCCTAACCATTCAGACAGGTTTTTACCCAGTGAACAGCATATGAACAGCCAGTTTCTCCAGGAAAATGCTGTGAGAAATGGTGTAAAAGCCTTCAGGAATGTTCAGGTAGACAAGATCTACAGACTCTCTCTCACCCACCAAGAGGAGGACCTTGTCATAGAGGATCAGGTTGACCAAGCAGGACCTGTCTTTCAGAAACCCAGGCTGTCTGGGCCCGGTTCCCCAGTAGCCTTGTACATGTTGCAGGATGACACCCAAGGTGATCTGCTCCTAGACCTTCCCCAGCACCAAGCTCAGGCTGACAGGTCTGTGTCCCTTTATATAGATGGGTATTACACTGGCTAAACTCCAGTCAAGTGGTCTCTCCCCAGTTAACCAGCACTGATAGCAAGTGAAGGACATCAGCCTGGCAAGCTTTTCCAGAAGCGCCGTCAGTGCCATCGGGTGAGTCCTGTCTTGGACCACAGACTTATTTGTGTCTAGGTGGTGGCCACTGACCATTTCCCCCTTGAAGTATGGAGCTGCATTCTGCTCCCTGTCCCCATCTTCCAGCTCAGGGGCTGGGTACCTGAAGAACATCTGGTCTTACTGTTAAAGATGGAAGCAAAGAAGGCATTAAGTACCTCAGCCTTTCCCCCAGCCTTTGTCATACAAGCAGTTGAAAATAAAAAAAATGTTCACTACAAGAAATTTGGGAATAAAGGAGGGAAAAGCACATTTTCAAACAACTCAGTCTCTCAGACAATCTCTGGAAGTCAGACAATTACCATTTGGTTGTACAATAAAGCTCACAGATGAATAAGTGTATTCATTAGAGCAATTTCACTGCTGCCCTGGCATGCAACCTGATCCTGAGACTCTCATAACTTGATAGGACAAATACTGTTAAATTACTCTCCACTCAAAGCCTCTAAGCCATCAAAGTCTTTTTTTTTTTTTTTTTTTTTTTTGCAACAAACAAGCACAAAGAAGATCAAAAAGTGTTAGTACTTGCTGAAAAATGCATCGTTCCCTTTTTTGACCAAATACATCCTTTATCAGAGAATGAATCAACTCACCATTCAGGTTTACAATCACTCTAGGAAGCATTCTTTTCAGTATTAGCTCCTAGTTCTCAATCAAACCCACACAACACATTTTTGAGCCTAAAGGATCTCCACTGAAGAATTTTGTTTATGTGGAGCTCAGATGCAAACCCAAGGTCTAAGTAAAATATACCAATGGAAAGCATAACAATGAAAGGTTAAAGTAAGAAGAAATCATTATCTCTGAGGGCAAATCCACAGCTCTTCGCTGGGCAGAATAAGTGTCTGAATCCTAACACCATAGCAATTTAGGTTTTAGGCAGGTACCTGTGATGAAATGTGTTCTAATCTGTCCTGTTGTACTCTATTATTCTATCACAGAGGGATTTTCTTTGGTTTTGTGGAATGAATCACACTGGCCCTCAAAATTCCACTCCCAATCAATCCAAGCTGTAAAGGAAATGGGATGTTTAATATTTATACCTCTATTACTTTTCAGGGGGGTTAAGAGAATCAAAATTAGATTTCAAAAACATCTCTTGCACAGAATTTTTTGTTAAAACAGGTTGACCTTTCAAAGAAGCAGATATATTAATAATGGGCTAGACTACAGGACATATTTTCCCATCTCCTTGAGTGTCTATATGCTATAAAGCAGAGGTATATGCACCAGTAATGCCCCCATAGTTACAGAACAATATGCAGAAACTCAGCAGACCACCAACATTTTCAGAGTAGAAAAAGCAAGTGCTACTCAGAGCAAACCCTCCTTGTGCCCATGAAGACAAACTGGCCCAGAACTAAAAGCCACAGCTGGCTTTACACTTAGCAGAATCCTCTGTCTTTGCTGCCAGTCTTCAAGCACTTGAAGTCTGGGGACTTGCTTTAATTTTTATAGAAACTTTGACAAAAATATGTAAAACCATATGCAGTTTGTGTCCAGATAAATGGATGTCATTTTTACTGTGTGCTGGCAGCTGGCATCACTACAGCAAAGTATCAAACCAGAGAGCATGAGGCTCCAATCTGACAATAAATTTTCACATATACATATAGTAGGATCATCAGTCATCATAGCATTAAATTTTCAGACATTTGTGATTTGTAAGAATGCACCAGCTAATTAAGAGGTGGTACTAGGATAGTCAGGTTATTTAAAATATTTACAATTTACTACAGGCAAGACATTTTAAAATTAAGCCACAACATTTTTCAGATTGGAAGACGTGACTTAAAAGGATTTGATCCTCTTCTTACACTTTCATTTTTTATGGATTTTACATTTTTGGAAATGGCACTATTTTTATCTGGATAAGCAAATGTATGGGTTTTTTTATTTTTCCCCTCGGCAAAAGTCACAGTCTGCAAAGGCCTGATTTTGAAGCAGATTTTTTCTCTGAAATTTTTTCAAACTGTTTTTTCCCTCTAGAGGGGTGTAAATGTTGCTCTCCTCTAGGCACACACTTTTAGAATGTTGTGTGTCAGGTGGACAAAAAATTAAGACACTAAGGGCAGACCTTGAAATACACTTAATTTGTGCAGACAAATTGGGGGTGGTGACTGCAGCTTTTCTCACTTTCCCTTCCTGCAAACCCACAAATATGCAAAAGAACACAGTGCAATGTTTTGGGTGGAGGATAGACAATCTGAAATGTGTCCCCATATGTACAAGAAGTACTTTGCAGATGTCTGAATCTTTTCTATTTACATGACAGATTGTAGAGACTCCAAAGAAGCTGTTGCTCTCATTTCCATGCAATCTTTGCAGTATTTCCTTTTTTTTTTTTTTTTTCTATTTTACTATTTATTTTTAAAACCCTTCATTAACATAACTGGGTCTTCAGCATTGTACCTGTACACTGCTGTGAGAAGACCCCACATCCTGAAGAGCTTGTGGTTGAGTCCAAGTGGGGTTAAGAATCTGAGCAGATTGTTTTAGTGGCCTGTCTCATTGCAAAGCCTTATTTCTGCTGTTGGATTTACCTTTTGTAGCACCTCTCTGAGCAAGAGAGGTATTATTCCCATTTTGTAGAAGAGGAATTGAATCATGGACATGCTTCCTTGCAGTTATGTAGGAAGTATGAAGCTAAAGAACTATTTCACCTCAGGGCTCCTGAAGCTCTTTCCCCATGGACATTTCTGCCAATCCAAATGTGAATGAGTTCCTTGATTCCAACCTCTCTCCTTTCCCCTTTTTCCCCACAAAACATGAGACATACAGCAATACCTAAAAGGATATGAGGAAAAATAGCTACAAATTTCTGGAATGGTTCAGTACTTGTGCTGGGCCCACCTATTTAACTGTGCAATGCTCTCTCTGTCTTGTCCACTCAGGCAAGCATTCTGTCTTTCCCTTTTTGTGTGTTCTCCCATTTTCTATTAAACAATATTGCCGTTAAGGTTGCTACCTCCAATACACAAACAGGCTCCTGCAACGAATAGATTTTTCAACTTGAAAGAAAAAGTTTCATTCAATTTAAAGTTTCACTTCGTTCCCAAGTATTTCTTGACTTTTTTTGGGGAAAAAAGGTAGTTTTTGTCTTTTTTTTTTTTTTTTCAATTCTCAAGCATTTCATGCCAAAGGCAGGCTACTCACTTCAGAAAAAAAAATCAAAACAATTTAAAGGATGTGGTATGTATGTGTGTGTGCACGTGTATGTATTACTTTTCAAAAATACATCAGCTGTACTTTATTTGAAGTTAGTCAGCAAATTAAACCACAAGATGTTTCAATCAGTGAATGAACATCAGAGTAATGGTGCCCAGATCTTTCATTTCTAGCTTCCCTACCCTGCTTGGCTTTCAGACCCAAATCCAAATTGCATTTTTTTCCCAGTAGCCATCCCTTAGGAGGACTCCCCTAATGCCTTCCTTAAGGCATCCTTAATGTCTAATAAGAAGGCCCTGCTCTGCTTTCTTCCCACTTAAACAACCCTCAGCAATGCCCCAAATAAAAAGTAGAAAGAGAGCATAAGGTTAAACTCTAAATTAATAGATCAAAGGATAAGAAGCCTAATTCTGAAATAAACTGACTATGGAAAAGGATTAAAATGGAGAGAGAGGATTATAGTACAATAATTGCGACAGAAGACTGTGAGTGAATTGGATGGAAAACAGGGGGTAGGCTTTATTCTGCATTTCTGAGCAAGCAAAATGAAAAGAGGATCTGAAAGATAATTAAAAATCCAAGTGGACTCAAGGAGGAGAGGAGGCTGAAAACTCACAAGAAGATACTGCAATGAATTCCCTGCTGTGCCTGCCCAAGACCCATATCAGTTTCCTTTAAAGAATATATCTACTCTTGCTTTGCATTCCAGGGAGGAACATAATAATTGGAAGAGTGCAAGATTTCAGCTAATTTCAACTTTACCACCATCTGCCACTGAATCTCCAGAGGAGAGCAAGACTCTGAGCTCTCAAGGAGGAGAGGACATGAAGAATTACTTCTAAGTTGCCTATTCAGCCACTATCAACCCTGCAACATAACAGCCCAGTGCTTCACGTTTTGAAAGTAACACATATTTCCCCAGGCTCCTCTGGGAGGCAGAGAAAGACTTGGGATATAAACATGAACATGGCATAATAGAAGGAGTTTATAGGCAATCTATAAAGCCAAATTGAGTGGTATGTTAATAATGAAAAAGTTGATAATGGATTCCAAAGGAGTGGAGATGTGGGGATAGTCTTGAAAGTGGACCAATATTAATTGCTGCAAAGCTTATTTATGTGTTTACACAACATAAGGGGAGCTCCTGCCAGCAATATCCCTAGTGAAAACCAGAATGTGCAAATAAGACAGATTTTAGGGAAAAATATGAACTGAGCATCTCTTCTATCTAAATCTTCATTTGAGGAACTGAGAGCTGAGCATGCATCAGGGTACAAAGACTGAGTACCTGCTGAGCAGTGTCATGGGAAATAACTAATGAAGTCTTGGCCATACTGAAGTCAGTGGAGTTTAGAAATATTTCAATGAGGCCAGAAGCTTGATCTTTACCTCATTGATTAAATATGCCATGTTACACTACTACAGCATTATACTGATTTTATCATTATAATCCTACAGGAAGTGCTGGTAAAGAGAGAAGTTGCATTGTTTCTTTATTTAGTTACTAAGCACTTTAACTGAGATTTTCATCAAAATGAAAAAAAAAATTAAAAATTTGGTATCTAAATCCCATTACTGTCTTTGAGAAAAGGAAAAATAAACCCAAACTGAATGGAACATTCCTCACCTCCCCCAAACCCCTTTAGTTTTAGGTTTCTTAGCAGTCATCTGCATTCTGGATGTTTATTCCTTACAAGACCTGTAATCTTCTGGCATGTTTGAATATGCACAATATGGGCATGACTATGTCTCAAGCAGAGTCTTGTTACTTTAGTTGATGCAGGCATTGATAAAAAATATACAACATTGTGCTTTGGTGCAAACTTTGTTTGCAATAAAAAAGAGGGAAAGGTAGCACTCCTAATATGTCTCTTAAATACAGCTTTCTAATAACTTGCACAATTTTGTAAAGGGAAAGCATTGTGTTATACTTTAATTTTCAAGCCTCATATTATTTAATCAGTAACCATCATTTTCATTCAAATAATGTGTATATAAAAGCCATGATTTCCCATTTCTTATCATGTTTAATAAATGGAAAAACCACTTGCTTGCCCCCAAAGAGTAATCAACACTGTGTTAATAAGCTCAGGCCTGGGAACACTTTTTCAATACGAAAAACATTACACATTATAAAATCAATAATACTGCCTGACAAATGAGGTTGTGCATAAATTTTTGACATGAAATCATACACTGAAGTCTAAATATAAATTTGGCAATGCTTTCAAAGTCTCACGCTTTATGATAGCTATTCTGGAGAGTGAGCTGTACTGAAACTAATCACATAATTTAAAGGATACATTTGCTCTACTACAGCAATAAAAATACATTACATCATGATAAAAGCCACCCTGATTCAACCTGCAGTGGAAATTTGTGAACACCGTGATGGGCTGAACCCCATGTGGGACCGACTGGCTGCTGTTTGTAAACCATGTAAATAAAACATTTAGCACCATTCTAGCAGGCCTCATTTTCACAGTGCTCCATAAATATTAACTAATTAATCCTCAGAACAGCTGGGATACAGCAGAGCATTGGAGACGAGTGAGGAACTGGTAGAAAATCACAAATTTGACAAATGTAGTCCTTTTCTCTGTTTATAATTTACCTACTGACAAACTCTGCTTATTCTGAATTTGCCTGCCATTGAAAGTGAGCTGGGAAATGCTTAATGCAGAATCAGCTTCACTCCATGGATGCCTCACTGAAATACTCACTGCCACAAACCCCAAGAACTTGTCAGACCTTCTCAGGACAATGCCTAGGCCAGTGCAGCCCAGGGAACATCCCTGAGCTGAAGCTTGGCCACTGCCACTCTAAGGGTTGAGGGAATTTATCTGTGCATGTGCAAGCTGTGCTGGCAATTATCTGATCTTTAGCCTGTTTTACTCACAGTGTAGAGGCAGCCCATGGTTCCAGAACCAGGCTGCATGCAGGTGAGCTGACTTCATCTGCACCAGCAAGCAACACAAATGTTGCCAGCAGAGGACTGGACCATTCAGGCTGTGCCTTAGCAAGAGCAAGAGGCTGCATTAATGTCACTTGATCTCTCATCCATCCTTCCACATCTGCACAATGAAGTCCTCCTAAAACCCCCTACCAGGCCATTTCTTCTGTCTTCCTCTATTGGGTTTGCATAGCAAGATTTTTATACACTTGCATTTATATTTAGGGTGGATTTTCTCATACACAATCCAATTTTCTGATGATCCTCATTTGACAATGAATCACATTTTCCAAGCCACAGGGTGAAATATTTTTCTAGCGATACTCCTGCTCCAGCATAAGGAGAAATATATTTCACAATTTCCACCTTTAGTTCAAAATTCTTGATCCCATAGGAACTTTGGTGGTTCCATAAAAGCATAAAAAATTGTATAAATTATACAGAATTTCCACCACAAACCCGAATCTATGGGATTTTTAGTATTTTATTCCTCTAGAAGACTGAGGGATCTGGATTGCTACATGTCACTATAATCTAACAAGTGACAGTTACATTAGCCTTCACTGAAAACTCAGAACACTGGCAACACCTTAAAAACTGTGCCTCTTTCTTTAATTCCTTTAATTATTTAATTTCTACAGTAGAAAAGTGGGGAGAAATGGTAGAAAAGTATAGGACTCCTAAAAAAATAGTCAAGATTGCTAAAATGAAGATAAAACAAGAGGATATGTCTTTCATTTTAATCAATTTATTACTGAAGAATAGAACACAATCAACCAATACAGTCCAGCATTGATTGTTTTCCTCTATCTTTAAAGGCTAAATAATTTTATCATTATTAAAATAATTTGCTGATGAGTTAGCAAGAACAAAAAAGTTAAATAGCATGTTTGGGAACAGCAACCTTTTGTTGTAGAAGTAGAAATACAACTTTTTCTTCACTATAATAATTCTTAAAGAATCTGAGTCCTTCAAAGATTCATAACAAAAGATAGAAATAAATGGTCTGTGATCTATGACTTGCCAGAGGAGTTTTGCAAGTGTCACTGCTGAGGTTTGTTACCCGACCCCATGAGTATAGCCCAACCCCGAAAGCAGTCTGTGCCCATTTCCCAGGGTCTTGATTAACCTCATTAGTGAAATGTAGGCCTGTGACCTGCTCTATCAGGACAATCCCAGCAGACAGGAAACATGGAATTGTAGCACTGTCAGACAAGCACTCCCCTTATTTCTGCCTTGTATTACCACAGCTCTGTTTTAGCTTCTAAAAAACCTTGCTCTGGCCTGATCCAGCCAACCCCAAGGATGATGCCTTGCAGGATGGGGTATTTTACAATGGTTCTCTCCAGATGGAGAGCACATTGTGAGAGCATACACACAAAAAAAAGGACTACTATAGATCTGTGGAAGTTCATCTCACCGGGTAGAAGATCTTATCATCATTATAATAGCTATAATACTGGATGGATACTGAAGAAATAATTTTACTAAAAACATTACTTTTAATTCAACCCAAAATACAGGTGCTAATTTAGTTCTAAGGAGTCCTTAGACACAGGAAGAGCAAAAATTGCTTCTTTGCTTAAGTGGGCAAATCACCCATAGCTCCTTTCACTCAATTGAACTTGGATAATCTCAAATACATCTGCAGTACCTGCATAAACTTCATCAGCCTCATTGCTCTGTAGCAGGTAATAGATATTTGAATCTGATAGTCATTACCATTCCCAGTCAGAAGTACTCTTTAGTGTGCCCTAAAATGGCTGATTAAAGCACTATTTCTACCTACTATTTCTCAAGTGGACTGAATAAGCAGACAGGAATATAGAAGGGGAAGTGGGGTGGAGAAAACAGATCCCAGTCTGGGATTTTGTTGTTAAAAGTGATAAATATTAATTATTTCCAATTAAGTTAAAAGACAAAAAAAATTTTGGATTGTAAGACCTCTGGGACACAAGCAATTATTATCCATCCATTTACACAACACCAGTCTGGTTTTTTATCTCTTTGGCCTTTGGGCACAATTATAATACTTAGACACAATTTATACAATTTTACTCTGAGTTATGAAAGCCTGATATCTGACACATACTGGTGATCTGCACTTCATGTTGAAAAATTGCTCCATGGGGCAATTATAACAAAAAATATCATAAGTTCAAAACTAGTCCATATACAGAAAAAGAGAGCTAACTCCAATCCATAAACTTCGACAGAAAATTAGCCCCAGGGAAGGCTAGGAGATGATGAGCTGGAGAATAAATTAAGTCCAAGGAAATTCAGATATGCAAATGAGAGAAAACAAAATAGTATGCACTAACCTGGGGAAAGTTCCCCCAAAAGAAGGCCTTTGAAACCTGTGAAAACTCAGTGCAACAAAAGACTGGGAAATTATCCTAGGGGAAACATTCTTACAATAGATGGCATAAAGCAGGATGGAAAAGTAGATGCTCCCTGGATCTCAGCAGCAAATGATGCTAGAGAAGCTAAAAAGGGACTTGCTGGAGTACTGTCAAAAGGTATCTCCTAGAGTTTTTGCTGTTTACTGCAAGAGAAAATCACTTGACCAGTGGCTCTGGAATAATCTCCAGTAGGACTGGAAGACAATGTGGAATTGAGAAGAGGTAGGCCCACAGTAGGTCCAGTTGATAGATTTGAACTTTGAAGTAAAAAAAGTGCTTTTTTGCTCATGAAACTAGACCAAAATTATTCCCTTGCTGCCTAACACCATAGCTGTTGAAATGTCTTCTTGAATTTTTTCAGATGGAAAAGAGGAAACTTTCTGGATGGATTTACTAAATAAGAGTATATCACTATTTTTCCAGCAGAGGAGTATGTGCATTTACTCAGGAGTGGTTGTTTCATTTTAAATTCACAGCTGACCTTGGCTCAAATTAACTTGCAAATGCAGACAAGTCCTAAAAGAAACACTGATGAAATGCCAAAGTAATAGAAATATCCTGTAGTCAGTTGATTCATCCAGGTCTAAAAATTTCTTAAATGCTTTTTCAAAGTTTTGGTTTGAGGCACATATGTGGTAGCGTCTGCTAAGATCAGATACTGCAATACATTCTGATTTACTTCACTGCCATGCTGCATAAACACTAGCTTGTGCTTCAAGGGTCATGGCGTGACAGGTTACAAAATGTCTGTGAAGGGTTTCAGATGCTACAGGTAAAACCTTGGTTAGTAAGAAGGGATGTACTGAGGGGAAGCCACAGTACCAGTGGTGACTACCAAATGCTGATGGAGGCTACAAAAGAACATGTGCTTTTGGGGGCAAAAGGGGAAAAAGTGCTACTCAGGGATGGTTTTGATGGAAATCACAGTATGAAGATTTGGGAGAGTCAGTAAAATAAAAGAAAACCTAATAACAGTCTGTAACATTCTCTCCTGGGGAAAGATGGAAAACAGTTTGACATATTGGGGCTTCATGAAGAGTGAGAAATGTTTTTAAGAAGGTGTGTAGTAAGAAAAAAGTACATAACTGCCCTAAGTGAGTTTCTGTTTCTCAGGGATCTGCATTAGAAAGCCATCCAGTCTGTATAAGAAATTGTCATCCAAGCCCCAGCTGGGTTTTTCAACACAAAAATGTTCCTGTACCTTATTTCACCCTAAATTTTCAACATATTTTTCAAAACCAATAACAATTAACTGCTGGAATGGCAACACAGGAGTCTCTTGCTTATATACTTGAGAATTAGATTAACTCACTTAACCAGACTGTGATGGATTAATTAACCACAGATTAACTACTGATTAACCTTCTGGCCTTTTCAAAGATGATGTGCTCTGAGATAATCTTTAACTTCTTATAGCCAGCATTCTTTGCAAGGAAAGATCAAGAGTAATAGCAAATTTCTTTATTAAACTGAATGGTCTAGATGAAGTGAAGATGTGCACACCTAGCTAGTGAAGTGTGCACACCTAGCTAGGGAGATAGGCCACATTTTTAACTGCATTTTTTGGCCTACTAAAGGTTATTACATTTACCTTCTTCTTTCTCTAAAGTTTTGACCGTTAAACATACAAAAATAGTATTACTGTAAACGCTTTCTTCTTAGCTGTTGGACTTCACAGCTGGTCTTAGACAGGATTTGTGTTCAGTTCATCAAACATTCACAGATTCACTGGAAAAGTGAACTGTGCTCCTCACCAGTAAAATTTGCTTTGATCATTTGTAAACTTCATCAGTGATAATCTTGTACTTCTTCCAAGATGTTGGAAAAGTGTTGAATTACATGAGGTTGAGGACCAAATATTCTGAAAAATTCTACCATAGGATGACAGTGCATTTACAATTAGATCATATCATCCATCAGTAAGAAAAGGTTACAATCCATTTAATGTGTGTCATGTGCATTTTATATCTTTCTTAATGAAAGCATTATGCACTATCAAGTCAAATAGCTTGCAGAGTATGGCACATCAATACAATTACTTTAAAAAATAGCTTGTAATCTAAAAAAAAATCAGCTTAGGTTGACAGGATCTATTTTCCATAAACTTATGTTGATTGGCATTAATTCCATCCTTCAGCTCTTTCCTAACTGAGCCCTATATCAGATGTTCCCTTATTTCACCAAGGATCCATGTCAGCCTGACAGGACTATAATTATTTGGGTTGTCCCATTTACCATTTTTAAATATTACCACAATATTAGTTTTATGCTGGTCTCAATTAAATGCCCTTACTCCTGCATATGTGTATCTAGCTCTCTCAATATCTGGCTTCCATCACAATGATCTGACATTCTAGCAGATAATGCAAATCCAGAAATTCACATTGAAAATGACAGAAGTAGATCAAACTAAAGAGTTGTCTCATATAAAAAAGTCTCATCTCTCACTCAAATAAAAAAGTCTCATCACTCTTGAAAGAACTTTATCCTCTCTCTCAATGCTCCCTTCTTCATACAAGTGGGAAAGGCTGAGAAAAGCTGTGCTCCTTGTAAGTTGGCCAGGCCATAGCCTCTGAGGAGAAGCTGACTGAAAACAGCAAAACACCAGAGACAGCCCTGAGTCACATTGATTAATGTACTCCTGGAAGGCACCCAGTGAGGAGGAAGGCACACAAACCCAGCTAGAATAGAAAAATCTGGCTCTGTCTGATTTATGTGACAGGAGACAAAGTGCTTGGTATTTAGCAGGAAGGTAGAAAGTTGCAGCTGTGTATGACAGAGTCAAAAGTCTAGATTCAGGTGCCCTACATTTCAACCAAGGACCAGCCCCTGCTGCTCCCTATTGACAATGTGCCTCTGAAGGTCTGCAGCCAGACAATAGGAAATACTATGAATGGGGACAGAGATAGAATTTAGGCCACATTAATTTCTCTCAAAGAGCTGACATGTGTATAAGAAAGAGGGAGTTAGGCTAAAGAGCAAATATAATAAATTTTTATTTTTAAAATTCCAAAGACAGTGGTCAGTTACTGGTTGTGGGACCTCCATCCTTGGAAATGTTCAATCCTCAGCTGGAAGCAGTCCTGCAAAACCAGATGTAACACTACAGTGAGCCATGATTTGAGCAGGAGTTTGACTTAGACAACTCCCTGAAAACATGTCAGGAAAGGCTGAGAAAATTTGGCTTGTTCAGCCTGGAGAAGAGAAGGCTCCAGGGAGACCTTATGAAGTCTTTCAGTACCTGAAGAGGACTACAAAAGAGCTGGAGAGGGACTTTTTATAAGGGCATACAGAGACAGGATAAGGGGTAATGACTTTGAGAAGAGTAGTTTTAGATTAGCTATTAGGAATAAATTCTTTACTGTGAGAGTGGTGAGGCACTGGCATCAGTTGCCAGAGAAGCTCTGGATGCCCCACACCACACACTGGAAGCATTCAAGGCCAGGTTGGATGGGGCTGTGAGCAACCTGGTCTAGTGGGAAGAGTCCGTGTCCATGGCAGGGGGCTAGAACTAAGGTTAAGGTCTCTTCCAACCCAAGACATTCTATGATTCTGAGATTAAAAAAACTAAATTCTTCTTCAGAACTTATTTTAGAGTCTACATTATAAATGGAGCAGAGAGCAGAAGTTTGAATAAAACTTCAGTAAGAACTTCAGTAAGATAGAACAAGGTTATTAAAACTAAGACACAGAATTATAAGGATAGACATAACTAATTTTTTCTCTATCTGATTTTTACTCTTTTCTAAAGAAACCCAAGGAAAAGTGCCAGTAACAGCATTGGTTTGAAGCAACAAAACCATCAGGTCTGTGTTAACTACTTTGGATGCAGTAAGCACAGAAAAAGTCCAGACAAGCAGAGGGAAAAAATCTTCAGCTGCACTTCAGATAGCTTTGGAAGTGAAGCAGCTAGACCCATTTATGAGAATTACTTATTTCCAAAATATTTGCCAGATTTTCAAAATCCTTTTGCTTTAGCTCAAAACCTAAATTCCAATTGAGCAGGCTAAATAAAATAAGAAAGCATATAGAAAAAATTTGCATAATTTTGTATAATATTCCTTCTGTGTTTCTGTCAAGAATCTGATATAGTCCACTTTCAGAAGTAGTATGCTAGACTAAAACACTTTAATCCCCTATGCCAGTCTTTGTAATTCTTAGCCAGTCTCAGAAAAATGCTAGTTATTAGACAGAATTTGAATGAAAATGTAAATAGCTACATAAGACATATTATAATGTAATTTTAGGGTCTTAATAATGTTTTCTCATTTACTGTCAGAAATCAGGAGTTTACCAAGCAATGCAAGTGCTCCTTAGCTGTACTCAGCCTTCTTTAAGTACATATTGCAAGATTCCAAAAAGTAAAACTATTTTTGATGCAAAAATCAATTTAATGAGCAAAAGACATTAATTTTTTACATTTTTTTTATTAATTCTACAATTTTCCAGCTTTTGATTAAAATGGGACAAGTTAGCTTGCTACAGAAGTTGATCATAGCACAGAATCATTTACACTGAAAAAGATCTTTAAATTCTGTATGTACAACCATTAACCACTGCTAAATCATATCCATAAGCACCACATCTTCAAAACTACACTTCAAAAAATACCAGGCTCTGTCCAGTTAAATTTTGAGTTTTCTAAAGATTTTTCAAGATTTATATTGCTTGGTACATTCAGCAAGATGTACTGAATCAATTCACAGTAAATATCTAAAGTTAAAAAGAAAATAAATTCACACAGAAGGCTGAAATCAAGAAGCATGTGTGTATGAAAGCTAGAACATTTGTTCTGACAAAACAGGTTGCTCTAAAAAACACCAAAAAACAAGGAGATATTTCTTTTTTACTCAGTCATAGTAACTCAAAAGTTAATTGAACTCTGAAGGTAAATCAGAAGTTATTGAATTCTTCACAACATATAATAATTTAACAGAAATAACATGGAACCTTACAGGCATTACTAGGCATGAGAAGTCTTAATTTTATCCAAAGTGATCATGACACAGGAACAGTTTCCAGGTTCTGGATCCAGGTTTCATACCCTAGCAAAAAGAGAAAGAAATTAAGAATTTAAATTCTACCTCTTGCTGTGCCAATTGATGTGCATGCAAAAAGAGGACTTCCTTCTCCACTCCATTCCCACAACTCAAAAGCTAAATTTTAGACATCTCAGTATCTGTGTCCCAATGCCCAAGTCCCTTCCTGTATCCTGCCTGCAAAATATTCCTGTTACATGGTAGTATTTTGAAAGGGGTGACAGCAGTACCAATCCAGCTGAGACAGAAGCAAAGGGATGGCTTCTGCAATTTTGTCACAAAATCCAGTGGTAACCAGTTGATCAACACTTCTAACTGTTGTTTTATTTGGTCTTGAAAATAACATCAACATACATACTTTGATGTTGCACTGTTTATATTCTTGAGTATTTTGATGTGCATCCAGTTATTCTAGGCCAATTCTGACAACACAAATTTGAGTCAGGAATGTTCAACATAACATCAAAGTTGGTAGGCTTAATGCACACTGAAGTTCTTCAACTTTGCTCTCAGTAATTGGGACAAAAGAACCCAGGTAATCCTCATGTAACATCAAAGCTGCAGATCCTAAGTGAATGAAACAATAGAAGCTTCGTTTTGTTTCTCCCATTTGTGAAGTTTCCTGGGTGCTTGTTGTTCTTCAGTTATTTCCTCTTTTGTTTAAAAAAATAGAGCTAAAAATCACCTATTAGTTCTAAGTTCTCTTAGTAGAATATTTTGCCTTATCTTCATCATAACAAGCATAGTAATGACAAAGGGATGTCTTCCAAAGCAAAAAAAAAAAAAAAAAACACACTGTGAACTGACTGAGAAAAAGAATTAGGGGCCTTGTAAGAAATCTTGAAAGTATAAGTTATCTGCAGACAGACAGTTGGAAAGAGAAAAAGAGAGAAAGATGTGTCAATGTATTTGAACTTGAGAATCCAGAAAAGATTAAGACCTTACTGTGAGGGGATATCAGGATTGGGGAGCAGCAGTAAAAAGACATGAAAATTTTGTAAGACAAGAGATCTGCATCTGTTCATGTTCACTAAGTGTTCTCATTTTCCATCTGGCATTACTTCCATTTTTTTTCCTTTTTTTATCACTTTTTTATTGCCCTGCAGCAGTGAATTGTACATAGGTTAAACCAGGGTGAATCAAAATCTCTAGAGGAAAGCTTGAATTACTTCACCTGTTTTGGTGCTACAGAAAGAACTTCCAGAATAACCTCATGGATAATGTTCAGGACATGTTAAGCAGAGAATGACAGCAGTATTGTGACTAGAAAGTGGAATTCATCAGTCATAAATAAAATCAGAAAAAGAAGTACATAAAATCCATACCACATCACCATTAAAAGTAAAGTTGTCCAAAATTTCACATTAAATTTCCTTTTTCAAAGCTATATAAATATCAGCTATCATGTTGACATAATCTGTGCTATTCTATATGCATACTAATTTACATTCAAAATTAAATTAATAGTGAGAATGAGACTAGCACAAGTACATATATCTTTCATCAACATATAAATCCTCATGGCAACCCTTCTTTGAAATGCTCATCATCCTTTGGGATGAAGAAAAATAATTTAAACTGGGAAGGACTATATCCTGTGTCTGATGTGCTTCTTGACATTTCTGTGGAAAACAAGTCTGAACTTTACCAGAGAATATGTCAAAACTAATTTTTTTAAAAATAAATAACTTATTTTTCATATAATCATAAAGAATCTCTGCAATTATAACAGTAAGAGACTGTATTCCCTCTTTGGTGACTGCTTCTGCTCTTTTCCAGTTTTCCACATCAAAGTCATGATGTCATGAAGCGGCTAAATATGATCAAGTCTGCAGAAAGTCGTGGTTTTCTCTCTGAAGGCTGTATAAAGCTGAACAGGATTGAAAACTGAAACTAAGAACAGAAAACATGACTGCCTTAGTCCCCTCTCAGCTGGCACCCAAGTAAGTGCTCCTGTGAGTGCTGAGAGATCTGTTTTCAGACCAGGAAGGAAAGGATGGACAGTAGAGGCAGAGAAAGGGAATACTAGGATTTGGGGACAGGATGGACCAGCCAAACAAGGAAGCTGAAATAAGGAGAAGAGAAGAAAACTTCTGGCCAAGAATGATCATGCAAGGAGACCAGCACTGAATAACACTGAAGGCAGAAAAGACAAACCAGAATCTGATGAAGGAAAAATGAGTGAGGGATCAGTTTGGCTGGAGGGTTCTTTGGTTGGTGCAAAAAGCCAAGAGGCTGAAGCCTAACGCTCCTAAGAAAAGAGTCTTTGCCTAGAAAACAATGTTAATTGGAACAACAAAAAGGACAAAAGGAAAACTGAAAGAGGAACACGACGTTTTAAGGACAGCTTTGGAAGAGTTCGACAGGGAGCATACAGGTAGCAAACATAGCCTGGCATGTAGCTGCTGCTGTGCACCTGAAGGTCACAATTCTGGTTGTCCACATCAGAAACATGCCCTGAATATGGGCTCAGGTCAGCTGTCACTGTAACCCACTGCCCACTGCCAACTTCCACTGCCAAAGGGGCAAAACCAGTTCCTTAATGTAGTTCAGAGCCTGAACATAGGTTAACACACCAGTGTTGTTAACAACTCAGGGTCCAGGACAGCAGGGTTAAAGAGGGACTGATGGAGCTTGGGAGGACAAACTATGAAAAGCTGGTCTTATTAATGGTTCCACTTAGAAAGAAGAGAAAGTCTACAGGATCCAGCCCTGCTATAAAGCAGATATGTCCCACCATGGTGCCCGCTTGCCTCATTTCCTGCTGCTCTCAGGTACCCACCTCTCATGGAACCTTTGCCTTGCTCGAGACTAAGAATGGACAGGGCCCAGACCACGCCTGTTTGATTTCTGGTCATTGCCTTGTATGGCCTGTGGCAATGCCTTCTGCAGGCTTGACTTCACAAACAAAGCAGTGGTCTTTCTAAAGAGTTCAGGATATTCTTTGGTAATATGAGATAAGATACCAAGATACACCATTAAAGATCCCAGTTTATCATTTTTATCCTTACACAAGAAGATTGCCATAAAAAGTAAACAAATAAGGGCAGGAAAGACCTGCTGCAAACTACATACAATTCTCAGTCACTGGAGACACAATAAGGTCAGTTAAACAGGCCTTAATCTCCCTTGGGGGTCAGTATAATGCAAGCAATAAAGTCCACTGACAGCATTTTGTGACTGAGGTGCATCTGGCCTGAAGGATTTTGCATCTTTACCTCTCCAAAAGATAAAACCTAAGCTTAAAGTGAGCATATATAGATGTTTGCAGTATGCAACCACTGTTATCATGGACACCGAGGACCCTTATCGCTCTCTTGTTCATGCATATTCTGTAGACATCCCAGGAAAGTTGTGGAAGTAAGTAAAACTGCTTGAGACACTCTTCTGTTCATACCATACAAAAATATGAGTCCTCTGATACTGAGAAGCATCTCATGCACAGTCTTCAATGCATAATATGCACTCCTAATAATTTAGTAAGTAGAACTTTGATACAAAACAGTTAAAACCAAAGCAGAACACTTTTTTAAAAAACATACCGTATTATTTAATACATAAAGAAACTCTATTAATTGAACGTTATCAAAAATTGCTAAAAAAATATACCATTTTTCACTCTATTCCATAATTTTCCCCCACAGTGTGTCAAATCAGGTAAAAAAAATTACATCCTGGGCATTGCACTTTTTTTTTGTGTACACTTCCCAGTATTTTAGAGAAATACTGGAGTATTTTATGCCTTATTGTGTCTCAGTTTGCATTTCCTTAACTAATCCTAGCATTCACACTTGTATTTATAATAAATCAGTTTATATATCCCTAGTTAATATTTGCTTAGGGCTTATGTTGATTTCACAATACATGCAATTTTCTGGCTCCATCTTTATCTTCAAGGATTAGATTGAATTGAGCAGCCATGTAGTAATTTAGTTTTATCTTGTGCCTTACAGTTTTATGTTCTTGTAATAGCACTTCTCTATCTTATTTAATTAAATATATCTTATTTCACAATGACAACATTTTTATTTTTTAGTTTATTTGCTAAACAGCTGCCATTGTGGCAAGAATTTGTGGTGAGAGAACATTTAGAGACATTTAGAACAGAAAATATCAAATATAGAGGGGAGGAAAGGATTTGAATTTGGCATAAATGCACTCTCGGATTAAATTTGAATTGCTTTGGATTCACTAGCTGGAATATGGAGCTAAATAGCTGTATTTGGATTACTTTTCTGCTTGTGTTTGCAGGGAGGTATTTGATTTTGGGGTTTTGTTTTGTTTGGGGGTTTTTGTTTGTTTTGCCGTGTTTGTTGTTTTGAGGTTTCTTTTAATAGAGGAAGCACTTTTTGAAAACGAATGTAGCTAAATCTTTGCCAAATTACACTGAAAGATTTTCATGACTTTTTTTTTTTTTTTTTTTTTTTTGCCTTTGGCTTCGCTTACATGAAAATAGCAGGTAAAAGCTAATTATTTGTTCAACTCCATCATTTTAGCACTACCAGGTTAATTTTGATGCTGATGCGGGCAAGGCTAATTGACAGCCTATCCACAATAAAAACAAATGGGTCTGAACACAAGGACTCCGAGTTTTTTCCGTCTTCTTAGCTTAAATGGGCTAAATGGTTCTGATAAAACCAAATGTTGTGCAGGTGCATTGAGTCCCTGTTGCAGAGGATGTTAAATGGGTTTGATCCTAAATTGACTAGTATCTACAAAGTGGATGTATTTTACTCACAGCACTGGCAGCTTCTCTGGTAGAGAGTCTGGCACAGCACAGAGTAAGCATGCCTAGCTCAAAGTCTTTTTTTTTGGTCTGCAGCTGTGTGTGCTTATCTCCATTCTTAACAGAAACCACCAAGTAAAACATATTAAATTTCTAAAAGAATGGTTTAGGTTTACCCCATCAGTCTGTCTCCATTTTTTTGTCTTTTCTTCTTGGGAGATTATTCTTAAAAAGCTTTTTATGGCTGGAAACCCCCTTTTGATAACTCCTCCTCTTGATAAACCTCAGGTTGTCTTTTCCTTTGCACTCCTCATACAGCACGTACACTCTCTCTGCCCTCAAATGCCTGCCAATGGCTTTCAAGGATAAAACCTTTTCTCAGCACCAGGCATCTGCACCTGTGTGCTCCTATCAATTCCCTTATATATCCCACCAGTGTAAATTCAACTTACAGATCCCAGGAGTCAACTGATTTTTGCAGGTTTTGGAAATTTTCTCTGATGCCAGTCAGAAGTAGGTTACCTCAGCTTCATTTTGCTATTCAATTGGCACAAAGTAACTGTAATCTCTGACTTTACAGCACCAGCTGCACTCCAGCACCACTGCCCAGGTTGTGTAAAAGCCTATCCCCATACAGATCAGCCCAGCTGTTATGCAGGAAAGGAGTCTGATCATGGAGCACATCACAGAATCACAGAATATGCTGAATTGGAAGGGACAACCAGGATCATCCTGTCCAACTCCTGGCCCTGCATAGCACTATCCCCAAGCATCCCATCACACCTGACAGCACTGTCCAAACACTTCCTGAGCTGTCAGGCTTGGTGCTGTGACCACTGCTCTGGGGATCCTGTTCCAGTGTCCAATTACCTTGAGGGTCAAGAACCTTTTTCCAACATCCAACCTAAACCACCCCTGACACAACTTCAGGCCATTCCCTTGGGTCCTGTCACTGGTCACTGCCACAAAGCAAAGATCATTGCCTGCCCCTCCTCTTCCCCTCACAAGGAAGTTGTAACTGTAGTGAGGTCTTGCCTCAGTTTCCTTTTCTCCAGGCTGAAAAGACCAATGACCTCAGCTGCTCCTCAAAAGGCTTCTCTGCAAGACACTTCACCATCTTTTTGTCCTCCTTTGGATGCCCTCTGTTTAATTGTGGTGCTCAAAACTGCCCCAGCACTGGAGGTGAGGCTGCCCCAGTGCAGAGCAGAGTGGGACAATCCCCTGCCTTGCCTGGCTGGTGAGGCTGGGCCTGGTGCCCCCCAGGACAGGGATGGCCCTCCTGGCAGCCAGGGCGCTGCTGGCTCGTGTTCAACTGGCCAACAACCAGGAGAACCAGGTCCCTCTGTTCCAACACAGGCCAGTTATACTCAAACCATTCCTGCCTGAAAGATCCCTGACTTAATATAAAATGCTTTAAATTACTTGTTTACAGTAACATAAGCACATGATAGTGAAGACACTGCAGAAGTCTAAAAATATAGGGAAATATAGAAAAGGTGAGCAAGAAAAGGTATTTTACTATGAGTTCTTGACATGAGCCAAAGAACGCTGAGACTCAGAGGCTTTGTGTTTAAAACAAATCAGTTTTTTCTACATTAAATACATAGTTAAGCTGTAAAACTCTTTGTCATAGCAAGGCAATACTTTCTCACAAGGTTTTCAGAAAAAAAAAAAAATACTGGATCTGATTATAGGAAATATGCAAATAATTTTGGAAATTGCAAGCACATTTTGTGTTGGGTTATACTTTATCCAAATTTATCTTATACCATAGAAAAAGAAGAAATACAAGAAGAAATGAGGATATGTGGTGCAGGTAACACTTGGTTTCCATGTAAGGGGCAATGCAAACACTATAAGTTTTGGAATAATTCATTTTTACAATACAGTGCAGGCTGGGACATGCCCTAAAAAGAATGATTATAAATTTGGTATGGGAACATTGGAAAAGGTCAAAAATTTAATGCAGAGTATATGCTTTTCATAGTTTCCTACTTTAATGGTTGACTCTGTAATGCTTTCAAAGATATATGTAATGCCTGGTTTTTAACAGCTAAGTATTTTGTCATTGTTGAACCATGGTAAGCTTACTTGGCTGATGCTTTGGACTTGTTTTTAAGACTAAAATGTTTAGGAGCAGAATATGTTTTCTTTTGGGTTCCCACTTATTCAAAGCAATGCCCAACAGCAATACAATCACAATATTATTGTGTCTAACAGTAATCATATGCAGTCATTTCCAATCACAGAGGCTACATGTAGAAGCAGCTACAGACTGTTGGAAATGTGAGGAAATGTCAAACCATATTAAGCTGGCTGGAAAGAAAAAGGAAGAAGTTCACAGCTTGATGAGGAAAATTAAAACCTTGCTGAACCACACTGAACACCTGAAAATATCAAAGAACAAAAGATAAATGGGGAAAAGCCGGAAAAAGTTATGAAATGTAAAAAGGAATAAGGTTCAGTAGAGTAATAAATTATATGTAATAGCAAAGAAAGCTAAAATAAACATTCTATAACTATCAGAATCTCATGGCCTGGAGGAAGCTGCCAATAGGACTCTAACTGGAACCTAGAATATTGTGTTCACTTTCAAATAACTTGAGTTTGAGCTAGACCATGAAAGGCCAGAGGGATTGGGGGTTGCAGTCTCATCCCTACAATAGATTTCTCTGGTACATTATACAGATTCCAGAGAGTGGTTTAGACAGTCCATTATTCCAGTTGCAGCAAAGGGCTTGTATGTTGGTTTTGCATGGCCTGGTTTTTAGTAGCAGGGCTGCTGTGAGAAGCTGCTGGAAGCTTCCACCACATTCAGCAGAGCCAATTCGTGATGGCTCTGAAGATGGACCTGCTGCTGGCCAACACTGGGCCAATGAGAGAGGTTGGTAATGCCTATGTGATGACAAATTTAAGAAGAAAATCAAAAAAAGGCAGGGAATCAGTTTGTCTTGCTAGTCAGAGAAGAGGAGGAGGTGAGACTATGTGAAGGAAACAATGTGGTGACACCAAGGTCAGTGGAGAAGGAGGGGCAGGAGGTGCTCCAGGTGTCAGAGCCAAGATTCCTCTGCAGACTGTGGTGATGCCCATGGTGAAGGAGCTGTGCCCCTGCAGCCCATGGGTCCATGAGGAGCCAGGGGTCCATGAGGAATGCAGAGATCCACCCACAGCTCATAGGGATCCACAGGGGATGCAGAGATCCACCGGCAGCCCATGGCGGAGGTGCCCACACCAGAGTGGGTGGAGGCCTGGAGGAGGCTGTGATCCAGTGGGAGACCCAGTGGGAGACCCAGTGGAGAGAGAGCCCTGCTCCAGGCGGGAGCAGCCTGTCCTTGGAGGACTGCCCCTGTGAAAGGAGAGACCCAAGCCACAGCAGCTTTGGGAGGAGTGTCTGCCCCTGGGAGGGGCTCACACTGCAGCAGGTGCGGAAGGGCTGCTGCTCATGAGAGGCTGCTGCTGCTCCATGCTGGAGAAGTTCATGGAGAACTATCTCCCATGGGAGGGACCCATGGCATCATGGGGAAGAACTCCTCTCTCAGAGAAGCAGAAGAAAATCTCAGGTGACAAACTGACCCAAAAACCCAATGCTCTGTCTCCCTGAACTGTTGATGGGAAGGAGGGAGAGGTTGAAAGAAAAAAGATGTTTTGAAGGACTTATTTTACTTTTCCTTATCCTCCTTTGATTCTGTTAGTAATAAATTCACTTTGTACTGCTAAGTTGAGTCTGTTTTGCTCTTGGCGTCTTTTCTCCCCATCCTTATCTCAACTCATAAACCCTTCATTTACTTTTTTTTCTCTCCTCTGTCTAGCTGTGGCACAGGAGGGTAGCAAGCACCTTTGTGGTGCCCGGCATTTGGCCAGTGTTGAACCACAACATATCAAATTATGGATTTTTATGTCAAGTATTGCTTGGTTGTCTCTGTGCAAGGGGCCTGTGCCTTGCAGCCTTAGCTACTGGGAAGTCTGAGCCAGACACCCAATTTGTAAAGAAGGCGCTGTAACACAGGCAGAAGTCCAGCCGTGATTATCTAGGATAGACAGTTCATGTTCAGACCTTTTGCAGAAAGAAATCAATTTCCTTCTGGGTCACAGGTGAGCTCTGTATTGCACTGCCTTGGGTAGCTGCCCTTGGCTGGACACCAGGAGCCCAGATACTGGAACAGATAAATACAAAATCTGTGCTAACTGGCATCCACACAACTTTATAGCTCAGGGCTTTGGAAGAAGGTTTGGAATAGGCCCTAGAGCACTTTGCCCGGCTCAGGACTGCTGTAGCAGACCGTGTTCACTGTGGTTCATGCTGACCATGGGAACCAGAGGACACCTACAGAGCTGGATATTCTAAATGTAATTGTGGTGCTTTCACCCAGGCTGGAAATGGCATGTCACTTCCACCTATTCTAAGATCTTTTAAACCATTATCATCTTTATGCCATTATGAGTCTTTGAGAAATTCAGGCTCCCCAAAGCTAGTGTGAAGATAAGGTCAAAATGTCTCCCAAAAAGAGGAGGGTGTTCTACATCTATCTGAAAAGATGAACAGAGAAAAAAAAATGGAAGTGAAACATTTAATTTAGACAATATTCTTAACATTTAGAAAGAGGAAACAGCTAACCATCAGGGAAAACTTACTGCTTGTGAGAGATATGAAAGTGACTCCAAAGGAAACATCTGGGATGGTAAAAAATGATTGAAGAAAAAAGTGAGAAATATATTTCATAGAACAATTCTCCAGTTGCAGGGCAATGAACTGGATGACCTAATAGCTCTTTTCCATTCCTTACATCTATGATTCTGTGATTCTAAATATATATTCAGAATTCTACAAGAGGCAGTGAGACAGAAGAGACATTGAAGAACATAAGTGGAAAGTTAGTGACAGATGAGTCTGATTCTGCTGCAGGCCTAAATGAATTCCTCACCTCATTATTCACTGGGGGGAAGTGGGGAGAAAAATTTTAAAAAATAGGTATGTAGCATCTCTGTGACTAAGAGACATTCTCCTGGAGGGGAAAGTGAAATGTTAAAAGGCTTTGCTATTGCGCTGGAGAAGATAATAAGGCAATTAGGACTGTTACATTTGACAAAGCACCAGGCTCAGATGAATTGTGTCCCAGAATCCTGAAGGAAGTAACAAAGGAAATAAGAAAGCCTTCAGCAAAGGTTTTTGACAGGCCACTAAGGAGTGCAGTCATACCCAAGGACTTAAGGGGTACTAAAGCTATCCCCAGATTCAAGAAAGAATCAAGGGAAGATTCAGGGGACAAGTCCTCTAAGTCTAATTTCAGCTGAGAGAAAGGTATTGGAAATATTTCTAAGGGACCGTGTTGAAGTAATTTTAATGTATAATTTAATAGAGGTAACAGGAAATCATGAGAAATTTGCATGACATTTTAGCATGTTATGGGAGTTGTAGACCACAGTGAATAGATTGATCTCGTTTATACAGCTGTCAAGGTGGTAAAAAAGGGAAGAGAAACCCTATATAAACTATAGTATGACGAGCTGGGATTAAACATTTTGAATTCAGCTGGACATTACCTTAAAATTTGCCAAAGTAGATCTACTTTAGAAGTGTATCATTGAAGAAAAACATATAAAAGCTAAAAGGGAGAGACACAGTGATGCATCCTAGTGGTTAAAGACATTTGAAGAGCTTGGCTACTGTAGTTACAACCACACTGCAGACTCGTGCAGATGGATTAAACCATAATAGCTCTAAACTAGCTAAGCTAAGTACCTGCTGCAGCCAGGCAGCACCAAGCTGGACTCAGGCTGCAAAGCCTGACTGACATCCAGGTAAATACCTCAGCATGATCCTCCTACAATCAACTGATATCACAACCGCATTACCCTGCCAGGATTAACCAGTTTAAAGCTAGCTGAGGTGAGGCTGTAAAAGCAGTGGTATCTGTAGACATGTTCCTAAACTACCAGTCCCCAATCTTTTCAATTTGGTGAATCCTGGTGAAGCTTAAAAAAAATTCCAAGCTTACTTAAATCCTTCTTTGTATATAGAAGTAAACTTGTAAAACAAAAATCATGAGACCTGTATTCTCAAAATTTAAATAAGGCATTGAGACACACTGAATCCTCAGTCTACCAGCTCTAGCCTGTCATTATCTGTAGACTGTGACTGTGTCCACACTTCTTCAGGAAATTGTCTTCTCTTTGTCTTCAGCCTTTAGCACCATTATTTGTCTCTCAACACTTTTCCTTTCCCACTCCCAGTTTTCCCTTCAGTAATCCCTTGAAAACCTACATTTAATGCCAGACCAAATCTGTAACCATGGACAAGTCATAAAAATTCAGAACTCTGAACATTCAAATCTATTATTCCTTTGTTACAATGTGTTAAAAACTTCCACATATGGAACATAATCTTTTTTTTTCCTCTTGCTAGACTTTCATCGTTAGTGGCATCAAGTAGCGTGTAGTATTTTAAAAACTGGCAAGAGGGATCACAAAGAAAATAGTGCTTAACTTAGCTTAAAGAGATCAACTTAAAGAGCTTGATCCACTGATGGCAGTAGGACCTGTGCCTTTCCAATGAAGAGAGGATGCCAGGTTGGATAAAAGTGGGCAAAAATCATTCTTTCTGACATCACTCCTTATTCTAACCTTCTTTGCCTCCACAAAATGGGATATCCTGCTTCGATAGCTTAAAAAGCCAAGATTTTTTGTGTGACATGACTTCAATTTCACTTTACAAATTGTACATACTGCCATAAGGTAAAAATCTGCAAGTTAGAAATTGCAGTGCTATTAACAAAGACTTTTGCGTTAAGTTGTTCAGGATATTTTCTCCTCTTTGAATCTTTAAGGGCTTTTTCAGTACATTTCAGTTCATTGCAGTACCACCCTTCTTCCCTTACCTCCAACTCCCACATTTGTTCCCAGTTGTTTGCTCTTTACTTGGTTTTCAAGTAAGTGCCAGACATTTTAGCAGAGGGCTGACTCTAGGACTGCAAAAAAACCCTTTATTTTATTTATATGACTGTAAACACCTGTTCCAGATGGACAAGATACACGATTTTTTGGGATTTAGCTTTTGTGGCACTTTGCCCTGAACAGAGCAGAATATTTCTAAGAGCTGTCTGAGCTGTATCTTTTCATCCAGCACACACAAAAGGCCACCACCTGAAGGTAAAACTGAAGTCAACAGGGCCCCACTGGTGTGACTAAAAGCTTCATTTGGCCCAAGATTCTTTCATATTCACAGGGACAGGTTCTGCCTGTAGATGCATACATGCCAATGTCAATGAAAATAAATGAAGCTGTGTAGGGGAAAAAAAAATAAAAAAACCACACACACAAACACACAGACACACATACCAAAAAAACCAAACAAATAAAAACAAATGAAAAAAACAAAAAAAAAACAAACCAAAAAAAACCAAAAAACCCACATAAAAAGCCAGAGAGACAGAGACATATCCTAGTTCTCTTGTGAGTTTACAGCTTTATAGAGCAACCTGTGCCTTAGGATTAAAAAGATATAATATGTAGCATGCAGAGGGATGACTAGGGGGCATGAAACCATCTGCAAATGTTTGAAAGACGTTTGCGTTCCCCTTAGGCATGAAAGAAATTACTTCCTCTGTTGCCAGAAAAAAAATCCAAGAAATAGTGGGTCAAAGTTAAAAAAGGGAAACTTAAAATAAATTTCAGGGAGCTGTTACTGGCAATGAGGGTATCTGTATAATTTTTAAAGCAAGAGCAAAATCCCAGGCAGTGGACAATGCCATACTTAAATCTTTTTTCTGTTGCCACCAGCTAACCTTGACTTCTTTTTTCTTATTTTCTTCTCTGGGAAGAGAGTTAGGAACCACAGAAAAAAAGATTTTGTGTTCAGTTTTCCTGGGAATTGTCTAATGTGAAATAAGCATCCTAAAAACCCAGAACAAGCTCCATGTATTTCCTTCAGTTGATGTCCTTTAGCTTCACTCTCATATTCTTGACTGCTCAAGGAATGACAGTCATCAAGACCAGGAAGGTTTTGGACACACTGGGAGAGGTCAACTAAAGAAAGTCCTTGCATATTAATTATGAAAGTAAAATAAATTGATATGTAGAAAGCAAAGGACAGAGAAGAAAACCCTGCAAGTAAAGTTAAAAACTTTCAAAAGCCAAAAGGCAGTGGTGGATGCCTCAGTGGTCACACTGAAGGTGTTTTGCACGGGTGTCAGAAAACAAGTTGTGTGTATGGTAAAGGCAGCTTGTGGCTTGAGGGACAAGAATGACAAATGAAGGCGTAGAGTCAAAAAGTAAGTAAGTTAAGAAGATCCAAAGCAAAATAAGTTTTCCAGATCAAACCACAGTTCAGAAATAACAGGACAGAATTTCCCTGCTCAGATAAGCAGGGAAATTCAGATTGCTAGAGCTGCGCTACTGACTGCATTGGTTTAATAGCAAAGGCCAAGAGATTCCAAAAGACACTGAGATTTAAAAAATAAAAAAATTTTTAAAACCCAAATGAATAGAAACCAAACAAAAAAAAAAAAACATACCCAACTCCAAACAAATTAACAAACAATACATCACAAAACAACAACCCAAAACTCCCATGTTACTGGAAGACTACATTTGCAATTATCATAAACATCTTTCTGGAGCCAGAAACCCAGATGACAGTAAGCATTCCCATGTGCTTTCAGGATCTGCTTCAAAATAAGACTATACAAAAAAAATCAATCAGTAATAAAAATAAATCAAAGAGAAGGAAACAAAAAAAAAGAGAAAAATCTGTAACAGTCATATTTACTTTTATAGAGGAATTAAAAAAAGGGGAGATCATTCTGAAAATATCAAGAGCATGTAACAACATAAATTGTTTGAAAGTTGCACCATGGAGTATTTAAAACCAATATACTAGAAGCCCAAGATAAACAAACAAACAAAAAATCCATCTCCAAAAGGATCAGAAAAAAACTCTGCAAGGAAAACAGTAGAGGAGATTATTAGAAATAAACATGCTTCAGCAAAATTGGATTTTCTTCTACTTAAGAAAAATAGAAAAGTTTATAAGCCTTGGGAAGCTGGATATTGAAGCATAATAAGACAGAGAGAAAAGGTTTTGAAGAACAACTTGTTGAAGTCAGAGATGCTAACCACAGGACATGTCAGAGGTGGAAAGTTTACCAATGATCACCAGTGGGTGAGCAATGTGTATCAAATACCACTCAGGAAGCACAACATCAGAAGAAATGTATGGGAAATAAGCCTAAAGCACTGTTCCTGACTGGACAATAACAGGTGTTTCAGGAAAAAAAGAATTGAAAATTAAGTTTGCTAAGGTCCTCAATGTGAGCTTTCTCAACTAACAGCCGTTCTATCTTTTCCCTAAATTTTTCCCATAGCAGAAAAACAGGAGGTGGAAATTCCACTAGAAGTCTTTACCTGGGATTTTAGAGTGATCAAGTGAACAACTGACTAGTAACAAATATCCTGCAGTTTTGTAAAAACTAAAAAGGAAAAGAAAATCATGACAGTGATAAATATGTCATGCTTGGGAAATGTCAACATAATTTCTGTGTTGAGAAGATGTGTTTCAGAAGTAGTTCTTCGTGGGTGCCTGAAAGAACATGGGAAACAACGACCCAGTCTGTACAGCACTCCATGATTTCCAAAAACCACTGTCATGATCCTTCACAGAAGCCTCTTAGAGACACTGAGCTGACTTGGTAAGAGTGAACGTCCTCTTATGAATTAATACCAAGCATAAGACAGGAAACAAAAATATATGAATAATGATTAGTCCTCAAAATGGAGAAAGATTGCTAGAGAACCTGAGCTAGTCAGCATGGCAAACAAGATCTGGAAAAGGAGTTAAATAAAGAGGTAAAAAAGGCTGGGGATGTGCAAAATTATGCAAGATACTTAAATATAAAGCTGACTGTGAAAACTTGCAGAAGGAGCTCATGGCACTGAGTGAATAAGCAATAAAATGGAAGATGAAATTCAATGTTGATAAGGGCGTATAGGAAAAAATAGCCCTAACTGTACATACACTATGATGGGCTGTAAATAAGCCATTACCACACAGGAAAGAGATCTTAGAGTTACTGTGGATAGTTCTCTGAAAACAGCAAGTCAGTGCTCAGCAGCAGTCAAAAATGCAATAGAATGGGAGGAATTATTGGGAAAAGAAAAGAGAACAAAACAGAAATCATTTTTATGTTTTTATGTAAATGCATGCTGTGCTTGCATCTAGAATGCTGTGCACAGTTTCAGCCACCCAACTGAAAAAGATTACATCTGGGCTTGAAAAGATGGAGAAAAAGGAAAAAAAATGGCAATTGCAAATATGGTCTGTCTCTTCCATACAACAGACTTAGCTGACTTCGATGTGGGTAAAAAATGAGACAGTTATCTAGTGAGTGAACAGGTTTACATAAAAATTACATAAATACCAGTGAAACAATTAAACAACACATTTAGGAAAAAAACCCACTTTTTTCTACATGGCATGTGAATAAATATTGGCACCTTTTTCATGAGATGAGGTTGAGAAGCAATTGATATATATATATATATATTTATATGGATTTGAAAAATTAAGTCCCATGGTCTGAAAGAAAACTCCACTTCAGAAACCCCCTCACACATTTGCTGTTCAGCTGGATGATATATTAGAGAATGAACTGCTTCACAATGATGTTGAGTTCCTATGGTCATCCCTGAGCAGTCACTACAGAGTAATGTTGCAAATAAGAAAAACAGCTTAATGGACCATTGATCTGTGTCTGAGTCACTCTTACATTAGAGGAGACAGAAATTACTTCCCCCAAGGCTGGTCTGCAATGTGGTGGTTAAAACACTGTGCTGGAAATCAGAAAATGGGGGTTGAAAGCCCATCAAGGAGAGAAAGGTCCAGACTGCAGGTCCCCAGGTACAGGACTGAACATATCCCTCTGTGCCAGCAGGGACATCAAAAGGACTGAACATTGTGTGGCCTCCCTTGTGGAGAAGCGGAGATTGATGACCCTCCTAAATCTGGGCTACAACTAAACACAGGTAGTAAAGTGGTGTCTTTCCTCCACTGTCCATAAAGGATGTTTACAAGGAACCCACTGGGTCTTAGAAGAGTAGGAACTGCTGAAGAAGTCCCACATTTCTACCTAGGGTTTAGATACTATGCCTCTACCAGCAGGCAATCTGCATTTTACCTTTCATTTTTGGGGACAGTGCAATACATGGATAAATGAAACACACCAGAGCAGAGGTCTCCTTCTTTTGATTTATTCAGGCAGCAGAAGAGGGCTGTTATCCTACAGGTAACTCAGCTAATTGACAGAACATGCATTTATTTCCCTGTCCTGTTCTTTTACATCAGAGCAGAGGAGTGTGAGGAGGTACTGTTTTTCCTGGATCTGAATACAATTATGTTGTGTTTCCAGACCCCTTCTCATTTTGACTCCTGCCCTACCTCTGCCCCATTCCATGCCCTGCCTCCAAGTTAACCTTCCTCAGGGTAGGGCAGATTGTGCCTTCAGGCGTCTCCTCACCATCCAGATCTTAAGAGGGGAAGAAAAGCCAACCTGAACAAAACAAAACAAAACAAATCATAATAATCATCATCATACTCATCATCATCATTACCACCATAAAAAGAGAGAAACCTAAACAGGCTACACCTTTTTCACAATGTCAGAACATGAGAAGAATCAGCATCAAAATCACAGGAGGCCACATTAACAAGAACAGAGTTTTATCATCATATCTCTGACTCTTTACACTTAAACAGATCAGAATTTTTCTTTGCACAAAATCCTGTCTCCAACCCCAGCAGCAGCATGATCAGAAAAATGTAGATGTGCATTGCCTGAACCTTCCCTTTTAAGATTCCATCTATTCTTCTTAACCTGTTGAACCTCCTGCCAAAAGTGTACATGAAGCTGAACCAGAGACAAAATCTACATACAATTTCCTTGCACAGCTGGCAGGGAAAATCTCAGGATACAAACAAGCAGCGTTTAAAGACCAACACAAACAAAGAGAGTGTGGATTTGCCTTTGCATGCTCCTGCAAGGCTGCATGCAGGCTCAGCTACTGTTTTGCAAGAATAGCTTTCATATGCAATGTAAGATCAGAGATCACCGGGGATAAGTAACGTCTCACTACATTTTTCAATACTGTGATCCCTTTGAGACACTACCTCGTCATGTCTTCAGTAGTCCCAGTGTTTAAGTTCAAGAATGTTGCCTGGTAGGCCACTTCACAAGTTTATGTTCTTTTGAATAAAAAAGTGTTTCCTTTCATCTCCAAATATTGGGGTTTTGTTTTCACTTTTTAATTTCCATTTTGACTTCTTTTGCTTTGTTATCTGTGCATGACTCAAAATATTAATTTGGCTTGACATAGTCTGTTCTATTTAGACTTTTAACTTCATTCTTACTCTCCCTAATTCTAGGCTGCTGTAGGTTTATGGGTGGTTTTGTCCTACATTTATATCTTAGTTCATTTGTTAGCCATATTAGAATTGGTTTCTTTAGCTTTGTTTGGAAGTATTACAAAATTCTTGTACTACAGTGACCAAGCCCACAAAGTAATAGTTCAGCAGCAGGTACAACTAGAATCATATTCCATTCTAGTATTTTCTTTTCTCCTATACTATTCCTCTCCCTTCATGAAGCTGGAAACAAGCCTGTTTCCTATGGATGTAATTTAAAAACAAATAAAACCTCTATGTTGGGAAATATAGTTTTGCACAGTTAGTCAAAAAATAAAAAGTCTAACATCTAGGAAAGTACATTTATATTGTGATTTTATAATCACATCCTACACCTATGTGGTGCTTTGGAGCTAATAAAAGACTATAAAAAGTGCATAATGGCTTATTTTCTATTCTATTTTCAAGGCCAATGATTGATGAGGTATCACACTTTTAATAGTGGTCTCAGGAGCAGGGAGCAGCACATTGATCTTCTGCCTGTAGTCCTGGCAGTCCCAGGCACTGTGGGGAGCCCCAGTGCAGCCCCACTCCTGCAGCAGCCACAGCTCTGCCACAATCCACCATCACCCCCCTGCACAGGGCCCTCTGTTCCTCCATCCCTGCAGCAGGAGAGATGGCAAATCAGGGAATGTGGACATTAGAGTCACAGTCTTGTCTTTGAGCAGAGCTGTGGGACATCTACAGCCTAATTGTGCTGAGGTCTTTAAAAGTCACCTCTGCTGGGATATGTTCTGACATGAGAAAAATCTTCCTGTGCTTTAATCACTGCTTACTACACTAATGTTAATAACATTTTGTTGCCATCTTCTCCCTTATCTCTCTGCTCTATCCATCTTGTTCCTCAGCTCACAGATAAAATCAGAAGGTCTTTTTGGGAAGATGTCACACTGCCTAGAATTACACGTCTCCAAATCCTTGATTGGGATCATTGGTCAATAAGAGTGTGTGAATGATGTGAACAATCATCAAAGATAGATAGAGTTAAGGGAAAATGTTTGTCCCTTACACCAGAAAAGTGTCTGGGCAGTAGTTTGGATGGATTAATCAAAAAAAATGCAGTTTTGTACTATACTGAAACTAATGATTAATTTAGCAAATGGTTCCAACTCAACTGAGAACAGGCATTGTTTTCTGAAAATGTCAATATGATTCATTTTCATGTGCTCTAAATGTTTTGCTTTCTCAAGCCAGATTAGCCATGGGCTTTAGATGGTTTTCACAAGGCCAGTAAGAATTGGATAAAAAAGTTTTTATATGCTCTCCTATAATTTTAAGTCTTTCCTATACTATTTTAGCTGCCTCCCAAGCTAAATCAATGAGCTTTGCCATTTACCACCTTCATGATTAAATGCAAGCCAAAATCAAGGTACAGATTTTTCCTATCTCTCCAATTCTATTTACTGTAAAGCATTTCTTTAACAAAGCAAGGAATGGAGCAATTCTCCTTTTCTCTCTTTCACTGTTCCTTTTCCCACATAGTCAATTCAGGTCAATGCAAATGTATTCTTTTGGTTTGGTTTAAGCAGTGAACTAAAATGCAGCTCTTGCTTCATTGTGTGTAGAACACTAGCTGCGTTCTAAAGGAGTAATATATACCCCCCTCAAAATTAGAACCACATCCCAAAAAGTCATTAATCCACAGGTTTTACATATATATACGTGCAGACATATACAGATTCAGAACAGGTGTGAGATCGTGATATTATAGCTGATAGGTCAAATGGAATGGATGAGGTTTTGATCAATATTTTGAAAGGAAACAGAGCATTAATAATAAGGGGACTGACTCTCTGTTGAGGCCGTATCAAATTTAGTGTTTCTACAGTTTTCTAAGCCCTTTTACTCCACTGACAACCACTTAAAAAGCAAAGGGGGAAAAAAATGTTGTATTTTGACTTCAAAAAAACCTCCAGTCCTTGCCTGTAATATGCTTCATAATTTGTTTGCTGCATTACATGACAGTTGCATGTTCCAACAAAATTGCAGTTACACAGTAGGCCTCATCTCTTCTCCAAAAGCCCTGTAAACACAATACATTTCAGAAATGGTTTGCCTCTAGAGGGTCAGAGTCAGAAAGATGATTCTGTCAATGGAGTAAGTGTGAAGCTGTTTTTGACCTTAATCTGACGGCATTAAACTGCATTTTTATTCTTCTTTTTTAAAGTGGCACATGTGAACAGTTAAAAAAAAATTAGGTCTTGCTTGCAAGAAGAGGTTTTTCTCATTGGTGTGTTAAATTTATCAACTCACTGCAGTAGCTTAAGAGGGAAAAAATCATGGTTTTAAGTATGCTTTTCCTGTTTTGAACCAGAGACACTAGTCTGCCAATTAAAAACAGGCAGAGAAGAACTGGTTTGAGTTTTACATTATTTTATTAACAAGCTAAATCCATTGAGACAAAAACAGTTTGTACCTGAGGAGCAGGAAAAGGAGACATAATAGCTACTAAATATTATATATTCAGAACAATGGCTAGTGAACTTGTACTATGCTTGAAGGTTTCTCCTAACAAACAGTATTACTTTTCTTACAAAACTTTATTTAGTTATAACCTTAAATCATCATGTCTACAACAACATTATTTTAACCAAGCAAATGAATGAGGTCCATAGTTCTGCATGCAGATTCAGCAGAAAATATTTCCCCAAGCATCCATCTGTGCAGGGAAGAAGGCATTTCACAAGTGAGGTGATTTAACATTTCCAAACTTCCTATTGAAAGAGATTTAGAAGGGCTTTCCAAGCCCTTCTAAAAAACTCCAGAAATTTAATGAAGACCCTTATCATTAGGTACTTTGCAAATATATACTGATATTGATATGCATTTTATTCTTCCTACAGAATTCTAGACAGAACTGAAATAGGATATCTTTTTTCACTCTAGCCCATAGGGGTCTGATTTTCTCACTTAAAGACAGTAGAGTTTGACTGCTTAGGTATTTAAAGTGGTTTTGATAGTGCTTGTAATTCTGGTTTTCAGGAGCTTCTGTGGTCATCTCCTATCACATATGGGGCCAAAATAGAGGCTATTGTCTCACTCCAGCTTTTGAAACTGTTTTGCTTGGAATGATAGGACTTGGCATTCCCTGGACCACCATAATGGGAAGGTGACTCTACCTCCCAAAATGGGAATAATTTTCTGGGAGATATGCATAGATTCCTGTCTCTTCTTTATTGACATTTAAATATTTTTGTGTTCATGGAGACAATTGTATAAAGATACGGTTCTCCCTGCCGCTGGAATTAGAAAGCTGGAGTCTTGCAGTCCATTATCAGAGGTGGTCTCTCTGCTCTTTCATGGCACACTAAGCCCAGACCTCAGTATTAGCATGTAGATGGAGATACCTGTAAACTCAATAGTTGGACTCATGCCACCATCTCATTTTACATAAGCCACTGAGCTGTTCCCTCATTTTAATGTGTTCAGTTGCAACCAATGGCCCTGAGGGCAAACTCTTCAATCCCATTAGCTGTCCAAGTCCCAGTGGAAACCACTATCTTTGAAGAAATTGCTTCATCTTACCTCAGCTTTGTAACTCCTACAGCATCTTCAGATCCCACAACTAGCTTGTGACCAAAATTTAGCAAGTAACAGTAATTTCAAGACAATGACAGATATCAATGATTTTTCAATGCAAAAAGTGCTTATTCTCAGTATCCTGCAGGGGATAACTCATTTGTTCTTCCTCTGCTTCCTCATTTTCCCCATCCCAATTAAGTAACTAACCTGGTGTAAAAAGCAATTTTGTTGGGTTTTTTTCACTGACTAAATGAAAATGGGTTTAATTAAAGCATCCAGTACATTCCATAAACAGGGCAGGCACATTTGAGACAGCTGCAGCAATAGCTCCATGTATTAATATTTCAGAAATCTCTAAGAGTGGGCAAATACACTGCCCTTCACTACAACAATTATTATTTAATAGCTTACTTTATCAAATGCCATGTCAGGGGTAAATGGGAAAATTTATTGTATTGTGAGGGATTAAGGTTTGTCAGTCACAAAAATAGACAAATCCTGCAATTCAGCTGACAAAACAATTCACATGGCCCTGCTTCTGAGTTTGAAAGGAAGCCATTAGAGGAATTGGAATATTCCTTCGAATTCACATCCCAGCACATATCTCAGCATGTTTTGCAAGTAACATTATCTCTACTTTAAATAGGGGGAAACAGTATCTATTACAAATTGCAGAAAGCAGAGCAGAGCTTCTCAAACTGCTGTCAGCTCAAGCCAAAGAAGGACTCATGCTGGGATTGCCTTACAGGAAGCACCATGCACTGCAGCTATGCAGATTTCAGGTGCAAGCTCTGGGCAAAGCCAGCTTGAGCTTTTCAGTATTATTTTCCTTAGCATGAGCAGTCTCTGGCTGGCTCATGCACAACCAGCTCACTCAGGTGTGGCTCCACCTACCAGGTAATCATGCCAGGCACACCAGAGTGCGACCACAACTTCAAGGGAGATATCACACCTGAACTCAGCACTTCTGAATCCCAAGAAATTACTGAACACTTCTGAATCCTGAACAAAATTCTGGGCATCTTCTGGGTTCAGATTAAACTCTGAGGGCTCTAAAACCTTGGTATCTTCCCATGACATAGCTGCGAAATGATGGTGCTTGTTGGCTCCCGTGCCTCCAGGGATGGATGGGGGTGATTAACATGAAGGAGAGGTACCCATGAAACAGGCAACAGCTGCAGGGAGAGAGACACAAGCTCAGCATGGAGCAGGCGTGGGAGAGGAAATGTATTTAAACTAAACTGCTGAATCTTCTGAGAGCTGTTTCTTCTTTTCCTGAAACTGCCACCACTGCTGAGCAAATTCATCAGCTGAGTGACTAATGGGAGACATCCTGAGAGGCAGAGGTACAACTGAGCCAAAACTGCTCCCCATAAAGCCCCATTCAGTGCCTGTTTGTCTCATTTATTACCGCATAAAATATCCTTCATGGGAAAGTGACTGACAATTCTACTTTCTCCATATATCTTTGCACTATACATTGTCTTGACAAAAATAGGTAGCTTCTGTCTTCAGCCCCTTTCCTTCTAAACCATCTCCTTTCTTTTGTCAATTATTTAGTGAAAGAAAATGTCATTCTCCTGAATTTTTCATATCACTCTTTCTAAGGGAGTCACTTCTGATTTTTTCATGCAAATCCAAAATACAGCTCCATATGAGCTACTATGAAGGAAATTAACTCTATCCCTGCCAATACCAGAACACATTGGAAACAATGCCAGCATCAGGTGCAGCATAAAACCACAGCCAGAAGTTTCAGTTCCCAGAAAAAATGGGAGAAGCAGAAGGAGCAGATGAGACAGTGAAGTGCCTCCTGTTGCCATAGAGATCAGGTAACAAGTGACCTCATCTCCTGACTTGGCTCCCAGAGCAGGGAGCCACAGTTTCCAGGCCTGCGAAGGGAGGACTTGGCCAGTCCATCATGATGTAGCCAGTTAAATTGGCTTAATGGTGCCTTCTGTTACTTGAAGTTTTAAACCTCTGAGAGGGCAGAGTGAGCAGACAGGTGTTTTGTTCTCAGGATAGGAAATAAGCACGCTATTTTCTGTCTTACAATATCTTTCTCTTTCCTTCTGTTGCTCCTTCTGACCTTCTGTATTTCCGCCGTGCTCCCTGTTTTGAACTTAGGTTTCCAATGGCTTTTTGCCTCTCTCTGATCTCTTCGTTTAAGTCTATCTTATCTGCAACACTTGGTTTTGTACGTTTTATTTTGCTTTTTGGTGAGAACAGGAGGTAAGGCGATGTACTAGACAAATCACTGCACTGAGGTTTGAAAGACAAGCATTAACTCTGGCTCAGGTTCTGAACAACAGTAAGTTATTTCATCTCCCTGAGGTTTCCTTGTCTGCTCAGCTGGGACTGTCAGCTGCACAGAGCAGGGACACACATCTGCTGCCTGTGTCTGTAGCATCATTAGGAAAAAGGTCTCAATTGCACTTGCTGTCTGTAGGCACCATGCAATCAAATCAGACATGCCATCAAATGACACCCAAACAAGGCAGGGTTTTTCCAATGTGGTGGCTAATTATTTCTTCAGAAAAAGCACACTTTTTGATCTTCAAGGAACATTATGCTTTCTGTAAGGTTGCAACATGACCCCTAAAAATCTTCACCCCTATTTGCTTTTTTCCTTTGGCCATGTCTTCATCTCACCCGAAACCAAGGGTTCTGCCTATGGAGAAAGTAAGATAGGCATCCAATCTAATAGATCATGAATGCAACCTTCAGAAGTATAAGCTCAAAAAATTGTATTAACCAGAAATAAGAAAAAAAAAAATTGCAAATGCCTACAAGCAATGCTGAGTGCTTTTTTGGGGGTGTGATATTTTGCAGGTGGCCTCTGAGAGAGAGCTAATAGCAGCTATTGAAGCCATGACTGTGATTAGCCTGGCAGGACACAGGAGTCTGCAGCCCTTCATCTACTCAGCAAAGGTTGGGTCAGCTGGCACCTTCATTCACATGGGTTCTGGTCAGCTCTGGCTGCAAGGAGAGCACGTTTGCTTCCTCCTGCAAAGCACGCTGTTAAAAAATTTCCAGTCCCCTGATGCTACAGAGGGAGTTCATGGGCTGGTCCCTGGTGAGTTTATATGACAGAACATTAGTTTCAAGAAACAAAATGGTGGATAACTTGAAATTTAGGAGAGAGGAAAAAAAAACAAGCTAAAAGAAAACTTCCAATTAAATTATGCAAATGTGAAAGGAAGTTAAATATTTAGATTTTTAAGGAATATACTTCAAAATACTTCCCCAGAGGATGGTAGAATCTATACTAAAGGGCCTAGTAAATATATTAATTTAACAGAAGATTTCTTGGATTGAATGTAGCACACATTTAAATGGTCTGTGACAAGTAATTCAGGAGTTTCAGTGTACCATATGACATATTTTATTTTTTTTATTACCACTGACATGTCAACAGATTTGAGGAAAACAGTTTTTTAGTAAGCACAGCTGCTATCAATTTGGATAATGATAGTCCATCACTATTTTTTGTGTGTGCAAACAAAGGGAGTGAATGATCATGCAAAACAGTGAGTCCGTATAATTCCCATTCATAAACCATTTGCAGACTGCGCAGGGTCAAGACAAAATTATTATTTCAGTTGCTGGCCTCAGCAGCGCCGACACAGAAATAGAATATTTTTCTGGTCTTGGTAAATTTAATTTCTGTGAACTCTGAGCCCATGATATCGTATACAAATAATAAATAGACACCACCAGAGTTCCTCTCACAGTAGCAGCATATCCTGCCAGTGTAGCCATTTGCTCTGTATTTCCACTGCTCCACTTTTTACATCACTCTGTTTCTGAGTTTCTTGGTCTGTCTGCCCAAGATCAATGACATTCCTGCACAATTGCTGTTAGTGGCTGCTCACTAAAATGTAGCTGGATAAGCTAATTTTCTTTCTTTCCTTCTTCATTATTCTGCAGTGAAGGTTTAAGTGTAAGATTCCTCATCTATCTCTATACCTGTAGGTAGTAAATTATAAAGCTAATGGCAAGAAAATGTGAATATTTATGACACTTCCTCATTAGTACAAAACTTGGACTGGATTTCCCATGGCTCAATTGAATTACTTAAGCCTTATTTTAAAAGGCAATTGTTTATTTATGCAATTGCCTTGTGGAACTTCTGGCTAGTTGAAACTCTCATAGATTAAAATATTTGCAAGAAATACTGTTTTCATCCTCTTCCTTTTCACATGCAGAAAACCCACAACAATTACTTTACTTGAGGATAAGGGCTTGCTCTCTTATGTATGATTACAAGCAATTAATTTTTTTCTGTATTTTAGACAAAATTTATCCAAGATTTGTATGAGAATAAATTCCCAATTTTCAGCTGTTAGATTAACTCCCTTTGGCTTTCCTGCCACACCTTCCAAGAGGAGACTGTAGGTGGAGGAAAATCTCTCCTCTTTCAAGCTCCAAGTTTTTAGAATTTAGTTCCAAAAAAATCATATGAAGTATGCAAAAAATTGAGTATAACTTGACTGGGAATAAAGAGAAATTCAACTTCATCTACTATGTAACTCACACCTCTGTGGTCAGTTTTCTAAACCAAAATGTTTCTTCCCAATTACTTTTTTTCCTTAGAGTCCTTCTTTCCACGGAAGTCACAGGTGACCTATCTGAGACAAACACCTATTTTTAACCATTTTAAGTGAGCTCAGTCGGTTTGTCAAACAGACCCAGGAGAGAAATCTCCAATGTATTCTTCCTGCATGGGAAAAAAAGACTACAACATTTAAAATATTGCCACTTCTTCTAATAAAACCTAACTCAGCCTACAAGTGTCTAGGGACATAAAAATACAGGAGTGGAAGAGATCTCTTAAGTTTTCAAGCATCGTCTTGTTCAGGTGACCATGTCATAGAATCTCATTAAAAGCATAATAAATTCCATTATGAAATTATTTTGCATTTTTCTTCTCATTGCTCCTATGGGAAGGCTACTTCAGAACTTCACATCTCTGGTGGTTAAAATCTATCTGTTAATATCCAGATTAAATTTATCTAGGTCCCAGGAGAACTTATTTGTCTTTTAAGCATCTTTGGGCTTCAGTTTAATTTTCTTTTAAGTGTAGGTGTAAGCTTTATTTTGATCAACTATAGAATTTAGTAAAATTCCAGATATAGAGTCCTTATTACAATTCCTGATATCAGTATACTTCCATGAAATATTTTGAAATTTTTTTTCTTATCAACAGAATTTAATGTTATTCTATTCCACAGAAGAAATTTAATGTTTTAATGTATTTATCACATATTCATGGTCATTCTATAATAATTTTCTGCTCTCAGGATCTTCTTTTCCTTTCCTAGTTCTTTCTGATGGGCCTCTCATTTTCTAAAAAAAAGTTCTTGATAAAATTTCCAGTAGGCTTTTGATTTTAATTTGCCTTGTACATTTATCATCAGGCCAAATTGTCTCAAGATCAGACAGTTCTTTCTGAGAGATTTTTATCTTACTCAGTTTTGCAACACTTCTCCTTGGTCATCAGCCCATTTTTAACAATCTCTGCATCTTCTCACCGTCAAGAGTAGTTGAAATATTAAATAAAATTAATCTAAAAACGAGTCCCCAAGAAATGCCTACAGCAGTTTGTCTTGAGACCACTGTGTTCTCCTTCAACACAACCTAATGCCATTTTATTTGAATGACTCAGAAATTACTCTGATCTCTATTATTCTGTTTAACTAATAATTTTCAAGCAGTGCTTTTATTGATACAAATTTTAACTGCCTGCAGGTTCCTTCTGCTTCCTCCCTGGCTACAATGGCAACAGAGAGAGGCTACACAATTACCCACCGATAGACATCTAATTTCTGGATGGATGAAGTTAAGTGAGATGGAGATAATCCTATTATGTGAAATTCTTTTATCCTGTTCAGACAGAGCAGTCAGATTGTATTCTTATACCTTTTATAGAAAACAATACCTTGTTTTCTATAAAACTATATGTTCTTCTTATCTATACAATAAGACCTGTTTATGAAAGTGATTTTGACATAGAATGAGAAATAATAAACCTGCTTAATCATTACCATGTCAAATCCCAGCCATTGGTAGCTCAACAAAGGAAATATTCTAAATATTAGGATGGGCAACTAAAATTTATGACATTATAATGTGTTTTATTAAACATATTTTAAATGTACTCATATTTTTTCCATTATATCTATTATAGAATTGTCTCTTGGAAAAATATTGGGAAATGCTTGCTTTTCCTGAAACCATTAGCAAAAGTATTATTTTATGCACAAATTTCATGTATTATTGTGTATTTCTTTTTATTATTTGAGTAACAATCAGAATGGTTCACAAGTGTCAGACAGACTGGGTTTTTATACTTTCTTTTAAGCCAAACATCTTACATTCGAGGTTTTTTTCCACTAAATCCATTTCTTTACAAGCATCTCTATTATTTAATATGGAGAAAGGGGCCTCGCACCTTTTGAAAGAGAGCCTAGAGGAAACTATGCACTGTAGCCACTAAAGAAACACAGAAAATTAAAGACACTAAAATTACATCAGAGGAAAAATATTTTATGTATTATGGCCATTTTAAAGTTTTGACAATCAATTTACTCTGAGAACCAAGATGTGCATTGCCTATGCTGCAAGATCTATCCATATGCATGAACTTAGTCACTGTTAAAGGAAATTTTTTCACTCTGCTTAGCCGAAAAGTGCAAGAAAGCAGCAGGAAACATTTTTCCTCCAAGAGATATTGCATTGTATCTATACCACGCACTTCATATCTAATGAACCTAGTTATATTATCTAAGTCAAAACCACCAGCTGTGATCCCAGAGTTTAATTTTTTTCATGTATTCTTGTTTTTTGAAGGATTTTTTTTAATGTCTGAAGGAAATAATTGAATAGCAGCTGTTGCATATGATGCACACAAAATAAAATTAATCATGACCTGAAATTCCCTTTATTCAAATAAAGGAAAAACTTTGTTTTTTAAAAAAATTAGTTAAATTAATTTACATTGACTTTAAGATTTGCCCAGAAAAAGAGGTACATATCCAGGTGTATAAGCTTTGATTATGTAAGCATATTAATGTGGATTTTTAGTTTGGGCATGTTCAAGTAAACTGCAGAATTATGGGTTAAACAAAGGATGGACAGAGCCCAGCAAAAATGCCAGAAAGATGTAGTAGGAGACTTTACATGTGTAGACAAAGAACAGCAGAACCTATAAAGTGAAAGAAATAAAACTGGAGATATAAGAAATCTGATTTATAAAGACCCCACAGCAAATTTACGTGTGTGTGATCCCTCACACTGCTCCAGGCACAGCTCATCCACAGCTGTCTTAGCAATGCAGTGCAAGACCTTCATCTTCACTCTTCATTTTACAAGACCAATGTTCTTTATTATAAAGAACAGTTAGATGTTTCTAGCATTTGAGTATTTTGTAACTAGGCTTCCAATATACATATATATAAGTTGACTAGGCTGTACCACTCAAGCTGACTGGACTTGCACAATTTTTATCCATTGTCTTTGGGTGTCATAGAGAAGTTCAGATAAAACCAGTTTTTCTTGAAGATGGCCACAGCTTTTTTTTTTTTTCTTTCTTTTTTTTTTTCTTCTTTTTTCTTCTTTTTTTTTTCTTTTTTTTTTCTTTTTTTTTCTTTTTTTTCCTTTTTTTTTTTTCTGTGGTGGAAATCCCAGGCAAAGGGTTAAATTCTGTCCCTGTGACTATCCTGGACGCAACAGCTGACTTCAGCACATCTTTTCTGTGATATTTGCTCCTGTAGAGCTCCCACAAGAAAGAAATATCATTTACTTCAATCATCAGCAGAGAGGTGTTACATTTCTGTGGCACTTTTTAAAATGAGTGTGGAAGATATGTTTGTAGACCAGAAACCAGAAAGCTTTCACCAGGTGAAGGCACAGCTAATTTCGTCATCACCATTCATCTGTCCTAAAGTATGAGATGTGCATCCTTTTGAAACACTTCACAACCAGTTAGTCTGTAATAAACATATTTTCTCCATCAGGAAAGCCCAGGATTGTTTCTTTTGAATTTGTAATGAGAACAAAACACAAAAGAAAATCAGCAACCTAGCCCAGACTCCCTGCTTAGGTGTTATGATATCAAGTTGTAAAAACTATGACCACATGCTTTGGAGCTGTAGCCTGTGTGCTGATTTTACCTAGCACAGATTTTCATTCTCTTGGAACATCTGTATTAGAAGCTTTTATTGGTCATCACATGTTGATATATATATATATAAGATCTCTAGGAGGTTTTAGGCTATTTTTGCAAACCTATGGGTGTCTCTTAGAATGTCTCTTTAAATGCCGTCAAGTCATATTTATTATGACTATTAAATGCAGGGAAAAAAGACTCAGTTCTGCAGAGCCTGACATGTACTAGAACAAACAAAAGGAACAGAAAACAATAGAATCACTGATTACCTATTTAGCCTTGGGAAGGTCAGCAACATAAAAGCAAAACAACTTTCATTCCAGAAAATGTTTCCAGCTTTATTGGCTTTGGATCATGTAGCTATAGGGGTTTTTGCTATTGATTTTTGTCTCAGTTTAGACTGTGGACTAGGAGTCAGGTGGCTAACCTGCTAGGCAAAGCTATAACTGCACTATGCACAGTCCCATTCAGCATCTTTTCCTAGAGGTAAAGGTTATTGGCTATAGATCTTGTTTTCTACTCCCCTGTTCCGTAAGGCTGCTGCTGACTACCACTGGCAGACTGTTGACGATTTCTTGGTACAAGTTCCAAATTTCAATTTATTTTATTAGCTATTTCAATATTTCTTCTTTCAACTTGGCTCTAATGCTTATACCCCAATGTGGTCCGTACAGGCTTTGCAGCACCTAGGGCAATACAGCTTTTCTTGTTGGCAGCTAGTAAGAACTATGGACTCTCTGCCTCCCTTTCCTTCTGCATGTCATATTAGTATAATCTAGAGTAATTAACTCTAGCTGGCATATGTTTCCAATGTTGTTGGGTTGGCACAGTGAAGGGGCTTCCTGAAGAAAAGCGGATTTTTTCATAGTGTTTTCAAGTCTGCCTGTGTAAACTTTTAATTGCCTGGAACCTGTACATTGGAGCAAGACTCTGACCAACAGGCAAGCAGATCTCACACTGTTCCAACAGATGTAGATGAGCACAGACTGCCAAGTAAGTGTATTTGCATCTATTGTGTTAACTGAAAGCATAATTTTCAGCAGAAAAAGCTATTTACAGTTTAGATGGCTTTGGGCTTAGAACTTTTATTGACTTTTAGAAGATTTTTTTTGTAAAATCCAAGCAAGCACCTCTGTAAACTTTCAGGTAGATGTCTTGGCATGGAACAGGGCATTATTGTGGAAAAAATGCCTTGTCCCTTTTAAATGTGTCTTCCCTCTTTTCTCTCTTTTAATTCAGCATTTGAAACTAACCAAGCCAATCTTCTGCATTCCTGCCGAGCTTCATCTGACGAGGTCAGCAGTCTTGTTCTCTGCATTTTTTTTTTGCACAACAGGGGTACTCTCAATACAGTGCAACACCCCCAGTAAGGGTGATACTACATGGATTCTTGAAAAGAAAAGCATGTGTGCTAATTTGGCTTGAATTCTTTGAACACATTGCTGGATTGTTAATGCATGGGAAAAGGATGGTCACAGAATCCGTCTGCATCTCACAACTGCTCCTGGTGCCACATGACACTACAGAGTGATTTCTTTAGTAAGTCAGAGAGCACATTACAAAGGGTAAATGCTCTGAATTGGATTAAAAGCTGTCTTGTAAAGAGGAAATCGTTTGTTCTGGAAAAGAGTGGACAATTCAGGAGGACGAATGCAGTGACAGGGCTGCTGCAGCAAAGCTCTGTATTAATAACACTGATGATGCATATTAATAATAATACTTTGCACTTCTATGCCACTTTGTTTTTTCAGAGAACTTTGCAAACATCTAATTAATCATTATCTAATTAAGAATTACTTTGAAAGGGGCCAGGGGGCGTGTATGACAATATATAAAATATGCCTTTGTTTGATAATGGCACAAAATAGTAGGAGGGCAGCAGCCACAAAGGCACAGAGCATACACATTCAAAATGTTTTGGATAGATGAGGTTTATGGTCTGATAATTGGCTTATGCAGTTCAGCATAGAGAAGCATAAAGTAATGAGAGAAGGGAGGATCAAAACTGTCCACAGAGACTATAGCCTAAAATGAAGCACAATACAAACCAAGAATAGACTTGGACATGATAATGGATAATGCAGTAAATCCCTCTCTACAGTGTTTGGCAGAAGCAGAAAAGGCCTTGGGATTTACATTGTATATATAATCAGTGTCTTTTTCTGTTAAATAGGTCAGTAATAAGACTACATTAGGAATAATGTGTATTTCTGGTCTCCTTAAGCCAAATTTCCTATTAATTTACCTTTCAACACAGCTCTTTTGAAGCCACTAGAATTACAGAGGCCATATTTTGGCCTCATATTGTTAGTGTTGATCTCACTGCTAAAGAAATTCGGGCCAAATCGAGATGTCATTTAGTTATAGATCAAGCCCATGTACAGAGAAACAAGTGAGCATCTGCAGAAGCTGATATGAGTGCCCCATTTATCTCCTAACACAGTGAACCGGGATCCATTTCCAGGGACTAAAGGGGCATCATCAGCTCACATCACTGTATCAAGCAAATGCAGAATTTTCTTCCTTGTGTATGATTATGTTGAGGGGAAGGTGTTAGAAAGGGACATTATACATGATCATACATGGACTCAGCAGAGTATACAACCAAACATGACAGCTGATTCACAGCTACGTAAATTGATATTCAAAGTCATTGCAAACCAAATGACACTTAAGTTTGGAAGATTAGATGGCTGTCTCCCTCACTTTCATCTTCCTACACCACATTCACTGAAATCCCTCCGAATATTGCAGGAACATTTGGTATTTGGAGGAGACAGCATATCTAATGAGTATCAGCTGAATCAACTCTACTTATTATAGGAAAGACATTGCTGATAATGAAAACGCGCAGCAAAGGCCACACAAAATGATTAAGGGTCTGAGTGCATAAGTTATGAAGGAAGATTGGCTTATAGTAGAGAAAAAGAGCCCATCTTAGAAGTATATATGACTCCAAAGGGATCAGATAGGCACCAGCAAACTGATTAGAATAGTAATTAATTTCTTTATAATAGTAAAATTTTTGTTAAATGTGTGCAAGGGAAGTGGCTTTCACAAATGCAGGCAATACTTCTCTGCAGAGGTGTTGGTGCAAAAGAAGCACTTAGAAAAAACAGCAATCAAACCCAACACCCAAACATGGAAACATAGAAAGAGCAGCAATAAAGCCCAAGCGTTCTCAGAAGTCCCCAATGAAAAGAGTGTGGCGGCTTGGTTTAATGAAGAAAAAGCACCCAGTTTTTGAGAAAAAAAATGTGTGATGTGCAGTAGTTTTCCTCTTACATTCTCCAACAGCCTCACACTTATGTAGGTTAATTCCCACTTCTAGTCATGTATGCAATTAAAGAATTTATACCCTGGAGAAACAGTGGTGTCAGGTGGCTCTGCCCGCAGCAGAAGCATTGTGTAGATATAATTGCAGCTACCAAGGGAGACTCATATGTCTCAAACTCAGTTTTCCCTCAGCAGTTTACAATTACTCTTACCCTAGCTATTTGTACTTCTGCAGGGCACTGGTGGAAATGGAGTCTTAACGTATCAGGGCAAGAAATGGTCCCAAGCACCCTAGGCCATGTATAGAACCTTGAGAACAGACTGAAGAACTGCCATACCTGCAGGAAGGGAACAGGAGAGATGAGGAAAGTGTCCAAGTCCTCAAGATGAAGTGCTTCCAGAAAGTTTGAAGAAGTATGGCACAAATCATTAGAGAAGAAGGCAAAAAAATCTTGAAATTATTGTTTTCAGTCTCATGTGACGTAAAATTCTCATGTAAAATTCTTAGAAGTCTAGTAATCAATTTGGCTCCGAGAACATGAACCTTCACTTAGAAGACAATGCAACCCAATTTGTGGCCTGAGATAAAGACAGTTTGATAGGAAAAGCAAAAGCAGCAAGCAAAGCAAAACAGAGAATTAGTTCACCAGTTCCCATGGGCGGGCAGGTGTTCAGCCATCCCCAGGAGAGCAGGGCTCCATCACGGGTGAGAGTGACTTGGGAAGACAAAGGCCCCTCTGAATGTCCTTCTTCTGACCCTCAGCTTTATCTGCTGCACCGTGCCACCTGGCCTGGGATGTCCCTTGGGTCAGCTGGGCTCAGCTGTCCTGGCTGTGACCCCTCCCAGCTTCTTGTCCACCCCAGCCTACTTCTTAGCAGGGCAGATTTAGAAACAGAGAAGACCCTGGTATTTTGTAAGCACAATTCAGCAATAGCTAAAACACTGGTGCATTATTAACGCAGTTTTAGTCGAAAATCCAAAACATTGCGTCATAAAAGCTACTATGAAGAAAATTAATATCCCATTCAAAACCTGTTCATACCTTCACTCTTTGTGACCCACGCTTCTCTTAGCTCCTCATTTTCTTTACAAGGTTAGTCAGCATTTTTTCCTCAAAATGAAAACATAAATTAATTTATTTCCTCAATGAAATTTTATTTAGAAAAATATATGAGATGGAAGAAAAAAATCTAATAACACGGGATTATTCTATTAATATATTTTAACTTGTATATTTAATCTTAGAATCTGAATGTTAATATAGAGCTAAAACAACTTTTGCATAGTTGCAACAAAAGGTGAGACAGGAAAGAAGAAGTAATGAAAAGTCAGCAAGTTTGAATTCTTTACATTCTTCACATTCTTCTTTCATAGCAAATGGGTAGATTAAAGGAAAATTTCATGCAAGCCTTTTAGGGAAAAAACCTGCTAATGTCAAGTAAATGAATTTGGGGCTGTCAAAGAAAATTTGATAATATGGTTTCTAGATGATTCATTTGTTAATGTGCAAAGTATGAATAGAGTCTCTAAACCATGTGTGTGTCCACAAATTTGACATGCACCTGGCATCAAAGGACATCCTGACAGAACAACTTAAAGTTCTCATCTCAAAGAATAAAATTAAATTAAATTTAAAAATACATAGCAATTACCACACTGAGAAATTCAGAGAGAGAGAGAGAAAATGCATTAACTTTTCTGCTAGACAAGATCTTAGAAAAATATGACAACTCATACTGTCTAGAATGCAGGCAATGTCATTTATCAAATCCAGGTAAAATGATAGTGAAGGCAAGAATTCAGACTTGCATTTAACTCTGTGTTATTTTATTAGTCTTCATTCATTTTGCATTGTTATTGGACCATATCAAAAGCAAATTTAGCATTAAAATTGATTTTTGCCCAACACACAAAAAAAAATAGGGGTTTGTACTGAACATTCCATGTGTGAAGTCTATTACAAAATATTAACTTCCAGAGAAGAACATTTTAATGCACTTAACTATAAAAGTGTCTTTCCTGCTATGGTAGCCGTATAGTGGCATAGGCATTATATACTGTGTTAAAATATTAAAATGAAGACCAACTTTATGTTGGAAAGGCAGAGGTCTAATGTGTTTGTTGGCTTAGAATCATACAAACTTATAAAGTACTTTCACCTACCAAAAAAGCCCTTTCTTCCCCTGTCTTTTTCTCTCTGTATTTTCAGTAAAATAAGTCAACTTCCAGACAATAAACAGCTTAGTTAAAAAAATATGTAGGCCATTAATCTTCAGATTCAGCTAAATCTCTGTAGGCCTTCTTAAATTTCCCAGGGGAATTTTTAAAACCTCATATTTATAAGACCTCAAATTCCAACCCTGTTAATTTAAGCCACTCAGCAAAGAAAAGGCATAAATTGTTTAATCCCCCATATCCCATCCCATCTCTCCCACTTAACGGGCCTGACAAAACTGGGGAAAGCAGGCACAGGTAGAGTCAGGAGGAAAAAATAGTGGTGTTTTAAACACTACAAAAGGGAAAGCACAATGGTGGCCCTTGTAGCCAGAAGACAAGTGAAAAAGAAAAGAATGGCCTTCCAGCAAGAGGGGCTGAGACTAAGCCTGCAGATGAGGTGAAAACCTTCACCCTAAAACAATGAAGAAAAGAGCCCAAGGTCCAGAGAGAGGAAGAAAGTCAATCAGCAGGATGTTTGGGAAAGAGGTATTTGTGGTCTGGGGGTGCCAAATGACCTTGTGCCATGTCAACTCCAACACAGCCTTGCTGCATCTTTTCTGTGAGGAAAGAGATGCATCCACAAAAACCAGATTCAAACAAAATTCATGTGGCCTAAATGCTGCTTACTGGGCGATCGAGACTGGAGAGCCAAACTGCAACCTTGGTCATCAATTTTGAACAGTATGGAAAAAAAGATGTGAGATGTTACAGTTTATGATCTATTAAGAGTGGCATGGTTCAAATGTAAAGTAACAGGCTGCTCCTAGTTCATAAAAAAACAATTTTCTGTCTCTGTCTTTTTATATACTAGCATGTGGTCTCTTTTTTTGTCTTTCATCATTTTCTGTAAATCATTCTTCTTTTAAAGTCAAATACAACATTGATATAAGAACCTAACCTTGTAGTGAAGCCTTGCAGCCCAGAATCCAGCTCTGAAGAAGCCCTAAATTTATTCATTTGAGTATGATATGTTCTAAGGGGATTTTAATTTGCTTTCATCATGTGATCCTTTTTTACTTTTCATGCATATCTTTCATTCCTAGTAACTGCATGGGGGTAAAAAATGAGACACTGGCTTGAGGGAGCAAAAAAGTGTTTTCAGATGATATCTGAAATGAAAAGGAATCAAAATGACAGATACAGAGACTGTCACGGAAGCCAGAATCCTCAGAGAAGAACATTTTCACAATAGCAGTGGCCAGAATTTGCAAACAAACAAAAAAATCTTCCAGTTACATTTTTGATTTTCTATAATCAACATTTATTTTCATAATATTCACTGAAATACATGATTAGGCTGAGATTAAGATGCTCTTTCAGAAGTTTGACTCCTGTAACTGTTTTGCATGGTTGTGTTAGTGTCCCTCTGGCTTTCTGCTGAATCCAAACAACTTAGTTCCTTTGTTTATAAAATGTTACATGTGCCAAAAGATGCACTGTTTTGTTCTAATGCGACAAGTAGCAAATGACAGTGCTCTGGGGAATTCCAAAGAAAAGGAGAACAAGCTAGAAATGCTAATGTGCTTCTACACTGCCTTTCCAGATTAGAGGATCTGCCACAGATATTTTGACTGCTATTGCACTGTAGATAATTTTGATAGAATTATACACTTAAAGAATAATTTGAGTTGGAGAGGATGTCTGGCAATCTTCTGATCCAACCTCCAATATAAAGCAGAGCAAAATTAAAATAGGTAGAAGAGGACTTCTACCAGCTGAGTACTGACCATCTCTGAGGGCAGAGATTTCACAGCATCTCTGAGTATCCTACTCCAATATTTGCCTGCACTTATGTGAATATTTTTCTCCATACATAAAATTATCTATGGTTGCATCTTCCATCCTGTGCTGCTTGTGCTGTTACTGCACTCCCTTGAAAGAAGCCTGACTCCATCTTCTCTGCAGGTTGTGGAAGACAGCAATTAGATCCCCTTTAGGTTTCTCTTCCCCAGGGTAAGCATGCCACTTTAATCAGCCTCAGTTCACCTGTCATAGTCCACAGTTTCCTAACCATCCTAATCACCCTTCACTACTTTCCCATTTGTCATTATCTTTTTGAGTGGGGCTCCAAAATTATCATAATCTTCTCTCCATGTTTCATGTGACAAGGTGACAGAAATGTAAGAAATATCTTCCAAATAATGGTGCCTGTACTGGGTACCTTGACTTCTGCCTCAGGAACAGATGTAGAGAAATGTAGAGCTCCTGATTTAAGAAAAAGCTAAAGCTAAAATTGCATTCAAATATGTTCTTGTTCCTGAGGTGAGAGGAAGCAGCCGTCCAAAATCACAGTTTTAGCTGCTCATATCAAAGACACGCATGTGAAAAATTCTGTGATTTTTAAGCCAGGAGAGTAGAACAGCACTGTAATTTATGTTTTAACAGCTAAATTGAGTAAAGGAGTTAAATATTGCCTAAACTGGACTATTTATCTGTAAAGGAATTAAATATTGCCTAAACTGGGCCATTTATATATCTGACCATAGGTGGCATCAACAGAATGAAAGTTAAAACAATCCAGACGCAGAGAGATGCAGTTTTGCAGTTCAGCATGTGAGGTACAGAATTCCACTGCATTGTGAAGTGACCTATAGATATCTCTTGTTTCTAACAGAGTCCTGCACACCAGGTTTGCTGCACTAAGCAAACAGAGACCTAAATGGGGTAAATAAAACACCAAATGATGCAAGCAGTCTATCAAAAATCATTCTGCCGATAAACTTCCCAGCAGATGGAGTTTCTTTTTCATCTGAGAGTCAGTAGTTTGTTCAGTAATTTCTCATCACAAAAATGTGTGAGGTCAGTGCCCCACCATTTCTTAAGGAAAATCCTGAAAAACAGTTGGTTTCAATTTCTATCAGTTGCCATATTCTGCGGACTCTTCATTTTGGTTATTTTAACCCTAGTGATTACTTTGTAGCTTCCAACCACTGTCAGCTAAACACACTCCCAGTCTGAGGCTCCACACCTTTTTTTACCTCAGCAATGTATCCCTGTGGCTTCCTATGTGTGCATGTGTGGGCAGAGGGGAGGGCAGGCACTCAAAATTGGACAGTTTTAACACACCATTAGAGCATCCAAGCCTGAAGTCACAGTGTTTAACGCTTGGAATGGGATGGTCAAGCAAAATACTATCACTTTTATCTGGAATCTGGGAATAAAGCCAACTCAGATAAAACAGAAAAAAAAAAAAAAAGAAAAAAAAAAAACAAAAACCAGCCCTGACTAATCTGACAGCTGTGGCAAAGCATATTGATAGCAAATGTTAAGCAGGCCAAAAATTCAAAATCTGTGCTGCAAATGGAGCACACTTATACCATGCCTTGATGATGTACTCAGGCAGCTGGATGGAGGCAGTGCATACATGGGTGGTAGAAAGATGTTTCAGAGATCACACCTGCAATAACCTCATGTTCTCTGGCGGATGAGTGTGAGTACATTACTTCAAATCCAAAAACTTGCATTTGCAAGTTTTACTTTATACGGGCACTTGAAAGGAATTCCTAGTGTCCTTGATGTGAACAACAAAATGCAAAGAGCATTCCCAAAAACCTAGAAGGGGTGATCCAGATTTCCCAATCAACAGTTCTCCTGCTACTCTTGTGCAAGACAGAGTTGTGTGGTTCTGGCAGTTTTGCAGAAAAGGCACTGTATTGGAAGAAGTTCTCTGTCATAGAGGCTCCTGTATTGAAACACTGAAACAACTTCAGACCTATGCAAGGTAAACAAATAGTATTGCTGTATTATCTTGCAGCATTATGAGATAGCAAAACTGCCAAAAAGGCAGTCAACACCAACCTCAGTGGAAGACAAAGCTTTGTGACAGTGCAAGGCTGTAAAGAAAATCTTAGATAGGGATTTGAGGAGGAGAGCCTGGGATTCTTATGCTCTGGTCACATGTGGAATGAATAAATTTTAAAGAATAAATTAAGCTTCAGAGTTCAGCCTAGTGTTTTGATTAACACAGCATTCTGAGGGCTCATAATAAGAGAAACAGTCTTCATCAGGAATAAACTGCACATTTGATTTTCTAAGGTTGAAATCCCAAAAGGGATGCAGGTAGGCTTTATATTATTACTTGAGTAAGGAACCTGATGTGGGTGTCCTTGGTTTACCTGTAGCAGATTTTAGATATACTTGAATTTCACTGCCTTAATATATCAGCAAATTCTTTGATTTTTAATCTAGTTTTATACAAAAAGTATGCCAAAACCAGAAGACTGAAAGAATGGCATAAATCTGTGTTTGGGATTTTACCCAGATTTTTTTCCATTAAGGGTTTCAAAATGTTATTTCTTTTTTTAATTCTAGTCCAGCTAGCATCTTCTTGGGACCAAAACCTTTTAACTTGGAGGTTCCTTTACCTAGCAGGGGTATGTAGGCTTGAACATGCCTATTGAAAAGAAATCAATTAATCCAGACTCATCATCTGCCAAATTCAAGATTAATTACCTCTTTGTTCTACTTTCTTGCATAGGAGCTCCCACGTCTCCCTGTAGGGAACTATTCAATTTTTCATATTTTTCATTGTCACATAGATTTCCTGCAACCCAGCCTCATTTCTTTTTCCTTGAGTTTGTATTTTGCATTCTTTTCTTCAACAGGATCCACAGCTGTGTCTCTGAATTTTCTTACAAAATTCCTTACCACATTTCTCTTTTTTCTGCATTTCTATAAAGCTTCTTCTGTATCCTCCATGACACTGGCAGTATCAGCTTTCCCTGAACTATCATCCTAAAACTCATGGCTTTGGAGCATCCCAATACCTTCCACTTTCCAGCTGAATATATGATTCCATCTATATTTATCTTGTTTAATGGGCCTTCTGCCAGTTTTAAGCTGATATGGCACTTTTCTAAGGGAAGCAGTTTAAATTAACTTTTTATAGCTGTGTACTTGCTGATCTTATTTATTTTGAAATAAAATTTGAACCAGAAAAAACATGTTTGATTCTTCTTTGACACTACTGAAGCTTCACCTATTTTATGAATATATTATGGCTAGGAAAAGGAATAAAAAAATACATGGTGACACTTAAGGAAACTCTGCTTTGGCCTGCAGTGGGCTTGCCCTTGAGCTGTCTGGAACTGGCTCTGTCCAATATGGGGCAGCCCCTGGTCTCTTCTCACAGAGCCCAGCCTTCCAAAAGGAGAAAAATTCAACTCTAAGTGTCTGAAGGCTAAGAGAATATTTGAGGAAGCAGAGGGAAACAAAAGTAACATAGACACATCAAGATCTCATCAAGGAAGATTTTATTGCGGCTTTGCGGTACTTGAACGGGGAGTATAAGGCAAATTAGATAAGCTTTTTAGCAGGACCTGCTGTGATAGGAAAAGGGGCTTAAAACCAGCAGAAGGTAGATTTATATTAGATACAAGGGCAGAGCTTTTTACAATGAAGGTTGCAGACCTCTGGAAGATGTTGCCCAGAGAGGTAGTGATGCTGGGCTGCAAGCCAAGTCCTGCCCATCAGATCTGTAGAATTTCAGAGCAAGTAGTACCACTTAACACTGTCATAGCCTTTTTGGGGTGCTTGTTGTTGGCAGATTCATCTTAATGCCTGAGGTTTTATCATCACTCAACAATGTGAACAACTCATGGCTGCATTTGCACATCCTGATTAAGTCAAAGTTCATTCACTGAAAAGAGGATCCCTTCAGTGGGTATTCTGGACAGATCTCATAAGGAAAACAGAAGAATACAGTTTTAAATTGCCATCTCTGGTTGTTACTTTAAATAATTGAAATTCACCTATTATATTCATTTGGTTTTAGCCATCAGAGGTAGTACCTCCTGACATCCTCATGTTCTGAGCCTGACTTTTCTCATTTGTTAACTCCAATTGCCCATACATGGAAATTTAAGGTAATTTGAGGTTTTCTAGGGTGTCCTGACTGGCCTCTAGCTGCTAGTCATGTTTCTGTAGGTCTTGGATGTACTTGATGCTGTGGAGACACCTCATTAAATCTAGGACTTTGCAAATGGCACTAGACACACATATTTGGGAACCAAGATATGCTTTGAGTGTCCTTTTTTAGGATGGTTCTTGAAACGATGCAAGTTCACTGTTGAAAGTAGAAGAGAAAATTGGAAACAAAATTTCAAGGATGCAATAATACCCTAGTTCCCAAGACACAGGGTGTGTCTTGCTCTGTGTAACTGCAGAATACTGTGGGGGGGTTGAGTGTTCACCTAAAAATTTAACAGCTGGGTGCAATCTGTATGACCCAAGACAGGTAGCTGCAGTGCAGAGGTCTACATTGCACCATCACTGCCTGCGTTATCAATGAGGTGCAGATACACGTTGTCCTAAGAGATTCCCTTCAGACTTCCTAAACGTGCATTAAATGGGGCTCATGGTCCCTACTGAAAGCAACTATTTCAGAGTCAAAAATTGACTGTAGAGGGAGTCTAGGGGGACAATTCCTTGTCCATGTGTAAAGTTAGGGTGGTGAATGTCTTATCAAAAGTCTCTTGAAAATGTAAGCTCACCCTCTTAAGGGTTTATGCAGATACAAGATCCTAAAGTTGATTTATTCTAAGAAAAGGGAGCCGTTCACTATGGTTTGTTGTTCTTGTTTGCTCTGTAATATTCCAAAATGAGCAGCAAAATGAAAACCAGAACTTGTCTAGCAGTACTTCATGATCTAATTGAAAATGTTCAGGGAAGGAATATGATAAATATAGAGAAGCCAGCTATCAAGGTGAGTTCCCAAGACTGAAATACAGAAATTTGAGTCCTTGATATTAAGCTCTGAAAGATGCCAAACATACTTCCAACAGAAAGCACCAAGGGATAAGAAGTTACTCAAGATTTTATATTAAAGTTTCAAGAGGTGTCATTTCACTAGCACTGGAACATTTTTCATTGACAAGTTGGTGAGAAAAACACTGACTTATTTTTCTTTACTCTGCCCGCCTGTGAATGTATTACACTGGGCTTTAGGAAAAATAAAGCTATATGCTTGGGACTTTTTCTCACTATTTTATTGAGACCTACATTAAAAAAAAAAAAAAAAAAAAAAAAAAACAAAAAAAACAAACAAAAAAAAAAAAAAAAAAAAAAAAAAAACAAAACAAAGCAAAAATCTACCAAAACCATTATATTAAAATACTTTAGAAAGTTTTAACATAAGGCATTTGAATATTGAAACAACAATAAATATTTTCTGTATACATAAAATACTTTTCAAAAAAAAATCTGAATATTTTGTTTGTCTTCAGGCAGATTAGGTTCATTAAAAAAATAGACAAATGTCATATCCAAGATTATTAGTTCTGAATGCAGAAAGCATTTTTTTCTGTGCCTATGAGGTACATTGTTGAAAACACAGTTTGATTTGATGAGGAAACTTGTCATTGCTCATTCAACCCTTAGGAAAATTTTGGCTTCTTCACTGCAGTCACTGGCAATCTAAAGGTTTTATTAAATAATTTATGGCTTATGGGTGTTTCATCAGACTTGATAAAAATAAACCTAATTCTTGCATATTTTTGCTCTATTGTGTGTCTATATTTGGGTGCAATGTCTTATGTCTGTCCCAGAATTTTCTACTTAACAGTACGTAAGCCTGGGTAAACACCTGGAAATGGGAACTGCACTATTTGCAGAAATTTTATATTCAAGAACCTCACTCACCACAAAAGTGGCATGTGTCAATGATTTTAATTCTCTGAATTGCTTCGGATAGAAATAATTAATAGTGTTATACAGTATTTGGACTGTAACTGGTTAGCTATTAGAAGGATTGCTGAGTTAAACTTTACAACCTGCTTTTTCCCACCATGTGACTCATTTAATCATAAACCTAGTTTGATTTTCCAATTCTAAACCCAACACAGTGAAAGACATAAGAACAGATTTTACTGTAAGTATGCAAATGTTTCCACAGACTTCAAGTTAAGCATATATTTAAGTGGTCTGCTATCTCAGAGCCTAAGTAAATCTTGATTCTTGATCTAAAATTTGCTTTTCATAAACATCCGTGAGCTTCAATTCATACTATTGTTAAAGAATAAAAAGTTCAGCTACAAAAGTTACCAACAAAAGGAAATCCACCAATGTTTGAGATTCACCAATATGTTTGCCAATCATTTCTTCAGTATTTGCCTATGTCTGTTCAAATGTCTGGGGTTTGACTTTTCATCTATTTCAGGAATATTTTAAGCAAGCTATGCAAAAATCTTTCTTACTGCTAGTTTGGCATATTGCAGGAAGGTTGAAAGTTCTTCTTTTACTATCCTTTTTTACTAATGCTTTCATGTAGACTGTAGAAAACTTAAATCACTTAAACTTCCTTCTAGGAATCTCTGTTTTTCAAGGAGTTCATTCAGATATAGCTTATAGTTCAGGTATGTTGTTAGCAAAGATGCCTTTATTCATATAAATATGCCACTGCTCTACTAGACCTGGGAAATTTCTAGTTGTTTATATTTCTTTTAACACCAATAGCTAAAGGCTTTCCATCCCAGCTTTACCTAATGAGCTGCTCTGTGTCTTACTTCTTACTGTGTCTTCACTGAAATACAAGCACCTTCAACATTAATTGGTAGAGAAATGTCATGTGTGTGGAAGCTTACATCACAATCACAAAGCTTAATTTTTTATGCTTTTAAAATAGCTACTCATGCCTGACTTCCGATTAAAATACTAGCAATAAAGGATTTCAGCCTTCAAAAGCAGTATAATTTGATTTAAATATTCTAACAACACATAATGAAACTATTGTAAACAGTCACCAGTGATTGGCCCATGTCTCCATTTCCAGGGTCATGTCTGAGGATAAAATGTCATAAAATGACCTCTTTCCTGAATGAAATGAAGAATTGAATGAAAGGCAGAAATCTAAATTAACAAATACAAAACATTTGTTAGAGAACATGAAAAATCTTCCCTTTGAAAATATACAAACTGGCATAAATGACATAACTAATTCTCTTCATGTTTGATTGGAGAACCAATAAACAGAGAAGATCAGCACAAAGCATTTCAAGCTATTATATGAGTACGTTAACTCCAGTACTGCCTACTCCTAACAATTAACCTGAAATATGGTTGTTTAATTTTGCTGTGTTTTTCTCTTGATTTACAATGCAAAGTTTTACAATACAACAATATTGTTAATGAAATTAATAAATATTGAATACTCCAGAAGGTAATCACAAGGATTGTCATATACACAGAAACCCATGAGCCTTTAGAAATATTCATCATATGAAAAGTGATCATTCTAGTTCTGTTAATCAGAAAGGTCAAAAACGAGGGACTTATTTATTTTTCTTAAAACATACATTGATTTACATACTTCTATCATTACTTTTCTCAGTCCTGTTTTCTGACTGATCTATTTGACTTTTAGCTAATATGAGCAGGAGATTGTAGCACCCAAGATGAGGGAAATCATGATTTATACTATGTCATGAAATTCTAGTCAGGACTGTTGTATATCCTAGTCCTCAACATAGCACAAGATGTGATATTTGGCTTTGGCTATCTCCTCTCATCAGGAGATCTCTCCACATTGTCGGCAGGAGTTTGCTATCAGAGATTTCTCCTCCTGCTCTCATTTCAGTTGTTTCAGCCATTTGCTGCTCTTATGCTTAGCTTCAGTGAATAGTGAGAGAAGAACAAGGATGGAAGAAAAAAAACAGCTGCAGCATTCAGATACAGCTGTCCCACCCCTACATGGTGCTTGGCCAACCCACTCACCTCACCCTGTGTTTGTCCCAGAAATCCCTACAGCAACTCAGCTCCAGTGACCAGAGGAAGCGCAAAAATGATGTTGAGCAGGGAGAGCAGGAAAAAAACATCTGGCTTTGAAACAGGATACGATGAGATGTGTTGGGAGAGCACACTGGGGGTTTTGTGATGGAAAGCTTATGAGTACATGGGGAAAGCACACTAACTCTTGTTCCAGGACTGGATGTGAATCACAGAGCTACAGAAACAACTGCAGGTTTATTTGTTTGGGGAATTATTTCTTAACTTATAATTACTTCAAATTATTATATTTTTTCAATTGAATTTGAAATTTAATTTACATTTGTAATACCTAAACAAACAGTCTTGAACATTGAATTCTTCATTTCTCTCCAGTGAAATAATTGCATCGCATTCAAGTGTTATCATTTTACACAGTTTATCTTTTCACTAGCTCATTAATAACCAATATATCAAACTATGCAGAATATGGTGGGTTCCTATATTCAAAGGTAGAGGTGAAGTTTAACTCGTCATATGTTTTGCCTGCCTAAAAGTGGAATATGCAGTCCAGACTATTCACAGAGGATCCCTTGAGAGAGTGGATCTCCATGAAACACTTCCACAAGGTGAGTCATCTGATCTAGGATAAGATGATTTGCCCCTTGTTTTCTGTCACTCAAGCAGTTTCTGGCACCTAAGTTCCATTCACCTCTAAGGTATTAGGGCTACTTCATTTCCTTGAAAGCCTTCTTCAAGGGGTTTCATAAATGGCTTGTTGAAATTCCAAATTAGTTATAATAACTGCCTTCTTCTGCCTACAATTCTGTTCAATTACTTGTCAGAGATGCATGATTTTCTTTTATGGCAGCCATATTTCTTTAGCTTTACCTTTTTATACCAATCAAGGGATTTTGTAAACAAAATAAATCTCCACTTATATTCCAAATGTTCTTTAATACTGGAGAAAAACTGAAATGTACAATTTCTAACACTTTTTTTAAAGGTATTTAAACTTTCTCCATCAAACTCCTCAGCTGAGGTTGATTAATTTAATGAGGGATTATGTCTATTTTGACAGCATTTTCTTTAAATTCCCTGAGCATGTCATCCAGTCTTGATATCTTGTCACCATCCAGTACCTTTCCAGAACTTTAACCACTGCTACCACTTCCTTTTATTGACTCCAAAAGTTATTTTAGGAAACATATTTTTCCATCATGCTTAGTGAGAAAGACAGTCTGAAAGAAATGTAATTAATTCTTGACACCACTACCATCTCTAAGCACATTAATTTACAATAGTGGAGTGCAGTTTGAGGAGGAGGAAAGGAAGCAGGAATCCAGATCCATTCCTCTTGGGTATTTGAAGATAACACTGGAACTGCAGTGCCAGCAGGTCAAGGGAGGTGATCCTGCCCCCCTACTCAGCCCTAGTGAGGCCACATCTGTGGGAAAATAGATTGGGAGGGGATAGGAATGGGGCTGTGACTGAGCCTCATCCCTTGTGGGGTGCAGCTGTATAAGACAAGTGAACAGCCCTGAAGAAGAAGAAGCACACAATGCTGATGTGTGTTGACCAATCACAAAAGAGTAGCGGGGCATGCAGGTTTTATGCATGTGAGCAAAAAGGTATAAAAAGTTGTAATGGGGAAAAATAAAGGGCTGATGCTTGCGACCATTTTTGGCATCAGTTTTGTGCCCACCATCACACATCTGGAGTGCTGTGTCCTGTTCTGGGCTCCTCAATAGGAGGAGCAAATCCAGCAAAGGGCTGCAAAGATGATTGAGGGACTGGAACACCTCCGTGCAAGGAAAGGCTGAGAGAGCTGGGCCTGTTCAGCCTCAGGAAGAGACCACTGAGAGGGGAACTCATCAATGTATACAAGAAGCTGAAGCAGGGGTGTCCAGAGAATGGAGAGAGGCTCTTCTCAGTGGTGCCAAGCATTAGGACACAGCAGTTCAAAAGTATAACAAATATTTTGTGGGTTTGTTGGGGTTTTTTCAGTTCAAAGTTCATGGAATGATATGCGGTCTCTGCAGCTGACCAGAGCAGTGTTTGTGTAGCCTGTGATGCAGCACAGAAGTATTTTTATAGAATTTGCATAGAATCACAGAGTCACAGAATTTTTGGGATTGGATGGGACCTTAAAGATTGTCTCATTCCAACCCCCTGCCATCGGCAGGGACACCTTCCGCCAGAGCAGGCCCCATCCAACCTGGCCTTGAACATTTCCAGGGATGGGGCAACCACTTCTCTGGGCCTCAGCCTGACAGCAAAGAATTTCTTCTAATATCTAATCTAAGTCCAAACTCTTTCAGTTTAAACCCCTTCTCCCTTATCCTGTCATGACATGCCTTTACCAGAAGTTCCTCTTTGGTTACTTGTAGGACCCCTGTAGGTACTGTTCGAATAATTAGGTTCCATTAGGTTTCCAATTTGGGTTGTTTCCACTGCAAGAACTGTGAAGACAGGGTTGAAAGGCTCTGTATGGTGCAGAGTGCCAAAACTGGATGTTCAAAACATTGCAATAGATTGTTTTTTATGAAGGGTCACAGTGTACCAAGATCTGACAAACAAGGGCAGCCCAAGAGTACATTCAATATCTACTTTTTCTTTGGTTTTGGGTTTTTTTCACATATGTTGAAGGAGAATATGGGATTTTTTTCCCTTCATGTCATTACCACGTGAATTTAATTCAAGACTATTAAGAAGAATCTCCAGTGTCGTCCTTTATTGTCATTTTCCTCACTGCATTCCCAATTCACTCTTCTACTGTTCCTTTGTCATTCTTCATTGTATTTTTCTCTCTCACTTCACCAGTAGAACAGTCTTGGATTACAAAGGGGGGAGGAGTTTTACTTCAAAATAGAAATTAACAGTTCAATGGAATGTCTCCAATTCAGGATTTATGAGTAACAAGACCATGTATTCATTTAGTGTTTTCACGGATAAAAGTAAAATACTGCAAAGTGATTTCCCTTATGTTTTTCTAACAAGTGCTCAATTAACCTCATTGATTTAGAGATAAATGTCCAAAAGAAACATCTCTCATTTTATTCAAGAGTTAAACTGTCAGTCTAAAATACAATCTCTCCACAGTCAGACTAAATTAAAGGATACTACAGCAATCCCAGGAATTTAAGTAGATTTGAAGTGAAAAGAAAATGCAGCATAAGTTAAGTTTCATAAGGCTCCATCAGCTCTCAGGGTTTTTTCTTTCTCCTTCCTCTCCTTTTTTAATCCTTACAATAAAGGAGCTCCTCAAACTATAGAAAGAGATTTATCACAGATGACAAAACTCTGAAAGTTGATCATAATTTCTGACAATTCTCTCCCATTCCTTCCTCTTAGACCTAGCATAAAATTTCCAGACAAGTTTTGTAATGACCTAGCAGGTGCTGGTTGTGCATCTCCAGGTAATGTCACAATTCAGACCCACCAAGTCCTGATAGCTTTCTACCAAGAGGTATGGCATTACTTGGGTGACTTGCTGTGATTTGCAGTCTGCCACTGCTGTATGTGTTTTTACAATGCTTCATAAATACACTGCTGCCTCAGCATCTGATAACTGAACCATTCCCCATGGATGCATTATGGAAAATACTTCATGTTTAAATTATTGTGAAATATTGTCCCTTCTTATCACTCAGATACATCATCCCCACAAATACTAGAAATGCTGTAGCAAAAGTTTTATCTGTTCTAATTAGTATGTATGGAGGAAAGAAAACCGGCATAATTGCATTTTGTTCCTCCTGAGCATTTAATCATTATGTGTCCACTGAAAAGAAAAAAGTCTTTAGCCTGGAAATTATCAGAAAGGTGATCAATTAACATTTTTAAAGATTAAAAATAGGGGTGGGAAGAGCTGATCAGGCAATGTTTAGTAGGATACAGAACTCTGTATTCACAGTTTGTGGGTTCAGACACAGTTTGTGGTTTCTGAGAGGTTTATCAGAACCACAGCTTTCAGACCAAAAAATACCTTTCTATTGAATATCTTGACTTAAATAAAAATACCTCTTTATCCCTTCACTATGAATATCTTTGTTTGGTCCAATTGTTTGCCTCACAAACAATTGGACCAAACAAAATTCACAAAAACATTTAATGGATCACAGAACCCATCCATGACAAAAATTATTTCAGTCAAGAACATCTAAAACCTTTTAATTTTTTTTTCCTTTTTTTAAGAGCCATTGGACCCATAATATCAGACATTGTCTTTACATTGCTGGACTTGTGCTGTACAGTGCACTTCATTAAGTAGGCCAGCTGCTTTTAGCCTCATTTTTCTGGGTCTGCTTTATGTTGTCTTAGTTTTTCAACATTCTCTTAAAAACAGGTACTTGTCTGCTACATGTGGTGCTCTTTCCAATTCAAGTCTACATCACCTCTCCCAGTAAGTGTTTCACTATTTATGCTCAAAGGGTCAGTCATGCCACTCTTTTTGACAACAGAACACTGTTCAGTGCTTGTGTTGACCACCTTGCTTCCCTGTTCTCTTTACAAAAAGGATCACTTTTTGTCCTGACACGAGTTATTCATGGTCAATCCTCTAAGAATGAGGTTTAAGTTATCTAAAAGTCATCCAAGAACATGATAGCTATGAAGTGTAATTCATTTCCTGAGCTTCAATCCATGGGCTATTAAAATCACCAGAGATCTCCCTGACTGGCTTGGAAGGCCCTGGATAGGGGGCTTCCCCCTTGGAAGGCCCTTCCAACTTTTTTCACCCAACCATGCTCAGAAATGCTTGTTCATTGAAGATGAATGTGGTACCCACTTGTCTCACAACTAATTTAGGTAAGTGGTGAAAGAGTTGTCGAGTTTAGAAACAGATGCAAGCATTCCTTGCTCCAATACAGCATTTTCACAGCAATGTGCAATGATCTGCTTATCTTTAATACATCATTTTGCCTAAACAGCTGTTCTCCATACCATAATTTTGTATTCGATTATCCCCCACCTTAAATGCAAAAAAAAAAATAGGACATGATAATAAATCATATTTCTACAATACTGCTGATTGATATGATATAGGCATATATTTATCACTTGTGTTGCACATGCAAACCTGCAGGGTCTAGAACTGGGGCCCTTCTGTCCTGCATGCCTGACACATATTTAATAAAAAATTGTAATTCCCTGCCCCATAGAGACTACTTTCTAAACATAGAGTTGGATAGACCAGGTGGAAAAAAACAAAAGTAGACAAGGCAATAGTGAAACAATCATTTTTCATCTTGCAAAATTGGAACTGTTATGCTACACAGCAATTTAAATCTGTTTCCCATGTACCAAAAGCAATCCTTTTTCTAGTTTTGATAACTATCTTTTTTCCTGTTAGATAAAATTTTTTGTATCTATCTTATTTCATTGGATTTAATAATTTCTAAATCACTCACTGAAATATAAGAGAGTGTTGAGCTTCTTTGTTTAAATATGAAACACAGTAATAATCACTCTTTGGTGCTATTCTAATTAGCTAGATCTCCCCACGGAGGATACCAAATGCACACTAACTCAGGACAATTAGGAAGATGCTAATAAATGCAACATCATGGTTCCTTACAGAATGCAAAACCAGCACCAGCATGTAACCAAGCAGTTTGCAAAGAGCATTACCACATTTCAGGAGCTAGAACTTAAAGTTCTCATTGGAATTATTTCAGGAGACAAAGGCTCTTAATGCTTATCAGTCAGTATTCAAAGGGTTACATTTTCATCTGTTCTGACGTTAGACTGCAGAGAAAAAGAAATTTACCAATATTTAAAAAAATAAAGGCAAAGCTGTTGAATGAGGAAATTTGTAAGTGCTGTGACTAATTCATAGCTAGCAAAACACAATAAAAATCCTCAAAATGCCACGGAATTGCAATATCCTGCTCCTGTCAATGTTTATAATGTATCTGACACAGAATATAAGATAAAGTACTAAAAATCTGGGAATGAGAAAGAAAAACACACATCAGTTGATGGAAGAGTAGGCAGCTTCCTTTTTTCAGTTGGTTTTCGCCAAAATCAGCTTTGTTTCAAACAAGCTGCAATGTTGAGGACAGCCCAAGGAGGAGGACAGTGGTGACATCCTGTCCTGTGGAAGCTTAATTGTCCCCTCTGCACCTGCTTTGAGACACTGTACACAGCTCAGCAGTGAGCTCCTGAAACATCCCTTATCCTCTACAAACATTTAAGGATCCATCACACAGCCCACAGAATCCAATAGGAATGGTCTTGCAGGCTTAAATATTCCTTGGATCAGACCACAAGAAATAATCCAATTAAACCTATTTTTAAAATTATGATTGTTTAAACTATTCTATTTGTGTGTTATTCCAAGGCAGCCCTATTCCATCAAAGCATGCCTTCTAAATTCAGCATGAATCCCTTTTTAACTTGTCATATCCAATGAGCAAGGACAACAGTTCTGCTGGATTTCAAAATTAAGCCTTTGGGACCAAACATTGCTGTCTTTCTCCATGAGAAGTCCCCATGGCTTTCAGTCCATCAACATGTCCAATACCCAAGACAAGCAATTAAGAACACGAAACAGTTTAAAACTAAGGCACAAGTTATAAAACTGCAGTATACCTTTGAGAACCAGGCAAAATATTTGCTATTGTAACTTTCCCATCTTGCCAAAATATTTGTTATCTCAGAGGCAGCACTTTTTAAATCCACACTCAATGGCATCCATAAGGTAGTCCCACTGGTGTCAAGCTGGCACCACAATAACAAGCACAGTAATACTCTGGGAATCCAGAATAGGACTGTAATAGACATGTAGCCCCAGAACACAACAAAACGAAGAAGAGCTCCAGGTGGTGCTAAGAAATATGTATTTATGTTACAAATATAAAGTTTGATCCCATTGTCTTCCTTCAGGTTAAAAAAAAACTCTGAGATTTTTCATGTAATACAAAACATTTCCTAATCACAGTGGTATTCTTAACTGCAGAAACAATTTAATCCTTCTTTTTCATTATCATCATATAAATAATAGAATTCTTGATTTAGCAATTCTTTCTGACACTGAGTTGCCTACCAAAAGAATTCAATTTTTTTCAGTCAGAGTGTTTATGGACAAATGGACTTCTTACATTAAGGTTTCTAGAACTGTGGTTCATTTTAAATGAAATTGATAAAAGAGAAAATTCCTAATGACCTAATAATGTGAGGACAACTCTGAACCATAGAGAGGATATCTTAGGAGGAGGTAGGAGGTGATGCAGCCCTGATTTTGCATGCAGCATATCATCTGAGGTGTCCAAAGCAATCACTGCTATTTTTTGTTTAAAAGCAGCAGTAAAACCCTCCTTTCAGAAAGGGCCCATGCAAATTTAAGGAAGTGACTTACTTGTTTATTTGCATCACTGGCTAAAGAGCAGTTTTCCCTGCAGGCTATAAGCTCATACATTTGTGTCCTGCCTAAAATCCCATCACTTTCAGATGGGATTTACAGCTCAGCATGGATGAAGGTGTCCTTGACTGTCAGAGCAAGGTGGTCTTCCTCCTCTTGTGTCTCTGTGGGGAAGAAAAGAGATACATGCAGAAATTAAAGGCACTATGGAAATTTCCAGAGGAAGAGAGTTGTGGAGTGGCCTCTGTGTACATCCTCTCCTTCATTTTGTACCAGCAGCGATCAATGGACTCATTGCCTGCTGTAATTCCCTGCAGTCATTACTTTACAGGTGAGTAATTTATGGCTTTGTAAAGGGCTCTGGGATGTTTGATTATGTCAAAGGTGTTATTGAAGTTCAGATTGTAGTTGTATCCTAAATAGGATGAGATTACCACAGGGAGTTATATCATTACTTTCACTAATTATTTACAACATGGTGCCAATCACACTGTAGGCACAGTTGCAGTAAAAGAAAAGATGGCTCTGTGTAGGTGAGCACAAACTCTATTAGGTAATAATCTATCCAAAGCAGTTCATGGCATTGACCTTCCTTCCAGAGGAAATGATAGACGGACAAGGAAATTCAACATCAAAGACATTAACCTGAGCTTCAACAGGAAGGGTTAAGTTTTGGTGTCCAAATTTCTCATTCCTCATCTGACCCAAGCTCCCTGAATCATGGGAGTGTGGACTAAGGGATAGGACAATTCCAGAGCCACAAAATCAAAGGGTGACTGGAGAATAGCTTAAAAATTGCTGTGTTAATGTTTGCCTATGGGGACAAATATAGCAATTGTGGGGGAAAGTCTCCTGTGTAAGAAGGGAGAAATATCATGGCCTTCCAGATAAAAAAGAATGAGACGTGATGATTCCCCACAGGACTCAAGTTCTGATCCCTACAGAGTCTTTGGTCAGAGTAGGAAAGCTCATACCACACAGTAATAGTTTTCCAATGTGTCTGTAAGTGGGCTGAGTCCTGGGGGATCACAAGTGTGACAACATCCTTCGATCCAGCCCCAATGACAGAGACAGGGGAAAGCAGTAAAACTTTCTTTTTAGTGGCATACTACAATGATGTAACAACTCCTTTTTCCCTCAGAGGGCTCACATTAGCATTTTCTCTGTCCTGAGAGTAAATCATGCCACTTAGTCACAGTCTGTAGCAGGACTCCAACATCCCCTTTCTGAGCCTCACCTTCACCTTTCCTGCCTGATGAGAGCATCCCAAATTTGCTAAGTGAGACACAAACTCCAGTTCACTCTTTTCTGTGGACCTTCCTGTCTTCTACTAGAAGTGTACACAATTCCACCTTTATGAAGCTTCTATTTCTCTATTCATGGGCAGGGCACAGGACAGAAACACATTCAGACGGACATCAGAACAGCACCATCACTGGGGCAGATTCACAAAGTGACTTAAGCATCATCACACCAACACTGTGGTATTTAATAGTCAGGCAATGTGCTCCAAGACTCATCTGAGCTTAAGAGATATCTTAATCTTCCCTTTCATTATTTAGCAAATAATTATTTGATATTTGGTAGCTCATGATTCACAGAAACCAATCCCTCCAGAGTCAGGGAAAGTAATTCTACTGTGTTTATTCTGCATATTGCCTAGCATCTACTTTTGATTATGAGAACATGATTTGTGGGATTATGCACTAGATTAGGAATAATTACTGATTTCAGGGTTCTGACTGAAGAAGAGGAAAATCTTCTAGGCTACTAAAAATCAGAGGGTGCTCTTGGATGCATAAGACAAGACTTCTTTGCCAAAATGTAACTATAGAGTGTATTGGAGAATATTAAAGTCACTGTGAAGAATCAGATGGGTAAGAATTGGAATGAAGCACATTGAACTTCTGTAAATATTTTTCAGTGTTAAATCTTACCTTCCTGCATACAGAGGGCAGGATACTTTTATTTCTATCCTACACTTAAGGAACTATACTTGGGGAGGCAGTGGAGTTCCAGATTGGAATGCGGAATGCCTTGTCAGTGTCCTTGGATGGTCAAGAAAAGAATGAAAAAGCAGAGCTGACGTGTGATGGATGTGTTTTTTAGACATGCAAGAGGTCAGCATCAAAGAAATGCAGAGGCAGAGAAAAGCATCCTGTTATTTTTCCAGGAAAGACAACACATTGACCAGTTATGTTTGTTTTGGCCATCAGACCTGAGTACTGATTATTACCTGACAAATATCAGCTTATTTGAGAAAGAGTGCGTCCATTGCTAGAAATTATAATTGGATGCATTAATAAACCAGAGCACTGACATCCTTTCCAGAGTTTAGCCAAAGAAAAATCATATATAAAATACAACAAGAATAAGAAAAAACAGAGTTTAAGGAGCCATCAGGACATAAAAAAATGCAACAGAGCATAAACACTTTTTCTAATGAAACAAATCCACACCAGTCAGACAGATTCTGAACAATGCCTGGGTCCACTTTCAAAAGAGTTCTATAATAAGAGAAGTATCATAGTATCATAGACTATCCTAAACTGGAAGGGACCCATGAGGGTCATGAAAGTCCAGCTCCTGGCCCTGCACAGGACAGTTCCCAGAATCACACCACATGTCTGAGAAGTAGTGTGAGGAAAACAACTTCAACAAATTAATGGACATTATTCAAAATAAACAGCGATTTCAAAAATTGCACTTTATTATTAAACATTATTAAATCCATGTGTCTATTTTCTTCCAAGACCATTTGCCCATAAATTGATCAAGGTTTCTGAGAATCAAGGATCTGAAAATGGTTGTGCTTGAATGACTTCTGCATTCAGGGATTCAAAAGTCATACCAGAGGCCTCTCGAAGTAGAACTGATAAAATATGTAGAAGAACAAAGTTTCCCAGAAGGGTTGGCTACAGAGACAGCAGGCAGGGAAAATCTTAGTCAGAATTGCACTGGGAAATAAACACAGCAGCCTGTTGAACTATCAGCACCAAAACTGTGTAACTAGTGTAGAGCTGGCAGGATCCTGAATTAGCTGATCAAAAAGAAACCAAAATTGAACAACTTTAAGAAGAAACTCCTTTTAGAAGGAAGGGTTCTGCATCCTCTCCCATGGTCAAGACTATTGCTGTATTTACTGCTTGTTTGTTGGATTGAGCAGAAATAACAGCAAATTACCAGTATCTATGAGGGAATGAAATACCAAAGGTTCATCACTTCCTGCATTAGTCAGGCATGGGCTGTGTCTATACAGTGTTTTCTGGGCAGAAGCCATCTCAGTGTACACACCCCCTGGGCCAGCTCTGATCTGGGAGCCAGAAGTTGATCCTGAGAATGAGCCCTGCCCCCCCTGCAGGCCTTATCAGCTGGAGCACCCCCAGCCTCCACCATGGCTGCACCACTGCATCCAGGCACGTGTGGAGACCATCCATGTCCTCCTGGAAAATTCTCATGGATGCATGTACTGAGACCTTTGTGCCACATGATAAGAAGCAGTAGGAACATGTTGAAAGGATCTGTAGGTCCAGTGTTACGTCCCAGCATCATTTGCTGCTCCGCTCAAACCAGATGGACAGCACAGACAGGTTGCATCTGGAAACATGGTAAAAACACTGACATGTCCTAACCAGAGTCACAGAACTGCACTTATAAAGGATCAATGTTTCAATGCCAGTTTTGAAAGGCTCAGTAAGAGCTAGGGAAGAGGTGGAGGTGGCTGTCATTCATTGCTATGATTCAGAGTCACAGAACATTGAATGATTATGGATTAGCATAGAAAAATTACTGATGGGCATGCATTTTCACTCAGCCTCCCTAAAATCCTCTCTTGAGGATATAGAAAGAAAGCCTGATTTAGAAGGGGTGACCTTAACTTCAGGGATGTTTTCTGGACAGCTGGTTCAGTTTGTTACTAAAAAGAAAGGTGGGATTTGTACACCATAACACAGATATCTAAAACTCAGAAGCATTAGGTCTAACTTAGGCACCTCGGGGGAGAAATCAGCAGTTCCATTAGGCAGTTCATCCCAACCTAAAAGAGCTCTCTAAGATAAATCAATTAAATCACCCCCTAGTAGTTCTTATTTCTCTCAGTAAAAAATTTCAGAGTGGTTTGCTGAAATATAGGAGTTTAAACCTGATAAATCTAAAATGAGAGAGGAACGCCATTTCTGTTTCTTTAAGAAAATTTCACAAGTTTCTTTCTCAAAACAAGAAAGCCAGTGTTTTAAAATGAGATTTGAAATAACAATAAATTATATCTAAAATGAGTAAATAGGAGATACATGAATGGTGAACAACTTAAAATATAGGTGACTTCTCAGAAAGTTAGTTGAATAACTTTAATGTCAGGCATAGCTAGGGCTTCAGGAAATGAGGATTAATGTTCAGAGGTATTAGGAAGAAAGATAATAGTAGGTCAGCTGTAAGTTGTGTTTCAGATGAGATGGAAGAATTCTCAACAGCAATGTAGGAAAGTGAAACATTTGTTATAAATACACCTTGATATCTAAAACAAAGAAGTGCTCTATACCTTTTCTAACTAAGCTTCATCTCTATCAAAATACTAGCATAAGTTAACGTACAAATAAAAAATTTCAACACATATTTATACCTTAGAAACAATTTTTTTTTTAGGGCTGAATAATATTTCTAGTTTAATTTTAAAGTTGGGATACTGAAATTTTCTATAAAACAAAGTCATTCCAGTGTTTAATAAGGGGTGAAATAAATAACCTAGGGTCCATTGAAAAATTTCTCTGATGTGCATGGAACAGTTAAATGAGGATTCTGTCAACAAACAGTGGCTAAACATAATTTGTGACACTCAACATGGTTCTGTAGAAAGTAAATCTTGTCAAACAAACACTGTTTTTTATGACAGTCTTATAGGCCCTGTTGGTAAAGGTGAATGTGTTGGCATAGCATTCTTCATTTTTAAGGCATTTAACTTAGTGCCACAAAACACTTTGGCTTTAAAAATCTTGAATTGAGCAGAATTAATAGGCTGTACATTAGAAAAATTAAAATATATCACAGTGTTCAGAAAATGGTAATAAATCAGCAAGGACAAGTGTTTCTACAAGCTTCCCACAAATAGCCATTGCTCCATCTATAGAAGGAGCAGTGGACTAGAAAGAGCATATGAACAAAACAGAGCAGGATAGTAGGTAGCTGAGATGAGGCTTTGGTGCAGAGTTACCTGAAATCTCTGCTGAGACAGTTAATTTCCAACAAAATTAATCTAAGGACACTCTTATGCAAACAATGCATCTGGAGACCAGGAATACAAACTATAGGTACAGTGAGATTCTCTTTTGGAAAGCAGCATCTCAGGAACAGGCTCGTGAGTCATTGTGGATAATCATCTCAAAATAGGCTCTCAAAGTAATGCTTTGACAAAATGGTTAATATGATCCTTGGTTATATAAAATGTGATTGTCAAATAGAAGTAGGGAAGTGTTACTGCTGTTCTAAAACTTGAAAAACCACACAAGTTAAACCAGAGACTGGAAAACAAATATTAAGATGTGAGTCTTAAAGAGTTCAACTTAATTTAACAGAGAAGGCTGAATGCTGACTTGAGGTGTTTTTACAGATCCTCACACATGAAAACACCGTCCAGTAGCATGATTCTCAAACCTGCTTACAAAATCTTAATTAGACATAATGACTGGAAGCTGGAGTTAGAAAATTTAACCTTGAAATAAGACACAGCATAGAAAATGAAATAAGACACAACACAGAAAATGAAATTTCATGAGGTACCAGCTCACAGTTAGTCTGAGTTGTTAAGATTGGTTTAAACAGCTTTCTGAAGTGGTATAATTCAGCTTTTCAGAGAAATTACATCTCCAGCATGAGGAGGGGTTTAGATTAGACAGTCATAGGCCACCCTTCTTGTGGTGAAATCTGTCAAACCAAGAACACCATCTTCTCTACCCCCAACACATATGTGCCGTAGGATAACCAGGATTACCTGTGTTACTCAGCATAATCACTACATGGACATGTATGCATGTCACCAATGACTGTGCTCAAATATCATACCTCAGGTTTTTAGCCAACTGTCCAATAGAACCCAGGAACATTTATTTAAGTAACGCTACACTGGTTAGATGTAATCTGTTTGCACTTGGTGAAAGGGGAAATTTGATTTTGTGTCTGTGTGTTTAACAGCAAAACCATTACCTTTCTTTGTACAGCTCGACAGACTACAAATCACCTATTTTCTTTCTCTTCTGCTTATCTTCTAGGGCATTCAGCTCCTTCTGAAAGTCATAGTGCTTTCCAAATGGTAGGTAAATATCTATGCATTTAAGTTTATTTTTAACGTGGAGTATAGCTACTCCAAAGCACCCTTCTCTCACTTGTGGCATAATCATCCGTGTTTATTACACATAGAACAGTGAACACACAGGTGTTGTGTTGCAAAACTTATGGTTTAGTCCACCCCCAAATAGAAATAAAAGTACAGTAAGTTTATTTTTCTGAAGTTCTGGAAGTGAACATTTACTGCAAGGTCTCAGAAGAGGAATTTTTACCTTTGTATCTGTCACCACCACAGAGGGCATCCAGACTGAACTGGGCTCCAGCAGGCATCTTCACTGCCTGCAGGCTGTGCCTACACAGGAACCTGTGCAGAACCATTGTTTTCCATGTGCTAGCACAGGTGCTTTGTGCTTGGCATACCATTAACATTAGCAGGAAAGAGATGCCACCCATCATCTCTCAGTTGGCTCTGCAAGGCTAATAGGCAATCCAACTTCTTTTTAAACACTGTAGTAAGAAGACATGACTCTAAATACACACAGCAGGCAGAAACACTGGTAGGAAGGTGCCGTTTTCAGCCATTCTTCAGTGAAACACCATCTGTTACAACATATGCAAGTGCAGTTACACATCCAGTTACAGGAGGTGAGAAGGGTAATTTTCAGCCTGAGCAGGATGAGTTCTGTGTGCTCATCTCCTTTCACCACGCCTCACCCACTAGCACCAGAGGCAGTCTACTGGAAAAAAAAGGATCACCACCATTTTCTGTCTCCCCCTAATGGAAAAGAAGACCCAAATCCTTTGCTCTGTACAGGAATAATGGTGTGAGTGGTTTCTAGATGTAGAACAAAAAAGTTAATTTCAAAAGTCCCAAATAGCTGGAAGAATTTGAGATTAGGAGAAATTCAAAATGAGACTGGAACCAGCAAAAAGAAAATTAATATATAGAATTTATACATAAAAATTTAATGAGCCCAAGCTTCCAGTTTTCTTTATTTGAATATTTTGACAGATACATTATTAACGCTAACCTTATTTTCCTAGCTGAAAAATTAACATAAACAGAAACACAAAACTCATGATGTGCCAAAAAAAAAAAAAAAAAAGAAGAAGAGTTACGGCTTAGAGACCCTTTCTTTGTATGGAAACACTAGACTCTAATTTAATTTTAAAAGAAACTAAAAAAACCCTAGTTTTCTCAGCCTGACAAATCTCCTCCAAAAAATTATTTCCTCACTGATTACAGAAGCAGACAATTGGTGCCCAAACAATCAAAGAAGGTTGTATTGTCAGCATGTTAATCATCGTGTCTCTTAGCAACCATATTTTATTTACAAGTAACAATACTTCTTCAGAAGGCTGTCACACTTAATGAGAAGTATTTGTGAAGGAAGGGCTGGAATGTGTATGTGCAGCTCCCACCTCTGGTGATGGGCAGCTTGTGAGGAGGACAGAGCAATGCTTTTGCTGATAAGCAGATACTGATGGTACCAGTAGACAGGAAAACCTCTGAGGAGGTGGGGCAAGGGTTTGCACAAAACAGGGACTTGCCCATCTCGTTTTCTGTGCCCACTCTGGTTGGTGCTTTTGACCCTGTGAGTCCATAGGTTCCTCTCCTTTCGACTCCTCTCTGTGAACTTTTTAAAAATGTACCAGATAGTCAAGGAATTTGGGGATCAGAGCTTCCTTGTTTCCTTGCCCTTGGAGCCCTCCAAGGACCAGGTTCTGCTCCCAGTACTTTCCCAGCAGCAGACAGAGGGACAGCTCTACGTCTTCCATGCTTTCACATCACTGTCAGCAGCCACAATCAGTGCTTGCATCACCTGTTAAATATAAAAGATAGTGTCTGGAAAAGCCCATTTCACTCCAAATCAGTTTTCTTCTGCACTTGTAAAACAATGCCTTCTGGTCACCACCGTGTTGAATACCATCACTTTGGGATATTTTAGAGATAATTTCTAGATAGAAGATACAATTGTCTGAAAAAGAGAGAGGAAATTTGAACATTTTGTTCTTTATTGGGAAGGCATTTTGTAGCATAATTGTACAAGGGATAGCAGAGGTACCCAAGGGCTCCTTTGAGTTTTCTTTTTCTCTGATCAGCCATAGTGATAGGAGGCACTGCACAGCCCAGTAAAAGTCACCTCAGCTCATGTTGATCTATTACAATATCTTATCTCTATTCATGATGGTCACAAGACGCTTCAAAGAAGGCTTTAAGAAAATATAAGAATATTCTGCTTCCATAAAGATATCAGCCTAATCCCTTGGAGTTAGAGTCAGCCTTAAATGTTTAAGCATGATCTTATTTTTTTCTTCCAGAAATGTTGGTAGTCAGAGCTTGTATTCTAGCTGTCCTTGTTATCTATCTCATAGTCCTGAGAATCTAACTCATAATGCTCAGAATCCATGAGTTCTACCCTCAAATGCTGGGTTGCTTGTCCATTCCCTTTTTCTACCCATTTTGAAATAATCACCATCACATTTCAACAAATGTCTTTATTCCTGAGGTATGAGGAACAACAAGCAGATTGAAGAATCACATCAAAGCATGTACCAGTAAAACAATACATTAACTGTATGAGATGCTTTAGTTTGAAGAACTTATGTATGAAATACACAGAAGAAGGACAGCCTGAACATCCCCATAGCAAGAGGTTTGTAGAAAGAGTGGAACACTTGAGCCAAAGTAGAGTTCCAATAAGTCTTTTCTTCACAAAAGCCTTTGCAGACTTTCAGAGACATACTCCCCTCAAAAAAGGAAGTTTGGAAGAAAGGAAGACTGGCTATTTTTTTTCTTATTCTTGTCTGAACTTGCCTTTTTTGGGTTTTTTTTAGATATTCTGTCCTTTCATGAGAGAATAAAAATAGAAGTGGGAATAAAATTTAGGGATCAGTCCAAATCAAAAAAATAATTATAAGCTTGGGAATTCAGGCTCATCCTTAAAAGAATTTCCAAAATTACAAACTGCTTGTCCAAACACACAAAAATATTTGTGGTTTAGGCCTGCCTTAAACAAATATTTTATTTATATATAAATCTTGAAATATATTATTTCAAGATTTCAGCAGCAGCTGGAAAAGGAAAGACATTCCATGTAAAACATGAGTACTTGTACAACTGTCTCTGACCCCTCAGGCTGCTTGATTTAGTAAACAGTGATGGCAAAAAAAAGGTGTAGTACCTAAAACAGTTCTGAGAATTCACCCTTGCTTACCAACATTTGGTGCAATCACTATGAAAATACTTCAGAATTGTGTCAGATGGTGTCTTCAATTACCCAGAGAACTGTGGCATCCACAGTAAAGGAAAGGGCAGAAAGCAGCATAGATTTTTGAGGAACCTTATAGCCCTTCTTCAGCCACAGTCCCACCACAGATCCTCTCATCTCTGCACTCATTCCCCAGCCAGTGCTGGGAACACTTTGTAACTCCACATGGCGCAATAGACATTTATATTCACTGTACTCCGCCATCCACTGGGGAAAGGAAATGCCAAATCATAACTGCAGATCCCACCCATAGCTAGCAGCAGTCTCTGCAATCTGCTATGTGCAAAGAATTCAGCTGTATCTGGCCCTCATACACACCATTAAAGGGAAATAACAAGCCCATTTCACCCTCTCCATCAGAGATCTAAACAGGGACTAATTCAGAACAGAGTTTATTATCCAGCTGCCAACTACTCACCTTTGAAGGATCCTTGTGGCCACCAGTGCTCCTGCAGTAATTATTTTAGAGCAATAGCAACACCTTGCAGCGTTCAGTGTTTTCACTCTCATAGTTTATTTGGCTGTTAATGGTAGTAGTATGGACAAATAATCAAATGAAAACAAGGAACCAACAATGAAAACAAACAAGCAAACAAACAAAAAACCCACTAACATTTCAAAGCACAGATAGTGAGTGATATTGCCAATGAAATTCAAAAAACATATTGAACAAACCTGGCTGTGGAACATTTTAATAAAATTGAAAGCATCAGGAAGCTTTGAAGTCTTCCAAGCATACAGCAAAATCTGTTATTTACTATTGCAGCATCAAAAGAAAGATCCACCTATACATGAACAGACATCAGGAAGAAAGGCTGTCATGGTCTTTGTTTGCAGTTTGCTTGTTTTTCTTAAAGTCTGTGCTAAAGGAAGAATCATGACTCTTTATGACATAGCACAGCCCTCATGTTTATTCCAGGTATTTTTGCTTTGAAGATCACTAGGGAATAGGAGTTCTTACATTGACTGCAGACATACAAGAGGTTAATATCTTCCTGTTTTTACAAAAAAAAAGGAGGGGTAGCATGACCACAAATGACAAGAAGTCTAACAAATATTTTTCTGGCATTTCATTGTACATTGACTTTTCAAAATGTCAGCTCTGATTTGAACATAAGCAATGCTTAAATAAAAATAATTTATCCTTTTAAAGACCATCAAAGGTTTCTGCAGAAGAATCTAAACTGCAGAAGTCTCAGGAGTTTGAAGTTCACAGTAATTTCAGTAGAAATCATAGCTGTTCAACCTTTGGGAGTCCGAACATTTGTATAGTGTCTGAATAAACTGTTTGCTTCATTGACCATCGACCAACAACAAAAATATAGAATCTTAGAATTGCTTAGGTTAGAAGACCATCAGGTTCAACCATTAGCCCAGCACTGACGAAGCCATCACTGAACCATGTCTGTAAGTGTCATATTGACACATCCTTAAACACCCCCAGGGATGGTGACTCCAATGCTTCCCTGGGCAGCCTGTTCCAGCATTTCACAACAATTTCAGTAAAGAAATGTTTCTTAATATCCAATCTAAACCTCCCTTGACACAACTTGAGGCTATTTCCTCTCATCCTATAGCTTGTTACCTGGGAGAAGAGACCAACACTGACCTGGTTACAACCTCCTTTCTCAGAGTTGCAGAAAATAATAATGGAGCCTCCCTTTCTCCAGGCTAAACACCCCCAATTCCCTCAGCTGCTCTTCATCAGACTTGTGCTCTTGACCTTCACCAGCTCTGCTGCCCTTCTGTGGACATGCTCCAACATCTCAGCATCTTTATTGCAGAGAGGGGTCCAAAACTAACTAGCTCAGGATTTGAGCTGCAACCTCAACCAGCACAGGGGGATGGTCACTGCCCTGGTCCCACTGACCACAATATTGCTGACACAACCCAGGTGCCTTTGGTCTTCTTGGCCACCTGGACACACTCTGGCTCATGTTCAGCTGCTGTCACCAGCACCCCCAGGTCCTTTACCACTGAGCAGCTTTCCAGACACTCTGCCCCCAGCCAGTGGCACTGCAGGGGCTGTTGTGACCCAGCACTTAGGCTGTTTGAACCTCACACCATCAGCCTCAACCCATCAATGCAGCCTGTCCAGATCCCTCTGTTTAGCCTTCAGACCCTCCAGCAGCTCAACACTCAAGCGCAGATTGGTGATTTCTATATATATGTTATACATATATTTATAATTACTGTTATCACTCAGAAATATTACTCATCACTATGATAGAGGAGTGACTGCAACTGTGCTCATGCTCTCTGGACCTGTCAGAGACCTGCAGGGAAAAGGGAATGGTGCGGATAAGAAAAAGGAGAGACAATTTGCAGTTATACTTTTTTTCCCTGTATCAGATCTAGACAGACAACAAAATTGCACAGACATAGACTGGTTAGAAGGCACTCAAACTGATTATCTAGTTCATTTTTCTTTCTATAGCAAGGAACTACTCTACCCATCATATTCACAAATTATCTTATCCCTGTTTGCTGAGCCTAGTCTTTAATACCTCTAAGTGATGAGCATTGTGAAACATTCTTAAGCATCCAAAATGCCTACCAATTCCTACTATGAGAAAAGGAATACTTTTATCACTCCTAAAATTCTAAGTAAAATTCTCTGTCTGCAGCTTGAGATTTAGTTTTTGCCTTACTCTTCACAGCCATTATTTTTGCATCTTTTTTATGTATTTATACACTCGTATAATGTCTTCTTTTTATCATGTGTGTTCTAAGGACACCAAACACCCCATCCTTTGTAGGTTCCCACGTTTTCCTCATAGCCTCCCTCTGTACTTCTCCCAGCTGGTTCACTTCTAAGAAACCATAACAGTGTTGTGAAGAAGGATTATGTTGCAAATTTTATGGACTGTGCTGCTGTTTATAAATCCCAGTGTGATGTTTGACCTCTATGCAGCAGTGTGGTGGGCTGACCCTGGCTGGATGCCAGGTGTCCACCAAGGCCACTCTGTCATTTCCCTCCTCAGCTGGGCAGGGGAGAGAAAATATAATAAAAGTCTCATAGGCTTAGATAAGGGCAGAGAGAAATCACTCATCAGTGACCGTCATGGGCAAAACAGAACTCACTTGGGGAAATCAGGTTAATTTATTACCAATCAAACCAGAATTGGGTAATGAGAAATAAAACTAAATCTTAAAACACATTCCCACCATCACTCCTTCTCAGGCTCGGCTTTACTCTGCATTCCTCTACCTCGTCTTCCCAGCATCTCAGGGGGATGGGGAATGGGGGCTCTGGTCAGTTCATCACCCATTGTCTCTGCTGCTCCTTCCTCCTCACAGTCCTTCCCCTGCTCCAGTGTGGGGTCCCTTCCAAGGATGTCAGTCCTCTATGAACTCCTCCAGCTGAGTCCTCTCCATGGCTTGTTCTGCACAAGCTGCTCTGGCATGGCTCCCTCCACAGGCTGCAGTTCCTCCAGGAACCGGCTGCTCCAGCGTGGGTACCCCAGAGGATCACCAGTCCTGCCAGCAGGTCAGGTACAGCATGAGCTCCTTTCTCCATGGAGCAGCAAGTCCTGCCAGGAGCCTCTTCCAGCATGGGCTTCCCAGAGGGTCACAGCCACCTCTGGGCTGCAGGATCATCTCTGTTCCCCCGTGGGCCTCCATGGCACAGCTGCCCCATCGTGGGCTAGCACCTGGAGCATCCCTGCCTCTCCTTACTGACCTGGGTGCCTGCAGAGCTGCTGCTCTCACGTATTCTCAATTCTCTCTCCAGCTGTAGTTGCAAAGGTTTTTTCACTCTTCTAAAAAACATTATCCCAGAGGTGCTGCCTTCTGACAGTTTCTGACAAAAGTCACCCCTGTAGCATTCCTGCTGTCAGCTACCCAAACCTTGCAGGGCACAGTGTAATACTCTTAATTTACATTCATTTTGTGACCCTCTGTAATGTCCGAATGCTTCTTTGCAAGAGACTGTCTTATCTCTGTTTTTCTTATTGCATTTTCTCAGCTGTTTATCCCCACCTAAGCGCAGAACCATACTTTTGTTTTAATTAAATTCTGTGTTGTTTCAAAGCTATTTCTTTCAATTGTGATAATTCTGAATAAATTCTCATCTTTTAATCTGTGTGCTCTTTTTAGATACATTTCACTTGCAGGTTTAATAAGCATTTTCCAGAGACCTGGTATTGGATTATAATGAAAACACTGAACTTACTAAGCCTAGCCTAGATCCTCAATTCATCATAGCAGTTTGACAGCAAAGCACTGGCAGCTGCTCTGAATGCAGCATCCCCAGACACCTTTGTCCCCACTCTACAGTAACCCCAACTGCCTGAGTTATGTGAGACCCTGAGCAAAGCCTAGCTGTACCATGTCTATACCCTTAAGGCATGTTACTTCACATAAAAAGGTTTTGGATTGATCTGATATGATTAAATCCTGACAAATGATTTAACACTCACTGCATACTGCCAACAAATTTGCTACTTACTCATCTGGTGTTCTTTTAGGTGCCCTACAAAAGTACTGCTGGATTTCTTTATCTCGCATGTTCCAACAAAAAGATCTGGCCCATCATTCTGTAAGCTTCCTTTTTGACTTTTTTTTTTTAATTTGTCTTATGTTTGCCCTTTTCCAGTCTTCCAAAACTTAATCCACCTCCACACATTCTCAAAATGTACTGAGGGACTGCTGAGATTACTTCAGCTAGGGTTTTCACAAACCTGAGCAGGATTTCATCAAGGTCAGAGAATCAGAAATTTCCAAGTGTACACAAAGCAAGCCTTTCTTTCTTCTTCCTCTTTGTCATTGATGTTAATTGTGATAACAGTTTGAGCACCATTACCTTCATAACATGCAGCACAGAAGAGTCGTGATTCAGTCCTTGCAGCCCTCTCCTGGGAGAGGAAAGGGACGGCCCAACTAAGCTCCCCACAAAACTCCTGAAGGCAGCACACAGGAAATATGCTTCAGCTCTTTCAGTTTCCAAGGAACCAAGATTGATCCAAACCAGACTCCAACAATAATCTTCAGCTCAGAGAAGATACTTCAAGATGTGGGAATCATATTTTCCCTGCATTTTTGCTTCCACTCAGAACCATAGAATCACAGAATGGTTTGGGTTGCGAGGGACCATAAAGTTCATCCAGTTCCAGCTCCCCTGCCATGGGCAGGGACACCTTCCACCAGATCAGGTTGCTCAGAGACCCATCCAACCTGGCTTTGAACATTTCCAGGGATGGGACATCCACCACAGAATGTGAAGTAACAAACAAGCTTAGCTACCCCTTTAGCTCAGGTGGAAATATTAAGCAGTGTTGAAGGCTTGTAACCCAAACTTTTTTCATAAAAAGTACATTAAAAAGTTTGTTCCGTTTCCCTGCAACAATGTTTTTCAATCTCTGGAAGTATACAAACATTACATATAAAATGATCCATTTAAAGCTAAAATATATTTTAAAAAATCAAATGTCCCAAACATTGGTGCTATTAGACTTAGGAAATGTCATGCAATTTTTGTTTGTGCATAAGGATGATTATTCTTTGAATGTAACAATTTTTTTGAAGACCTCAGCCTTATTGATTGTGGAAGAGACAAACAATACCCCCAAACATCATGATAAATCTTATAGGATTTAACTATTTTGATCTAAACATTTTGTAAAGTACTGTGACAATATTCTGATCCCACCTACAGGGTAGAATTACATGTTCTTTGTATTCAAGTTTGACAGATATACTCCATTGGCATATGAGGAAAATTTCCATTATGTTTAATAAAGGTAGAGCACAAATGTTTTCAAAGACAAGGCAACCTCATTTGTTGGAAAAAGGCACAGCAGCAGGTGGGAAGGCAAAAAAGTGTTTTTTAGCACATCCAAGCTTCAAATTTTCATAAAGACAGCAAATGGAGTGAGTTTAAATCCTTTACATCACTACTCGCTGAGACAAAGGACTCACTAACATCCCTGTCAAGGCCAGCCTAAAGTTAAATTGAAATTCTATGACTATGAATGAAGTCCTGTGGAAAGACCTGACACACATTGGGGGCGGGGAGGGGGGTGGGGGGGGGGGGGGGGGGGAGGGATTAAAAACTATAACTGAAAAAAGACATTTAAGGGATTAATGTACATGGATGCATCATTAAATAAATAGCTATATTGAAATATTTTAAATCAAAGCATATTAATTATAGAACCTCAGGTTCCTAAACTCAGAAAACAATTAAATCACTTTATCATTTCATGACTTGTTGAGTTGCCTAGAGAATTTACAAAAAGCATTTCTTTCCAACTTTAAGTTCCATGGCTGGGCAGATGTTTTGCACAATTAAAGCAGGAGTTCAGAGATCCTACAGAATGGCAAGCAGAGCAGCCTCTCCTCCCAGTTTTATATCATCAGCAAACTTCCTGTGAAGCTCCACCCCCTCATTCAAGTAATTCAGGAATTAGTTTAAACAATACAGGACATAGTATTGACCCTTGGGGGATATCACCCCTATGCTGGATTTTGTTAGCTGGCTTAGGAGTCCCAGTGCCCCCCACTTTAGGTCATCCCTACCTTGCTTTTTGAGCCTTTTCCCATTTAATCCATATGACACAGTGTCTGTCTGCTTTACAGGAGAAAAGAAAAGATAAAAATAAAAGAAAAAAAGAAAGAAAACTGAGTGAACAGGTTCAAGCACCATAATGTGATCATCCAGACATGTCAAGCATCAGTGCTGTCCTTGATATGGCCTTTGCCAACTCCTTATCCCCCTGCCAAAGCCTGGCCATCACCCGGGAGCTCTTCCAGCCCCAAAGATGGTTCCAAAAAGTAGTTTGAAAGTAGAAATATTGTTATATGGACTGGAAAGTGACATGAGTGTTTAACTGGGTTTATCTAAGCAAAATAATCTGTTCCATGGCATCATGGACAAAGAATGGCCCCTAACCTGGTCCCTAGTAAAGCCTTGCCCATAGTCAGTTGCCACTCTGAGTCTCATGACATCTAAATCACTTCTTCATCTGAGCCTTGAGCATTTGTTCAAATTTCTGTGAAGAAATGCTTAACACCACGTAAACATGCCTGCAGAAAATTCTGTATTTTCAGTGGCAGCGTAACAAAACCACAAGAAATGTACCATAAAACCCTATTGTGCTTTGCTTCATAGGAAACATGCAATTAATTTTTCTGGCAATAAAAGGGGTGGGAGGAACTTGTCGAATTTTCTTTTTTGCTGTCTCTCATTCTTTTGGGTTCAATACAGTCAAACAGGTTTTATAACAGGAAGAAATCTCTTCATCCCTTTCTGTTGTGCACATTCACGATGCAGAATGGTGGGGAGGTTTCTTTACACTCTACAACTGAAACTACATGTAAAGGTCATTCCATGTATAACAATACATCAGGAAGACATCAGAGTGGCTGGCAAAAATTTAAAAAACACATATGCAGAAATATTTTATGGAATATGCACAGTATTCTCTTTGGCAGTGGACACATTCTTTCATACCTTGAATTTTCCTCATCTGATCGTCATCCTTTCAGCAGAATCAGTAGCTCAGAAATGACATTTGTAGAGTTCCAAAGCAGGGTAAGTATCTATTCAATACCATCAAAGGAATTGATAAAGAGTAGGGAACTTCATGACATTTTAAGATTTTTTTACTTGCTTTTTCCTTATCTGTTTTTTTTTTTTCCCCTAATTAAGATTTTATTGAGTTTTTCATAATGGAAGACTATAACCAATCAGCAAAAGTATTATCATTTGAATTTTAGCTTAGTAATTTACTGGGGCCAATTCATTTCTTTTTCTAACAGGCCAAGAAGCTGTAACTTCAGGTGCAGTCAATCACATCTTTGGGAACATTAAGCAGAGGAAGCAAGAAATGAGAAGCACCAGCATAAATTAGATAAAAAAACCTAAACAAAGACTGAAAAGAAGGCTAAATTCAGTTTACCAGCAAAATCTGATGTGCTACGTACAGGAAAATTTGAAACTTTAGAAGAATTCATGAGTCAGCCATTCAGGGAATCATACCAGAAAGCTAATGAGTTTATTCTCACATGAGACCCCATGAAAAAGAAATTGGTCTGTGAAAGCAATTCCAGAAAGCCAAACATACCTTAAAGCATTTCCAGCCAACCCATCAGCTCTTCCCGAGAGGAATTAGGAGTGGCTGTTCCAGGGGTAAGGCTGATTGGCATGCTGGTCAAGTAGCCCACCCGTGGCGAGCACTTAGTGCTTTTCCATTGCAATATCTTCCCTCCAACACCCTCAGAAAGCTCTGTGCAGGGTCCCACCCCAACTCTGCAAAAGCTGGACCAGCTTGGGCTGGTGTGTTTCTGCACATTGAATAGTTTGACTTCATTCAAAAGAATCAGTTCTGCCATTCCCAGCACCTCTCACTGCCACTAAGCTTTTGCATATATCAGGATAAGACAGGAGAAGCCTTTCCCAGGCCCAGTACAGGAACTGGGAGATGCTGCTTGCTCTGTGTCCAGCTACATAAAATAGATCAGTCACCTTAGTCCATGTGCCAGTATCTCTGAGTGGGAACTGTCTGATCCAGTGTCAAGGCTTGTCTCATTCTTACCAGGCAATAGGATGTACTTCAGCACCCCATGTTAGATCACAGAGAATCACAGAATGACTAGGTTGGAAGACACCTTCAAGATCATCAAGTCCAACCCATGCCCTAAACACCTTAACTAAACCAAATACCATATCCAGTCTCTTTTTAAACACATACAGGGATGTTGACTCTGTCACCTCCCCAGGCAGGCCATTCCAATATTTTATCACTCTTTCTGTGAAAAACTTCTTCCTAGTATCCAACCTATATTTCCCCTGACACAGCTTGAGGCTGTGTCCTCTGGTTCTGTCAGTGCTGTCTGGAGAAAGAGACCAACCCCACCTGACTACAGCCACCTTTCAGGGAGCTGTAGAGAGTGATGAGGTCACCCCTGAATCTCCTTTTCTCCAGGCTAAACAGCCCCAGCTCCCTCAGCCATTCCTCACAGGGTTTGTGTTCCAAGCCCCTCACAGCCTCATTGCCCCCTCTGGATGCGCTGCAGCGTCTCAATGTCCTTCCCAAACTGAGGGGACAGAACTGGACACAGCACTCAAGGTGTGCCCTCACCAGTGCCAAGTACAGGGGCAGAATGACCTCCCTGCTCCCACTGGCCACACTATTCCTGATCCAGGCCAGGAGCCTTTGGCCTTCTTGGCCACCAGGGCACACTGCTGGCTCATGTTCAGCCGACTGTCAGCCAGGACCCCCAGGTCCCTTTGTGCCTGGGCACTGTCCAGCCACACCATCCCCAGCCTATAACATTGCAGAGGGTTATTGTGGCCAAAATGCAGGACTCTGTGCTTGGACTTATTAAACTCCACCCCACTGGACTCTGCCCATCCATCCAAATGTCAATCCAAGTCATCCAAGATGTCTCCTTCAATATGAGGCAAATTGCACCTTTGACAGTGCTTATTTCTTTCAATCAACTATAAAGAGATCTAAGGTAAATAATTCAGATGCATGTTCCAACACCAAACACTTCAATGTAACTGAGAGAAATGCATGCTGTATGCCCACAGCACCAAAAATAAGGCACTACAATTAATTCCAGTTAGAGTGAGGGGGTTTGTCAGTCCCAATGAGTCCACTCTTAATTTGTCTCACCTTTCTCAGTAAAAAGAGAGCTCTATGAGGAAGTTTACAGAGGTTACCATCCAACATCAGGCCATGCTGGCAGTTTTCTTATATAAAGATTTCAATTTACCATTTTTTCACAAGAATTTTTTTATATATATACATGTGTGCATATATAAAAAATTAAATATAATAAAAAATTAATAATGAAAAATAAATGAAGGTTTTCCTTGATCTAAAGTTTAGAAACCTGCCTTTGGGGAATATTTATTATTTTCTGGAATACATAAGAATTTGTATTTGACTGAAGATGAACAATAACAGAGCAAAATCAAGGTTTTAATTAATCACTGAGTGCTTGTCATTTTGACAACTAAAGAACTGGGAAGCTGCAAAGAACCAAAGTGAAACAACATCAATCATCTGGCTACAATAAATAATTTAATAAAAAAAATCACTGAATAACTACGAGGTTTAAGGAGGTAAAATAAAAAAGAGAAGTAAAACAGGAGCATCAGACAAACTATGCACAGCTGACCCTATTTATATTAATATTACACAACAGTCACAATCTCCATCAGGTCTTTTGCTATGCAGAATAAAATACCATATTCATTTACCTTGGAGATGAGCATCTCAGCTCAGCTTTTAGAAAGAAGAATAAAACAGATTTACAATGGCATTAATATATTATTTTATCATGTTTCTATCAAGTTAATTAGTCTCATCAGCAAATAGAGAAAAAAAAAACAAAAATTTAGTTGCCATCATGTAGCATCACAGGCAGGTCCAGCACCCTGCTTGGTGCCCATCTCACAGAACCTGCAATCAACCAAAGCCAGCCACAGGGAGCACAGACAAAATTAAGAGTTAACAAGTGCCAAGCAATGAACACAGTGAGAAACAACTTTACATAACCAGCAGTGCCTCACACTAGATTGTTTTCTGAAAACTTCACCTCAATCTTCAGCAGTGTCCAGAATGACAAAGAGACTATTAAAAATTAGCAGCATAAGGCAGAGGGTAAAATGGAAAACAGCATTATCCCATTGCTGATACCCTCTGTGTGGATAAGAAACCTTTCTATAAGCTATAATGGGGCAATGTTAAAGGGTGGTGCTGGACCAGCTGAGTCTCTGGTGTGACACAGTGGTGTTTTTGTGGTTTCACATTCTGTGAGATTTATTTGGACAGAATGTGGGCCTAAAGCAAGAGTAAACTGAGCGTGCTTTATTTCATATCTAAGGGCTTATGGGACATGATTGTGTCAGGATAAAAGTAAAAAAGCCAGATAATGTTCTCTTTCCTCTTTTAAAAAATATATTCCCTCCCCTCTCCCTGGACAGAACATGCTCACACAATATAATTTCCTCGCTCCTTTGCTTAGAGATCAAATAGACTCAAATCTAACTACACATATAAAAAGTCCCATCATTTTTCCAAAATGGCACAGGACAAAGCCACTGCCAACAACACTGCAGCACTTCAGCAAGACTCCAGCAAGGTAGTGGAGAAGCAGGACCAACTTTGATTGTGTGGTTTTACAGAGTGCTAGGAAGATCCTGATACATTTTCCTCCATAAGGAAGTTTCACAGTAAAACACTGAAATCATCCAAAATTATGGCATGCTGCAATCCTGCAGTCAGCCAGTGGCTGTCTCTGCAAGAGCTCTTCTCTAGGAGTTCAAACACTCAGCCACCAGCAAGCTTTCAGCAGGCTGCAACATCTGCTGCTCTCAATTCCTGCTCCAAGTCTGCAGCTGAATTGGCAGCTGGTCTGGCTCGGCAGGTAGAAGGGGATGGTCATGAAGGAGGAGTCCTTCTACCCCAGCTGGTTTCTCCAGGGGTAATGTCAGCAGAGTCCTCACACCGGCAGAGACCTTTCTGAAATTAGTATTATGCACCTTCTCTGTCTAACCCAGCTTATTCTTTTCATCTGCAATATTTTTCCCCTTTGACCTATGGTCCCTTGACATTTAAACAGAGTATGGGATGCAAAACAACTTCTGGCCTTTCTGGGGGTTAGTGGGTGTCTATGATGTGGTAAAGGGGGCCACAGAGCCAGACTGGGGAACAGAGCACATGCCCTGACCTGTGCTGAGGGATGGCATGGACTGGGAGAGACTGTGTGAGCCATGGATGCCAGCACTGCAGCTGAGTGGCACAGAGCGAGCTGTCACTCCTGGCAGAGATCACAGGTAGTCCCAATAAAACGCTGTGTTGAAAGATTTTCTTGGCTAACTGTCATATTGTTTCAACTAATTACACCTCCTTAAATTGCAGGGTGCAGCACCCCTGCCTGCCCAGCCAGCAGCACTCAGAAATCCCTCCCTGCGGCTGAGCTTGCTGCACACATTCACTGGTTTGGCCGCCTGCTCACACGTCAAACCCTGCAGTCCATTAATCATTTCAACCACTCTTCACTCTACAAAATAACATAATAGACTCCTAAAAATGAGAGATGAAGAGGGCTAGCAGCACCATCCAATCCCTTCTCCTTCCCAGAGAATATTTCCCCAGTCTATTTTTCTTACCTATTTTCTGACGTCTCAAGTTTAGGCCAACAATTCTTCTGCCAGTCCTTCCACTTTGTTAATGACGGGATGATGGATAATAGATTTTGTTTCTGTAACCTCTTCACTTTCTTCAGGGGAACTTTTTGAAATAATCCCATCAGGATTTCTTTCAATCTTAAGTTCAAAGGTTGGCAGTGAGGAAGAGCAACTCATCTCATCCGTATTCTCATGCCACGTTAAACACAAAATGCTTCAGCAGTTTAGTTTCCCCGCATAGCTTTCAGCTGCCCTCTGTGCTGCATGGGAAGAACTAAGCCCTCAGGGTAAGGAGTTATTTCTTTTCCTTACCATGCTAACCCCAGGCTCTTCCAAAGCACAGAGTCTGTTGTCACTGGCGCCCAAATATGACAAATTATGTGTGGATAATTTTCTGATATACCCATCTATCTCCCTGAGTGTGGTGAGACCACCAAAGGAAAATAGCGGGTGATGGACCTGAAATATACTGAAAGTTTTGCCTACATTTTACATACAGCCCTATGAAACAGATTATCTTAGAGGTTGGTAAGAAAAAAAAATACAACCTCAGTTCCCCACCTCTTTTTTGTGTATTTATTGCTTGGTTAATAGAATGATCAAAACATTCTCATGGCAGTGAGCACATTTGCATACACAGAATATTAATAAAAGAGTATGGTTTTCCCTCCCTGCAGCATGCAAAAATCAGCTGCTTAACAATCATTGCTATTCCAGGAAAAAAACTAGGAGAAATACTTTGCTACACTAGTACTAATAGTAAAAAATATGCAATTTTTTAGACTCGTGTTTTCAAATTAGTTCAATGGGTTTAGGTACCTTATCCCTCTTGAGTCTCAGGAACAGCTGCATCTCAAAGGTAATAGTTACCCCAAAGCAGCTACATATTTAGTACTGCATGGCAAAGACAAATGCTTTGGCTTTGGCTTTCTGAAAGGATGGTACAGAGCAGCTCTCAGCTCCTTCACCAGCTTCTCTGCACACCATCAGGCTGATATACTCTGCTTTTTCCTCTTTCTTTTATGGACAGGATAACAAAGATAGAGCTACTCAAGTAGAAAGCAGAGTCATGGCTGTTTGATCTTCAATACATAGAAACATTATCACAAAAAAATCTTGAGGAATAAGACAATACTCAACATTTACCATGAATAACTGTACCACTCCATGTCCAAGCTTTTTCCTGCATATACAAGAGAAATTGTCGAAAGTTTTTGGAGCAGCTGTGGGCCTACTGCTTCACAACCTACCTACAAAATAGTGTAGGACTTCTCATTCAAGACCAGTTACAGAACTTTATGATGAATCCTGGTTTCAGGTTCTTTCAGTCTGGCCCATCTGGAACTGAATGAGTCTACAAGAGGCTGCTAAGACAATCAACAGGGCTGTAGAACCTCTCCTGTGAGGAAATGCTGAGGGTTGATCAGCCTGTAGAAGAGAAGGCTCAAGAAATCTTATAACACCTTTTAGTACCTAAAGGGGCTATAAGGGAGCAGGAGAGGGACTTCTTGCAAGGGCCTGTAATGACAGAACAAGGCAGAAATGGCTTTAAACTGAATAAGGATAGGTTTAGATTTGATGTTAGGAAGAAATTCTTTATAGTGAAGGTGGTGAGACACTAGAATACATTGCTCAGAGAAGTTGTGGCTGCCCCATCCCTGGAAGTGTTCAAGGCCAGGTTGGATGGGGCTCTGAGCAACCTGGTCTGGTGGAAGGTGTCCCTGCCCATGGCTGGGAGGTTGGAACTGGATGAACTTCAACTCAATCCATTCTGTGGAGTCCAACTCAAACCATTCTATGAGTTCCCTCTGCCTCATCTTGTAACTCTAGTTACAAGAAGTTTGAGTCCAACAAAAATGTTTGATTTTCATAATTCTTAGAATCACTACACAGGTGATCTGTGTAGTGATTTTTTGAAAATACATCTAATAAATATTTGAATAAATTGAATATTGTTTTATTGTAGCATTTAATTTTTAATTATACAATGTGGGTTTTATTATAATTTTTATAAAACTGCAATGCTGTAAATTATAAAAGTTAAAATTAGATGTATGTCCTTAAAAGCATCCTACAAAATATTTTTTCAGCAAAGGCTTTCAATACATCATCACCTGCTAGTCTAAGTGCATTTTAACATATAAAGACCCCTTCAAAACCCAGATAACCGAGGAAACTGCATTTCAGATAAACATCCACTCTCAGCTTTCCTGCCAGGCATAAATCTTAATATTGCAGAAATGTCTTTCACTGTAAATGTATAAACAACAGACCACCACAAAAAACATAAGTAAGACAAAAGAGTCAAACTTGGATGCCTTAAATTTAATATCAGCATCCACATTTAAGTAAATGGACCATAATATTCAGAGGTACTGAGTGCAGCTCCTACTGCCTGCTGTCAATGGAGAGAGGGAAAGACAGGAATCAAAGGGGAGAAAGAAAAGACAGGTATATGAGTTTTCCAGAGAGAGGTTGGATTTATGAACACAGTTATTAGAGTATAGTAAATAAGACCCTACTGTGTGATTTTCTGTCTGTACAATCTAGTTGTCCTCTTAAAATGTGCTAAATATAGAGTAAATGTACCAGCAAAGAGAAAATTAATTGATAGGCAAATAAGCACAGCAGTAGCTTGCAAGCAATGTAAAAAATAAAACTCTTTAAGAGCTCTTCAAAACATATTGCTATTTTTTTCTCACTCTGGGAACCACTTGCTCAGCTCACAAGGGATCAGAAGGGAAGACATGCACAGGGGATTGTGCAATTTTTGTTAGCCCAGAATCAGCATGAACATCTCTTGAACTGTCACCAAGCAGAGGTCTGACTTCAGCCCAGCCCCACACTGGCCTTCAGCCAGCTCCAGGCTGGATTTGCCGACTGCAGCCCCAGGCACGCAGCTGACTTTGTGCCACATCACAGTGTGAGGTGACCTGTGAGCAAACAAGACAAACCAGCAGGAGAAGGGCTCCTGCGGCTCTGCAGGAGGGCTTGGCCAGCAGTGGCAAGGTGCTGACTTGACATACATTGATTTATCTGTATTTATCTTACCACATTTAGTGTGCTCACCTACCAAAGAGGATTTTATGCAGATTTTATCAGTCGAAGAGCCTTTCCTCTCGCCTTGCAGAAGGATGTGGCAACAAGAACCTGAAGTAACCATGTCCCCTTTTCCTTGTCAGCTCCTGTCAGTGTCTGGTGGGGAAAGGAGTTCAAGTCACTCAGCCTCCCCAAATTCTGGTAGGTCTTTGGGCTTAAGCAGCCCAAGGAAAACAGAAGTACCTGAGTTATTCATGCTCAGATGCTGCTAGAAAGAAAACAAAGCATTTATCTGATTTTTTTTTTAAATCCCAAACTAAAAATTTGCTCTCTCTCATCCACAAAAATCCACATCCTTTTCAAACTGCAGAGAGCATGTAATAGAAAATTTACATTCACATCTCAGTTCTTAACCTCCTTCAAATTTGGACTCAGCCTTTCCAGATCAAAGACACTTCCAAGTGCTAGAGATAATTGTCCACATTACCAGTACTGGTACGGTATTAGTTGGTGCTAATGACCAACAGACTAACATGAGCCTTCCTGTAGGGAATATGTATGCTAGGACAGTATAAAGTAAATTTAATTTCCACCATTTGAATTAAACAACTCTGAAGTTCCTCAGTCTTCAGAGCTATAAATCTGGAGCCAGATGAGTTCCTTTTCTTCTTTCATTAATAAAATGAAGATGCATTTCTTTTCTTATTCATGCAGTGATTCCTTGCCACCTGCATAAGCCGTTAGTACAAATGACAATGGCAACATGTCACCACAATTTAGAAAGGTAGAGATCACAGTTCTCCTGAGATGAAATTCACAGCTATGAAAGCCCTTCAGCCATCAATAACAGAAAAAGAAAACAGTGAGATTCTGTAATTATACTCAGAAAATGAAAGAGCAGCCCCTTTCACAAATCAATGCCACATAACCTGTCAAGAGTCGTTTGCATGTAACCCTATTCTTCCCAAGCCCACAGAGGTCCAAGGGAAATACATCTGTGCAGTCAGGGTCTCTTCTGCAGTATATTTAACATTTATGATTCTCAAAGTGTACCTGTGAAAATAAATTCCATTACCATAAGGTAAACAAAATGTAATTGCACTGGCCAATTATAACATCATACAACACCACATTTCATTTTAATCCTTATTAGAGCTAGTTCCAAAAGACTCCTGCTCACCTTTCATCCTCCAGCCCAGTCCCTATTATTGTTATTTATGAATAACAGTGTAGTAGCAGAGACACAAGACAATATTCTAACTGTTTCTGCTTTTCAATTATGAATATGTGTCACTTTTGCCAATAAGAAAGGCATTTGTGTAACTAGCTCCTGAACCAGGAATTGCTACTCAGGTTTATAATGAACTTGGTGCTCTGAGGCAACAGAAGGAGAGCTGCAGTCCAACAGCTCTTTGAAGCAACCCAGACACAGGCAGGATGTGCAGGTCACACGAGACATGAGAAAGGTCAGTAAAAGTAGGACACCCTGTTCTCAGATTGATGGGCCTTCAAGGAGCTGTGGACAATGGCAAAGATCACTGTGCTGCAAGTAAGCAGCACATGGAGATTCACCTTCAAACTAGAGGTATTTCTGCACCTTGTCCTTGCTGATTTTTTTTTTCCTCTTCGCACTTTCCTGGGTCCTTGGCCAGTGACAAACAAGACCAGTACTGCTATTTTCAATATACACAGAGAGAAGCCCCAGTGCCTGAAGCATTTCTATAATAATGCAATCAAAGTTGAGGGTGGGAGGGTGTATGTGGGTGTGCCAAGTCAGCACTTGAAGAGCACTCTGACAGCTTCTACAGAGGGGAAACAGGGCGATAAGGTCTTCAGAACTTCAACACCGGGGTTCCCAAATTTCCACTTGCATGGAAGATTATGACACTATTGCCACTGACCTATGTGTGCTGGTTTTGGTTGCCATTGAGTTAAATTTCTTCACAGTGGCTGGTATCAAGCTGTGTTTTGGATTTGCACTGAACACGGGGTTGTAAATACAGAGATGTTCTTTTCTCATTGCTAAGCAGGGAATGCACACAGCCAAGGCCTTTTCTGCTTTTTGCAATGCCACACTGGTGAGGAGACTGTGGGTGAGACACAGACAGAACAGCTGTCCCCAGCTGGCCAAGGGGACATTGCCATTCCATACCATGACACCATGTATAAAGTGGAGGGCAGAAGGAGGAATGGGGGGACACTTGTAGTGATGATGTTTGTCTTCCCATTACGCGTGATGGGGCCCTGCTCTTTTGGGGATGCATGAACACCTGCTTGCCCATAGGAAGTGAGAAATTAAATCCTTTTTTTAATTTTGCTTGCTTGCAGAGCCTTTGCTTTGTCTCAACCCATGAGTTTTTCCAGCTTTTGCCCTTTCAGTTCTCTCCCTGATCCCACTAGTGGGGGAGTGACTGCATGGTATTTGTTTGCTGGCTGGGGCTAAACCATGGCACTAAGACAACATTCTCCTAACAAAGCAATGTAGAGAGCATAAAAATCCCCTTAAGTCATACCATAAAAGAGCTTTATTTCTATGAGACCTGGATAAACAGAACAACATGAACAAAGATATGCAAAAGCACAAGTTGCAGCAAAGAAAATTCTGATTATACATTAATTCTTTTACTCTGAAATGGTCAAACACTGTAACTGGCTCCCCAGAGAGGCTGCAAGAGCCTCATCTTTGTAGGCAGTCAAAACTGAGAAGGACAGAGCCTTGAGGAAAATGCTCTAAGCTGGCCCTGATTTGAACGTGTAGGTGAGAACACAGGATTTATAGTGATCCTTTTCAACCTAAAGCATACTGCAGTACTAAAGACCAGTTGTAAAAATTTATCATGGAAACATTTTCCTGCATCTCTCTGATCCACCACTATGAGACCCTTACAGAAAGGTCAGTGTCTCATGTCTTTGGTTTCCAGGAAGGCCCTTGTCCAGCCATCCAGACTAACATCGCCTTTTAAAATCCAGTGCATTGAACCTCAGTTTATGCAGGATTTTGAGCTATTCCTGCAATCTGTGACCTAAAGAAGGAGCAGCCCACAACAGGGATTGATGTTCTAGATGGGCAATAGAAACTGACAAATAATTCAAGGACTTTTGACAGAATTGTTAATTCTATTTTCCATCTGGTCTGCATAGCCTCTAAATTACAAGCAGCAGTAACAGCATTGTCATCTTTGGTGTGAAGTGTGAACAGAGACAAGATGGGTTGGATTAACTCAAGCATCTCTTAGGGGATAGCTTCTCCTTTTGGTTAGCTCTAACACTTCAGCTTGGCCCTTCAAAGGCTGATCCCTCCTCAGGTGCTGATGGGTGCCAGGGACTTAACTCATCTAGATAACTGGAGCAAATCACCTCATCCTTAGGTACCACAAGGCTTCCTTTGTGAGCAACCTCACAGGCATTCTGAATGCCAAAAGAACTTATAAGACAAATGATGCCAAAGCTTTTACTTGGCATATTTGGGAAAGATCATGAGCAGAGTGGGGTTAAAATTAATTAAAGCAAAATAAATAAAGACTTGAGAATATAGATATAAGTAGGAACAACAGTAAGAAATTAAACAAAGGGAAAATTAGGATGAACATCACAGAAAATTCAATACTGAGAACTATTAGAGTGTGTCACAGTCTCTCATGGGGATGATCTACTGCTTCCAATACTTAAAACTAGATTGGACAAAGCAATATCACTCAGGAAACAGTCCTGAACTAAAAAAGGAACAGACTGCTTTGTCTGACATGTCTTTTCCATGTCTAATTTTGGTGGGTATATGATAGCATTATGTATGACTCAGGATCCCTTTTCAAGTAAAAAAACGTCTGACTCTTTGTCCCCGTACTCATCCTTTTGTTCACCTCAAGCCTTCTGAAAGCATTAACTACCCAAATCAAAGCACACAGTTTGCATTTGCAGATCTACTGTTTCAATAACTATCTGCAAATATTAGTTATTTCACATACTACTTCTCTTCATTTGATTACAAGAACAATTCCCTTAAAAATATCTAACATCTATTTTTTAGTGTAGGACTATATAAAAAAAAAGTAGGGAGAGAGAAAATTACCTTCAGTGACAGGTAATTCACTGGCTACTTGCCTAGAATTCACATGCTACATTTCATAATGCTCATTTTAAAGTCACAGTAAACTGCACATCTTTTCCTCAGAAAGCTGAATTTAAACAAGAGAGGCGATGAGAGGTAATCAATTATATTGTGACATTAAAAAATAACAACAATGGTGTTTAGGAAAAATAAACAACCTTGAAAATATGAATGGCTGAATATTTTAGTATATTATTTTATAAGTTATGTAACATCGCAATGTGGGTGCAGTGTTTCTTTTCTTCATCCCTCTTCTCTCTCCCCCCTTCAAATGAAGTAACAATTCAATAGAATATAAAGACCTTTTCTCATGCTATAAGAACAGCATGCTTAAGAGGAACAGATTTCCTTGACAATCACAGCTCCACAAAGGAGGTTTTCACAAGCAGAACAGAAAAAATGGAAAATTTTCCATACAGGAAAACAGAAACACATTTAATGGCTTCCTGAACTTTGATTTCCATCAGCACCACACCTGAGCTGGATACACAGGCAGCAGTACTGCCCACCCTTTGCTTATCCTGCACCAATGCAAAGTGCCAAGGTATGTCCTGCAGGAGCTGCTTGACAGCAGAGCAGATCAGGCCAGGGTATTCCTGAACCTCCCTGCAGCTCCTCCCTGCTGCCAGTGACCTCTGGAGCTGTCACACATAAGGCAGGACAAACCTTAAGACGCTACAGGCTCCAGAGATAGAAACAGATCCCAGAAGCTCCAGAACAAGAAATTTCTAAAGAGAGGGTAAATTAACTCCTCTTTAGGTGACTAAACGAAGTCTAGCATAAAGGATATTTTAATCTGTTAGTATCAAACCATTCCTATTACAAGGACAGGAAGAGAAAAATAATTTGCTTCCTGACCTGAAAACACGTGATGCTGTTATGCCTCACTTAGTCTCTATGTCTCCTTCCAGCTCTTTCTTTTTTTTTGTTCAACTGCCAGGCAGAGAGAGAAAGATCACTAATGAACCACAGCTTCTGTTCAGGTCATTAGCCCTACCAGAGAGAAAGTTAATGAACCCTAGTATATAAAGACAAAATCAAGTTTTCTTTAATAGTTTCCATACCAAGAGCATCATTTTCTGTTAGTGTAATCCCTGGATGATTTAGTTTGAGTCCTTTATTTTTTTGCACTCTCCAGCCTAGTTTTGGAAGAAGTGCAACAGAGAACATCTGGTCATTAACTGCATACAGATGATACTCAGATGCTGTGGAACAAGCACCAGAGGTAGTCAGAGAGGGAGGGAAAGGTAGGCTGCCTTGTACATGAAAGGCTCTAGGGACAGTAAGAAATAAAAAGTGACAACTTGCTGAAGCGTTGCCCCACAGAAAATGTCCAACAGCGACGACAAAGCAGTTAAGCACCAACTGAGCCCCTGACATTCCCTGAGAACATCTCTTTCTCTTGCTGGTCTTCCCCCACTTGTAGACAAACATTCAGACACAAACTAGTTGTGCACCCTTATACTTTACCTGAGTGATTTGAAGACATCAGTGCACTTATTTCTTAGAGGGGCCCGTGGGGATAAGAAAGTGCTATTTCCATTCTGTGGCATTATTTATGATTTTCCAAGCAAACAATGGTCAGGCAGAACGTATTTTCCCCTAGCTCTCCAGCATCCTAAAAGAACAGTTATTCTTTGCTTCACAGCTCCATCAGGATCAATAGACAGTACTGCACCCAGAAGAACTTACCTACTCCTAGAAATGCTTTTCTTTTGAAGGAAATGTACTTGGGAAGTTACACAAATAAAAGTTTTGGTGATAAGGAAATGGAAGATAAGAAAAAGCACCATTAAATCAAAGACTAGGAATGTGGGCTAACTATGCCAATGAACTCCTTTCAGTAAGCTTTATGGGACAACTCTTGAACCCAGCAGTCCTACTGGGACACTGTCTGGGCTCTTACCCATTCCATAATTACTAACCCTATGTCATATTTTACATTTATTCACAAAACAATTTTTGTAATTTCCATGCCACACTAACAACAGGCAGGGTATATGAAGAAATGAAGTGCCATATAATGTAAGAAATGTGGATGGACATTATCCAATGTATTTTACTTCCATTTAATTTTTCAGGTTCTTTTTCATTCAATTCCCAGCAAACTCCTTCCTGCAACACATTCTGGAGGTGAATAGAAAACAAAAGTAAAGGTCCTCATCCAAATGCAACTTTATTTATTTCTTTAATAAATGCTGATTGGAAAGAAAATTATTCCACAACCACCCTCAGTTCCACAGCGGTGTGTATATTAAACACATTGTCCACAAATCCTAATCACCTGTTACCTGTGTTTCATATTAACATCTACCAACCCTGAACCCTGGGGAGATTGCATCCAGTTTTGTGTCAAACATGGAACCAGATTCGCTTCTCCAGCCTGCATCTTTGTGCTGGGGAAATGGATGCAGCCTAGCAAAGATAAATGCTGCATCCCTCCCCAGTTTTTCCTCATTAGGGAGTAGCTTTAAATTATGGTGAAGGAATCAGTGTGTTTCCTGACTGTCCCAGCCCTGAAATGCTGCACCCTCACTCATAGGCCAATGGGAATTGTGAAGAAGAAATCTGGTTTCCTTTTTCCTTCATTACCCAACCATTTGCTTCTCAGCTACTTTTAATAGTAACGAGCAGAAAGATCAGCAAAGACTTGGAGAAGCCTAGCTGGTGCTCTTTGCACACACACATCCTTCCACTGGCATTACTTTTCCATCAGTATTTCTCTAGAGTAGATAAGCATGGTATTTTTATCCAAAGGCAATTTACTGGCATAGAAAAAGTACAGCAGACAATGCATTCCTACTCTATTATGCATGAACACCCGGTATGTGCTCAACTTTCCTCTCCATCTTATTTATCGCACTGTCATTAAACCTGTGTCACTATTGCTGTTCTCTAATACGCGTCACAAAAATGTGTTCTTATCAGGGCTCCTCTCCCATCTGCTGATCTAATAATACACTGCCTCAATTTTGGTCATTTTAACACAAATAAACAAACACAAAAGGGTTCAGGCACAATATTCTCAGGAAAGTGATGTTCGTGTTTCAGCATAAACAAAAGCCTTCCTGTTATTTTCAAGTCAACTTCGTGGTTCAGCACTGCTGACAGAATCATTCAATAATGCCCAACCAAGGGTGCCAGGACCTAATTAAAACTTGTGGTTATGGAGGCCCAGTTGGCAAATATTTGTGAATATTTATGGAGTTTTAGCAAAAAAAAACATTGAACTGGATTGTTTTGAGTCCCAAGAAATGTTTGTGGCTATGTTTAGAGTAGCTCTCAGAGGGAAATGTCCTTGGGCTCTGTCTGACCTGATACTCTGAAAGTGACAGGGAGCCTCCCAAGACACGAAAACTCAACTGACCAGGCAGTGAAATCAGCAGGTCAGTGGTGGTGGTTTTGTCTAAGGACAGCAAACCTCCTCCAGAACAGAGCTTGACAGGAACAAGAGGAACCATTCCTCATGTGCAGGCCAGCTGCAAACCCTGTTTCAGAGGGAGACCAAGTTCAACAGCATTCTGCCCATTTGGCCTCTGCACCCGAGAACAGTCCCAGGCATGTTTAATTTATCTGTATACACAATGCTGAGTGGTGTCTGCTCTACTCTTGTCAAGATGGTGGTTGTCAGACTTGCCTGAATTTGCTTCAAAAACATTACTTAGTGTCAGGGCTGCACAACCACAAGAATTGTTTTGGGCGTCTGAAGATAAAAAGGACACAGGGTTCTGGAGATGTGTTTAAATAGGGCTCACCATGCTCTTTTATCATTGTATCGTTTGTCAGTGCGGAAGAGGAAGCATGTGAAAAATCATTAGAATGAGCAAGGAGGATGAATAAATTAATTAAATTATCATGAACAAGGCAGCTCATAATCCAGTTGGAGAAGGTGATTATATATCATACTCAGCTAACTAGAAAACACAGGCAGGAAAAACCCACAGTGGAAACACAAACTCTTCTGATTAAAAATAATAATCATGGGCAGAAAAATGAATTCAGAACAGCATTTTTTTAGCAGAATTTTTCTCAACTAGGCTCTAATAGATCTAATCAGTTCAGCAGATGAGGACAGGCATTGTGTTGTTATTTTACAGGATGGTGAAGACATTGTAAACAAGGGGGGTGATATTTTTCACCTTGTTAAGTAAGCTCCTTAACAAGCTACCTGATTATACACTGTACCTTTAGAAGCAGAAGATAGGAACACAGTCTAGTAGGGGACAAAAATCTAGTGGAGGTTGTATTAAGTTTAATGATGTTTGCAGGTATGTGGTAAAAGTGCCAACTCTGCTTTTCAAACGTGAACTCAGGTTATAGTTACAGAAGTAACACTATTAAACTTTTGAGGCACTACATGAATCATATCTCTAGAGCAATATATTATATCAGTAAAAATGTGAATTTCAATTCAGAATGTGACTTTGTTATACCTATCAAACACCTGTTTGATTTCTGTTGGCCTTCATTTTTCCAAAAGTTACATTTATTTTAGCATTTCAGTACAACTTGAAGAGTCCTGACTCGGTCATTGGCATAGATGATATTGGCGTGTCATGATTACCGAAACTATTAATTCATATGACCACCAGTAACTCTACTAATATTAATAACCATGAAAATCAGCATCAGTACCATCATAGTAGCATCCAAATGCCAGTGGCAAGTGGGCTGCAGTCTGCTGTGCACCGTGTAAGAGGGTGAAGACATCTTGAGGTGAATGTTGAGATAGTTTATATGTATAAAAATACACATATATAGTAAGAAAGCATGTATATGTATATGTACATATATCTATATAATATACACACTGATGTATAATTCAGCCCCTGCAATAGGGTCCAATTCCACTGAACAGCTGTATATTATCACAATTCTACAATCCAAGGTCTGGAGGAGCTCAGTCAGCCTGTGCATTTCATAGAGCCCTTGGTATTTTTGGAAAGAGATTTCTGCCTAATTTCCCTAGATGTGGCAGTAAGAGCAAAATATGCATGTGAGGTGTTTTACATGAGATCAGTGTCATCAAAGTAAGGTCATTCAGTCCCAGTCAAGCATCCTACTAAGTAACAGCTTTTTTAAATTCCCGAATCATGATAAAGTCCATATTTTCTATCAGAAGGCAGAGCCAAATTCCCAAGGGGATTGCAGCCAGGAGCTTCTGTTAGATTCAGCAGGAAGTGTGTTTGTTGGGTAAGGATTTGGCTTTATAAATTAAAGATACAATAATATTTAGCCAAAAAGGTTTCACAAATCTTGAAACATTTCCAACCATAAGCTCTCTAAAATCATGAGTCAAGCAATGAAAACTATAAGACTGGCTTTAAAATTAAGTTCTCTAGCTTTTGTAACTTAGTAAATATAGTTCTCTTCCCTCTCTCACCAGTTCTTTTACAAGGAGAAGCATTATAAATATACTGTATTTTAAAATTGCATCTGAATGTGTCATACAACCTTCTGGTTCCTCGGTCTATAAGAAAAAGCATTTTAGTAATCAGCAAAATCTCATTTCATTCCCAAAAAAAGCAGAGTCATCATGTTCTACTGCCTGTTAGGATTAGCCCTGCTCTGTGCAATGTCCCAATGCATTGTTCCCATGCATTTTTTGGGAGAGTATATTTCAAGTAGCACTCACTGCTTCAAATTTAGTATTTGAATGAAGCAGATAACCCCCAACTCCTGATAATTATACTACTTTAAAATGCTTTCTCAAGTAATTCTTTAGGCTACTTTATTACAACTAATCAAGGGACATTCAGAATTTGAGTCCAAGTGTGGTTCTAAACCTCTCCTTCTGTGGCACTTGACAGGCATCTCACACTTGGCCATGGTTTTGCCCATGACAACTGAACACTCTCACAGACAGTTCCTGGCCATGGTCTGGGGAATAGCACAGACCAGGAATGACTCCTAACAGGCAGATAGGGCATAGCCACACTTCTTTTTCTGATGAGATTTTTCTCAGTATGGACACTAGCCAGACTAAGCCAACAGGTCTGCAAGTCACAATTTCCATTGTGCTCTTTTTAGCACTGTCATTATGGTCATTGAGACAAATAAACTATCCAGTGGAACAGTCTCATTCTAAAGGAAGAAGCACAGACACTTTTGACACTATTGATATGACTATGCATCAGAATGCCAGAGCACTCAACAATACCTTTAAATACCAAAAAAAAATTCTTTATTTTGACATCTTTACAGCAGTTAGTACAAAAATCATCTGTTTCCAATGTATTCAAACATTTCTGTGAATGAACTTCCATGAATATGAAAGTCACACTAGAGAGTAACTTTGCCTAAACACTTGCAATTTTCTGCTTCTTTACTCCTCAGTCCTTCAGTTGTCAAGAAAAACCTGGTTACCACACGTCTGAAAACAGGAATGTATCATACTAAATCTTCCAGTGGTATGGAGAGTCCAGCTTTCTGGATAATATTCTCCTTTGCAGATAAGACATGTTTTCCTAAGGACTGTTGCTGCAATTTATAATCATTAGTTCTCATTCTAACAACTTTGGACACATAGAAAATTTTATTTAATTTCATCTTTGCAGCTACCATCTATGTGTGAGAAGGCTGTTTTCAGATCATCCCTTTAGCCCCTATCAATCTTCTCAAGGCAAACCCATTTTTCCAAGGTTGCAGGCTTATTTTAAAATTTCCATTTCTTTCTTCTGGATATTCTTTAATAGATCCACATCTTGCCTGAAGAGTGGTGTCCTATCAGAAGTTTATCAGCCCTGAGGAAGTGATTACAGCTTGGACACAATATTCCCATTTACAGTGCTCAAAGTAATAGTTGCTTTACTGTAGAAAGTTAAACTTTCCCCGCTGAATTATTTTACATGATCATTTAATCTACAACAAATAAGTTTTTTTTTTCTTGGCTATTTCCTTTATTGGTTATTTTTTCCCTGCCTGTGTACTAACCTTTCTGATTTTGTCCCTACTTACATTGCTTTTCCATTTTATCTCAATAACTAAGTAGATTTTTCTTTTGTGTGATGACTGGTAAATGTTCATATTTTGGAAGATTTCATAGTTTTTCTAAGTTGCTATGCCTGTCCTCAGTGATGCTGTGATGGGATAATTATTTCATTAAAATATTTCCAGATGACCTTTTATTACACTTGTTTTCCAGCAGACCATTCTGAACAGTCAGTTGAAGACTTCTTCCTTGGAAAACTTTATCACTCTCCCTCCTTGTACTCCTGTGATTCAAGGATTTAGTGTTTAATGCTTTTAGTCACCCAGGCTGCCTTTCACTCTCCTTTCCCCAGGTAGTTCTTTTTCATCTGTCATGATCCAACCTCTAAGAGTCTTCTTCATTCTGCTTTCTTTGCTATTAATATAAACTGTTGTCACCAATAAATTAGAATAAACCTTTGTCTTTTTCCATTCCTATATTGACATGGGTTGTTTAAGTACCCCATCAATACTAATTACTGTGCATAAGACAATTCTATGAGCTACAAGCTCAAGTCTCAGGTTTCATCCTGGCACACGGCTTGCTTCCAGAAGCATCAGAGCCCAACAGCAGCTGGATACTGCTAGTCATCCCAAAAGAGAGACACTAAGTACTCTCCTCTTTGTTTTCTCTACGTAAAGGTGAACTTCCAAGACTTTGAGGCATCAGACATTCTTCTCCATTTGTATGAAGCAGGCAAAAGCATAACTGGGAGCAGAGTATGATGTGCTGACATCAGCTGGATTCTTACTGGGGTGTTTTGGGCTGAGGAGAGTACAAAGGAGTGAAAGGTGTAAAGGGAGAGAAACAGGTAATGGAAGGAGAAACAGAAAACCAAAAAGGGATGAAAGTTAAAAAAAAAATAAAAGTAAGTTTTTCCCTCCAGTTTCTGTTCTTTTTGTGTGGGCACACAACTGAAATCTCAGTCCCACTGAGCTTTCCTGATACCCAAGAGTTCTCACACTGTTTGTACCAACTTTCTTCTAAGAGTCCTAGAAATAAGTAATTTCTCTCATTCATTCTTTTTCCACAGCCCTCATACAAATTAGGCTATGCATCTGTTAATATTTTTAAATGCTTTGGCATCCACAAACATCTGAGTCTGATTCCACTCTCACCAGCTTGCTGCAGTCTCAATAGTGTGACATATGGCTGGACAGGAGTCCTCAACAAAAAGAGGCTAAAACTAATATAAAATAATTTTGTAGCAGAGAAATGCATTGTGTGTGGAGTTGAAGAAACAAGCTAGCAAGGAGGTCATACATACCAAATTATCTGCATGGGCTTACATAAATTTGCTCAAAACTACACAGACGCATAGGAAATAATGTCTAAAAGGCCACTGTACATATTTCTGTGCAGAATTTTTACAGGAGGCTGGTTGCTAACATGTGACTGCAAGTTGTTCCAATACTTCTGGCAAGAATGAGAAGGATCATATGGTTTGTTTCTCATGTACTTAAAATGCAATTATTTTAATTAATTACAGTATTGTAATTTCTCCAGATGCATATAAACAATGTGAAAGAAATAAGCAGAGGATACCTATGCCAAATGGAAACAAGGTAATACAGGAAAGGTCAAAAATTCACAGAAGGGAAATTTAAGCACAGAAAAACAGCGTAGAAATAATAGAGTTGGGAGTGAGAAAGGAGGGTAACAAAGGGAAAAAATATTTTTGGTTATAATAGTTCTGACTTTCTAATGTCAGCATCTCATATCTGCTGTCACACAGTAATGAGAGCTGAGGCTACTGTAATGCTGACCCAGCCATAGGTAGATGACTTATAATGAAATTCTATCTGCATATAGAAAGGTGTCACAGCTACCAGCTAAATCTTCAAGGTAAGACAATTTAGAAACCTGAAGTTCAAGAAATTAGGACAGCCACTCTGTTATTAACTGTAGAACAGACTGACATGGAACAGAAATATATATTCCAAACCCCATCCATCCCACCACAAAAAATTCTACAGTAGTCTGTTATTTTGAAGCTTGAGTTCTACTGTCCCAAAATAAGCTCTATGTAGGAGACAGATAACTCCCAGGTATCCATTTTTGCAAATGATGAAGCAAAATCCACAATACTCCCGAGGGTGGTTTTCTTTCTCTACTACTTACTAGGCTCATTGTTAACCAAGTTGTAAATCTGTGTGGGTTTTTCTGAATATGACCACCACTAAGTTTTACAAACTGATGGTTTTCTTTCCATTTGTTACTATTAGGATCACCAAAAATTCTAGTGAACAGGTGTAGAGACAAGAATGTTTTATTTGAGATGTAACTGCTCCAGACAGAATGCAAGTGCCTTGTAGAGACTTTTGCAGTAAAATTTCATGCATTGAATGGGATTTGGGAAGCAGTTTGGACATGTTAGCATGCATAATCTAAAACACTGGAGCAGGCTAACTCAGCCTGATCACATCCAGTACCCACACCCACACATCCAGATCTCTTCTAAGCGGCTTGTTGCTCAAAATCATTGTTCCAGCTCTATGGAATCAATACGTATAAATGCTCCAGTTACAGGTAGTTCTCAATTTTTTTTAATTTTCAGGGAATCCTGACATCTGAGAAATGAAACAGGAGCCAATATAACCCAGCAGAGAACTCCAGGTATGTCCAAGTTTCATGACTATTTGTGAAAACTGGAAAAAGCCAAATTCTAGACAAGGAGTCATAAAACATTCGCTTTATGACTATTAACACAGAAGGATGGCATGATGTGGCATCTGTAGAGTTTTGAATTCCAGACCTATCATAGCAAAGAATTTCTCATTTGCTCCAGAGGAAAAATAGTCTTGAACTAAATCTATACTAATAAATTGATCAGTGAGTGGCATGGAGCACTCCTGGATTTTCTCAGACTGTTAAATTGCTAGAACAGTCCCTGGGATGTTGTGGCTCCTGGACAACCAGCCAAGCTCTAACAAACTCTCAGATGCAAACTGGCAGCATGCTGAGATCAGGAATCATTTCTAACAGATGAGATAGATATCACAACCCTCTTTTGGAGGCTAAGAGGATGTAATGACACAAACTCTACCAAAGCAAGACAGCTGGCCACCCAGTGAAGGAACAGCCCCACACACCTGCTGGAGCAGAAGTAACTTCAGATAGATTTTCTTACTCTTGTAGCTGCTAAAGCAGGAAGCAACTCGAAACCTGCCAGTGCACAGAATGATGTTTGAAGCTTGTTCTTTTTGATGCCCATGCTTAAAAAAACCATGAGCCATCCACCCAAAGAGCAGGAAAATATTTGTCACCATAGCACAAAAACAGTGAATAAAAGCCAATGAAAAGTTGATGAGTTTATCAATAGTACATTACCTGAGAAATTTTTGTCTAACTGATTCAGGAAACATTTACCACAAATTTCCTGTCCTCTTGTTCCTCTACTTTCAAGTTTCCTCCCTGTTTTTTCTCCTTTCCTAACTTCAAAATAATTTCTCTAGACTCTCATTCTGTTTTCTCAGCTCACTCCAACCCTCTTTCTAGAAGATGTAAGAGACAAAATGATAGTACGGTATGGTGGGAGGCAGAGTAAGAGATGACAGAGGGTAAAGGGAACTGGAAGTGGAAGCAGAAAGGGAGAACTCATCTTTTGACCAGTCTTAGTTTTAAAGGAGTGCCTAAAAGTGAGCAATGAAGGGATTTTGCAAGTGTGACCAGGTACTCCTGACCCTATATGTTGGGACAAGAAACAGGGATGAAATTGAAAGAATGGAATAAAAAATTGCAATGGGTAAGTGTTAGACTTCTGGCAGAAGTTTTATAAATTCAACCAGAAGGATTTATATGGAACCTTTTAGGTTTTCTTGAGATCTACAAACAAACTTTACAATCACCAGAGGCTACCTTCAAATTACTTGCTATGCAGTGATGTAGTGTCTCTACACTTTCCTCTAACTGGAAGTGAATACTGTAAAGGAAATTACTGGTCTGAATGAAGTAACAACCATTGGTCTTTTTCTGACTCCCAGAGTTAGATAATACATCCCTGTTTGTAGTATCTGCACTGCCTTGGAACAGTCCAGTAAAATGAAAGTAACATGAGAAGGGGAAATAAATCTGTTCTACCTGCTGTGAGTTACTGGAGTGGAAAGAAAACCTTCTTCATCTGCTTTCCCCCTGAACTATGTGCATCTTCTCATTCATGTAACAGATGACTCTGAACTCTGCTCTCACCTCACCAGAAGCATAGGCTGCTTCAGGCAGCTTGAAATGGCTTTTGCAGCCCTTGCTAAGCACTGGTAGATCCTTTGTCAAACACCACATTAAAAAAATTCTGTTACTGTAAAGGACATGCATTCAACAATTACCTTTAAAGTATCCATTTTCCTCTCTTTCTTATTTGTTTTTTAATTCCCAAAATTGAAAATCACAGACACTTTAGGGAGTTCCTGGTTCAGTTTGCTGCTATGAGGTTTGTTCATATTGCAGGATGAAATGCAGAAGTGTGAATACACAAATGGATAACTTTTCCCTCATTAGGAAACACCAAGCTCTGCCTACACTCAGAGATTCTTTCCTGCAGAATAGGGACATCCAGAAGATTGACATCCTTTGCTACATAAGTAACTGGTAATTGGCCAAAATTAAAGCAAAATATTCTGCAGAAACCCAATATTTAAATATAGAAACAAAAGAAATATTCAATATGCAAATGGACTTTTGTGGAGGAGTATCAGCAAGTTTGTGAACCCTACTTCAGAGTTCATTATTCAAGAGAAAAAGTTATTTCTAAAACTAGGTCTATGAGCAATATAATAAAGTTCAGGGATGATTTTTTTTTTATTGAAACTACTTCACTTACAAAAATGAAAACTATTATCTTGGTGTAACTGGCCCCTGAATGAATTATAACCTTGGTAAAATTCTTGAGTATTCTTATAAGATTTAGGTATCTATTTTTTATTGACTCACGGAAAGCATGTAAATTCTTTTGAAATTTTAGCCAGGATAATCAACAAATACCATGACTAAAACCAGTATCTGCCCAATTTTAGGACTACTGTGAAATAAGTGAAACTCATTAGGCAAATAGGGATTTTTCAAACTCCTATGTAATCTACCCTCTGGCAACACATTCATTAAGAAAGTGGTAGGGGAGGACAGTGCGTTTAATGAGTAATAAGTGACTATTCATTATTCTAAATACATAAAGTTTTATTTATACTTCAAGTTACAAAAATAAGTAGCTACATTTTTTTGGATACTTTTTGCCTACCCATCCCTCCTGAAGTATGCACAATGCCTTCCAAACAACTGCTTCTGTACCATTTCAGGCAGTGTCCTGTGGAGATACTCATGTGAACTGTGAAATAAAGAGCAGCAGTTTTCCTGTGCTAGTGCAGGGTTAATTAGTGCATGCAGAGCACTGTGATAATGCCATTAATGTCTTTGCACAGCTTTGCTTTTGGAAGTAAGACATTGCAACCTCACTTGGGCTCTCAACATATCCTGCTGAAAGAAAGCAGTCAGATTGAGGTAGATAAACTGATGTGTCATACATAAGATGTATTATGTGCTGCTTTCATTATATTCAATTGCCATAGACAAAGGCTTCGATCCTGTGCTCAGTTTCACAAAGGTCTAAGGGAGAGAAGAAGAATAAAAAGAAAAATCTGGAAAGCAAAATTATTGAAGCTGGTCATAAATTATTTTACTTAATTAATACAAAGTAGAGACTGCTGAAGATAGACATGTTAAGTTTTAAACTGTGTAAACAGATGGTTCAAAAAAGAAATTAATCAGATGATTTCTATGTCCACTAGAAACAGGACAAGAATTAATTGACTTGAATTGCTGCAAGTTCATAAGATATTTGGAAGAACTCTCAAACTGAAAGAATAGTTACATACTTTAACAGATTACAGAAGGCAGCTCTCAACTCACGATCACTAGAACAAAATAAATAAACATCCATCAGGGCTGATTAAAAAGCAGATGTCCTGGTACTGGGCTGGAATAGTCTAACAAGGCTATACACATACTATCTGATATTGAACAGAATGCTTTTGAACAGGAGGAATGAAGTACTAATTTCCCTGAATCAACAGAAGAATTGCTGGCTCCAAGTCCTGAATAGCTCAACACAAATCATTGCCTAAAAGGTTCTGTGTAGTGGGTTCTTCTGTAGTTGTCACAGACAGCAAAATGCCATTGTGCCTTATTAATGAAGCTCCTTTTCCAGCACTTATGTTAGGAATATTTTTTTCTGTGAAACAATTAGAAAACCTCAGTGAGTTTAGATGAGATGTTGGTAACACAGGTCTTGGACCCACCACTTGTGTTTGGCATTTGTAAAAGTGAGACAACTTGTAAGCAAGATAGGGAGGAACAATTGTGAAAATAAGCAACAGATGAGTTTTAACATTTCAACAAATTTTTTTTTTCTTTTTCATTAGCTAGCAATAACTTTCTTCCACATCATAAGTACATTTATAAACCAATCAATCTCTGTCTTGCATATTGCAGAATTTCTGGAAGAACACACTTGCCAAAGGCTCCATATATGATGTCTACATTTCTCTTGCTAAACTCATGCACATGCATAAGAAGGCTTTTGATTTTGTGTAGATTGACAGATTAGTATACTGATGGTGGCCCTTTTATTAACCCATTTGGCCATGTTTCATACACATTCATGTAAGATAGGTCTGTGACTCAAAGATTGATCCTCAGGAAAAGGAAGAGCTAATATCTATTGACTCCACATCCATGAGCACCAGAGGGATGAGGACTTAACACAGAAGATAAATTAATCAGTATTAATTCCATCTAAATATAAATAAAATATATACAGAAGTTTTGTTTCTTTCTTTTAGTTAGCAGATGTAGACTATCCAATTACACTCTCAGAAAAATAAGTGCCAACTCCTTTAAGTATTTTGTTAGTTTTAGATGGCCACTAAACTGTTGAAAGTACTACTCAGTGAGAATAGATTCATTCCAAATAATCACTGAAGTAGTCAGCCTGCATTAATATAAATGTGTTATCAATGTATAAATGCTGTCTTATTCAAGCAGCCAAAAGCATAAGCAAAACATGCCATGGTTTCCATTAAGTCCTAAACTTTATGTGAGCAAATCTGACTTGTCAGCACTTCAATCTGAATTCCAATAATAAATGATGCACCATCTTCAATTTCTATCTGTAAAGATTTTTCCAAGAAGCAAGTTGCTGAAACTATGAGGAAAGGCCATCTTAATGCCCATACACCAATCCTGAGCTGAAATCAGTTCAGCCAGAACTGAATATTGGATCTTAACTTCAAATTTGGGCATAAGAACTGATAAGCTTACCTCTTGCCATTAATAATTCTCCTTCTATGTTTCTTAATTTCTAATGTGTTCCCATTTACCTTCCTGCTTGGACATAGCCTGTCTCACTTTCTTCTCCCTTTCTCTAATTTTCCCCATTTCCCTTTTGTTTGTTTTGTTTACCTTCCCTATTTCTCCTTCATTACCTTAGTCCTTCTCATTTCAAAAGTCAGTTCATTTTCCACTTATACCATTATGTAAACCAGACCACTAAGCAGGAGACCAGTCTAGAAATACAACATGGAAATCCCTGATAAGGCAGGATAGAATGAATATTTGTATTCCTTTTTTTTTTTCATTATAATAAGAAAAGTATCTTATTGTGTTGCTGAGTAAAATGGACAATATTTTGCTAATATACTACACTGGTCACTAATCCGATGTGAAGGTCATATACCTGTCATCTATTAGCTTTTACTATTGCTTTCTGTAATAAATTGATAACCCAGCTTCTGAACCAACCTTTTACATACTTATTCAGTTTATATTGTAATTGAGGACATTTTGAAAAAGTAAAAAATTTAAATAAAAGGAAGGCAAAAGAGAAAGATGCGTTAATGCTGATGACAGTATTGTTTTCCTCTGTCTATTCAGTCTGATTTATTGCAAAGTATTTGCCAGTGAAAATCCTATTGTTTTTTCAGGTATTGAAATTTGCTGTATCATTTTTCAGAGGTTTTAAAATTGCATTTGCAAATTAAAAAGGAAAGGCAATAACAATGAATTTCAGCTCTACCACTGTCAAAGAGACACTGTATATTCCAGGACAGGAGGGAATAATAACACTCCTTTAATTTGGAAAGCTGTCTGAAATTAAACATATTAAAGACAGAATTTTAAGCTAGTTGTATCATGCTGAAGTTCACTGCTTTCCTTTATAATGTCACCTTTCTTGGCATTTTCCTCTACGAAAACAATTTTCATGCAAGAAAAATATTGAGTTTAATAAATGGTTAAGGAGCCTGACAGAACAATTACCTTTGGTGAAATTGTGCTTTTTTCACTGCTGGTCCAATCCTGTTCAATGTTTGGTAATGAACAATGCTCATCTCATCTTAAAAAGCATACAGAGATTGCTTCCAAAGAATAAACATTTAGGTACAATCCTCATTACCATGCTCTGAGAAATTGCCTGCTGCTGTGTAGTATAAAAAAACATTTTTCAAGGTTTTAAGTTTGTCCTTTGCTTCAAGAATTATTTCAGTCTAAATGTTTCTTTTCAAGGCCTTGTTCTTACTTTTGTATCTCAAAAGAGATGCTGAAGAAACCAGGGCTTTGTGTGCCGAATTACTTTGAACCCACAAAAGGCCTGCTGAGGACACTGACATGTGATGCTTAAGTAGTGCAATAAAAACATTTATTGAATATTCAGCATGGCATTTAGGATGACAAAGTTTAGAGAAAAAGGCATCCAACCATCTCAAAGCCATGAAATTGTGCAATACTCATTTTCAAGGCTACAATAATTAAAGCTGTAAAAAAGTAAAATAATGTGCAACCTGTGTTCAACAAAGATCCATCTAGGCTAGGTCACCCATGCTGTTTTGGCTAAGTCACCCAAACAAGGGAGAGACATTAGTTCTAATCCATTAAGAGTTCAGTAAAATACAGACATCATATGTAAATGTGATAAATATAGTAAATAAAATGACATATGAAGAAGCGCTAATGATGGAGTCATTAATGTCCAGGAATTGAACTTTGATGATCCCTATGGGGCCTTTCAAGTCAGGATATTCTATGATTTTATGGTTAGAAAGATGGGAATTACTACTCTAACTGTGAGGTGAGCAAAGAATTGGCTGCTAGAGAGGTATCTGAAGTATTGAAAGTGAAAAAAAAATAAAAGAAGGTAACAAATGGTTGGCCTTGGATCAATTTTGTTGATTCTTTGTATAAAAAAACATGAATTAAAAAACAAAAAGTATCCTTTAGATGAAAAGCTAAAAGGCACTCTCAATACTGAGGAGGATTAGTGTATTTCACAGAAAGAACTGCACGGCCCTGAGGATGAGTGAGCATAATTAAGTTAAATTAAATTTAAAATAAAAAGGGTAAGGTCATCAGGGACAATGAATAGGAATTTCTGTTATTTACTAGGAACCTGCCAGTTAAAGTGACTGGGAAGAGAGAGACAGAGGTGTACAAGCTGATCACAGGATGGCCAAAAGCTATTGAGGGCTGGCAGGCATGGAAAAACTCAATGCCATCCTACAATACATCAGTGAAGGTGTTTCCAGCTTGGATAAAAAAGAATAAATTTTACTATACTAAGCTTCAATTAGACTTAATTTGTAATAGTGCATACAGTTCTGGTCATTTATTTTCAAGGAAGATATGAAATGGAATGAGCATAGAGAAGGATCACTCGTTATCCATTGAGTGGCACCAGCAGCTAACCAGACAAGAGAAGAATTCACCTTGCAACACCAAAGGGGTGTGATGGGTGCCTGTATGTAAACCAGTACAAATATGGGAGATAAAGGATCTATTTATACATGAGGAGAGTGTTTTGTACAGTAATAAATGGCCATAACCTGAATTGCAGTGCAGTAAGAGACAAAACAGAGGATATTCTGAAATCATCTTCCAGGTGAAGTGCCAGGGATAAAACATGTAGCTACTATTAATACACTATTTGAAACATTTATAAAAGTAAATATATGATACTGTGTCCATAATGTCAGGAGCTTGCAATTGAAGAACAAGAAATCATTTCCAGGCCTGTATTTCCAGGATTCCAAGATTTAGTCCTTTCTAAGGATTTCAATACTCCCTATGAAGACATGAGAATATCAAGAATAAGGTGTTGTATATGACTTTTTAACTTACAAATGTAAGAAGCAGAGAGACATTCAGTATGAAAAGTGCAGACCACTTTCTAAATAATGTATAAATTGTTCAAATTGTCTAATCTGAACTGTCAGTAAAGATCATGGCCTCTGAAATTATATGGCAGCCTTCAAGAGGTTCCCTCCCCTGCAGAATCTTGCAGGATTATGGCAAGTACGCTCATTCAGACCTCACCGCAATACACTGAAGTCTCTCGGATTTCAGAAATTTTTGAATCAGTCTGTAGATATATCTCCCTATAAATGTGTTTATTTAAAAACCAGAAAAATTAATTCAGTCAAAGTTTAAGTTCATAAAAGAGAGAGAGATCATAACAGTGTGCACTGCCTTAATTGTACTTTAACTCAAGCGAATTAAAACCAAGTATTCCAGTATGTCATTCATGGAGAAAATCTTATTCACAAGGCTGCTTTATTCATGATGGAGTCTTGAACATATTCAAATTCATCATAATTTTCTTAGTCTGAGGTTCTTCTTTTCATGGAATAAATTCATAATTAACATTTCAGCAGAGGGGCACCTGTTGACACACTGGAAAAGTATTGCTGCTAAGAAGGATTTAGGAATAAATGAAGATATTTTTATGTGGAAGTAAGTCTTTATTCCCTCCAAAATTCTATTCACTCTATCAGAAAGTTTCAGTGTATAAACACATATAATCTCACAACATACACACATGTAAACACATTAAAAAAAAAAAAAGGAAAAATAGACTTTTGGCTGTTAGAAACACTTGTGAAGTAGCAAATGAAGAAATAGGTAGAACAAAGTTTGGTAAATACAAGTAATCTCTAGAGATTGGAGCTGAAAGCATGGGCAGAGGACATCAACCTTCCTCAGCACCTTGCCTCCAGTATTCTCCTTTTGTGTAAATTACTCCCTATTTTTATCATGCTGAAGTTCACTTGCTTTTCTTTATAATATCACCTTTCTGGATATTTTCCACTAAGAAAAAAATTTCCACACAAGAAAAATATTGAGTTTAAGAAATGGTTAGGGAGCCTGACAGAACAATTACCTTTGGTGAAATTGTACTTTATTCACTATTGGTCAAAATGAAACCAGCTAACAGAATAACAGAATCATAAAATATCAGGTGGGAAAGGCATCTCAAGGATCATCCAATCCATTCTTTCATGGCAGAAGCACAGTAAAAATGAGCTTCTTTGGTTTCAAAATCAGTTTTTATTACATATTCATATCTGAGTACATCCTATAGATGGGAAATATGTTGGTTTCTCTCCTAGAGAAATTTTAGCCACAGATCATTCATAAATATTACAGTGCAAAACACTGTCTGGATACTAGCTTATCACTGTTGGAGGCTGAAAGATTATTATAATCTTCTACCAGACCATTGCCAGAAAGGTCAAGTAGTTAAACAGTTATCTCCCCTCACTGTTAGAAAAGGCTGGACCACCACAGATAGTACAAACTATCAAAGGGAGGTTTACATGCAGTCTTCCATGTAAAAATAAAGTGAGATTATAATGCTACATTGAAGACATTACAAATAAAACAATAGTGTCTCCCTCAGCACCCCACTCTCAGCTCTGATATTTAAACTTCAGACACAACTTCTCTGAGAGTGTTTTTAACAGAGTTGTAGGAAACATGGGGAAAAAAGGAAAGTAATAATTAAAAACAATGCATCTCCCACCACACACACACAAAACCCAAACAAACAAACAAACAACCTAATGAAACAAACAAAAAAAAACAAACAAAAAAAAACAAAAAACAAACAAACAAAAAAAAAAACCTTAAAATGCCTGAGTACAAGAGGAGAGGAAAGGATTTTGAGCAAAAATTACAAAGTTTCTGAAATAGGGATCCCTGCATAAGTGCCTGAAATGCTTCTAAAATGTATCAGACCCTAATCAGAATTAAAACATTGCTCTCATATTATCTAGGCCCACTTGAACAGAGACCCACCTATAAAACCCTGCTATATTGATATACCTCTAGGTATAAAAGTAATGATTTGGCAAACTTAAGAAGGCAGAAGATAGAACACCAGGCTCTAGGACTGCCAGATTTATGACAGTGTTATTACTACTGCTGGCAGATCACTTTTCTTCTTAAACTGCAGTATGTACCAGGTGGAACTGAGTCATTCCAACAGTCAACTCTGCCTGGATGTTGCACAGGTATTAGCAAATGGCAGTAATTTACCAGGAAACATCCCAGATCTCTGCTGAATCAGAGGTCTGTCTGTCACACTAGAGGACCTCCATATCCCTGTTGCTCACCTGCTGAAGTGTAAGGTCTAGATCCTGGTCGTTTAGGGTCTGCAAAGAAGTCATTGACTTTCTTATGTCTATCTTTAACAACTAGGTCAAACTGTAACTGGGATAATTACCTTATGAAGTACAGCCTGTTGTTGCTTATTAGTAAAATTTTCTATGTTCATTAACAATCAGCCATTTTATGCTCAGTTCATTTTAGTCTGTTTTTTCTCTCAGTCAAAATTAGGGCTTATCCTAACAAAAAGTATTAATTTATTCCCTGGGTATGAAAAGACATAAATGAATTTGTGTATTAGTATATTTTTAGCTGGATTTAACTGCTTACATTGTTCATTGCTGTATTATTGCAATGCCTTTCAACACTCAGGCTCTTGCATTCTTTTTTCACAATTATGCAACTTCCTTCCTGAAATTCTGCAAGGGGGAAAAATGTAAATACTTAAAAGAAAAAAAAGAAAATGACCCAACAGTGGCAAACTCTGTGGTCTAACTCTTCAGTTCTGGTCTGCTGTATTGTATGTGGCATATTCTCCATAAGAACATTTTGATGCATGATGAGATATCTTTCTCATGTGTTCCTATTAACAGCTGCAGAGACCAATGTATTGCAATGACAACTTTGCTTCTGTCTGAAATGTGGACTCAGGAGCACTTCTGAACACCCAAATCTGGGCATGTACCCTCACAGTATCTCTGCACAAAGCACAAGTCACAGATGGGAAGCCTGAGTGTATTCAGTGGATGTCAACATCCATGTGCTTTGGGTGGGTGTTAATTTGAACGATCAGTGAGAATCTGCCTCTCAATCCAGAGTCAGCCCATGAATCTGTTTCCCGAACAGCTCTGCCTGGATTTCCCTTCCTTATGTCTGAGAGGCACTGACATAATTTACAGACGCAGTCTTGCACGTTTCCTGTTGGACAGGTGGTACTAATTAAATATCGGCCATCACAGCTATCCATTTAGCAACAAATATAATTATGCTCTATCTGGTGGTGCATGAAAGCAGGAGTCTCTTGAAACTCAGTTGAGGCAGGCATATTTTAAAGGAAATTGCAAATAACTTATCAGAGGCTCTTCCTCTCTAAAGCAGTCCTCAGTGAGATTCAAAAATTGAATAAATGAGATCTAGCTCATCAGGTGGGTTTTTGCAGGCTGTGATGTTGGTTCTTATAGTTCTAAAAAGGAAGTGATAAGCCTTCTGTATTGAATGTGAGTGCTCTACAGGCAGGAGGATAGAGGACTGAAAAGAGAAATCCCCACAGTGAGGGATTTGTGAGATTTGGCAGGAAATCTGCATCACAATACTGTGCTATTTCCCACAGGGAAAGAGCCCAGACAATTTCTCAAGAGGAAGGCACTATTCCACCATTGCTACTTTAAAAGTGACAGGCAGGAGACAAATCGGGGTATGGGCACAGACAGGTATCTTCTTTATTGTGTTTCTTGACACAGGAAAATCTGAAAGGTCTAAGACACTATTTTCAGGCCAGTTGCACTTAAGGTTTATATGCAGAATAAAACTGCAAGTTTGGAGTATCTTGGAAAAATCCATAGGGCAAACACAAATCACTTATTTCCAGAGCTTTCTAGCAGCTTGCCAGACTTGCAAGCTTAGCAGAAGTCTGTAGAAGCAAAAAATAAAGCCATCACAAAAGACTGTATTTTGGGACTTACAAATGGAAGCTGAGATATTTTAACTATTCAATTAACTGGGGCTGTAGGATTTGCTTTGTGAGCATTTTATTTTTTAATCTACGCTGCCCTTCTCTAACCTCTGAATAACTTTTTACTCTCCTCCTTTTTATCTGTTGCTACCTTAAAAGATGAAGCCGAAGACTGTGTGAGTTGCAGGACCACCTCTGTTGCCTCTGAAAGCCATTACGTGTGGTGAAAGCAAGAGAAATCCAGAAATAAATTGCAAAGTTGGTTCAGAGTACAGTGAAGCATTTAGCTGCAACTCAGTTGGGTGTAAAAAAAAAAAAGAAGTCACACTCCAAAAGAGACAGAGAGCTTTCTCTGCTTGAAATTATTGAATAATTTATTTGAAACACAAATCAAACTATTAGAAGGAAAGTGATGGTCTTCAGACAGAGGTCATGTAGAAAAGTACAGGGCCAATAACTGCCTTTTTTTTCTCTTTCATTAGCTATCAAAATATTTCGTTCTTTTAAAAGAGAAGCCAGCCACAATCAGTCATTTTTATATCCCTTCCATTGTAGATTATGTCTAATCAGTGTAACTGGATTTGAAAAACGCTATCACATAGAAGCTACAAGTCATGCAAAATATCTCTTAAATAATGAAGCCCAAATGAAGATGTATCACGTAAGTCCATTGAAAACTCCATTTCCTTCAAATGCTTTGTGAAAAGCAAGTTTTATAGCACGCATTTGGCTTCACTGCAGAAACAGCTGCCTGACCGTGCTCAGAGCTGTGCAGCCACTGTGCATCAGGCAGCACACGGCTATAAAGTAAATTATTAGCTTTCAAACACTCAGCCCGTATCATTTTTAAAGGTAGTTTATGTAAGGACCCATTAATCCCCCGCACAGGACCTAAACAAATTGCACAGCAAAGCATTCATGAAGGGAAAGAGTTCTTCCCATCCTCTCCGGCTGTCTCTCCTCCTCCTCCTCTCACGTTCATTGTATTCTTCATTACACCTTGACCAATGAATTTTTCTCCTCCAGCCTCAGCCACTGCTTCCAGAGGACCCAAATCCTCATTTACCTTTCATATCTAAGTGCTTTCTTCATCACGATTTTTGATAGCAACCCAAAGAGCCACAGATTGCAGAATTAGCGCGCCAGATTCCTTAGCGGTAGTCATAGAGAGGTTTAAAATCCTTAATCCGTTGCTTGCCTGCGGTAAGCCTTTGTAATTAGCCTTGGGAAGGATCCTTATCAGTCAGCAATCTGATTTAGCTCTCATTCCCAACTTGCTTGGGTGTTTTACACCTTGTGGGAAACAATCGGTTGAAGTTGTTAAGCTTCTTTTATGCGAGGCTAATAAGCATTTGGATGTCTGTCGTTCTCTTTGAAAAATCTGCTGTGGATCAACATGATCCGGTTCTTGTGTAAAGCACCAAGGCCTCTCTGTCAGAGCAAGAATTATACTTCTTGAACCCTTTTTTTTACACAGAGGAGAGAGAAAATCCTACACTTTTCTTTCAGTTTTTGCTTGATGAAGAGTATAACTTTATCTTTGGTTTCCAAAACAAAAACATGCCCAAAATTTTTGAAATAAAAATATAACAGTATGTAGGCATTATATATACTCAGAGATACATAAATTACGCTTTACTCCCTACAGTCTGGCATTTGAGATTAACTCTTTGTAGTATCACAAGCCAGACTTTCATGTAGTCAGAAATTTTCAAAGCAATATAAAGGATTAATTCGTGTAAATTTCTGATAAGAATATGCTAATAATTCTCAGAAAAGAACATATTAGCTTCAGTAAAACAAAAATTTAAGTCATCCTTAGAATCTTGTAACCAGTCTGAAATACAGTAAACAGTATCTGTTCGTTAGACGAACATTATCAAACAGTAAATCTTCTATCCATGACCGACTTCTACATTTCATTGTTATTGTGTACATACAAATGCAAGCCTTCCAAAGAACTCATACCTATACTTTAGCAGAAATATACACATATTCCCTTCTGATCCAGAGGTGGCAGGAAACTGCAGCATGTGTCCCTTGTTCCCCTGAATGTCCGAGGAGAATTGCAACATTCCTTGGATTCCCTACCCTAACTGAAAACAAGCAATCAGGCACAGGTCTGCGGTTGACAGGGGATCAGTCCTCAGCTTTCAGCAAAATGCTTCCAAGCACTGCCTCTCTACACAGACACATTTCAGCCTTTGTCACGGAGACATTTTGGTCCCATAGTTGCCTTTTATATCTTAATTTGTATGTTTGTACCACAACTGATTCAGAGGAAAGAGGATGACCAGGTGTGAATTGCCAGGGAAACTGTCTCCCAAAGAAACCTTACCAATAAAAGCTACTGAGAATGCATGACAGTTGAAACGTTTTCTTTCTGATGTTTCAGAACATTCCTAGATGAGTTGCTGCTTTTTGTAAAGGTGGCCAAATATATATGGTATTATAGTATACATAGTATTCCTAATAACACCTATCTTCTCTTCCTCTGCCTCTGTTCCGCTCCACCTAACCAGGATCTTTCAGTAGTTCCAGAAACCAAAGCTTACCTGCTGAAAAGATTCTTTTCTAAAATTTCTTTTGTGGACATCTACAGAAAACACAGTCACAAAGTTTTACAGCTGAAAGTGATGTAACTCTCTTTGAAGAGATTTTTGTTTCATGTTGCTAGTTCTCAGAAAGCAATTTGATTTCCTTGCAGAAATAGCCATTTTAAAGATTTCTTGCTCTTTGATACTATTATGAACTTATTAATTAGTCTACTATTGAGTCAATTTTCAGCAGTTGTAAACTAGATCAAGACCCGTGGGATTAAACAACTAGATAAATATTGAGCCAGTGGGGCAGGATTTTAATGCCTGTACTTGGGTTTTTTTTTTTCCAAAAGAAACCTTCTGAGACTTCAGTAGTCTTTTTGTGGGTTAAGGTGCTACTCGATGATCAATACTGGACTCTCAGTTACCATCAGCTAATACTTTATGAGACTGGAATTATTCATGTGTATTCTAAATATTTCTAAATGTGTGCATAGGTAGCTGTTGCTGACACGCTTAGGAATTTCCAGAGTGGATCAAAGCCAAAGAGCCTCTAGGCCAATATTTACTCTTCACTCATGAGCAGCATGAGAAGTTTCAGAAATCTGCAAAATCCAGATGGACAGGCCCAGAAGAAATCTCAAGACACCATTTCATTCATTCAAATCTTTCTGTTCAGAAAATACAGATGAAAGAATCTGTCTTTCACAAGGTAAATCTAATTTTCCTTGCTGGCAGAGATAAATTTAAAAACATTAAATGTGAGATTTAATATTCCTTACAGATATTTGGGCACTTTTGTTACACTAATGTGCTCTGGACTCCTTGGTTCTCTAGCTTTGGCAAGACTTCCCTTGAAGACCTTCTCTTTATACTTCTTAAAATATCCATTGAATGCTTCTACTGGTCTTTATTATAATAGAGATAGCTGTGATAACTTTGTTCTTTGCCTGTTAAGCATGTTCATTAATCAACATTTCTTATTTAAAATAAGAAAATACTTTATCCTGAAACTTTTTGGTTATGGTCTCCTAGCAACAGAATATCCTCTTAAGAAGCCACTTGCCTTTCGAAGGGTCTGTGCCTAGAACATATTTGACAGCACTTTTCAAAAAAATTTAATCAACTGATTTCTTAATATGAGTTAAATAATTTTTTTTTCTGAGAGATGGCAACAGTATCAAGTGCTACAATTTTAAGTCATCAGTAAAAAGAGATCAGAAAAAGGGATCACAAAAAGATTCATTGTCCATAAAAATGGAAATTAATTACTATTAATGCTTATTATGAGTGTTACTGTCACACACCAAGATATCAATGGGCAAAGTTTTGTAAAATCAGAAAACAAATGTGCTCCTTTCATGCTGCTCTCAGATTTTCTGGTTTCTTTCAATGTTTCTGAAGCATAAGGAAAAAGAAGATTCTGATTTCAGTCAAGGAAATCTGCTTGTTTACGAGGTTGCCAATCCTTACAAATAATTCTAGTGTATTTATTATGGAAAATTTAATTTATTGAACAGATACTCAAGTTCATTTCAAATAGTCATGCTAAGTGCAAATGCCAGACTTGAAAACCTGAGACTACACTGTTCTGCAGGCACAGCCTTACTGTTCTCCCCTCCAATTCATTTCCATTGATATTTTCTGGTTTTAATTGAATGATTTGCAAAGTGACCATTGTCGACGATTCCCCATGATGGCAAGGTACAGACCCTACTATGGCAGGAAATCACTTCCAGTTCTGTCCTCCTGGAAATCCCTAACTCTTATAGAGTATGCCAGGACAGCAACCCTGAGAAAAGGAAATCAGCTTCAAAAGAGTAGGTTTAGAAGTGTTGTTTGAAGGCATCCAGATCTCTGTGAGGTCAAAAGATCAGAGTAGGGAAACCACAACATGGTTGTGACAGGCTGTGATTGTAGCTGCCATGAAGTAAATATTCCTGTAGAAGGGAAGGGAGACCATGGAATTGGTCTCCCAATTAATTATCATCAATTAATAATTAAAAATTGATTATTTTCTTTTTGATAATTATCTCCCAATTAATTATCAAATAATTAATCATTTAAAAATTAATGATTTCCAATCATTAAGACTGGAAAAGACCTCCAGGACCATAGACCATAACACTAAAATATAACACCAGATAATATTAACAAAATTATTATGAGTAAATTCTGTCTGACCATAGTTTAGATTTCTACAAAAACAAAGTTGCAGAGTTATCCAAATGGAGAGTTATAGAAAATTGAGCATTTTTTAAATTTCTATTATATGATTGCTGTCGTTCTATAGGGGAAAACTAAAATAAGTTAGAAAAATGAGACCCTGCAATTGTTTGTTTCTCACCACTGACTCTTCCGGATCACTGGGAGAGTAGCTATGTGGACGTGTAGACATATATCTATATGGGGGTATGTAGACATATATCTACATATATGATAGATATATATCATGACATCTGAAACTGTGAGAGTTTAATCCCACTTTCTGTGTTTTATTTTGGTAAATGAGTTCACAATTTAATCCCTTTATAGACTTCATGCTTTCTCTTAACTTTTTAAAGACTTTTTGCAATGCACATGAAATAATATCTAAGTACTTCAGATGCTAATCTTTCAATCATAAGATGGAAATGAGAGGACAACCAGGAACACCAAGTGTGGTATCTTGCGGTCCAAAGTAACAAAATGAGCAAGATCTAGCTTGAAACCCATCAAAACTCTTAAGCCATGCTTCATATAGTAAAAAAGTGTTCTCTAATTTCCAACCCAAAGTTATCCATGACCCATTTATAAAAACTGGACATTATGCCAGCAGTTCACTTTACCTTTAAAACCTTCATCATTCTCATATACAGAAAGTGTATCAGCTGGTTTAATGACAAAATCTTCTTGGAACAGCTGAGACTTGGTGTCACCCCATCACCTTTCTCCCTTTCCACACCTTTTGGTGCTGATGGCTGCCCAGAAGCTTTCTTCCTCTTTGAAAAGTTATCCATTTGTTATGAAATGCCTATCAGAAACTCACTTACAGTGATACCAAGATTGAGTAGCAGCTAGACAGTACTTTATTTTTGTTACGACTGCATGCAAAAACACCTCTGTGAAAGGCTTGAGGGGTCTGTACAATTTGTTAAGCTTAAAATAACATAATGATCACTATACAAGACCATTAAATATTCATATTCAGGAAAAACATTAACTGAGCCAGCAACATTAAATAACAATATGCAGGTGACAAATTACCAATCAATATATCAAAGCACTTTTAAAGCACTTTCACCACCTTTAGAAAGATACTCTTATTCAAAAAATACATTCAATAAATTACACTGCAAATTAATTTTATTTTAGTAGGCTTTCAAGAGCTTCTGCACCATCAGGAAGTACACTAATTCATCTATATGACCTTACTACAATTATTTTTATTCACCTTGATTTTAAATATATCACTATGTTTTGTCTGACACAGGTTTAGTGGGTAATATTTTCACACCAGGGTTACATCTTCTTGAAGGTCTGTTCTGCTGGTAGAATCCTTCAAACCTATACATTACTACTTGATATGGAAATTAGGAATGATCCCAAGAAAACCAGGGAAGTTGAAGTTAGTTGAAGAGTTTTGTCATGTGATTCTGCCTGGGCAGAAGGACTGAAAGCTGGAGGAGAAGGAGGAAGAGAGAAGGTGTTTGCTTCTTTTCCTGATGAATGGTTAGAGGCAAGTTTTTTAAGTCCAAGAAATGGATTTCTAGCCAGTTCTTTGTCTCCAGCCCTGACTTAGAGTCCCTGGTGTAGGTGACCCCCCCCCCCCCCAGAATGACATCCTGCTGATATTTATCATAAAATCAAGTGCTATCTTGTAGAACTGGACCAGCAGTGTTGGCCAACATGGAATTTTTCATCACTCCTGCCTCCAGCTTTGCCGGATCCTTATTGCCCTGAAAAAAAAAGAGAGCAGACATGACATTCCTTTTGCCCCATATCAGTATGAAGCATTTGGTGGAAAGATTATGGCACATGATTTAAAAAAAGGCAACATTGCATAGATTTCCCTGTAATATGTTCTTGGAGATGAGAGAAGTGAATTCATTGTTCATATAAACTGCTAAACAAAAGCCAGAGAAACTGGATTTTACTCATTCTTTCTGAACTGAGCAATGAAGGGACAGCACTTGTGATATATCCTGCTCTCTATCTCACCTTTGCTTCCCATCTCCACCCTGTATGGATCCTTTGGTGGATTGCTACCATTATTCAGGTTTCTTACCTGTGTCAGGCTGATGCCAATTACAACCAATGACAAATTATTATCTGACACTCTTGTGACAGAAAAGAGTCTTGGTTTACTGTCCCATTGAGCGGTTGCACAAAATTAAAGTATTTAATTGACATATAAAATGTATTTCATATGGAATTTTACACTCCATCCAAGATTTCCCATAATGTTATTTCTAATAAGCAGGTAAAGATTCATTGCAACACAGATCCAAGATAACCGCTCTAAAAGCCAGGTGCCATGGAAAAAATGTCAAAAACTCTCACACGTGTTCATTGATGGGAATATAGAAACATTTATTTGGGAAAAAAAATCAGATTGTTTGATTTTTTTTTGTTAGTATTTTTGGTTGCACAATTAAAGATTTTTCTTGCTTCAGCAGTTTTCCCTGCTGATTTGTGGGGGTTCACAGAGACTTTGCTGCCTCAGCAACACCTGGAACCAGAGGTAAAGCTGTTTTAAACTACTTGGCCTATAGAAAAACAATTTGAGCATTGAAGCTGAAATCGCACTAAATGACCACACAGACTGGCTTTATATGGACTACACCGTAGGCAGAGAAGAAAAAAAATCACAGAGTGTGCTTTTTGCTATGTTTTTGACTAAAGCGTGCACATGGTTGATTTTAAACCCCTGTAACAAGCTATACATTGTTAAATCTCCGGCTGAATGTTTTTGTTTTTATTTTTATTTTCCTAGCTCTCACCATACTGATTAAGGCCAGTCTGATACCTTATATTCCCACTGATTAGTACCTCCTTTCATGATTACTCCCATTTAAATTACAAGGATGCTCAAGGACACTCATATTCTCCAGAATGAGTAAAGAAGCTCAGTTTGTCTCTCAGGCATTCAGAAGCAAAATGCAGATGTCTTCCTGTGCAACAGGATGTGAACGACCTGTTCAGATCAGTTCAAATAACTATGTCACACTTGATCTGGTCTCTGTAAAAGGGAGTCAGATCTGTCCTCCCTTGGGCACCCACATGAAATGTTTCATCTCTTCTGAGCAAGTTAAGGGTCAGTTCCTTGACTCAAGTTCAAGAGTTTCTTCTAATCCACGAAACTGTGGGCACATCCTCCCCGTGGTGGTCACAGACCTGTACTTGCTCAGGACAGGAGGCTACAGGACCTCTAGCCCACCCCAAGCCATAGTCCTCAAGATTTTCCTTAAATACAACAGGGTTTCACACCACTTAGTTCATGCATGGATATCCCCTCTTGTTCCCCAAAATACTCAACTGAAACTCAACATACAAGCACATACTTTGGCTGCCTATGCAACAAACCCACGTGAAAGGGAGCAAATCCTTCTCCCTTGAGAAAAATCACTGAAACTGGTCACTTAGATGCCTGAGACAGATATGTAGTGCCAACAAAGATGGTACAAATACATACAAAAATTTTCCAAAACCTTGGGTTTTTTCCATATCCTTTTGGGAATTGTGGGATGTTGGAAAAATAATTACAAGATCCACAGTGTGGGCCATGCAATACAGAAAGACAAAGACTCAATGCCGTAGCCACTTACTCATAGACAAATTTTCCCTGAAGTTATACATGGTACAAATAATTGCCTTATTAATTTCAGTATGAATAGTACAGATGGCCCTAAATAAGGGTTTATATGTACAAAACTGAGAGATTTAAGTTTCACCTCCTACAATTACTACAGCATTTCTTTGCCTGGGCACATTTAGAAGTGTACAGCATTACCTCAGTCACCACATGTACAAAATACAAACTATTATTTTTGTGCATCTACAGTTATAAAAAAATGAATTTTATGAAGACAATCTATTTACCAAATTTTTAATTCACAGTATAGTTTTGAAGAATATGCTTTTTTTTCCTTATTTGTTCACAATATCATGATTGGTCCTGGAAGGGCAGATTGGAACACCCTATGTACCAATATGAAACTGCCACTTGAAGATCTGGAAGTCATTCAAAGAAGTCAGATGGAATATGTTTAAAGCCAGCAAATAATCATGGTTATTTCCAAAGAAGGTGATTCTTCTGAAATTCCCAAAAAATAAATAGTTGTACATATATGGGTTCAAGTGAAGGCTCCACTAATGAATTCTAAGTAGACAAATTATATCAGGCCCAAGTAATTCCATGAACTTAAAATACCTAGAGGCTGGTTGAACAATAGAGAAAAAAATTAATAGCTTTGTCCTCTTTTGTACCTCTCTTTACTGTGTGGAAACACTCCTATGATAAACCAGACCTATTTCTTGAATAGCAAGGATTAAAACTGGCCTTCTTCTTGCACCAATGTATTGTTTTTCTCTAACTTCTCTTCTAAGAAGAGGATTTCAGTAAATAATTCCACCACTAGAATGCCTAAGATTCATTTGCATGCATAGCCCAGGAAAGCAGAAGAATGCTATCAAACCTCCCGCATACATCCTGAGCAGAGTAACCTCTGGCTCAGCACAGCATGCACACTTTTAGCCCACAACATAACTGTTTTACAAGACCATAGCTGTCTATAAAAATGTACAATCTAAAAAATATACTTTTAATTACAATAATACAATACAATAATACAATAAAAGATAGCTTTCTTTCCTGAACTATAAGGAACTCTGGTTCTTCAGTCTGTATTTAATATTTGAGACCTGTTTGAGACTTTTAAGAATTGACTTAATGTCCAAAACATAGTCACACACACATTGTGCTATCTGGTGCAGATCTCAATATCATGGATCGGCCAGGTCCAGCAACATTTAATTTTCATAGGGTATTAAATCAGGTCTAATAAAACAAATTCATCCAGACCTTTGAAATCCATGTTCCTCAGGTCTGCATTTACTAGCAAGAAGTATTGGTAGTTTCCTCAGGAGCTATAGGCAACCTTCAGATAGGGAAAGCTTGAAGGGAGCAGATGTTGCTGCGCTCTTCTTCCAAAGGAAGGTAGGAGGGAAAAATACCTTCTCTCTGAATGTTTTATGATTATTCCCTCAAATATTTCTAATATTCCTTCTCACAATGCAGAATACCCATTTCTACTTCAAGGCTACGTGAGCACCAGGTCTGATGTTTTTAAACAAGACCGAGTTACCCAAGCATGAAATAGCTGAAACAATTTTCTTAACAGCTGAAAAACACTTGGCTAACTCAAAAATAGCTGAAACAATTTTTCTCAAACTTTCCAGCGCAGCACACCTTTGGACTAACGCTGTACCTGCTAAATTTCTCCCTTTCACATGCATCTTTCCTTTTAACCAGTGGCTAACAACATAAAACAGAAATTAAAGATCCAATCTTGGACATGCACAGGTACATGATTAAAATCACTAGTAGAATATTAAGCCACTGTAGACAGGGTCAAACCCTAAGAATGTTTGTACCATTTCAACTTCATAACAGTGCTGTATCAACACTGCAGCTCATAAATATGGAATAAGGTAAAGTCCACTATATTTTATAAGGCTGTAACTTTTCATGGTGTTCTCATATTACTCTCAATAACACTCTAGGGCAAACCTAGTTGGCTGAATTTTTAGAGATTGCTTTCTAAATCTGCTCATGGCTGCTATTTCACATCAGCTGGGCATGCAAATTGGAAGTGTTTTTATAGGAACAGATCATGTGACAAGTATGAATCAAAATGGGACACATCTTTGTACGCAATCATTCTCTGAAATGAACAAAAATGCTCACAATAGCATTTACCTTTTTCAAATCTAAGGAAAATTTTGATCCAGAGCCTGTCAAGTTTTCTTCCAAATCAATGCAGGTATCATTCCCAATTCATGCTCCTACCTGTGATAAGTAAACTATGTTCCCCTGTACATTTTCCTCACTCTAAAACAACATAGTCATCTACTCTGTGTAGATCTAATGCTGCAAAACACCTATAGACTCTCACACCTTTATCAACATCTCCTGGAGTTCAGCATCTATTAGATATTTATTGAAGTTAAGATACATGGATTATTATATAATAATTTAATTTGAAAGTCATTGTTTTGTCTGCTCTCCTCATCAGTGGCACTCAGCTTCTAAGAGCAACGTTACGTCCATTTAGCAATCCAGTCAGTACAGCACATCTGTTTTTCTCAATACAGAGAGATAGCACTGGAAATCTCTAGCACATGTGCAAATTAATGACAGCTTCCAGTATTGTTCTTTCTTTTGCTTGGCCAATCACAATCCACTAAAGTGGATTACATCTTGTACAGCTGTAGAATGTACAATAAACTGGTTCTTATCCACGTATCTTAAGAAAACTCCCAATTACGCTGACTTTACCAATGAATCTTTCTTCACAGTGCCCATTACCTCACACTTTTTGTTTTAAGATCAGAGAATCACAGAACAGTTCCAGTTGGAAGAGATTTTACAGATCTCCTGGTCCCCCTCTGCCCTGGCCTCTCTCCACATGCTCCCACGGATTGTCCTTCAAGGCAGTGGGGGTGACCACCCTCACCCCCGGCCCTGCACACATCTTGACAGCTGTTCTCTCAAGAGCTGCCAGCTCCTGGGGGTTCTTGGATGTTCCCCTGGAGTTCCTGGAGCTCAGGAAATCCCCCTGCATGCCACAATCCCTTCCCTCTCTTTGGAACACTCCTGTGTGAGTGTCTCAGCAGGGGACAGAAGCTCCTCACAGGAGCCACCCCTTTTGTTCCCACCCCAACCAAACCCTTGACACTCAAACACAAGGCAGCATTTTAAGAGAAACCCCAATATATTCATCCCCTGATTCTTCCTGGGTCATGTCCACAGGCTTCCAATATCTCCTGTAAGGTGCTCAGTTGTCTTAACTCTTGTTTTGAACTGCAGTGTTCAAACTGGACAAAGTCTCTTGTCTAAAGTTTAATGGGCTGCAGTAGAATCAAAGAATCAGGTTTCTGAGCTGTATTTCATCTTGCACATATTTTCAGAACATGCAATAATATTAAAGTAATATTAACATGCACCTTTAGCCCTCCATCCCTTTCCATGTTATGAAGATCTGCTCCTAAAACAGCACTTCTTTCCAGTCAGAGCACACTTGCCTTTGTGCAATTAATTTCTTCCTGTGTGCAGCAGTTTGCATTTCTTCAACAAGATCCAGTTTTCTGTGCTGTGTCCATGTTTAGCAGTACCATTTTCATTTGCAAGCCTGTCCTGTAGCATACTAGCTGAATTCCATCTGAAAAATTTAACAAAGATGCTTTCTACTTCACTACTTATTCACTACTTATTAATGAAAATAGTATTGGAGCCAAGACAGCCCTCTATCACAGCAAAAATAATTTGAACAATAAATCTAACTAATTCTTCTTGTGCAGGCTTAGCATTAGAAAGCTGCTTTCTTCAGGTAATAAGGGATAGAAGACAAAATTAGAGTCATTTAGTCACACACAGGTAGGCTTCTCATCACACAAAGGCCCAGTGGTTTAAAACCATCAAGAAGCAGCATAAGCTCACCACGTGGTAAGTTACTTTTTCCATTTTTCTAAGTACTCTGACAGCTTAGAAACAAAACACGATAAAGTATATCCCAAAGCAGATCTTGTATGACGGTGAGTCTGTCAGTGTTATATTCATTATTGGACTGAAATTACTTGAAACAGAATATGCTTTTGAAGAGAGCAAAAAGAATAGGAAAAGGAAATGAATGATTCAATATATTATCTCCTCAGGCTGTAATATACAAAGCTGGCAGCTTCAGCTTTACCAGCACTTTAATTTCAAGAGACAAAGGTCTCATTTCTATTATTATTCCACTCACTAAAATTTACATTTTAACCAAGAAAGACCCTCTGTGCCAACTCATATCAGAAGTGACCAATTTATATCCATTAAAAAAAAAAGTGAGAGAGAAATGCTAAGAATAATAGTTGAATTTCTGTCCCAGTTCAAGTCAATGGACTCCATAGTCTCAATTCCAGCAGAGTGCACACAGAGGATTTGATATTCTGTGTTAAAAAATTAAACCAAATAAATCTACTTTTCTGCTTACAGCAGTTAATCTTCTAATGAATACACAGAGGTAGAGATACAGAAAAATATGTATATATGATGCTTATTCATTAACATGCAGTTTGTGATTATTTTAATAATTATACAGGCCTTAATAACTTTATTTTTTTCCTAACAGATAAGTTCTTATCGGATATCTCATATCAATATTTTTTTCTCTAAATATAAACAATTATTTAAGTAGAACCTCTGGTGTCATAAGGCAATTTTGGTGTCATGGTTTGATGCTGGCGCACTGCCAGTGCCTCCGTGAAAATACACTCTCCCTGGTGTCTGCTGTGAGATGGGACCAGGAATAAGCAAAGCAGGCCCCCACTTAGAAATAAAGAAAACTTTATTAACTAAACTACAACTAAAGAGAAAAAGAAACACACAGGAAAAATTACAATCTTCCAAAAACATTTCCTCCTCTCCCCACCAAATTTCCAATATGTGCCCCCCTCAGATCACCAACTCTCGGTCCATCACCACCCTTTAGATAATCAATTCTCAGTTCATCAAGAGGGGAGGAGGCCTTCTTGTGCCATAGGCTTCCCCAGGAAACACAGTTGAAACCTGGTGTGTTTCCATGTCACTCGTGGCACTGCCCAGAGAACATCTGCCATCCTCCTTCCATGTCCAGTGCTCTCACCACTGAACATGGACCAGAGCTGCTTCTAGGGTTTTCCTTTTAAGGATGCTTTGTCCCATTCCAAGAGCACAGTCTCAACTCTGGGACATCTGTCCCCTCCAATTTCACCCCCTGGAGCCGAGGGGTAACAACACTGAACCCTCTTGGCTCTGAGCCATTGTCTCCCCCTGGATGCAGTCTCTGTGTCACAAGGAACATGGTTCCGTCCATGGCTATACAAGAAACGTCCAGCTAAGGCTGCTCCATCATCTCTTCCCACCTAAGATTCTTCTCCACTCTTCCAACATTTTCACTTGCACGAACTTTCATCACACTTGCCCATTTCCTCCTCCATTTCATCTCTACCTCTCTTCCAGGAAGGTTAATGTTCTGCAAAGTTTTCATTGTCCAGAAAAGGGTTAAAATCTTGGGCTCTGCCCACCCAGAACTCCCACAGCAGCTGGGCTGGAGGAACTCTGACCTGCTTCCCTCACCAGAATCCAAGAGAGGGTTCCCTGGGAATTCTCTGCTTTTAACCCCTGTGTTCTCAGAGGCGTGTCCACGTCCCCAGTGGCCACACCAGGTGCCAATATTCAAATCTGAACACGCCTTGGTTTGACCACAGCATCCCAGAAAACTCACTTCCTTTCAAACTACGACAGTAGGACATTTAGCATTGGTAGCAAAGTCTAGAGAGAATATCTGAGCTTCATCCCTCAGTTTCCTGTATAACTGAAACGTAAAATGTGATATTGCATGCAACATCTCTTCACAGTATCATAGTCTGTAAAATCTTTGTAGCTTTTCTGGGCAGGAAGATGTCACAGATGAATATTGAGAACCAAATTTAAGACATTTATTTGATGTCCAAAACCAAAGTATTCCACTGCCCTTTGGAGCATAACATTAAAGTTATGTCACAGAAAGCACCAGTGTTCTCCTAATATGACTTGCATGCTTTAAGTACAGTCACTGGTATGCATCTGCAATTCTCCATACCTTCAGGAAAAGCCATCACCTGGAAGACTTGGTTTTCTAAATCCATAAATCTGCCTCTCATTCAGTTGGAGATGAGATGCAAGCAAAAGTCAAAATCTGGTATTTTAATTATAGGCTGAGAAAAACATTCCCAAAGTTAGTAGAGGGCTTAAGTGAGTCCGCAAAGCAAGAATGAACTTTAAGGATAGTGCAAAGCTGCACAATGTTTAGGGGTGCTCAAGAGGGCAGGAATCTTTCCTGAACTAAGAAGAAAGTAGGTGAAACTTTGTCCTCCCTACTCCTAACTTGGCATTAGTGCACTTGTATGTAGCCATATAGCCCTGATGTCTCACTTTGGCAGACCTAAAATTCGGGGAGTAAGGGTATTATTTTGGCAGGTAGAAAAGCATGCAACCATGTATCCTGTAGTGTGGAGAGGGTCCTGCCCAAAACCAGGGCTTTGAGTGCATATTCTGGCCTTTACCAAAACCTGAGATTTAAGAAACTGAGATAAAGTTGAAACCAGCACTGAAACTTCTTTATACATTGAGGTTTCTTGAAACCAAATTCCAGGTCCAACTTCTATGGATCACGCAAATCCAGCCCAATAATTTGGTCTCAGGAATTTTTTGTGATGTAATCAATCATTTGGTTCTGTCTGTGGCTCAAATGCAGCACAGTATCAGCATGTTATAAACGCCTGTGCTGTTAGTCCAGACATCCACTCATTTTCAATCTTGCAGGATCAGGGGAGGCTGGCCAAATCAACCTCAATAGAGGTATTGCATTAGAGAAATTGAATAGGACAAAAAAAACCCTCACTGTTCATCCATACCAAAATATAATACATCATGTTTACATTTTATGCATTTGTGATAACTGGCCTGAGTAATGGACAAGGAAAACGAGCTGTGTACAGTATATTCATATTGAAGAAGTTTACATTATTAATAACAAGGGGCCTATCAATACTCTGCATACAAATCTCTTTTGGTTCAAGTTTCTTTCTTGAGGAGACCTGGGTATTGCTTTGGCACATTTTCGCAGTAGCACTACAGAAATTGTTAACTATTTCAATGCTCAAAATTACATTTTTAAACTTTATACATAAGTAACATGTTTTCAGATTTACACAGGCAAACTGACATCTGTAGAGGCTACTGACATTATGTTTGGGGAGAGACCTATCTTTTTTGTGTGTTTATATGATTGTTAGAGCAATCCAGGATGAAATAAAAGCACAAAAATCATGATGATGACAATGATGATGATGATTACTGTTGTCATTGTGTTTTTTGTTATAGGTCAAGATTTTAATTAACTTCTGTGTGGGGCTAGGTAGAGCTCAACGTCTTTGAAAGATAAGCCCACTTTTATAACAGTGCAGACAAAAAAATTCAGGCTGCTACATCTGAAAGCAATGCTCCCAGTTATACACAGCTTATGACTTAGTTATGGCCTGAATTTTCAAAAGAGTCTAAAAACGTCATGCTTCTTAATCCCATCACATTTTAATGGATTGGGCAGCCTATATCCTTGTGTGCAGGCAAGGTAATACTATGAAGGTTGGAAAAGCAAGAAGTCTAGTTGCCTTCAATGTGATATAAATGTGCTATAACTAATAACTAGGTGAAAGGCACTCACACAATCTGGAAAACTGCTTAGTTGCAAATATGACTAAGCAAGCTATTCAGCAAGGGATACTGGAATCTGACTTAGCCAGAGAAAATGCATCTCACAGAGAAAAAGTATTAGTTTAGAAACATAAAAATGCAAAATTCAAAGTTATGTGGCCAAGTGTGTGGCCAGAACTAGGAAAGTCAATAATTATTTGCTTTGAGTGCTGAATGCTTTAGATTTTAAATGAAGTAATTAACTAATCACAGAATCCAGAACAGCCCCATGATAAAAGGATGGTGACCAAAGGACTACCATGTGATCAATCACATGAAACCAGTGGAAGCTCTTAGAACAGCAGCTGGCAGTCCTTGGCTTCCGGGGCATCTGGACCTCACACAGGAGATACCTCACCTCTAGTTCACAGACCTGTGCTCGCTGCCTCCAGCCTCAGGTGCAGTCTGATACTTCACTGTCCTGGACTGACAATCTTTTTGTCTTTTGGGGTTCAGAGGGCAGCCTCATGCTGCTGCCTGCCTGCTTAAGCACATCCTTTGGAGAACATGGATTCCACTCTAATCCAAAACCTTTGTAAGTACAAGGCACCTTGACTTTGGTTGACATGTTTCACAGGGAAACAAATGAAAGATGTAAGAGTTTAGGTTTAAGGTAAATATCTGTGGGTAGTAATAGAAATTGTCAGATACAACAGACTGCAAGTGCTAAAACATGTATATAGATATAAATATAAAGTATACTGTTACCCTGTTAACAGTATGCTGTCTGCCAGTGCTGAAGTATTTCAGCTGAAATACAGAATCTCAGAGCCCTGCATTTATAGCAACTCTGACTCAGATTGTAGAAAAACTTCTGTCTCTTATTTTAATACACTACTATAAGTGTCTTGATGTAGTGCAAAACAAATGAAGAATCAATGGCTTGTCTAGAGTGACTACCCTCTTTGTTATTAAGCCTCCCTGGGTTTTCCACTCCTTCCCTTTATATCACATATTTCTAGCAAGAAATGCTTTTATTCTAACTCCAGCCAACTCATCTCAGCCCATGCTACCTAATACACATTTTAAAAAGCTTTTCTGTTTTTCTAATATGCCATATGGTATTCATCATAAAGGTAATGTGTGATGATGCAGGCAGGGCGGTGTTCCTAGAGCCTATCTATGGGGGTTTGATCAAGATCAAAGCACTTTGGAGCACATTACCAGAAAGACTGTAACCACAAAAATAAACTGTTTTCCTGAGCAGACCTTAAAGAGCAAGCATCCTTTTTTCACCTTCTCCTAACCTGTATTCCCAGCTGAGTCCACCCAGTTCTGCTAAGGATGAATTTTCTACTGTACTGTAGGCCCTGTGTTACAAATGCTTCCTGTCACCAGTTTACCACCACCCATCACCACTCCCTTTCCCTATGTATTTATTCCCCATCTTTCTCAAAAGAGGAGGAACTGAGGGAATGAACTAGAACATAACTTGCTTCTTTCCTCTTTAGCTCTAGACAAAATGGGTAGGAAAAGCATGATGACAAGGAAAAGCAGTGCATTTTTCAGTGAATACTAATACCCTGCACTGCTAAGACATCTTTGTTCTAATAATGCCAAAAGCAATTGACCATGAAAATGCTATGCAAATCTTGTACTCAAGGAGAATTCATTGTTTTAGTGAGCAAGTTGTGCACAAAGAGACACAGATTCTGTGAAAGTTATATTAGTGTGAGATATGAGCCCAAAGCAAAATAAGAATGCTTAGGGAGCTATGACTTTATTTTCATTGCTTTCCACAATCTAACTTTAGTAAATCTATAGCAGAAAAAAAGCTATTTCAAATTATTAAGTTTTTAAAAAAATTAATATAAGAACATTTGTATTTTTTTGGTCCCTTTGTATTTAACTGCCTGTACATATCTCACCAGGTCTTCTTTTGTGAAACCCTGGTATCTATTCGGATATATTTGACTTTGATTAGTCTAAAAGAGGAAACTATGTGCTGGCAGGAAATCATGTATTTTGCAAATAATACCCTACCAATATATATCTACAGAGTGCAGTGCAACTCAATTATAAAGAACGAGATATAAAGTGCAGTAGTTATTAGATGTACTCAGCAGGTTGTTAGGAATTTTTTTATTGAAGTTATTTAGGAAATTTTAATTGATAGACACATTTTAAGCAGAGGTGGGGCAGAGGTAGCTGTGAGGCTTGGGTGCCTCTGTAGGGTCACTGGGCCTGGAAGATTAGAACCACAGAACTCATATGACTTTTGCAACAGAAAAAAAATGTTTTTTAAACTTTCAGAAGGCCTTTGTTCTCAATATATACTGTTTGCTCACTCACAGCAAGTGTTATGGTCCTGAGGGTAGAAAAAAGCAAGGGGCCTGGTGTGAGTCAGATTTAATGTCAGGAACAAAGAAACCAATGTCTGTATCAGTCCAGGAACAAGATGAAAACTCTTCTAGGGTTAAACAGCAATCTGCAATCAAGAGCAGGAAAATCAAGAGGCAAAACAGGGATATATACATTCACTTTAAAACAGCTGTTGACAGTTTTTATTTTCATATCATGTGGCTCCTTGTCAGGCCTCTGCAAACCCAGAGCTGATACTGCTTTTCAGGGCTGTAGCTGTCAAGGGAACACTTACTGCCAACCTTCATGGTAGCCACAAAGCAGTCACAGATAAAAAGCTTTCTATGAGGATACCAGTTGAAATAATCTAAATTTCTTTGTTTTATTTTCTGTTGCCCGTGCTGTATTTTCCTTGGAATGCCTGTCAATGTGGCTTGAGAGGGAGTGCTCTCTCCAGCCAGGGAACAATACCTCTGAGGCACCCAGCTCTCACAGTGCCCTCCAGAGTGCTCCCTCTTTCAGCCAAGTTGTCACACAGAAGCTGCTCTATCTAAAAAGCTGTGAATCACCCCTGCAGGACAAGCCAAATTTCCCCTTATTATTCACAGAGATCGTCAGAATTTCCTACAGTCAAACAGAACAAAGATCTTCCACATTTGTACTTTGAGAGCATTTCACATTTGCAACACAATGGCACCACCCTACCAAAGACCTGGTCCCCAGAGGATGTCTGTGTATTTATCTCTGTGGACAGAAATGCAACTAGCATATCTGCAATACTTCCAAAATCTACACCCACAGATGTATATTGCTGCCTGACAAATTATAGGAAGACTAGAAAACCCTGCAAGACTGAGGTTAAAAAATCTGAAGGAGGCCTATAAAAAGTCATCAAGAGCAATCTGAGGAAGGGGAGGAGGAAGTAAAACTCCTGCCTCAGAAATTAGGTGTCAGAAATTAGGCGGTAACACTTTCTCTCTCAAAAGATGAGGGAGAAGGAAAAAAAATGAAGGAAAACAGTTTTAACACCTGCATCTAGGCATATCGTGACAGGGGACAATGGCAGGATAAATAACACTAAAGAGGTCACCATGGCCGTGGTTCCAGACAGACAAGAACACACCTAATGCCTTTTTCCCACTGTGCCCAAATGGCTGAACAGGCAGATCCCCAGTCCCATCCTCACAGGAATGTTTTAGCCAGGATGCTTTAAACAGCCAAACCTGAACTGTATTTGTGTTCTCTGTCAATTACTGCAGGAAACCTGACACACATCATTGTCTAAAGGGGATATGTTTAATCTCAGCAGGTTCTGAGGGATTCCAGATGGTCCCAGGAAACAAGCAGGTACTCTATGAAACTGTTTTCTTAACTGTGATTCACAAATAATGAGGTCTGGGTCCTCTTAGAGTAGCGGCCCTTCCTGTTCAGACTGTCTCTTAGTTATTGGTCTCCTCATGCAGCAAGTAGTCCCTGGGGTGCTCTTACATACACCCCTGGATTTCAGGGCTTACCCATAACCTGGATAACCTGCCTCAATACTCAACATATTTTGCTTGCAGGTGCTGTTACTAAATAGTTTTCATAAACAGCAACAGAAAAGTATTCTTGTTCCTAGTAGTTGGTATCTGTTTTAGGGGTTCAGTGTATGATGGGAAGAACTATATCAATCCTTCTTATCCTTTGCAGTAGTCCTGGCAGGTAAAAATATCAAACTGTCATAACATTTACATCCCAGGAAAAACAGATTCTTAGAGGAAAGTGTCATATATGTGTGAGATATTATAAGGAGAATACAGGCTGGAGAGGAGATTTCCCTCTGGGATATGACAAATAGTGCAGTAGGTTGTGAGTTGACTGTGGAAGCAGGTGAACAGCCCAGCTCCACCTTCAATCTGAATTCAGGGGCGCCAAAATCTGTTCTCCTATCCTTGGGCAGAAGTAGTAGCTGAAGCACGAACCTGCAAATGTAGGGAAAAGTGTGATGTTTAGCATTTATATATGATGCTTCAGATTTACATATGATGTTCTGTATTTACATTTGTTGTTTTGTATTTACATACAATGTTTTATATTTACATATGATATTTCCTTACCAGCAAAGGGCCAGGATATGACAAAGAAATTGGTGTGCATCCTTGGATAGTTTGTGAAGGGGGTTTTAACATGAGATCTCTAAATCCTTCATTGTCCTGCAAACAAATTGTGAAATGCAAAACAGGCAACTCTCAGCGGTGGTCTCCATACCAGTGTCAAACCAGACCAACAGGCAGGGTCAGATGACCTTGAGTCAGCTGGGGGCACGTGTAGAAGGAAGATGGTTATTACAGCAGGACCACAGCATCCTGGCAACAGAGGATAATTAGTGCACAGCACCACCACTATTAAATCATTCCTAAAGGAGGAAGAAATAATTTCTCTTCTGATTATGGTAATTATCTTCCCTCCTGAATGTTCTCGTACTGTTCTAGATGCCTCATGTGGCAATAACGCCAATTTACCAGCCAATATATTTACATATTATGCTACTACTTAAAATGACTTGTCATCAGCAACTTTTGACACCACCATGGCTTGTCAGCATATCGCTTGTGCTGTGGCTTGATGAGAGCTTGGCACAATTTACTTCCAGAAGGCAGCATCTATATGGTGAGCTGAGCTGGGCCACCAACCATACCAACAGTACAACCGTCTTGACAGTGTATTACAAACAGTTCAGCATAGTTGTGCCTGGAACCATCCATCATCACCCTGAGATGAGACCCAGCACATGGTAGCATGTGGCAGGCAGGCTTAAGGCAACAAAAAAGTGTGTGAGAATTTCCGTGCAGAGCTACACTGTGGTTCAGGGTCATGGACAGAACAGAGAGGTCTATGGCAAGTTGACCAAGGAGCTTTACCAGCAGATTAACAGAGTTTGTGAGATGGGGTTGATGACTGGATAAAACTAGTGCCTCTGTAAGAAATTACATGGTATGAAGCCTGCAAGTACCCCACCTGAAGGAAATCTTATGTGTTTGACAGAAGAGTTCTGATAAACATTACAAATTAATGTGGGCATAAGCAAGCACTACTTTGTAGTTTTAAATAATATTGTTGGCTGTTCACAAAACCTACATGTGTTTAGCAAAAAATTATTTACTAATCTATCTGAAAGTACCTAAAAATGTGTACCTTATATTCAGGTTTTGTATGTAATAGACACAGTGTTTATTCCTTGAAATATTTGTTAGAAAGACAAAAATTCTTGTTTGTGCTTTGGAGTGGCCCTAAACTGAAAATGAAACACAGAATTGTCACAGCACCTTTCTGACAGCTTCTCTAATAGCATAATAATAGCATAAGAAATCCCAGCCAATTCCAGGGGAAAAAATTGTAGCGTGTGAGCTGTGGAGAGGGTTAACCAAAGGCTGATAGGAAGATGTGAGACAGGAGAAAAGAAAGAAACTCAAGGATTTGCCTGACATTCTGAGGTGCCTTCCTGCAACACAGCATTTGCAAGAGACCATTTGTCTGTGCCTGCAGGAGAAAAGTATTCCTTAAAATTCAGCATCTAGGGCTGTCAGCCTCACTTTTGATGCCTGTAGCTCAATAAGAGACACCCGCCAACCTCCCGGTTCCTGCAGATGGTACCTTCATACACTGTTTTATCTCTAAAGGTCTGCCACTCACAGAAGTTTAGTGACAAAGTCAAAATGCATTCAGCAAAGCAATCTTCTCCAAGTTGTCTCTTCTCCCTATCTTTCTTTCATTTCTTATTCCATAGAAATGCAGTTTCCGTTGAATCATCGCTTGCACCAGTCTTGTCTTTGGGAACTAGATATTGAAATACAACTACAAAATGCCAAGTTATCCAAGATTTCTTGCTATTCAGAGAAAATCCTCAGCAATTAGAACATTATTCAGGTTCTCATAATTGAATTGCAGGAAATATTAATCTTTTCTACATTCAAACATGTCCAGGATCTTCAGAATATTTTACCATTGGGTAAGGATGACACATAAAATTCTACTTCATTTTTAGTGTAACAGTCAATCTCAGGTGCAAATTCTTTGACTGTCTTTTACCTGTAATTGTTAAGAGCAAACAAGTTTCCACAATCCCCTTGTGCCTTCAAAACTGTATAGCTTTCTTCAGTCCTAAGACTTTCTTTTCTTTAACACATTTTAAAAAAGAAAAGAAACCACGCATACACAAGCAACAAAAAAAAACCCTGCAAATTAACAAATTAACCACAAAAAAAATCAAGAAATTAACTAGATATTGAGAAATTAGAAAATAATCTTTAAAAGGCTTGATGAGGTTCTCAAAATTTATAGAAACAGGAGAATAGTGATTTTTGCATTTTTGAAAATAATAAAAATCATAAATAATTTTCTTGTTACATAAAATGTCCTAATAACCTTGTTTGGTTTCTGTATTTAGAACACAAAGAATGACAAATAATATTCTGCATACTAACTTCTTAGACTCTTCATTTTACTGTGCACTTGACTTTATTTGTCTTAGCCATTATGCCAATAGCTTTTCCCAACATCCCCACATTCTTTTGCCCGGTTCTAACATCACTATTGACATACTTCACATGTGACTCCCAGTTTTTCCTTTCCGTCCTCCAGTGTCAAGGGGAATGATGTCATAAACTCGACAGCTGTCCCTTCCCATCTGGAATTCATAAATGGATAATATTTTATTTCCACAAAAATAGTTCCGTGCTGCCTGATTGCTTGGGTTTGTATGAAAGTCAGATGGTTTTGCCTCCACACACTTTCCAGCAGCCTCTGATGATTTCCATAATGCCAGCCTGTGAAATGTTCACTCTCAACCCTCTCTGCAACAAATGTATACTGCAGTGACCTACCAGCTTCTTGGGGGTTTTCTCACCATGCTGGATAAAGTGCTAATAGCTTGGTTTTATGGAGTGAAGAGTTTGAAATCTGAATCCTTGTCTGCTTTCATATTGAAATGGTGATGGTGGCCATGGGTTTGATTGTGTTCTCTGCATTGTGTTTGACTCTCAGACGTTTGGGAAGGGCACAGCTCTAAAACAAGGCAATGAGTGCCCAGCGTGTGCCTGGAAAAGACTGGGTCTATCTACCTTTTTCTTTTTATTCTAAAGTATGCAGAGATTCTATTTTTTATGCAGAATGACTTTTTGCTGCATTGTGTTGCAGTCAACCCTGGTTGAAGGGCAGGGGGGAATGGTATCCACAGTTTGGGAATATTTTAGATTTACAATCTCTCTCTACAATGATTTACATCTCTTACAATTCCTACAGCAGAGTAGAAAGCAGGCTAAAAATCTGTACAGAAAAATTTAACATCTTTGAGACTACCAGAGACTCTGAAGTTAAGACCACATGCAAGAACAAGGACAAAGTTGGCTTTTTTGACACCCTGATGCATTTTAGAGCTTTCTTTTCCCAGTGGGAACACGCAGCTCTCAAAAGCACCATGGAAAAAATGGCACTGTTAGCTAACATGCCACAACCTCAGTAAACAGGGCAAAATCCAACAAGCCCCGAGACTGTATCAGACCACATCAATCTCCTGAATGAATGGCAGTCCTTCCAAACCACAGACAAATCCAGGAGGTAGGGAAAGGTGAGAAAAATCTTATGCTGTCATTGCCTTTTGCCATCACATCTTTCAAAAACAAAGCTTCCACACAGAAAGTTGTAATGTGCTGAAATAAAACTCATAGTTTTTATAAATATATATATATAAGAATTATGAGACAACTGAAACCTGAAATAAGACCCCAGAGAAATGCAGTGAATAGCACAAATATAATTTAAACAGATGAGGAACTACTTACATTTTAAAAGCTATGTTGAATCATAGCCTGAGTTATTAAGTGAATTGGGTTGAAATGTACTCCGTATTTTGGAAGGCTTTGAAAGAACTTAGACACAGCTCATAAGCTGCCTCACTTAGGTGTTAAAAATTGTTCTTCCACATCTGTGCTTCTCCCAAAGGAAACAGCAAAGTCAATGGTTTTCTTGTACTTCTTTCTCCCAAATGATTGAGACAACAGAGTAGGATTTTAATGGATAAGCACTTACTCTTTTTTTATCTCCCTAAATGAGCAGCTAAATTCGGTATAAAATGACCTATCCCTTTTTTCTGTGTTTATAATGCTTGCTTATAAAATGATGCCAAATTTTCTGTCCTTGAGCAACACTATTTTCATGCATGTAAAAAAAAAAAGTAAATAATACACAGCAGTAGTGGAAGATTCCACAGAGGTCTCCACCAAAATGCTATAATATTGACATAAAGGAACAATTTACATGGATAGAGGCATAATATTTTCTCCAGACCAGCTGCAGTTACATTTTTGTTTTCTGTTATGAGGCCTTTCTGCCAATCATCAAGCTAATTTCAACATTTCTGAAAATATCAGATTTTAACAAGCTTAAGTTATTTCTGACTTAACAGAATTAATAGCTGCAGCTGAGGCCACATCTAGATGAGGTTAATAGCTTCTGTACTTTAAAGTTTCAGTGCCAGTCTAGATAACCTGATTTAAAATAAAACATTGCACCCAGTATTCCTTTGCACTCCAAGAAATATATGGCAAGGATGTCCTGACTGGCAGTTCTCATGTCTTAATGCCCCAGTATGTCTTGTAGCCCAGATTCAGCCAAAGAGAGGCCAGAAAGGATTTCAAATTCCTTAGAAAGCTCATTTCTCTCACTGATGGCTCAAGAGGATTTTCACTCTGTCGCCATGGAGGAAATGAGGAAGAGAATTCTTCACTCTTTTGAACTACATAAAGAAAAATAGAAAATATTAATTTTGATTAGGATATTATACCATTTTAACATTTAAATTGATTTTATTATTTGCAATAACAGTAAGGCTTTTGACTATGTCTGTGTATGTATGTCCATGTTCATACAATCCACATACATAAAATGGACTTCAGCCACAGGTATTTCAGGATATTGAGGAAATGTCACATTACTCCATAACATAAACAAACATGGATGTATGTAATAAAAGCTTGTGTGTTCAAAAGGTACAAATTATTCTTGTACAATAACTCTCCCTTCAAACATCTGACCACTTAAACTTTTCAGTCTCTTCTTCAGAATACAGCCTGAAAGCAGCACAGGGACTCCCAAGCAGATGGCATAAGTATTCCAGAAGAGGATACTCTGTTTTTTTCAAAATATTAATAACATGCTGAGCTTTATTTTATTATCACAAGAGAATTAAATATTTCCATTTCAAGCAGCTGCTGCACCTTCTCTTTTTGCAGTCCTTTCTCACTGTTGGTGTAAGCTACCCAACCAGTTAAACACCAGATACAATTCTTTATGCAAGTGAAAAGGCAAGTAATTCAACATGATGAAAGCAATCAGTTTGTAAGTGTGAGAATGTTCTTTTTTTCCCTTTCTGAACATAGGTATAAAGTTACCAACCCTTGGTGGTGGCAAGGCACTCAAACATTACACTAATGTATACATTAAACAAGCTGTGAGCTGTAGATTAAAAATCTCAAGTGTCAATTCCAAGCCAATACCACAGACAAGCCAATTTTCTATTTCTGGAATAAAAGCTTACTATTTCCTCTAAAACATTTATTACATGGTTTGAAATCAGTATTATGTAGAGGTTAAACCTTTTCACTTGAACACAGTGCCTTCAAGATCAAATTATGCTAATTTAACACAAAAAGTTAGCCATTGCAAAAGAGCGATATATCCTAATAATTTTTTAAGTTTAGGGCTGGATTTTCAAACTCTGTATTAGAAGTGCACTATTAAGTATGGAACTTTGTACTCTGTTCAGCATGGTTATGCATTTATGCAACTGTAAGGACATTCTTAGGAGCCTCTATTGTTTCAATCAGGAAACATTGTATAGTCTTCCTTTATGAATTTGAAAATACTATGAACTTTTGCCAAAAAAAAAAAGGTATCTATTTTATCAGTCACTTGTCCAAATCACCATGTTTGGATAATTTTTGGTTCAAAAGATAAAAGAATTATGATTACAGTTTGTTTCAAAATTTTAGGTTTAAATTACAATGGAAAAACATTCCGAGATCTGATTCACCATAGTTCTTGTATAAAACAGGCCACTCTTTCAATGTGTTTAATTCTCAGTTTCAAAAAAAACATCCATCATCAGAACAAAGAAAGTCCAAGCTGATTGCACTAATTGATTTCCTTGGAGCAAGTGATTGCATAGCACAGCGAGCTGCAAAGTAAAGAATCAAGGCAAAAAGAATACCAAAACCACGTGCCTTAGTTGCAAAAGCTGATTTATGGAAGCAACTTTCCAAGTCTCTTGTTACTCTGCAACATTCCAGGCGTATCAGGAAAATCCAGCAGCTGTGCTGCCTGATGATTTTTTGCTAGTTCGACACATCCCAATGTGTGCTTGTGACTGTGATGGAACATTGGAACGTCAGAAAAACATTGCTCCAGGAAATGTTGCTGAGTGGATACTGCAGTGAAAAAAACCAGCAGGGGGACAGATGGAATGAAAATCGCGAAAATGCTAAAAAGTGGCAGCAGTTTAGCACATTCCTCTGAAGATCAGCCCACCATGGGGCAGGTGCTACGTTATAATTCGTGTGTGTGTCTGTTGAGGTACTTTGTTTGACCTTGCATCAGATGCAGTATGAAAACTCAGACCATAGAGTATTGGTAAATCTGCTGAAGTTTGGTAAAGACTTTCCATTGGATAGGTCTCATCCTTAATGTCCATGTTCTTTTGTCTTTAGGGAATTACAAAGAGCTTTCAAAATCATTCTCTTTACTCAATCTGAGTGATTCTGTGCTGTTGATTAAAGCTGTAAAATGCAGTTCTGCAGTTACATAACATAATAAATGAACACTACAGCATGATTAGAGAAAGAAAATGCCCCTTTTCTGAGGTACTCTGCATTTTTCCCAGCCCTGTAAAAATGAAGAGTAGAAACAGGAACTGCTGCAGCACACTTCCAAAGCTCACTCCAAAGCAGAGCTACAGCTCTGCTTCTGGACTACCAAGATCTTCAGACACAATTATTTCAATCTTTTACTGTCAAAAATATTCTGTGATTTTACAGTTTTATTTTAGAAAAAAACAACTGCCCTCATGCCAATTAATTATGGTTTTCTTGAGGTGTAGCTGGGAGTCTTCCACTGCCAGGTTAAAAAATCTGATGATGACAAGAACTTCTTTGGTCATCAAAGAAATGTCAAAAACAAATAGGAAGTATCTTAAGCACCAAACCACAATATTACCACATTTGATTTAACAAAATTTAGTGAGTGTACCTAATTCTTGCATGTGTCTTTTATTCTATACCAAGTGTCTTTTAACACTCTAAGATCCATAATTTAAGGTTCAACCTATGTGTAAAGACTCTGTTAACAATCTCTTGTGGCACTGGACAATAACTGAAATTACCAGAACCATGTAATTTTCATTTAGTTGCCTGTATATGAATTTCATATATTTTCATATATATATATGCTTTTAAAAAAGTAAAAGTAATTTTTTTTTAATGTAACTTGTCTTTTTGGACCTTCTTCAGTGCTCTGGACATAACTATTCCTACAAGTCAATTAGATCTTTCTCATAATCCTAGATAAAGAGTAAATGAAAGGGTAGGTAAGGATTTTTCCTACGTTGTACACAAACTCATCCCACCTAGATGCAAGCACACAGCAGATTTGGGAAGGAGGGATACTTTGTGCTGTAGGCTCTCTTTATGGTCAGCATAAAGCAATTTCTCCTGAGAGCAATTTCTCTCACCTGAGATCAGATTCATATCTGAGGTGTCAGCTGCTCCTCCTTAGCAGTTAGAGAGATAAGACAGACATGTCTACAATGTGCTTAAAATTAAGTGGGATAAATCTAGTGACTAAAATCACACTGTCTAAAATAACAGAAAACAGATTTTTCCATAACCTTTTAGCTTTCCAACTGACAGAAATAGGCATCCAAAATTAACAGATATGAGACCAAAATTCAAGCTTTTTTTCACTGAGTAAATGTAAATTTATAAAATTGATACAACTGAGCAAATTTCAGACACTTCTCAGAAGAGTATCTTCAAAGAAACCATTTTTTGTTTATTATTGGGGGGAATCAAAGATTCAAGTCCTGTTAAGAGTGATAGAAGTTGCAGCCACATTCATATTAATTTAGTTTCATGTCTTTAAAAAAGAAAGAGATCAAAACACTTGAAATCCTAGTAGCCTGTCAGAAAAATGTACTATTGGCTGGGTCACATCTCCTGGTATCATTAGGCAGAATGTCATAGGCAGAACACTTTGAAACAGTAATAAACCTTTCCTGTAAAGCCTAGAAACTGAAAAGAGAAAAAATGTTTCAGGACAAATGAGAATTCAAGATTATAATGGGCCTAATTCTCTCACATATAATTTACCAAAATTCTCATCACAACATTACTAATTCAAAGGCTTTGTAAATAACTTGACATCTGAAAAAGATGAACAACAAGAGGAAAATGGCCTTTTCACTTTAATGCTCAATGAAGTAATTACAGTTGAGAATAAGAAGATGAGTTCTCACTGGCAGATAAGGCAAATAATTATGGTGAGTAAGATAGGTTGAAAGAGGGTCACTGAAACAAAGGGCAGGAAATTGCAGAAACATACAAATTCAAATTTGAAGTTCAATGGGGAAGAAGATACAATTTATTCATTTGGAAAATTATTCCAGTAATGTTTTGAGTATATGTAGTTAAAATATTTTCATTAGAAAAAAAAGAGTGATTTTAGCATATCTTCAATGAAATGGAATACCAAATACAAGAACCTGCTACACTATTGTTGGATTTTGACTCAGTAGAAATAAACAAGGTCTAGAGGTAACATCAATAAGAAGCTTTTCTAATAATTTTTCTCCTCCAGACTAGTTCTATAGCAGAAATTGCAATGTAGAACAAAAATGGCATCATTAAAAACTTTACCTATTTCAAAGATCAGGATAATGCAATAGCACTGTGGGGTTTTAAGACCTGGGAGCTCATCCAAAATTCACTGAGTCAAAAGAAATGTCTTCATTTACAACATTTGGTATAATTCAGTCCCTGCCTGGTTTAATAGCAAGATTCTGAAGTACTTGGATTGCTTTCCTGCAGATCAGTAGATCTGATTAGCCATTGTTCCCCACTAAATCTGAGCATGGTTTGAATTTCTCCCCTCCCAACATGCAGACATTCTGTAGAGTCTACGGCTCCACAGAAAACAAAGCCAAAGGGAACAGTTAGGCCACCTAACCTGATCTCAGGCCTCCCCGAGAAATTTATATTTTATCTCAATAGTCTACATATTTAATTGTAATGAATATTTTAGTCCTCAACAACCTGAGAGGTATGACAGTGTAGGGATCAAGGTGGACAAGGTCCACATGAAAGAAGAAAACTGATTGTGTGTCAACTAAAAAGATATATCTGCAGGTGAAGAAGATAGTGAAAGCAAAAAGGCCCTTTCAGAATAATCTAGGACAAATTTCCTTCTCAACTACGCATCTCAAAACAAATATGACTCTGTGTGAGAAAATAAACCACTCAGACACCTGTGAGAATTCTCTATACCAAATCAGTGGCCTATCCAATACCCAGCTGCTGCTTATTTCTGTTACTTAGGGGGGGGGGGGGGGAAACCCAAAATGAAAAAAGACTAAAAACTTGGCAGCAGGGAAAAAATTCCTCCTTGACTCTTACAGATAATCATGTAAAGTCCAAAAGCCATTAGCTTTGATTGTAATCATTGGCTTAATACAATTCTGCACAGACCTAGAATTGAAGCATGATCAGGGAATGCAAATCCTTCTCCCAGCTGTCATTCACCCAGGCCAAAGAACTTCTTCAAACAGCCTGAGCAAAACATATTTTTCAAAATGCCAGTTAGTTTTGACATAGAAACACCTAAGGTTTCTTCCATTGTACCAATCTGTCACATCTCATGTCATAGAGTAGATAATTAATAAATTATGTTAAATAGCTTTTTAGGAAGAGGTTGTATTGTGGGGCAGTTCCAATGAAAACAACTCCTCTTATATCTTCCTAAGAGCTACTGCATTGATAGATTTCAGTGAGACAGATTTTAACTGAGCTCCTATGTGCCCTTATTACTACCTCATAATGTAAGCTTTTGAGTCAAAATGTCATGAGCTTTATTCAAGTGCCTTTGAGAAAGATGTTTCAGGTATGATTGAAGACCATTTAAAAGCATTAACAAGAGTAACTCTGTATCTTCCTGTAGAGTCATGTTGGCAGCTTTTTTAAATAAATGGCTGCAAGAAATGTTTATAAAGGAGATAGCTCTTTCTCTTTCCTCCAGTATCTTACAAAAACAAAGCTGTTTTACTTTGGGCAAATTGTTCCCTGACCACCCGGGGTAATGAAGCCCGATGAGAAGCAAGCAGGGCTGCAAGAGAGCAAGGTGGTCAGGTGAGTGCAGGAGTGGGAGAAAAAATCAGTATGACATCATGTAGCCCATAGCAAGAATAAAACCTATTTAGCAGAACTGTGAAGATAGGACTTTAACCAAATTTATGTTTTGGTAGGAATGGACAATCTTTAACCAAACTTTTGTTTAGACAGAAGCGTATGAAATAATATAATGGGCTGGACAACCTCCTGTACCTCAGAACAGAAGGGAATTTCAATAACTTTAGTGCATTCAAGGAAAAAGAAACAACCTGTTTATAGTCAAGAAGGGCAACCACGTTCAGAATAAGCAGGTTATGAGCACTAACAACAGCGAAATATCCATTTTCTGACATCAAATTGGAAAACCTCAGTAGATATCAACAGAAAGATATTCTCCACCCTCATAAATAATATTGGAGGAGGACTTGGGAACCAGAGAGACTATGAGTGGCTCTGTGTCCCTGGAGTGGGGATTTGGGACTATTTTTGCAGGTCCAGGAGGAGACAGGGATCTGAAGAGACCATAAAGGATGTGCAACCCTGCTCCATGATGTTGCACAGCAGAGTTGGAACCACTACATTAACCACTCTGTCATTTCACCTGGACCACACCACCTCTTCCAAATCAGAGGGGAGTTGTTTAATCATTGAAATTGCTTATCTCTATGATTAAAGTGGTTTTGTATCCAAATTTTACCACAAAATGCCAGTTGAAGTGATGTAGTATGAGCTCAGCTCTTATTAAATCTTGGAGAACCCTCACAGAAAACAGATGTTAGGAGGAAGCCTCAGTGCTTGTTTTTTGCCACAGCATCCCTCTTTTGTTTACAGCATCCCTCTTTCTACAGCAAAATTTGTCCCTTCCTACAATAAATGCCTAAAATAGATAACATAGATCACCATACACAGTGATGATTCACTTCCACTGCCTGTGAAGGGAGCCTGGGATATTTAGTTCAAAGGGACATATCCACACTTTCAGCCCTCCAAAGTTACATGAGATTACTCTCAGCCTTACTGTCATTGAGATTCCTTTCCACACAGGTGTAGTTGAAATTGTCCAGTAAGCCCAATTTAATACCTGCACACATACACAGCATGAAGGCATGGGCATTGATTTCTGAGGAAGCCAGGTTAAAAATAGGAGGCAATAAATCAGTGCTGAACTGTGTTCATTTCTTATCCTGTGTCCCATTATTTCTTTGTGGTCTCTGAGGTTTCTTGGGTAGAAATTCACAGAACTGAAACATTATCCTGGATATTGTTGAATGTTACATTATTTGAAGATAATTATGAAAATATTTGGAACCTACAATCATTTGTTTCCATATGAGGAACACTTACATGATGACAGCTTAGGTTTAACAGACTATACTACACTGTGCTAAATACAAACAAAATGTTTTGTTTGTATTTAGTAACAAAAGACAGCTACAATTTCTGAATATATTTGAGTTCTTGTGAGTCTTCATACATACTTGCTCATTCATAGATTCAATTTATATTTTCAGCCTCTTATTTGGGAAGTAGAAAAGCCCAGTCTCAAAAAACATAATTGACATCATTTTAATAATTAATGGGAAGTAGGTTCTACTGCAAAGTTAGCCCATACTGCAAATATGATAAAAAATTTTAACATAAATGAAAATCTAATCTGAAGTGTTTCTTTTACTTTTTTTCCTCTTTTTTTTTTTTCTCTTTTTATAATTTTTTATGGAGTTCTTCAAGGACATCTTTTTTTCTGGCATTTAAAACTCTTACTAATGTTAGATTTCCCAGAATAGTGAGCTTTATCACTTCAGGAAGCTGAAAAACCTATGACCTCTTCTTGAATAATTTCCCAGGTGGTAGGATTTAATTTTTAATTATTTCTAAGTTTATTCTAGCATTTTCATGTCACCTGCAACAAAGCAATTTTTACTTTCTCTCTTCTTTCTAGTTTGTCACCAGCCACTTTCATTACTGGGGTTAAAATCAGCAGTTACCTCACCCAACACAGACAAAGAAAAATGTCTGAATAGAAGTCTTCAGAGACAGGCACCTCCAGAAGGTGATTCATCTGCCCTATCTTAGATACCTCTCTTAGGGAAAGATGAATAGACTTTTGACTAGGATTCTGTCAGTGAGAAGTTTCATATAAATATCTTTCAGAAGTGTTTTTAACAGAATATTTTTTATCTAAGGAATATAAATTGCTTCTATTCCTCCTGGCTGATGTATCTGGCTGGCTATGAAAAGTGAGTTTGCTTATCTTACTCCAGTAACCACTGTACTCAAAAGTTACCACCACCATTGGATCATATTCCTCATGGGGGGGGGGGGGGGGGCGGGGAAGAGAGAATGAAGAAATAAGCATCCTACCATCATTTTATGCTCTTTCCATGTCAGAAATGAAGGAGGTTGAATGGATAATTCTAGGAAATTACTACTGTGTGAAATATATATCTTAATTTTAGTCATCTAAAAATAAGGAATCTGCTCAAAACTACTACCCAAGCTGTATGCTCACTGAAGGCTGACTTGAGGACCATTTTCCTGGCTTGAGGCACCTATTTCAATGAGTCATCTTATGCAGGGAGTGGTATAGGCTTCCACGTTACAATATAAACTGGTTTCAGATAACTAGAGTTAATTCTAAGTAGTCCCCTAAAAATTTACTACTCATTCTATGGATTTATTGAGATCCAAACAACTATTACATCCTGATAATAATAAAGTTGTGGGAGCACAAGAATAGAACCAGTGAAATGAATGTTTACATCTGGGGTACCTTGCTGAGGTTAACTATTGAGCCTCTGTCTTAGGGAGCAGGACTTGGCAGGTTTCCTGCAAGCTTGGCAGGAGACTTGCCAGGTGTCTCCTCTCCAGTTTTCACATCCTCCTGCTCGTTCCACTTTAGAGGCAAAATCCTTCTCTTAGAAACACATACACAAAAGATCTCCCCACCATTTCATGAACTTTTAACTCCAATGATTTATATTGACAAATCTGGCTCTTAAAGGGCTGGCAATTGTTTAAAATGAGGAACAAAGTCTGTGTAATTGTAAGACTATCTACTGACCCCAGCAGTCAGAGCATTTATAAGAAAATAAACCACTGAGAGAGAGGAAGGAAAAAGGAGAAATTAAACAGGGGCCCCTGAGGTAAGGTCCAGTCTTTGTGTGGGCTTGCTGTGCTAATGGGCAAGTTCAGCTGTGGGGACTGAGGGAAAGTGTTCCCACGCTTACACCACCCTGCACAGACTCAGCAGATGTCCTGTGCATCTCCCCAAAGAGCTTGACCCAAAAAGAAAAGGCAAGTACAAACAGCAGCTCTTCAGCTAGTTGTCACTGGGTGTAGCTCTGGGGGCGTCCCTGGGGCTTTGTTCCTGCTTTATGTTAAGTCTATATTCAGAACAAATACCCCCTTAAAGGGACAGCAGGTGCTTCTCATCCAGTGCAGAGAGCAGGCCACCAAGAGACCACCTGGCCAGAGTCAGGGGCAGTGACTGGCACTGCACAAGGGCTTTTGCTCTTTTTTTCCCCTACCTATAGTTAGGGTCCACAATCAGTTTGCACTGGACTGGTGCTGCCCAAAGAGCTCATTGTTAAGGCTGGAAAAAGGGTGGAGAATCTCTGCGACAGTTGAAAGCAGCAGGACTTAAGGGGAAAAGAGCTGTTTCCCAGGTTATTTGTTCACAGGGATAGAGTAAAGAACACAGGAAACAGTTTGCAGAAATTCCCAGAATGCAAACCCACTTCGTCTCACAGAGCCTAAAGGGCCATTTCTCACAAAAATGTGTCTCAGATTTCTTTCCATATTATCTCATGTGGATCTCCTGCAAATGTCTTAACACGGCATGAGAGAGTGTAGCATATTATGGTGTGACACTTCTGAGTAAAGTGGAATATATAAAAATTATTTAAAATATCATCTCTGCTACCAGAAAGACCTTGAAGCATCAACCTTCATTCCTGCTCTGTGCATAACTGCCTACCACAACTGAAGTTTAATCAACTTCATAACTTCTTCAGTTTCCTTCCACAGAGACAACCCAGAGCATAAACATAAAGTACCTCCTCCTGCTTTTTCTCCTCTAGGGTATCTTTACATGTGAGCAGACATTACATGCTCAGCTCCATGAAAAGTACTAGAATTAGATTTCTACAATATTTTTTATGGCTGAATCTGCCTTTGCATTCTGAAAGGTCCTGATATTTTCTTTTTATCAGCAATAGAAGCTTTTTGTGTTGGCTGTGTTAATCTAATTTAATTCCCATCATAGTCACTGCTCCATAGTGACAATCGATGTCTAACTGAAGGCAATGATTTCTAATTCATTACATGTGTTCTTTTAACTTGTGTATATGTATTGCTAACTTTCCTTTTCGACTGTTTCTCAAGAGCAAAAATTAAATCATCAGTACTAGATGCATAAAATGTTTTTATATGGTTCTACATTTCAGATTAATTTGCAAGTCAGAAGTTTCCAGTACATCGTGCTAAACAACACTATGTATTTATCTTGACAAATGATGCAGGAAAAACTAATAGCAATGATGCATATAGAAAGCTTTTCATCCAAAGATCCTGGGACACACAACAAGCTTTACATGCTGATTACAGTGTGCACTTGGTATTGTTCAAGCTTTTCATTGGCTTTAGAGGATATAAAATGTAAATAGAAAGCTATGCACAGATAATATCAGTCATTGATATACAGCCAGGTCTGGGATAGGAATGCAAGCAAGAAAGGAATTCCTCCTCATCCACACAGGGCATGAGGAATACTGTGCAGAGAACACTGGGGCAGCAGCTATAATTACCTGTTTTAAATCACAAGTTGTTCTCTCACTTTCTTCACAGCAGCTTTCTGAGTAAGAACTAAATAAAACCAAAGCATGTGGGAAGAAAAAAGTAGTTACCTGTGATCTGACTTGGATTTTTGCTTTAGTTACTTTTGGGTAAGAGCAGAATGAATTTACCCTAAAAGCTGGGATTCTTTTGCTGCCTAAGTTTATTGTTATTTTGTAGGCGTATTTTAAAGGCTGAAGAGGCTTTTGTTTGTATTTCCTGTCTTACTGAAGTCTTTGTCTCCTATGCCCATATAGTTTTTAAGCAATTTAAGCTGAGAAAAAGCCCGGAATATTTTATAAACATAAGTACCTAAGGTCCTTCCAGATCACCATGAGCTGAAAAGTCCATATGGCTTTTTTCTGTGTGCTGACTCTGTAGGACTGAAAAGGTTTGCTGTACTTGATAATGTGCTTTTTCTCTTAACAATTCTTGAACCCCTAGGAGTAATTCAACTAGGTCAAACATTTGCCCAGTATCCTGCTGTCAGTTCCCTGTCTCCCTAAATAGGAGATGTTGGCAACAAGAGCTCACAAAAGAGATCCAGCAGGAAGACAGAGCTGTATTTGTAGTCAGTAAAAAACAGCAGTCAGCACATCCCAAGCAGTTACCTTGCCTGGCACTTGTACCCTTGGGAAGCCAAGGTGTTGGACCCCAGAGAAGGTGGGATGAGCCTGCCCAGTTTTTGGTAGGCATCTACAAATGTTAGCTGCTTCCTTCTCTCATTTCCTCTGCTGCATCCCATGAAACAGATTCTTTTTCTCCAGTGCTCAATATAACAAAATATAATCAACAGCTGGTTAAATTATATTATACAACTTTATTAAATGTAATATGCTGTATGTGTAGAACAAACTCACAATGGAATGGGTCACATCTGTGGGATATTTTCTCAAGTGCTGCAATTACCATGATTAGGATGGGTTATAGTGAGGCAAAAGTGCCAGAAGGCAGCAATGTTTATGAATACCTGGTTTTTGAATATATGGCTTCCTGGAGGAAGCCCTTGACCTTCCTCTTGACCTTCTAAAAGTGGCATATGGATACAGTTATTCACCCCTTAGTGAACAGAATGACACTGGACATAAAAGCACAAAACCTATGATAAAATGCCCAGCTTTGCACATAGAATTTACTCTAAGTCCAGCTATTGAACAGAAAGATATGAAAGTTTGAGGGGAGGTGTGTTAATCAGTTGAGAACACAAACTGCAGAAACAGGAGATGGGGAATTAGAACCTAATTTTAAAAATTCCCATATGATTGGGATTTCATTTTATTTGAGGTTCTACAGATGTTTGTTTTTGGGAAAGGGAAGAAAACTAACAAAATGGAAGAAAAGGGATTTGAATAATGCCAAGATACTTCATCTACTGTTGCCTAGCCTTTTTATTTCTTTTACCCCCTACTATTTAATGGACTTATAAAGGAGGAATTATTGAACATTCACAGACAGAACCTTTAAAAGAATCTGAAACTATTGTATCTTTTGGAAAAAGGTAATGTTCACAAGGGGAACCAAACATCTTAAACAGGATGGTTAGTCAATGCCTGGATGGTGATGCAATTTTGAGAGTCCTTGCAATGTCACCTTCAGCTATTCAGAGTGAAAGCCTCCAAACCTCTGTTCTGATACTCAGTTCTTACACCCACTTAACCTGTAGTCTTACTACATAAAAACATCTCTTACCTGCCTGTCTTTCCCATTGAAATTGAAACTAAGGAAGATGGAGTTGAATGTCTATGGGTAAGAATAAAGGGGAAGGCCAACAAGGCTGACACCATACTGGGAGTCTGTTATCGTCCACCCGACCAGGAAGAAGAGGCAGATCACTTATTCTATAAGCAGCTAGGTAATGTTTCAAGATCATCAGCCCTTGTTCTTGTGGGTGACTTCAACCTACCAGACATCTGCTGGGAACTCAATACAGCAATAAAGAGGCAGTCCAGGAAATTCTTAGAAAGTATGGAGGACAACTTTTTGTCGCAGCTGGTGGGTGAACCCACCGGGGAGGGACTATGTTAGATCTGCTCTTTGCAAATAGAGATGGGCTGGCAGGAGATGTGGTGGTTGGAGGTCGCTTGGGGCAGAGTGATCACGAAATAATAGAGTTCTCAATATTTGGTGAAGTCAGGAGGAGCACCAGTAAAACTCTTGCATTGGACTTCCAGAGGACAGACTTTGGCCTGTTTAGGAGACTTATTCAGAGCACCCCGTGGGAAGCAGTCCTAAAAAACAAAGGAGTTCAGGAAGGGTGGGTATATCTCAAAACAGAGATCTTGAGGGCACAGGAACATACCATCCCTGTGTGTCGAAAGATCAGTCAACGGGGTAAACGTCCAGCCTGGCTGGGCAAGGAGGTTTTGGACGAACTTAAGAATAAAAAGAGGATGTATCAGCATTGGAAGGAGGGTCAGATCTCTAAGGAAGTATTCAAGAGGGCTGCTAGAGCATGCAGAAAAAAAATTAGGGAGGCCAAAGCTCAGTTTGAACTTAGAATAGCAACTTCTGTAAAGGATAATAAAAAATACTTTGTTTTGATAATAAAAAAAAATTGTTTTTACAAATACATTAATGGTAGAAGGAAAGGTAAGACCAGGCTTTGTTCTTTATTGAACAAAGGAGGGAACTTAGTATCTGCAGATGAGGAGAAGGCAGAAGTGCTTAATGCCTATTTTGCCTCAGTTTTTAGTGGGAAGATGACTTGCCCTCAAGACACCTGTCTGCCTGGGCTGGTTGATGGTGACAGGGAGCAGAATGGTCCCCCCATTATCCAAGAGGAGGCAGTCATAGAGCTACTGAAATGCTTGGATATTCATAAATCTATGGGACCAGATGGGATCCACCCCAGGGTAATGAGAGAGCTGGCAAATGAGCTTGCAAAGCCACTCTCAATCATTTATCAGCAGTCCTGGCTCACTGGTGAGGTTCCAGATGACTGGAAGCTGGCCAATGTGACACCCATTCACAAAAAAGGTGCAAAGGAAGATCCTGGTAATTATAGACCAGTCAGCCTGACCTCAGTACCTGGCAAAATAATGGAACAGTTTATATTAAGCGCCATCACGCAAAATTTACAGGATGGCCAGGGTATCAGACCCAGCCAGCATGGGTTTAGGAGGGGCAGGTCGTGTTTGACCAACCTGGTCACCTTTTATGACCAGGTAACCCGCCTAGTGGATGCAGGGAAGGCTGTAGATGTTGTTTACTTGGATTTCAGCAAGGCCTTTGACACTGTCTCCCACAGCATACTCCTAGACAAACTGGCAGCCCATGGCTTGGACAGGAGCACTCTTTGCTGGGTTAGGAACTGGCTGCATGGCCGGGCCCAGAGAGTGGTGGTGAATGGTGCTGCATCCAGCTGGGGCCAGTCACCAGTGGTGTCCCTCAGGGGTCTGTGCTGGGGCCAGTTCTGTTCAATATTTTTATTGATGGCATGGATGAGGGTTTAGAGTCCTTTATGAGCAAATTTGCAGATGACACTAAGCTGGGAACGTGTGTTGATCTGTTAGAGGGACAGAGGGCTTTGCAGAGGGACTTGGAACGGTTGGATGGATGGGCAGAATCCAATGGGATGAAGTTCAATAAGTCCAAGTGCCGAGTCCTGCACTTTGGCCACAATAACCCCCTGCAACAATATAAGCTAGGGACGGTGTGGCTGGACATGCTCTGGTGGAAAGGGACCTGGGGGTGCTGGCTGACAGTTGGCTGAACATGAGCCAGCAGTGTGCCCAGGTGGCCAAGAAGGCAAATGGCATCCTGGCCAGTATCAGGAACAGTGTGGCCAGCAGGGGCAAGGAGGTCATTCTTCCCCTGTACTCAGCACTGGTGAGGCCTCACCTGGAGTATTGCATCCAGTTCTGCCCCTCAGTTTAAGAGGGACATCGAGATGCTTGGGCGTGTCCAAAGGAAAGCAACGAGGCTGGTGAGGGGCTTGGAGCACAAGCCATATGAAGAACGACTGAAGGAGCTGGGGTTGTTCAGCCTGGAGAAAAGGAGACTCAGGGGTGACCTTATCACAATCTTCAACTTCCTGAAGGGTGGCTGTGGTGAGCTGGGGGTCGGTCTCTTTCTCTGGGCAACAACAGACAGAACAAGAGGACACAGTCTCAAGCTCGCCAAGGGAGATGCAAGCTAAAATTAAGGAGGAAGTATTTTACAGAAAGAGTGGTCAAATACTGGAATCATCTACCCAGGGAGGTGGTAGAGTCACCATCCCTCGAAGAGTTTAAAAAAATACTGGATGTGGCACTTGGTGCCATGATCTAGTTGAGGTGTTAGAACATGGGTTGGACTCGATGATCTTAAAGGTCTCTTCCAACCTAGAATTTCTGTGATTCTGTAATTCTGCGATATGCAAGAGACCACTTGACCATTTCTGCACCCACTGAAGGAGTTTTCACTGGCTGTTTGAAATCTCTTATTGATGTCCAATTTGATCATTCTGCACCAGGAATTGCCTCAAGAAGCTTCAGATTCTCCACTTTCAGTGTCAATCAGCACATTTGAGCATAGAGATTGGTCCAAGCATAGCTGGAGCTGCTGGGAAAACACAGGCTGAAATTCCCACCTGGAGATTTCCTGTGCCAGATAACCAGATGCTTTGTGGTGAACCAGGCTGGGGGTTAAGTTCACCTTGTCTTGAGTCTCTCCACTGATTCAGATCAGTCTATTATCTAATCTGTGCAGCTGGATGAGGAGTTCCTGGGACACACAGGGAACTCATGTCTAAAGCGCACTGGGTTTGCAGAGCGACAGGACTGAGCTGCACCATGGCTGCAGAATGAATTTGAGCTTCATATTTATAACTGTCACATAATTCTTTTAAAAATGTAAGGAAAAAAATCATCCTTTCTTCAAGGAGATATTCTATTACAAAATATCAGGTCAAACATTTCCCCGGGTTTAATTTTCTCCATTCTTTTCAGCTAAAGGCTGAAAGGGAACTCTATCTGGTTAGATGACTTTTCAGTCTCTCACAAATACCATTTTTTCAGCAGATTTACTACTCATTGAAAAAAAAAATGTAGTCTGGAATTACTTTGTTTTGTTTTACTATCCAAAACTGCTTGTGAAGTAGATTGTGTCCTGTGTTGGTCTGTTTCTCAAGTGTCAGGAAGTATAGTACTTTATTTAAAGTATTCAGCTGTCATTCTCTATTTCAAGAATTTTTGATGTGGACCATTTTCCTAACCATATCATTTCACTGCACCTACCAAAGGAATATCTAAAGAATATGACCAAACTTTCCTGTGTATTTATGCTTAAGGATATTGAAGATACTTTACAATTGTTATTAGGATTGTATTATTATTGTTATCCTAATAACAATTGTTATTAGGGTTCTGATTCTAGTCAAGCTCTGTACAAATACAATGCACGCTTTTTGGCTTGAGTAACTGTATATTTTGTTTACTGTTAGAGCACATTTTCACTTGCCAAATCATTTTTTTTTCATCACTTCATTTGTTAACATTTTTCTGTTCTTTTCATTTAAAGTCTTTCTCTACCCTAATTTTATAATTTTAATCTCAACATTTGTCCTGAAGCATTCAAATGAATGAAATGGTTCACTTCTCCTCAGCACTGTGCTCAGCATGTCTTCTGTGATGAAAAAGGTGGATGATCTGTGTCTGTCCTGAGGTTTCAAGCAAGGGCTACATTTTAGTGAAATTTCACTTCTTGTTCCTGCTGCAGACAGAGCATCTAGGGAAGCAGATAGGGAGCTCTCCCATTGTCATATGCAAAATTGTTCAAAAGTTTTATACCGATGCACACCCCGGAAATCAGTTTGGTCTTCTGCGTCTCTTCCATAGCAAAAGTCACAGGTTCCACAAGTCAGTTCTTGTCATTCCTTGACCCATTTTGATTTTAAAAATGAAAAAAAAAAAAAAAAACAAAAAACAAACAAACAAAACCCCAACAACAACTGGGTTAACGATGACCTATTCCCATTACTTAAGCTAATATGACTTTGTGTAACTGAAATGGGTGAAGAAGCACTCACACAATCAGTTCTGCTATAAAATAAGAGCAAGTCAGAACTGATGTACAGTAATCTCCTCACAGGCAGAGCTAGGCTGAAAAAAAGTACATCTGTTCCCAGCCTGAGCTATGCTCTGCAGAGTCCCATCCACAAAATTAGCCATGCTCTGCTATACATTCCTATAGAGGAGTTTCAGCTTACTTTTGTGTTATTATGAAACCAGTAATCGCCGTGACTGTGAAAACATGAGAGTGAAATATGGGGCATTGCAAAGATAAACACCTGAAATTACAGCTCTGAGGATATGACTTTTCCCTTACTTTCCAAAAAAATGTTAAGCCTGAAACCTAACTACCTCTATTTCAATGGGGCATTGTTAGCTATTTTACTGCTGAACATTGTAACAAATCTATCTAACTTGTGTGCTAAAATTCCAGAGATGTTCAAAATCATCTGTGTCCTGAAATGGCTGTTGGGGGAAAACTATTAAGCTATGGGAGTCTGCATTATATCCTTGGCATAAAAAAAAAAAAAAAAAAAAAAAAAGGAAATGGGCTGAGCACAAAATAAATAGAATTCTTCAAGAAAACAGATGATATTATAGACTTGTGTCTGCAAGTATTATTCTTCTTATGTGAGTTACTGCAACTGGAACTTAAATTCAGTTCCTGTTAAATCAGCTCAGATTTTTTACCAGCATAACAAAACTCAGGTCTCTAGACCACAGTCTCTGGGTCTAGTTGATCAAGGAGCACACAACAAGATGATCCCACACCAGCACTGATAACAGTTACCACTCCTTTCTCAGATTGCATCCCCAGGATTTGCACGGACATCTAATTCTGGGGAGAATGAATTCTGCTGTTTCAAAATCGATGCAGTATGTTGGCATCAATGGCAAAAGAGTACACAGAAACAGTCAGAAGTTGGACTCTGGACCATTACTTGTGCTTCCACTTCATTGTGCAACATTCAAAAATTGTATAGAATAAAAAAGATTCAGGACTTTATATTTGCCAAGTGTAAATACATTATTTATTAGGAGAGTTCTTTAAAAGTGAGTTCATAATCACTTGCCTGCCGGACAGATGCTTTTTTGTGCTTCTAGAGAAAGAGAAAATGAAAAAGACATCTTTCTGCATAAAGAAATATAATCTGCTCTAATGGTGACAGCTTTTTCAATTAAAGCTGTTCATATTAGTAGAAGCCCATTTTACTTGTTCATTCAGCCTGCTGACTGAATAAAAGTAACATCTACACCACAGTAGGAATGGTCTGAAAAATTCAATTTCTAAGTAGCAAGTGAGTATATAGTGGAGTTATAGCTTATAGGTTTCAGAGGCAGCAAGGAACATCACATTTTGAAGAACCCATTGGGAAAGTAAAATAGTCTAGGATCAGTGATATTTTCTCATAAACCAACCCTTAATTGCATACATACTGCCCTTGGAGGTTGTGGGACAAAACAACTTGACTTTAACTGTGAGAAAATTAGCAATCTAGTGAGTAAAATCTGAGTTGTCTTAGGTGTGTTAATGCTGTTCTGAGTTACAACCTTGGAAATGAGAGACTGACTCCTCATGAATACACCATGAAACTACCTAATAGCCATTATGTCTTTTCTCCTTCCTTCTCCAAATGATTGCCCCATAATAGAGAGCTCATGGCTCATTCTGTTTATAGAAAATGACTTTCACATACAGCACAAGAAGATGTTCTCCCTAAATTGCAGAAACAGATGTAAGAACAAGCTGAACAGTTACAGATCCATGTTAAACCCATATGAGTGACTACAAACAGATTACCAGCAGTTCATTTAAAGCATTAGAAAAGCTATTTAGTTTGATTTATATGAATATAGGACTAAATGGGTTTTTCATATGAACCTTATATAACCTAGGCCATGTCTGGGGAACAGAGAAATGGGCATATGGAAAGACATATGCAACAGAAAAAGTCATAAACTTAAAGAAAATATTTGACTTGCTAATGAGTCACTGTTACCTGATTTCTTCTTATGCTGGATTCCTGCTCATTAACAGAACTATCTTTGTATTTCCAAGAGCAGTTTTAATACAATCCACTTGTGCAGGTACCATTCTCCCCTTATGCAAAAGTATTTACAAAAAATTAATCTATTAAAATACATCCTAATTTTATAAGGGAGAATCATCTATCAGTCACTGTGCTTGTCTTTGCTGCCTAGCATAAAGCAATATTTTGGCAAACAGGATACTGTGGCTTACTTTTTTTTTGTTATATGCAGCTTTAAAGTATTTGCTGTAATTTAGGTAGTCATCCAGCACAACCCTACAGAAATCAGTATATTTAGAAGTCTGAATAAATAACTTTCTTTAAACAAAAGCTGAGAAAATTAATAAAACTTGCATTAAGGACAGAATGTTTATACCATCATAATAGCCATAGCGTAACAGTAACATCATATTAGCTGATATTCTCTCTGAAATATTCTTTCCATGTTAGCCTTTCTTCCAAAATTCTAGGGATTACATTTCTCATCCTTGGGCTGAAACAGACAAGATTTAGTTGTGTGCAAAGTAAGAGTGTTTTGTAAAAGGTGACACTCAATGTTCTCTGAAAAATATGATTCTTAAAAACACTGCATCTGCACACATATTCTGAAAAGAAAAATATCAAAACTGTCAGAATCTAATCATTGGGGTTTGAATCTGGAAAGCAAAATTAAAATTTCTAGAATACATAAAAGAGCATAATTAGCACAATCTAAAGGTGAGAGAAACAAGAAATATTCCAGTCCAGTCTTCCTCTTTCTTCAGTAAAAGGGAATATGCAGTCAGAAAACAAACTGTGTCTATATAGTCTATGGTCACAATAGATAATTGTGATAAATAACAAAATAAATAAAGCAATGGTTTTATTTATTTATTTTATGTGGCACTTTTCATAGAATCACAGAATCACAAAATGGAAGGTATCCACAAGGATCATCCAGTCCAGCTCCTGGCCCTGCACAGGACACCCCAAGCATCCTACCATGTGCCTGAGAGCATTGTTCAAATACTGCTTCAGTTCTGTCAGGTTTGGTGCTGTGATCACTGCCCTGAGCATCCTGTTCCAGTGCCCAGCCACTCTCTGGGTGAAGAACCTTCTCCTAACATCAGCCTAAACTTCCCCTGACACAACTTCAGGCCATTGCCTCAAGTCCTGTCCCTGATCACCACAGAGGAGAGATCCATGTCTGCCCCTCCTCTTCCCCTCACAAGGAAGTTGTAAGTGCAGTGAGGTGTCCCCTCAGTCTCCTCCAGGCTGAACAGACCAAGTGTCCTGAGCCACTCCTCATATGGCTTCCCCCTCAAGGACCTTCACCATCTATATAGCCCTTCTTTGGATGCTCTCTTACAGCTTAATACCTTTCTTATCTTGTGGCACCCTAAGCTGCCCCCAGCACTCGAGGTGAGGCCGCCCCAGTGCAGAGCAGAGCAGGGCAATCCCCTGCCTTGCCTGGCTGGTGATGGTGGGCCTGGTACCCACCAGGACAAGGATAGCCTTCCTGGCTGCCAGGGCACTGCTGGCTCATATTCAACTTGCTACAGCCAAGACTCCCAGGTCCCTTTCTGTGGCACTGCTTTCCAACATCTCATTCCCCAGTCTGTCTGTACATCCAGGGTTGCCCCATCCCAGGTGCAGAATCCACCACTTTCCCTTGTTGAGCTTTCTATCACTGGTGATTGCCCAGCCCTCTAATTTGTCAAGCTCTCTATGCAGGACCTCTCTGTCCTCAAGGGAGTCAACAGCTCCTCCCAAATTTGTATTGTCTGCAAACTTGCTCAGCGCCCCTTCCAGTCCTGCCTCCAGGTCATCAATGAAGCTGCTGCAGAGCACAGGGCTGAGGATGGAGTCCTGTGGAGCCACACTACTGACAGGTCACCAGCCCAATGTTACCCTTTATGACTGACCCATGAGCCAGTTGCTCACCCATGGCATGATGTGTTTATACAGCTGAGTGCTGGCCATGTTGTTCAGAAGGATCCTGTGAGAGACATATAGAAAGATTTACTGAAATCCAAAGAGATTCCATCAACTGGCTTCTCTTGATCAACCAGATGGGTTACCTTGTTATAAAAGAAAATCAGTTTTGATAAGCACTCCTAATCAAGTTATGTGAAGACCTACTCTAAAGTCAGAGAAAGAGGGGTTTGAAAGGACCCTTGCCATCAACTATTCCAATGACTTTCAACTTTTTAGCTCACATTTTATTTTGTGCCTCATTTCTAGTGTGTGACTTCTGGGACAGAGAGGTGCTTCATGCCTCATTTGCTACAGTAATTCTTTCACCACAAAGGAACATATCTCTGGCTGAGAATTTTGTCTTATCCAGCCCTGGTCCAAAGTCAGAATCTGCTATATCTAAATCATTCCAGACAGAGACTTGTTCTATCATTAGAGTGACATTCTTTTATTTAATGTCTTACCTCTATAACCCATTTTAAGCTATTATTTCCTGTCATGTCTGTGGACACGGGGAACTGATTATTTCTTTCCTTTTGCTGGCAGTCCTAGAGAGCACTGTTAACACATCCTACTCAGTATTTTCATCTTTAGGCTAAGCAAAACAAATTCCTCCAATCTCACCTTAAAGGTCATGTTTTCTACATCTGTGGATTACTAGCACTCACTCTGCTGGACTCCCTCCAGTTGGCCCATCTGTTACTGTGCACTGCTCAAAACTGGGAACAGAACAAGGTCTTATGAATGCTGAGTAAAGCAGGAGTAAAATTTAGAGTACGTCTGCCATATACTCCAGTATGTGGCTTACTTTTCACAGCATGAGTTTCTTCACTCACATTCAGTTAGGGATTCAGTGGTGTCTGCTGAACTTCTGCTTTGCCAAGAGCGCTCTCTTTCTTATATGTATGCAATTAATTATTCCTCAGGATAGTGCTCTGCACCTCTCCTCACTGAGGAGTTGTGTCCTATTTTTCCTTGAGACTTTTTCTTTAGCATGTCAAAACACACATGAATCTTTTTGAATCTTACTTTCAGTCTCCCCCTTGCAATCCCCTTCCTCGTTGGTAGAGTCTGCAGATATTACAGTTCTCCTCCCCCTTCCGCCTTGCAAGGTGATTAATGAAACTATTTAATACACTCCAAGGCAAGAGAATCCCTAGAGCAAGCAGTCTTTCTTTCACTTTGAGAATGGGGCCTTAATCCCTTAATCTATTTTTTATCCCCAGTAGCTTTGCTCTCACTTTATGGCAGATTTATAAACCCCATTTGCTACTAAGAGTGTCCTGTTTGACAAGATCAATTTTCATTAGAATCAAGTTACATAATTTCTCCCCTCCTGGTCACTGGTTTTTTTCCTAATTATACATGCATATTATTTTTGTTGCATATAATTTGGTCTTCTCAAGTTATACTGACACGGTGCTTATCATACTGTTCGGTTTCTAGCTCTATTAGTTTCACCAGTATCTTCCTGGTAATGGATGATCACCTCACTGGCCTATAATTTACCCATCCTCCAATGACCATCCTCAGAGGTCAGAGAAGTACAGCTACTTCTTAGGTCTTATGTGGGAGATTTAATCAAGAACAACTGATCTAACTTGAACGGCCTCTAAACTGTCCTTTTCCATTTCCACATGAGTTCTTCCCCTTAGCTACTATTAACACGCCAGCCATTTCCTCATGTCTAATCTTGATGGAGACTGATGGAAAAACTGCCCAAAATCCTAAATCTTTATAGTAAAATCTGCTATAATTTGTGCCTAGCCACTCATAATCCCATGTTTATGGTGTTTCTCCCTTCTGAAGAAGATTCAGGTCTCGAAAAGCCAAACTTCTAATGAGATTTCAATCTGTCTTGAGAAGGTGACTTCACTGCCTGGATATGGAGAAGTTGCTTGCACAATTTTAAAGACACTATAGGAATACATACAATTGAAAGTCTGAACAAGACCTCTCAAACAACATAAACTCTACAGTCAGGGAAAGGAAAAACTTTGTAACATCGTTTAATAGACACAGCATCGAAGACAGCTGCCTCAAAGTGTAGCCTACACAATTGGCTGGGAATCACCAGTGCAGATAAATAATGTAGATTTATTACTTGGCTCATAATTCAAGTAGAATAAACTGAATTACTAAATTAATGTCTCAAAAGACTTTTCTGTACCACACTGTTGTAAATTCAGAGCATGTACTCCAAGGAATCAAGTGCATTTATGGTTGATAGAACATGGCTTACAGCTTTGAAGGTATGAGAAGGTGAATAAACTGGAAATGCAATTCTCTGCTCTCTGAAAAAAAAAAATCCATGCAGAGTAAACAGTCATAAATACAAGAAATTCATCTGTCCCCTGAGATAAAAGTACTGATCATGGTAATAGGAGCATTATAGAAGGTGCAAAGTAGAGGATGGCAAAAGAGAAATTAATCAGTCTATTATTGTCATTGGCTTAAGAACCAAAGAGCTACTGCAACATCTACAGATAAAGAATATGAAGCTGTTGGAAAAGCATCCTTTGAGGGCAGTTATCTGCAACTGAGATCCGAGAGAAATGTGAAGAAAGGCATTTAAAATGAAAAATCACATTCCTATATCAAGAAAGTTTCCATTCTTTCTGGTTCCAAGTAAACACTATTGCCAAATAGCTTGAAGTATATGGAAAATATCCAAAGGCTTAAATCAAGGCACCCTTACATTTACTTTCTACCAATACTACTGGATGTAACTTCCACAGGGACACAGCTCTGATGTACTGGAAATATATCGGTGATTGTAGCAACTATCAAAAACAGTTCAGAAGTGCCAAAGAGAGCTTGGAGATGAAATTCCTGTTTTCAGTAGGAATTCGGGCAAACAGGAGATTTCATTTTCTGCACTTTTACATAAAAACTGGCACTCCAAAGCTTCTAGCATGAAGCAGACGCCCTGAGGTCACTGGGGATTGTCTAAAAGCAATGATGACAACTCAGTAAGAGATTTTTCCCTTCTGGCTGCATTGGAGCCGCCCAGCCGCCTGCTCCTGAGGCTAGATTCAGCCTCCTCATGCACAGCTGCGTGCCCACAGCCTGCCTGTGTGCACATACCCTTTTGGGGAAAAAAATGACTGGCACACAGGGGAGTCCCACCAGTAGCATCTGCTCACAAATTTGGAAAAGTTTGGATAGCTGAGCTTTCAAACCATGAGACAAGTTGCTCTAAGGAGAAAGTAAAGTGTGCTCACATAAATTAATTCAAATATAAGAAAATGATATTTCCCTAAGGGAATGTGTTCATAACAGCTACTGTAATTAAAATTCTTTAAAGCTGAGGTGACAACTGACCAAGCAAAGCAAGCTGACACGCATCAGTACTGTTTTTAAGAAATCCCTCATCCCTGCCTTGATTAGATGTCAGCAAACACTTCTGACAGTAATTTTTCAACAGTACAGGAACACGGTCAATGGCTGTTCTCAGCCTACCAGAGAATGAATCTATTTCTAGAAAGGAAAAGAGTGGAAAAACTAAGAAAGAAAAAAACCCAAAATAAACCAAGAATCCCTGACTTCAAGGATATATGGGCTTCCCTGGGAAGTTTGCTTGCGTGAATACATTAGAGTCATTGCATGCACCACAGAGCAATGCTGAACAGAAGGCAAGCAGGGGAAACCTCATCCTCTCTCCAGAATAAGGAGCTTCCCCTGGCTGCCAACAGCATGATCAGGGGGAGGCCCTGCCATAAGGAGTGGAAAAGGCTGAACTGTGCTGCCACTAAGTGAGAAGCAGAAAGTGTTACCGGAGTATGGCTCTGTTAACTGCAGTGGATGTGCTGCTATTTGCTGTCCCCACTTGAACCAAGTGGGTATCTGCAAATCTCCATACTTAATGTCCCAAACTGCTGTACAAGTTTTGACTTCAGGTAACTCATTGACATGTGTGGGTTTGCTCCAGCTCTATAGCAGCCTGCTGAGGACAGTAACATTAAAAGCCATTTGTGTCTGTAGTCCCTTGCTACAGCACTTCAAGAAATTTTGATGAAATCCTGCCCCTAGGCAAAGACTACACAAGTGCTGAAATACAGAGATAAAGCAAACACATCACAGGTTTTACAAATACATGAACTTTAGACAAAGCATCCTGTTGGGGTGTAACACACATCACTGTGCACTGAGGAAATAGAAGATCTGATTTTGGGGGGCCTTTTTTTTTGTTCGTGGAGTAAAAAAAATACAAAATGCAAGGTCATGAAATACGTTTTGCAAAAATTTAAAAGATATTTCCAATAAGGAGTAGACTTTATCTAGGTGCTTTACTCACTGATTTGAAGTAAATTCAAATGACCAAAGTTTGCTACTTTTCCAACTGAAATGTCACTTTGAAATGGAAAATCACAATTTTTTTTTCAGTGTTTAATTATTTTTACACTTTCAAAAATTGCTTTTGTTTTTCAGCTGAGCTTCACTTTTCGAATATCTCTGTGTGTTCCAAGAATCATTTACCACAGAATGGCACAACTTTGACAGGAGAAAAATGTTCATTTGCATTAGTTTGCCTTATATATGCTGTTGGGGCACTTAGAGGCACTTTGTGCAAGGAGAAGAATCTCATGCTGGTGGGTTTATAGCACAACTCAAGCAAAAAGCAGCTTGTATAAACAGCAGATGCTGACCTTTTCACTCAGTGAGAGGGGGATTCATCTCCATCTCAACTGGTCACTCTAGCTCCATTTAGAGCCAATGGAGACAAATGAGTAGTTTTAGGAAAGAATTCACAAAATCTCTTTCAAACATCTAAATTAGGAGGGAGATGAAATGCATCTTAAACCAAGCTGCTTTCCACCCCAACCATAAACAAATAGCTTCTTTACCATCCCTGACTACAAAGTAACTGTAGGTCAGATGCACATGTCTACATTTAGGCTGATGAATCCCTCCCATCAGAGCCCAGTGAAATCACTGTGACTGTCTACTGAGTTCACTGGGCACCAAAAGGGGATCAGTGCCCATTAAAGAAGCATTTGGCTGCATTTATTACTCCCAAATCGTTAAGCGCATTTATTTTGGGGGTTTGTTTTAATACCAGGTCACTAAGTCTTGCATATTGATAATTACATAGCATTGCTTCTTAATGGCATTTGCATAGATGTAATGCTTAAACAGCCAGTTGTAACAGGTCACAAAACTTTTTAACCAAAAAATCAGATCTTTTTTCCCTTGTTGACTGTGAGGAGTCTACAGGCCTGATCCAGGACGCTGGCAGCTCAATGATAATGTCCCTGTGGCTGCAAGCAAGTGCTGCAGCAGATTTTAAAAGTTGTAGGTGGGGGTAAAAAAAAAAATCACAAATGTTTTGCAAAGCACTCCAGAAACAAATTCACTACTAGCACTCAAATCTTTTGTTTTTCCCCAGAGCTCCGACAACCCTCCCACTCAGAAATAATTATTAGCTGGAAGCTCATTCAGGCTTTTACCATTCCAAATGAACCTGACAAGCAATTTCCAAAGGAATTTATGTGCTGCTGTATTTCCCTAGGCTATGTTTTAAAAGTGAGATCCCCTTTACTGCCTTTTGAGAGAGTTTAAGCAACTTTACCAGTCCCCTTAGGGAGTATTGGTGGATACTTTGTGAACAGAACAAGAAGCTATGCCATCCTTTCTGCAGGAATTCTCATTACTTTGCCCCACTCATTAGAGCAGTGAAAAAAGGACATCTGTGAAAGTTCTTTTAGATAATAACTGATTTAGCTTAACAGATATTATTTAAAATAATATTGGCATAGTGAGACTAGCATGAATAGTTATAAAATACATAGAGAACACAATTTGTTGCAAACTACCCCAGGCCACAAATGATGCCTGTCCCTCCCTTTTTAGTTAATTTTGCAAATACAACTTAGAAAGAAAACCATGTGACATAAGTGATCAGGCTTATCCAAGTTAAAGGAGTCAAATATCTAAAGCTACCTGTGATTTGAAGAGCTCAGAGGTATACCCATAGGCTCACGTATGTTCACATGAAATCTTCACTAAATATTTTAGATTATTAAAAAAAAAATTATTTTGGCCTCTTCAAAGGTATTAAAAGCCTTAACTTGTACATTGCTTCCTAATAACAAGACTGTTAAGCATAAATGTTGTTTGCATCTGATCCATGGGCACACCTCTACATAATAAAGAAAAGAGTTATTGCTTGTAATAAATGATTGGACAAAATAGTAATTACACTGAAAATTACAGACTATTCCAATTATCATACCTAATCATACCTTACATATTTCTTCATGCATATGTGTGTGGATATGCAAATAGATAGCTATAGATACAAAATATATATTTCTCATACCTGTGAAATACATTTCTTTCAGTTATCAAAAATATGCAGGGGAAGTCAACGGATAAAGGGTGTTGAAGGGATATATCCAAAGCCAAAAAGCAGCAACTGAGTTAGGATGGGAATTCAGATGTAATAAGTGAAGTCCTAACCCAGAACAGTATGGACAACAATATCTTTTTTCTGTTGAAAAGGCTGTATGTGTTACTCCTGTTGCTAGCATAAAACTGTTCCCGCCGGGCATCTAATCAGGGCTGGCCATCCCCATGTCATTAAATCCTCTTACTTTCCAAAACATGACAGCGAAACCCATACCATGAGGAGAATGTTCTAAAAGCTCTGACCATATAATTGTTAGCAATAACAATAGTTGGTCAGGACAAAAGTCGTGGCCAGGGACCACTGAACAGCATGGACAGCCTTCAGCTCAGCCCCAACCATCCTGTTCTGCCATAGAGAAGTGTTACCTCCATCCAAGACTTGCTGTTTGCTTTCATTTGATCTACAGAGAATATTTTTTTCTGTAGCTGCCTCCAGGAGGGTAAGTCCTTTTGTTCAATCAACAGAGGTTTTGCATTTGATATCCAAGGCACACTCTCCAGTGGTGTCCTACATATTAGATTTACATAGAGATCGTGCTTCCATGCTGGGCTAGGCACCCTATGGAGACATCATTTGTTTCCCCAGGCAAGAAAGTATTGCACATATAAACGAAGAGTACCTTCAGTTGAAAAGACATTTCACACTTTTCCCAAGTGCATGAGGGACACAACTAACAGAAACATAATTTAATAGGACTTTTAATGAGTCCTATGATAGATGTTTTATGGCCAAAAAAGAAAGTAAAAGCCCATTGTACTTTGTGAGAGACCAAAGAACATGTTAAGTTCCCAAATTAATTCATAGGTCTCCCTTGAAGAGCAATCCTTATTGCCCTCTATTAAATTGCATCTCTTTATTTTGAGAAAATGGATTTACTTATTCCTTTGCTAGAAACTTGAGAATGACATCACCAATCACTTTGTGTGACACCTACATGTCAGCAACATTGGGCTATATAGTGACTGACAACTAACTTCTACCTAGAAAGAGCTTAATAAAATTGACTCAACAGATATTTTTTATTATTCCCAAGAACAGTGTTGATAATGAGATTTTTTAGCTAACCACACTTCACTTGACAAATTATGAGGAGATCAATTTTTTTCCCATTAGCCTCACCCTCATCAATGGCTCAGCTGAGGTCAACTAGCCCTTCACTTGTAGTTAATTGTACACAGCCTTTGTCTACTGATTTTTCTCTATCAGAACCTAAAAGAAGAAAAATCAATGGCTGTTATTTCAAATTCAAAGGAAAATACTTTAAATTAAAACCTCATTTCACTTAAAAAACATCATGAATATATTTGGGAGAGAATGCCTTAGTCTGATGACAACTTGATACACAGGCCATAATCTGAGTGGTGCTGAGCATTTGGAAAACCCACCATACAAAATCTTAGATCTCTGAGAATATTATTGGTAATTTCAATTAGGTCTAAATGTCATCTTTGGATTTTACCTGGAGATTAAAAAACTCAGTGCTGGTTTGTACTGATATAATAATATCTAGGTAACATATTCCGAAACTTAAAATACTTTCAATTATGTTTATGTCATTGTCTTTTTGTACTGCTATATGAAGTTCAGAGTGTGTGTTCCACCCACCTCCATTCCCTCACCTGCCAGAAATTCACCATTTCCATAGTACAGATTGTGACTTTCAACAGAAAGACATACGTGGATGCTGAGTCCCGCAGAGAGTCATGTCCTCAGACACTCTCTTTCTACCACACACATGCAGACCATCCATGTAGGACATGTCAGCGTAGAAGTAAGGTATCAAAAAACCAATTTAATAAGTTTATAATAAGGACCACATTATCGTGGGAAGCTGGTCATAATTTTACACTGTTGTTGGGTTTCAAGGGGATTTAACTACCTCTCTAGGCAGAATTGTTAGCCATTAGCTGATTACAAACATCATAATTCAGGCCAGATTCATCCTTCCAATTTTATGACACTCAGATGAGGCACGTCTCTCAGGATATCCCTCTTTAGTCCGCAGCAGCTTAAAAGTGTAGCTTGAACCTCTGCTGGGTGGAGTCAGCCTGTTATCATTTCCATTGGCCATAACCCAAACCTAGGATAGTTTTAGTTTATGGTTTTACAAACCAGTAGAGTGTGTAAAGAGTCATCAAAGTTTGGATTGGAGGAATCTGGATCTCTGTATACCAGATGTCTCTGAAAGAAGCACAGATGCATCTTGCCTAATTTAACATTAGGTATCAGTGCTAACACAGCAGCATCACAGCCGACAGAGGAACATAAATGTTTCCACCAGGCAATTTTTAGTGACCCAGGTGTATTCCCTGACTCACTCTCTGAAGACACAGAGTCACTAATACAAACAGCCTTCTGCTTGTCCTTCACAGAATCATAGAATAATTAACATTGGAAAGGACCTTTAAAAGCAAGAAGTTCAATCATCATCCTCAACTGCCATATGCACAGCATTTTGAGCACTTCCAGGTTTGGTGATTCCACACTTCTCTGAGCAGCCCATTCCTATGCTTTTCAACCCTTTCTGTGAAGAAAATTTCCCTAATATCCCACTGAAACCTCCCCAGGCGCAACTAGAGACCATTTCCTCAGATGAAGGAACTAATACAGGATTTTAGATTTGTATTCCTGGAATTGCTGTGAGATTTATAAGTTCAGCCTGAGCATCTTTGCAGATCTAGCCAAAGGGTGTATTCTTTTAATGTCTGCATCAACTGAATTTAAAAAAAACCCTAAGACTCAGGAGTTCCTTCTCTGGATTTTCACTCAACTATGTCCATTTAAGCTCACACACCCTATCTGCAAGATTCTTTCAAACTTCAAAAGATGCTGAAATTTTAAACCCTTCCTGTCAGCACAAGAAAGGTCTATAAGAGCTGCATGTAATAAGGACAATCCAGATATAAAAACCATAGCAAAAATTTTGGCAGTCAAATTAGTAACTGGTATAACTCTTCAGAAATGCCTAAGGATTTTTAGGACTGCAAGTCCTTTTCCACAGCTTGTCCTTTAAATTTTCTGCTGCATTATGACTATAAAGAATATATTATATATAAGACTTAGCTAGTCATAATACCAATGCACTCCTTTGGCCACAATGAAGAGTAATCTATTTTTTATGAGTGCATATCATATAGATATTTGTTTGTATTAAATGCAGCAGCTTTTAAAATATTTTTTATTTGGGAAGAATATTTTAGTCTGAAGCTAATCTTTTGTGCTAATTGTCTCTCCAAGATATTCAGGCATTACAGTGCTCATCCTAAAAAAAAAAAAGACAAGGGTGATCATCAGGCCAAGGAACATCAACAACTTCCAATGAGTGGCAGGACCTGGACTCCATTTTTATATCAGTCACAGGAAGGATTGTCCCTACCAAAAATAAAGTCCAAAGTTCCCATCCAGAAATTTATTTCGATTTTCCTGCTTCCATTTAAATAAATACCAATTACAAACTTACATGACCTTGTAGATCTGGTCTCAGGTATTTACAGTATTGTATCAGGAGTCAGACACTAATGTAAAAATGTGCAGAGATTATTAGTTCCTATCTAACTGATCTTGTCTTACCCTATGTTAGTGAATATTTTTTTGGTTTTCCTCAGTTTCATCTTGCCTTGTAATACAAGATTAATTGCTTCTAGCCCAAATGTTGCCAACAACAATACCATAATTTTTTTAAAAGGGTATATGGATGCATAATAGATCTGTTCTTAATGGACTACAAGTACATTGAATACTCAGGGATTTGTTTAACCTCCGATGATCACTACATGAATAAAGTAAATTTTGTGGAGATAATTAATCAGCTTCAGGAAAAAGAAAGCTTGCACCTTTATTCATTATCTTACTGGAAAGAGCCAATGAAGCATGAATTGATTACCTGGAATATATTATCTTTCCTAGATGCTGCCAAATATGGTTCCTTCTTCAGTTAAGTAGAATCATGACTTCTCGTGTTTGGACCTGAAAGACATTGAATTTGCATTTCAAATTCATGCAAAAATCAATACAACCAAGAGACTTACTAAATCTGGATCTCAAGCTTATATAATCTGGCTGTAACTTGAAATACACGGATATCCAGAATTAGAACAAGACAAGGCAAAAGAACTTCAGTCTGGAAAATAATTCTTGATCAATTTACTGAATTCCCCCTACATTCCAGGATCCGTGAGAAAATATTTGAAGTAAACTAGAATCCAAAAAGATACAAGGATTTGATCAAAATATTAATTTCCCTAACCTACAGAATTGAAGCCTGTCAAATAAGGATGTGGCCATGATCATATCTCGCGCTCGGCTATAACGGATCAGCCTTACAGTGAAACACACTCAAGTTGTCAAGCCCTTTGTCTCTGGGCACACTTCCTCTTGGAACAGAGTATTTTGAAATAATTCTTATGGGCCAGATCCAAATCCCCCAATTTTTTTGCTTGTTTCAATATAATAATCTCTATATTTTTACTCATCAATAACCAGGGTTGCACATTCTGCTGAAACAGCTGCAGTGAGGAGGCACAGAGGCAGGTCTGACATAAATAAGTAAAAGTGAGGTACAGGTTTGTGCTCCACAGAAACAAGTTGCAAAAAGCATGTGGGCCCCAGTCTCTCTATGAGTGGAAGCAGAACTTATCACAAGATCCACAAAGAATGGCAGCATTTTGTATTCCTCAAGCCAAAGGAAACTCCTGTGAAACACAGCACTGAAGACTAGGCCTGGCTGGGGCAGATGGAGAAAAGAAAATGCAGTAATCAGAGGACTGAAACCACTGATCCCCCTTCTTTCCTCAATAAATCTGTATGCGTGTATTTTGTAGCCATACAGTAAAATAGTCATTTTAAAAAATGTCTAAAATATTCAGTCATTTCATGAAATGTTTGTTTCAATCCCAGATACAACTAAAATTTTCAATTATTTCAGAAAATTACCAAATATCCTAGATAGACACTGTAGAACGTCTCAAAAGCAAGTTTCTCTTGGATCATGTGACAAGTGAAACGACACTTTCATTATGTTTCTTTTTAAAGCTATATACTCATATTTGTGTGTGAAGCTTCGTAGCAGTACACATCATAGAACTAACATTTATTTTCAAAGCTGAGACTATTTCAGAAAGTGATTTCTTTCTGACCATTTTTAAAAAATAAATGCTTTTTAAAAAACACCCTAAAACAGATGACAGGGGAAGGAGGTTTGCTGCAGGCATTCCACCTTCAGTGATGACCTGACAGTTTAACCCTTCCTGGTGCTGGGACTTGCAGCCCACGCTTACCTGCTAAGTAAACCCTGTCAGCAAGTGAATGAGCAACCCAGGAGAGCAGCTGATGGTGTGCTGGACTCCACCAATGAGCGCCTGAATCAGGTGGGGACCATGGTCCATCCCAGCTGCACTACTCACTGCCTGTCAAAATGAGGGAAGATCTAGGAGTGGAAGGAAAACAGGTGTGAACTCAGCGACAGGTACTGCAACAGCAATGCAGATTTGATGAGGCTTCAGGCGTTATGATTCCTTTATTATTATTATTTATTACCAACTTATTATGGACAAGAAATGGAGCTTCAGATGTGACCTGAGACCCTGCTACACATCTGGAAAACAGAGAGTGAGTTCACTTTAATCAGGTCAATCTCATCATCTCACAAATTCTTAGAATCATCGAATCATTGAGGTTGGGAATGATGTCTGAGGTCATCAAGTGCAACCATTAACTCAGCACTGCCAAGTCCACCACTAAACATGTCCCAAAGTGCCACACCTAAAAGTTCTTTAAATACCTATGGGGACAATGATCCCATCACTTCCCTGGGCAGACTGTTCCAGTGCTTGACAAGTCATTCAGCTAAGAACTTTTTCTGAATATTCAATTTAACCTCCCCTGATGCTATTTGAGGCCATTTCCTCTCATGCTGTCCCTTGTTCCCTGGGAAAAGAAATTGATTGCACCTGGCTACAACCCCATTTCAGGGAGTTGAAGAGAGCAAGAAGATTCTCCCTAATCCTGATTTTCTCCATGCTGAGCCCTCCCAGATCCCTCAGCTGTTCCTCATCAGGTTTCTGATCCAGACCCTTCATCAGCTTCCCTGCCCTTCTTTCCAGTACCTCAGTAGCTCAGACTTACTTGTGTTCCAGCCTTTCCTAGAATTTTTGAATCCTAATGTGTCCTGATCTGAAACTGAAAATGAACCCACTACTGCCCTGAAGCATTCCTGGATATAAGCAGGATTTTGGTGCTGTGTGGGAGTCAAATAGAAGAGACTTCCCCCTGAAGAACAGCTTCTCCTTCACACTCTAGTGAACAAATTGAAAAAAATAGCCTATGAGGAATACAGATATTAAAAGGAGACAACCTACTTGGAGATATTTTCAGTGTGTAAAAAAGTTCCCAGAAGGAGAGTCAACAAAAGGGCACGTGGTCCCATGGCTAGGGAATTTCCAAAGGACTGAAAAACGCATGACTGCTCTTCTGCTCTGTATCACTGCTGTTGTTTATTAATTCCCTGAATAGTAAGAAGTGGCTGGAGACGTTATTTCCCACATAACCACAGTGTGAAAGCACATGGATAATGCCAGGATTCACCTTCTGTCAGTTTATGAAACCAAGTGAAACAGGCATATGATCCAGAACACCTGTAATGCCAGTCAGTTGGCAAAAATGCCTGAAACCTTTAATTATTTCATGAAAGGACTGATTTCACAAGATGACAGTAATAAGCACAGACAACACAGACACACACAGATTTTAAAATACTGCAATGTATACTTATGTGTACATATATGCACGCCAAACTAAGCACACAGCAGCCAGTTGTTAAAGGAATTGGTTATTTCCCAGTGCCACCAGCTGTCTCCTGCCTCTGCAATGATGACTCAGTACAAACCAGTGACCCTTATGCTCTAGAGAACAGTTTGTCTTTTTGAAGTTTGATTTGTCAGCGAGGATAATACCACCTTAGCTTTCGCACTGTCCTCCAAAGTGTTCCTATAGGGCTCCCCAACACCTGGAGAGCAATGAATCAAAATCATTCAGGTCCCAGTTCCAGTCACGGCCATGGCTGCACATCACATAAAATGACTTTTTGGTTGTTGTTGTCGTTCTTTAAAATGTCATTTTCAACAGCATGGAAAAAAAAAAGTTTCTGAAATTTTCAATCCATTTTCCCACTTCTTTCCTGAACTAACTTGGCAGTCCCAGGTTTCTTATCTCATGCTTCACAAATTAAATACAATGAGAAGAGCTTTTCATTTCAGGAGGGTGATATCATTTATGCTTTTATTTATTATTTTATTTTATTTTCACTTCAGTCACAACTTCTTACATTTCATCTTGTTACATTTTAGGCTAAAAGAGGTAATCTAACATGATTTAGATTCTCCCAAGCCATAGCCTGTCAGATTGCTGAATTATCAGTAACTAGTCAAGCAGCACAGTAGAAACAGATCACATATGCCAGTTCCTCCCTTCTTGGTAACCATTTTCCAGTCACTGGAGGAAAGTGCACAGTCCAATCTCACTTTTGCATGATCAAAGTTAGTTCAACTCTGTAGCTTAGCAGATGCCCTTGGGCACCAGGTGGTCCAATCAATTATATCAGAGAAACCAATAAGTTCTGTATCAATCTGGAGATTCTTTGCTCTCTAACTTGTTAAAAGAACACATTCCCTTTTCTTTTCTCCTATTTTAATGAAATTTCAGACTGCCAGCTTTCTTTTAAAATAGTCTCAAGGAAAATAGAGCAATGAAACTGCTTTCTAAAAGATTTTTTAGAAATATAACATTATTTGTTGGCATCTGGAAACAAAATGTGGGATGTGAAAATATGTTGAAAATATCCAAATATCATGCACATTGACATCTGTGTATTCAAGCTATTCCAACTGGAGCTATTCTGATTTACACCAACAGGAAATCCTCCCCAGATTTGTCATGTCAACAGAGATCAGAAGGGAGCACAACCTGTGCTGTCAGAAGCATTTAGAAACACCCTAAAGACAATAACAACAAAATTAATGTCACATAGCTATGTAGAGAAGCCACAAGTCCTTGATGAATTGCTGAGGGTTTTGGTGGGTTTTATTTTATTCCTTTAGAGAAATGAAACAACCGTTGACAAATATTTTAGTGATATCCATCTTTTTCACAATATAATTATGATTCACACTCACTTGGCCATTAACCTCAGAGTATTTATTAATAGTCATGCCTCTAAGAAGGAGCAATGTTTTATGTTTAACAAAGTGACAAAAAGCCCAAATATTTGCATTCCATCCCCATTTCCACAAGACTTTCTTTGTGGATTTAGAACGCATCACATCTTCTACATTCCTCAGTTATACCACGGGTGAAGTCAGGAGAAGTCTTTCCCCACTGACCAGAAACTTGTGAAGATTAATTTATGATTAGTGAGTTGTTTTAAGATGATTAGGTGAAAAAGAATGTATATGTAAATTATTTCCAATCTTGTTTAGGCTACTGATGCTAAAAAACAGAATGCAGCATAGACAGATGAATATAGATATTTTTCTGTGTATAGCATTACAAAATCCAAATTCCAGCAGCTGCAAGCATTAACAGAAGTAATGACAAATGATCTGCATTTTCTTCATTAAGGTAAGGATTGTATATCACAGTCTAATCAATAATAGAGTCATGCTACTAAAAATGAGATAGGTAATTATTTAAGGAAGCAAATAAATGGAGTCTTAGGGCTCTTTGCCACCACAATTTAACTTCCCTGTATTTTGGCTTTCAGCATATTTTAAGGGGAAAAAAAAAATCTCAATTCAGACAGAATAAAGTCTACAGCCAACTATTTGGAAAACTCCCCTTAGTCGAGGAGGATGGCAACAGATTTGTATGCAGTGACAGCTTTAACAAATCACCCGATAATGGGGTGTGGAGTCTGCAAACATGTTGCTTTCTTCCTCAATGGATAGCTTTCCTAGTGCATTCAGGGATTATGCATCTACTTGTCGGCAAGAATAAGTCGCTGCTTTTCACTCCCTTCAGCTTTGCACAGACAGCACAGTAAGAAGAATGGGAATGAATCTATTAGTACTTGTGCATCATAAATACATTTGTTTACAGAGTCCCTTGTGCTTTCAAGACAACAGAGTTGCATGATTAAATGCAAACTAACGTTGTGGAGGAAGAGAAGCCTGACACGCAACTGCCTTGAACTTTTCCTCCACTCCATGAAAACTATATAAAAAGCTCCCAAAGCAGAATTCCCCACAGATATGCATAAGGTCAGAGGAGAATTTTACAGTCAGTTTGCAGCCACTTTTCACACAGGTATAGACGACTGCATAGCATTAAGGCTGTGCTGCGCACATTGTGTTGCTATTATATAATGTGTACACCAGAGCTGTTACTGCTTTTGATGATGCTCAAGAAACAAAGAAATCAGCTTTGTTCTGAAAACTCAAACAGAATGCTTGTGCTTAGCAGAAACAAGGGAAGCAAGATAAACTCTGAGATCTGTGATATATCTAGAGAGTTGTTTTCCTAGAACAGTTGCTTTTGAATGACTTAATTACATTTCTTGAGCATCATGAGCACCTAAGAATGGTGTCACTGTGCACGTGAAAAAACCAGCCCCAGAGCACGGAATAGCAGGACATACTTCAGCCTCACAAATGAGCATTTCGGGCAATCCAAAGCTGGGTTGTCTAAGGGAGGGGGGCAGATGCCCACTGCTGGCATTGGCTGTGTCCCACCATGGCAGTGAGTTAGTGCTGCTTTACCTGCTCTCATAGAAAGGCTGCAGTGTCATGAGAGATGTGAGGCTGGAAAAGTCTCCTGGCACCTGGAACCAAACTCTATATGGCTCCTCAGATTGTAGATAGCTTTAAAACATTCCTTTGTGCCCTATATAAGGAGTAACCTACAGAGAAATGTTTTGAAATAAAGGACCCTCATGCCAGAGGAGGGATTTCCCTTCCATTAAAGAGGCTGTTCTGCACTGTGATGTTAGAGGGAGATCTGGTTAGTGGCAGATGAGTGAAATTATGAGTCATATGGCTGCTTTCTCTTTCTACTCAACCAGGCAGGATGGCACATCAGAGCCAATTCCTCTCCTCAGGTCTATGTACATATAGATCAGTATTTTCTTCAGTCCAACGGGCAGAATTTAGTTCTCCTTTATATCACCTCATATTTACAATTAAAATGTCAGCAACTCTTTGCATGGGATTTGCACCCAGTACATAGTCACTGTGACCACAAAGGCACCCACATCCACTCCACCTCCAATGTCACTGAAAGCTCAAGAACTGTGCTTTTCATCCTGACTGTGGACATCTGCCCCCATGAAAGCTGGTGTTAAATACTCCCCAAGCTCCCTCAGATGTGCTCCTGGCATTGAGAAATTGCCACAGGGCAATTCAGAGCAAATTCTGTAAGCAATTCAGTTGTCTAATCACAGGTGCCCCAGGGAGCCTGGGGGATTCTGGCAGTGTGGCAGAAATGACACAGGACCAAAGGCTTTCAGACCAAAAGACTTTTATGACCAACCGGACAACCCAGTGGAGAAACAGCTGGAATACAGGTCAGATATGCATTCATGTAAAAACACACCTGAATCCCATCTAGGGTGGTAAATCTTTGCACTGACTTCTTCACTAGATCAGGTGCCCATGGTTTTATATGGAGTGGGAGTAGTCAAAAAATAGATTTAAGAACCTATGGATGTTTTCTAAAAGACAAGGGAATATTGCTGAAAAACACACTCACCAATCATTTGCTGCTCCATTAGATGTCCATACAGCTCCAAAAATATTGGTCAGAGTCTGAAACTTCTTACAAAGTAACCAAATAAAGTAACATTTTTTATGGTGAGAAAGCCCTGCATTTCCTTTCTGTGGTTTTATATAACATGTAAAATAAATAATAATTATATTATCTCTACATCTATTGTTCCATCTTAGTGCTATCTTACTGTCTTACTTTATCCAATGTTATCTTGCTATAGTTAAACATAAAGTAGTACAAAATGCCCAGGTGCAGAAGTTCTAGGCAAAGAGGCATTGATCACTATCAAGTATTTCAAAACAGATGGGCAAAAATTCACCAGTGGGACAGTTTAAAGAGAGTCTCTTGGTTATCATTTTCCCCTTTGGTCACATGGCATTATGAAAGATCAAAACAAGGAGCTCTGAAGAATGCAAACCTTCAGAAAGCCACACCAAAGGAAAAGGTGAAATATAATGCGATTTGTCACTACAGCCACAAAGTCACAGAGTAGCAAGAGAGAACAAATCTGAGTGTTTAACAACATCAGATAAATAGGAGAAGCAAGGGGGGGGGGAGGGGGAGAAGTTTAAAAGAACCTTTTAAATTACCCTTATCCAGATGTGATCAAATTTCTTTGGAAAACACAGAGCTGAATCTAGTTCAGTTAAGCACTGAAATTACAGTACATGGGGTTACTAAAGCTCCTTCGTTTTTAAGACAAGTAGAAATATTCAGTGGAGCCCTGAAATCCTGCACTGATGAGAGGTTTATTAGCATATGGATGGATGCATGGATGAAAAATCAGGTAAGTAAATTTGTACTTCTAGCAGAAGGAGGATTATTTAGCCTAATAAAAGAGAGACAGAATTTAGGACTGGGCTCAATGCCCTGATTTTAAGACAAATTGACCCAGACTTCCAGATTTTCACTGTGTCAAAGAAATGAAAAAGGCTATGACCTTCTAAAAATAAATATGTTGCAGATAATATATGGTGTTGATTCCTTTCTATAGAAGAACTTCAGACAGTAGCACCTTTCATGACTTAGGAAATTCAGTGGAACAATTATGTCTGCAATTACATAAGTCTCTGCTATTTTGACTTCAGCCTAGTTTCATTATATTTTAGGTTTTAACCCAAATTGTCATAGGTTTTAATGACTTTACCAGATATCCTTCCAATTTAAACCAATGTCAGCAAGAGCTAAATCGGGTGCTTTGTGCTCATATGCTTAAAAATAGATTTCACAGACCCATTCAAGTTACCTTTACGGCTGACAAGGAGTAAAGTCAACAGCTTGTACCTAATAGGAATGTAAGAGAATTAATTGGAAGGACACTCTTCACCCCATGTTGGATGACTGCTCACCAAAAAAAAGTTTGACAACTCCTTGCTTTGTAATACTTCAGTCACTGCAAATGAGACAGTGAGACAAGCAGAGTTAGAGACAGAGTTTATCATATTGTGAACTCCAGCCACATGAAAGATATTGCCCATGAGCTAAGATTAGACAAGTGATACACCTATGATATAGCTATGATAAAAGTCCACCAGCTGTATTTGCACCACAATTACTGTTTTCAAAGAAAAGTAAGTGGTTTCAAAGTCATCAGCTTGTAGGTAGAAAAATCACTCTGTTCAGTTAAGCAAGGAATGGATGGCTCTGTCTTAGTGAGATGCGTTTGCTCATCCCTGCTCACACCCACTGCTGACCCATGAGCTTTGACATTTACCCAAGTGGAGTAGAGCAGTTCTGTTTTCTGCCTACGTGAAACACCCAGTTTTCTCTTAACACACTTTTCATGCTGAATTTTTTTCAAAGAGAGCAAAGTAGAACACAATATGCATAAATATAAGACACAAACCTGCCTATGTTCCCATCTAACAGCACCATCATTGTAAATTCTGCAGAATTTAGGTGAAAGATTGTTAGTTGGGATTTAATCCTGCTGTAATCCAGAGCTGGTAGGTGACTGCCAGTGAATGTCCCAATTTGTACCAAACACTGCCATTAGGAAAGGTGTCATTAGGCAGGAAAAACCTACTTATGGGAAACTGTATATCAGGTTCTATCTGAAATACCTGTCCCCTTTGAAAGGTAAATCAGCCCAGAAATCTGCCCTAAAACTTGACACCAGGAGAAAAAAAAAAAGTTTTCAAAGGCATCTAAATTACTTCAATTCAGCATTCTGCCATATCCAAATGGTGACATAACTGGAACAATTTAATAACCGACTAAGCCTTACTATTCACTTCCCTTCCCCCTCCCCTCCAAGAGTTGTGATCCTGTCAGCTGAGAATGGACAGAGAAAGTGCTTCTGTTCCCTTTCAAAGCAAAAATAGAACTGCTTAAACCACCCTCCAGACATGTATGCAGTTTCCAAATGTTAACCCAGATCCGCTTCCTGGCATTTGTTCCTAACATGTTTCCAACCCATTTGAGACAAGATTATTTAATCCAGCTTTTTTAGCTCTGTTTCAGAGTAGCAACCACAGGTTTATTCCATGTGCACAGCATCTGATGTGGCACTGCCCCACATGGTGGCTCCTCTGCATTGTCATGATTACAGTCCCCTCTGTAAAGACAGATTGCCACCAGAGACTTGCACAGCCATCGTGCATTAAAAAACCCTCACTACTAAAACATCAGTGGGCATCCACAGAAAAGGTTTAATGCAGAAGTACTGTTTTAAGTAGCCTGATTTTTACACTCAGTTTGAGCATGATCTTAATATCACGAAGGGATGAGGATTTATGTCATAATGCCACACTGCAGTCAGTGTGGAGCACAGCAGTATTTGAAAATGACTTGATGTATTTTCTGTGGAGAGCCTGTGTTATCCAGGTATAGTAATCAAAGCTGAAAAGTAGAAGGAAACTGAATATTCAGCTTTGAAACTGTTTGGGTCTATGAAAGATTACTGTGTCCATGTAATTCAATCTCAGTGCAGTAACAATGCAGAAAAAAAAGTTGCAATACATTTGGAGAAAGCCCTATAAATCTGGAAAGTTGGAACTGTCCTTAACCTAAGACAAATGAACCCAGATTCAACTCTCCATGTGACAATTCATAGATGAATGACAATGAGACATGATTTAATGTGATGGTGCAAAACATTTCTCTGGGGCATCCCAGGCTGACCCAGTGGTCTTCTGCCCAGGGAAACAGAAATTGGTTTTGATACTACAAAGAGGGAGGAAGGATGTTGTTATTCCACCAGTAATGTCTCAATAACATGCTAGCCTTTCTGGAGTACTTCTGTGCACATATATGATGCTCTCCATGTGTTTCTGAAGCAATTTTTTGTGCTTTTTTGCACTGTATGTTTCAATAAAGAATTTAGCATATTAATTCTATTTTTAGTCCCCAGTTTCAAGTTTGCAGATACTCTTGCTGGCACTTCAATCCTTTAGGACAGTCTAGGCCCATCCTCTGTGACTTATCTTGCTTTGTTGTTCGTACAGAGGACAGTGCACATTTGTACTAAAGACATGTCTCAGCAGATTATATCCTTTCTAGAGCTGTAAGAACAACCTGTATCAGCCTTTAACTTGCTCAGTGCAATATCCAAAGGCAGACTAAGGAAAAAAACCCTTTCCATTTCTCAACTGCTTCTTCCCCGAGGCAAGCAGGAGTTAGCAATGTCCTTCAAAGTATAGATGGTGCCAGGATGACACCATTCAGTACAGGAAAGTGTGATTTTGTCTGTGTAACAGGACCATATCTACTGTATGCACAAAGGAGCCAGTTCTAGTTCTTAGAGTACTAGTTAGGGACTTAAATGCTTTTGAATTGATTGTACTTAAATCCTTGATATTCCATAAAATTGCTGTGGAAACCTCGGTAAGTCTCTTAGGATAAGCTCCAGCCTAGATCAGACATCTACTCCAATGCAGGTCTTCAAAACACCAGCTGTTGGCAGCAGCAAAGGGGATTGAAGTGGGAATGTGACCCCAGCAGAGCAAATTCTAGGCAACCCAGGAACTGGAACAGGGCTCTTGTCACAGTTCAGCCCCAGTTGGTAACTCAGCCCTCCCAGCTGCTCACTCCTCACCAGTGAGATGGGGGGAAAGGAAGGAAGGGTGAAAGTGAGAAAACTCACAGGTTGAGATAAAGACAGATTAATAGGTAAGCAAAAGCCACACACACAAGCAAGCAAAACAAGGAATTAATTCACCGCTTCCCATGGACTAGCAGGTGTTCAGCCACCCTCAGGAGAGCAGGGCCCCTTACGTGTAACAGTGACTTGGCAAGACAAATCCCATCACTCTGAACATCCCCCTTCCTTCTTCTTCCCTTCAGCTTTATCTGCTGAGCATGATGCCACATGGTATGAGATAACCCTTGAGTCACTTGGGGCCAGCTGCCACAGCTCTGTCCCCTCCCAAATCCTTGTGCACCCCCAATCTCCTCGCTGGTGGGATGAGGAGCAGAAAAGGCCTCAATGCTGCATAAGCACTGATCAGCTGTAATGAAAACATTCCTGTTTTCAGCAAAATTCCAAAACACAGCCCCATACCAGCTACTGTGAAGAAAATTACCTCAATCTCAGTCACAACCAGCACAGCTTTATGTTCAGGTCAAAATCCATTTCACTGGAATTAGGTACTGAAAAATTGTCTTTTACATCTCAGTCATTCACCATAGTCTCCCTGTTTACTGAATGTGCCCTGAATGAGTGGTATCAACATTTGTCTGTGCAAAACATTGTGGTACATTTTTAAATACCAAACAAATGTTTGAACATCACCATTTTGTTGTAGATATATCAATACAAACAACCAAACATGATGCAACTAAGTAAGTGTATTAATCAGTGCCAGATGATTAATTCCCACATCATTTTCCTGCTTTCCTACTGTTCAGTTATTCCTGTGTCTTTTAGACCCAGACTCCTCCACTCAGGGGTGCTTCCATATGTGCAGGTGCCCACACACATAAACACAAACACACAAGCAGGCACATCTAATTACTGCTAGGCACAGTGGGATTCCAATTCTCACCAAGACCTTTGATTCACCCATATTATAAATTATGAAAAACAAAAATAATGGAAAATCCAAGGACAGGAAAAAACCCCAGGGGACAATAGTTTTCCAGATGCTGAATGCCCAAAGCTCTAATCAGACCCCAGGGCACGCCGTGTCTGTCAGACTGCACTTCCTCTCACTTCAATTACAAGGCTGTGTATGAAAAGTTGGATGAATATACAAAACCATTTCATCTTTCTGCAGCTCCATTGGCTGGCTCAGCCATACTTTGCTGAACACAGTAAATCCCACAAGCCACCATCCGCTAAGGAAAAATCCTGAAGTATTCCAAAGTGCAATGAACCAAGTGACTCAAAGAAAAGCACATCTTTCAGTGGTTTCATTAGTCATATTTCCTCCCATTGCACCTTTTTTAATTCAGTGAAGGGTCCAGATTTCAAAGGAAGGGATTCTCATTATCTTATCCCAGCCTAAGAAAGAGAGGAACATAAAGCAAAAGTCAGCTAGAGAGATGTGTTCTCCTCATTATCCTCAACTGCCCTTTACTATTTTGTTTCTCATCTTCCCAATCCTCTGCCAGCTGACACTCCTGTTTTGGCAGAAAAGTTGCCTGTGTAAGGATAAAGAATCAAAACTGAATCTCTCCTTCTATTTCCCTCTTATTACCTATTTGTAACAGGGACTACAAAAACATAAACCTGACAGCCACAAACTGTGTGGATAAGTGTTCCTCACCTCCTCCACAGCATCTTGAAATATGCTCCATGTGAACTGTAGGAGAAACAATAGCCAGTAAATCTTTGATAATTGTGGAATACTTCCATGCACTGTATGTCTGAAATAGATGTAAAGCCACAGTCTCTTCCATAAACACTAGCAAGAAAAGTATTTTATCTAATGCTAAGTGAAATTACCAGCAACAACCAGCAATAAAATATATCTGCACCACCCTTTCATTCTCATATTGCTGAAAAAATTCATATACGCACAAAAGCGACTTCTATGGTTTACTGTGTGCACATTTGCATTTGGCTTTCAATGGAATTAAAATTTCTGAACTCAAATGTCAGAATCACCATTTAAATAGCTGAATAGCTAATTTTCCACCCTTTCTATATAGTTAATGAGACAGGTGTCTTCAGCATCACCTTCTCAGACAACTATGTCAAAATTATTTTTTTAAATTGATTTAAATATCAGAGTTCTAAACACAGCAAGTTCTGAGTTCTTGAAAAAATTCATCCAAATATTTTTTAAAAGGATTTCTTCATGAATCTAAATATAAATAGACTTCATTCTGGCAGCAAAAGTTGATAGATGCTACAATGCAGGTGAAATTTTCCTTTTTGAGAGAAGGGCTACACTGATAACCAATTTTTTCAGATTCTCTGACTTCTGCTCTAAAAATGGAAGTGTTTCATGCTGTATCATTTCCAAGAAAAGTGAACCAATTATATTTGACACATTCTGCTTTCCAGCTTGCTCTTCTTTTCTTGGAGACTCATGAAAAGGAGATGTGTGCCACATAATGCTCTTCCCTGCTCACTGAGTGCATTGTCTAATCGAACAGGTGATGGATGTTCTCAGGTGGTCAGATTGATTCCTCTGAACCACTGCAAAACAGCAGCACCATAACTCCCCCTCAAAAAGAATGAACGACAAAGTGACACAAATGGCACCTAAAAGTTATCTGCTCTCTCCAGTGCCATCTGATAATGAACATAGACAACAATCAAAAAGGAAGAGAAGCCAGCTTGATAACCTGATCTGGCACAGAGAAAGTCAAGCATAAACCAGTTTAATCATGAATCCTGCACATGCACCTCATGACAAGAAATGGAAACCCATTACCTTGGATGTAAATGTCAGCCCTGCAGATGACAGTGACAACACTCTAAGCTTCTCTTTTCCTCATGAAAGCATTTTAAATACATTATTTCCTCAACAAGCACCTCTTGCGTATTGGAGCCTCATATCACCACTACTTCAAAGCAGAGGGTTTTGAAGCATGTTCTTGGCTCTCACTAGGAGAAATCACTCATGTAACAAGGATGCAAGGTGCAGTTGCAGCAGGTGTCTACACTGCATCATATCTATTCAAATGAATTCAACACCCACTGAATTACTTTGCATATTAAGTGAACAAGGTTGTCATTTTCATTTGCCTTTAGCTTTCCCCTGCAGATGATCTAGGGCATTTTCTCTGTCCCCTTTTACAGGAGCACAATGTCGATATAGCGAGTTTTGTGCCTTCTCCTGACTTCAAGGATGAATAGAGGAGGCACTGCAATCTCTGTGCTTGAGAGGGTTAAACAATGTTCCCTCTCTGCAGCTCTCAGACAGTTACTTGTCTCTAAGCCACTCCAAAGAACATGTCAGTAGTTAATGGAAAGCAATCTTCAGCTTTTTGAGCTTGCCTCTCCTGTGTTTCTTCCACAGAGGTCCACGTCTCCTCCAAGTAGCCAATGCAGCCAATACAGCTTGGTTAACCACACAACATGGCAGTACCAATTTCAGTGCTCCTGAAATTCAGAATACTTGTGTGAAGGCTTATATGAGTATATGTACAGTGTCTAGTGGTTTCTCATACTTTCATAGGCTGATTTTCAAAATGCTTTAGTGACTCTAGCTCTGGAACCACAGAATCATAGGATCAAATAATGTTTGGGTTGGAAGAGATCATCTAGTTCTTAAAGATCATCTAGTTCCAATTCCCCTGCCATGGGCAGGGACATCAGAGAATCTTTTGTTCCATTGAAGAAATACAAGGAAGAAGGAGATGAATTTGTTGCTTGTCATGGTTTAGCCTTGGTAGGCTCAGTACCCCACAGTAGGATGGGGGAGAGTATCAGAAGGGTAAAAGTGAGAAACCTCACAATTTGACATAAAATCAATTTAATAAATGAAAACAAATTAACAAATAGAGAAGATAAGAACAAAACCAAGTGAGGCAAAAAACTCCAAAGTGCTTACCAGCAACCAACCAAGGCCCATCCAGTCCCCAAAAAATGTCAGCTCCAACCAACCTTCAAAATCCTACCCACGTACACACACACACAACACACACACACACATACACATACACACACACACACACACACACACACAGTTTTACTGCTGACCACATCATTATATGGTCAGGAATGTCCCTTGGGTCAGTTAGAGTCAAAGCACAGCACCTTAAAAGCTACAGTGAAGAACTTCAACTATATCCCAGCTAAAACCAGTTCATTGCTGGATCAAATATCCTGCAGGGACCAGAGGAACTGGAACTTAAGCATATAGGGAAAAACTAGGAGGGTAAAGAGCTTAATTTTGTGAGGACAACAAATAGATTTTAATTCAAAATGATTCCTCTTTACACAAAAATGCTTCTTACATGCAATATTTTATCTGTAAATGCTAGGAGATAAATTGATGGTGAAACAAGTTGTCACAGACATCTTTTGTGAAAATCCTTTTCTTTAGGATTTTTTCCCTTCTGAGAAGCTGAGGCCTCAGAAACAAAATGTAAACAATGGTTATCTGCTGCTGTGGAATGCAACAGGTTGACGTGTGATTGGTCTCCTGTGGATGTTTGGATTTAGTGACCAGTCATGGCAGAGCTGGCTCTCACTCTCTGTCCGAGCCACAGATCTTTGTTATTCATTCCATTCTATTCTTAGCTAGCCTTCTGAGAGGAAACCTTTCCTTCTATTTCTTTTTAGTATAGTTATAATGTAATACATATATATATCATAAAATAATAAATCAAGCCTTCTGAAATATGGAGTCAAATCCTCATCTCTCCTCTCATCCTGAAAACCCATGTGACCACTGTCACAACAAGTAATGGAATTTATCTAAGTTTCCTAAAGTTTGCAGATCTTGTTCAGACTACTTATCTCATTCCCTAATAGTTAAAGGAGAGGGACTGACAGTGCCAGAAGTCAGTTCACTTCACCTTTGTCAAAAGACTACTTGTTCTCCACTCTCTGAATGCCCCTGCTTCTCCTTAGTGACTGCAAGAGTAAGCTAGAAAATCAACTTGGGCTTAATTCCAAGGCTTTAGACAGCTGAACATAAGCAACCGAAATGCCAACCACCGAAAAGCAACCTAAGGAACACCATGGGAAAGAGTCATTAAAAGCAGAGGTTTGGAATGGTCTGGAACAGAAGCCTCTCTGTGATGTTGGTGTGGCAGTTGCATGTGGCACTGAGACACCACTGTCTCCACTGTGAAAACTGATTTCCACATGGTGCAGACATGTCCCTCTGCCACTTTTCCAGGCAGCAGCGTCCTTTTCCAGGATCAGTATCCTATGCATTTCATATGAGCAGTGATGGGGGAAAAGGTATTACTTGGAGGATAAAAAAAGTACCAAACTTTATTTTAAATGAAATATTTTTAAGTGGCAGCAGGAGCCTATGGTTCCTGAATCCTGGCAGTGGAGATTCCCTTGTGAATTTGGGAATATAAGTGCCTTTGCCAAGTGTACAAATGACCTTTGGTTCTGCAAGAAAAAACCTGTGCATTTCACTTGGATGTTTGTCTGACCACCATACTTAGACAACAGGAGGGATAACGTGCACATAAAAGATATATATCAGTATATACATATGGAACTGCTCCCTATATAATGTTATTATGCTGCATTTTCAGCTTCTTAACTAACAGAGAAATTGAGAACTTGACTTTCAGCTGAATGGAAAAACAGACCAAATGTCACTCATTTTAGAAAAAATAGGAAAAATGCACTTAATTCAAGGAAGCTGTACTTGATTAATGTATTCTGAGAAGTTCATTGTTGATGTAGGTTAGGCAAGATAGTCTATAGATTCTAGAGGAAGAGATTTGAATACACTATTAAATACAAATCAGATAACTTAAAAAATCAATTTTCTTCAAGGGAAAAAATTCTCTCAAGCCAAAAAAGATTCAACTAATTATATCAAGAAAGTGCACGTAATGCACTGTATATGCACTAGTATGGATCTTTTTTGTCTGTTCACAGAAACATGCAGGTAGAAAACTATGGGAGATGAGCACAGCCCAACTCAAAAAGCAAATTTTATGGCCTTTTGCAGATATATGACTTTGACCTAAACTGGGGTTTGGTCAATTTCCACATTGTCATCATTCTCCAAAGAAGATGAGAGTAGCTATAACTTATAAGAAGAACCCAAAGCAGAAAATGATCCCTTATCAGATGGAACAGGGACAGCTCAAAAGTGAAACTTGATCACAGAAGGAGACATCGTATGGATGCCCTAGGACTTAATATTAGATATAGTTATTTAAGATGTAGCACTTCACATTTTCTTAAATGCAACAGCCCAAATTAAAGCACACTTTTTTGAGTTTCAGTTTTGCTGAACCCATCCCCTCTCTTCCTATGACATCATAAGGGACAAAAAGGATATTCACCCCAGAACAGTTTTCCAGCGCAATCACAACAAAAATCCAATGGAGAAAGCATTAGCAATGGTATACTACTATCAAGATCTCATTGCCACTAATTATCAACACAAGCCTCATTAAGGAAGTCATCTACACCTCTGTGTCATTAAAGATTTAATAAATATGACACCTGAAGATGACAATCTGAAAGGTGTTACAGAAGTCCTGAATTTCAGGACAGTGCCTGTAAACTGCAGATGGCTCTGCAGCCTACACTTTACCTCAGCCATAAGCACCTCATTGCACTACTCCAGATAGTTGGAGAACAAATGGTCTTTTGAAATGACAAGAAATGTATCAATTTCATTAAAAAAATCAATTGATTCCAAAAACCAAATATGTTAAAGAATGAAAATTCAGTTCTGGGACTGGGACATGGATGATGTCCTGGTCTCCCTTTTAATATCTACACTGCAAAGTACAAAGAAGAGCCTAGGGTCTGTCATTTACTGCAGAGTGCAGACCTTTGAAGGCTAAGGGAAAGGAGGCATTAAATTTCATAAATAATAATTTCATTTATTAAAAGGGGAAAAAATGTGGGTGTAACCTTTAGTTCTCTCCCTAGTTAGTGTAAAAGTGGTACTTTGAATGAATGGTGTCTGCTATGTATTCTAGGGAGCAGACGTATTGATCCACCAGAGACATCTTGCTATTGCTGTATAATAATATTTTAAATCCTTTTATTTCCTTCTTAGGATTCAGCCCCACATATAAGAGAATATACCCCTAAGGACTGGAAAACATCTGGTGTATATATAGGGATCAATCACAAGGTGGATATAAAGAAAGAAAGATCTGAAATCTCTTGACAAAGTAGCTGCTTCAATACTTTAAGAAGGCTATTTGAAAGTTGATCTTAAATGTGATTTTAGCAGCCAAAAATTTTTGTCAGCAATTTATTTTCTTTACAAAATAAAAAAAAATCTTCAAAAATCAAGCTGCCATGTGGATCCCCACAGCAGTGGAGCTATTTTCTTTCAAGATATGGTTGCTTCTTAACACTGTAATTAAGTTTGAATAATGCTGCCACAGTAAATCATGCACTTTACACAATTACTGTACAAAATGTAAAAGGGAAATAAAAGTATGATGTGAGCTTTGTTAAACTTAAAATACACTTGACAATCACTTTACTTAATTAGATATATTTGCCTCCTGAAAAGTTGCTGTACTAAAGGTGATGTTCACCTTTCCAAGGAAAATAGTCATCTCCCAGAGCCAGAGGCATATATCCCACCCCTATTTATTATTATTACAGTAACACTTCTGTACGAAGCATCACTAGCCCAGCAGCCAGGGGACATTTTTATAATCCCAACTCTGTCAACGATCTGCTCTGTGTTCTTGGGCTGGTTGTACCAGCTCAATGCCTTGTTTCCAGATCCATTGCTTGCAAGTCTTTTCAATTTGGAAGTTATTATAATACTATGTACAGCATAATAGCTACTAATAATTACTGTAATATACATAATTATATTATGTGCCATGTAGAGAATAGTAGTTATAGTAAGAAAACCTCAATACTTTGAGGAAATTAACATTTTGTGGTTATAAACTAACCTAGATTTACAATTCCCCAGGTTTCATGAGGTTCCTTTACTAATTTTAAATAGTGTTTTCTTTTAAAGGACACCTAAGTGTTCTTTTCCTTTGTATATTCACAAGAGATCGGAATATGCACAGGGCTCAGACAATACTGTCCTTTTGTGCAGCTTGGCAGAGCTCCACTTATTTCCATGGGGTTGAGTCAATTTACATCAGATGAGAATCAAGCTTTTGTTTTCCTCTACCTTTCAGATTCTGCTTTATTTTAAGCACCCATAGTGATAAAACAGAAAGACTCTTCCACTGTGGTTTCATATCTGTGAAAATCATTATTCTTCAGGGAGAACTACAGAGAGCAAGTTCTTTTCTGGACTCCTACCAACACAGTAATGAAGAGTGAGGTGGTGGGTTTGGGCATGATGCTGTTGTCTACACTCCACACAGCTAAGGAGGAGTATGAGCAGCAACTGATGTATTTTCCTCCTCCCCCAAGCCCAATTCTATTTAAAGGGCACCGGATTTATAATTAAAACAACCTGAAAGCTCTCAAAGCAGCAAAGTTATGTGCTCACCTTGTCTTGAAACACATTTCTCCACTGAGATTGGAGGGTGGTCTAAGGCTGAGTTATCCCATCTGCACCACCCAAGGAGTATCCTGCGTTAAGGAGAACCTTCCTATAGTCTCTCAACAAACCTCCCTGGCTGCTTTGACTCTCCTTAAAATGGCCAAGGTCTGAGCTATTCTCAGAACTTTTAAAATCTGTCATGGACATCTTTAATATAGGTTGATTGTAGTTAGAACATAAAGAGCAGCCAAAAATGTAACAAAATTTTTGATATTATGTGAGTTCCACATCAATTCAATCTTCCATGCTCCTAAGGTTAATTGCTCATATGTTACTTTCAATTAAAGGGTCATCCGAAAAAATGGTGAAAACCCAATTTAATTCCACTTTTCCCCCTTTTTATCCACGTGTCACTGTGACAAGTAACTCCCTCAGGCTACAGTATCTACGTCTTCCAAAAAGCACCATTCCATGATAGTATTTATTATTTAATAATCTAATTTTATTAACAATTGTTTTTAATATTAGTTATTAATATTATGAACACTAAAACTAATAAAGCCTTATTCCTTAAGGAATCATGTCTTGTGGTTGTACCTCCTGATGTGTGACAAACTGCAGGTTCCAACTAAGATCTTGGTTGTTTTGGAACATAAAAGGCAATCTTCCATCTGGCTTCCATGTGCCTGGGCTGTAGCCACTCCAGAGCCTTTCCCTAATTCAGACTGCAACTGAGTCGTTTCTGTTTTGAAATTCCCACCAGTCTGTAACCAGGCTCGACACTGGTCAGCATTTTCATGCAAACAATAGAAAATTTGGAAAAAGAATGACAAATAGATGATGTATCATGGAAATTTAGGGATTTCTTTTCCCAAGCAAGGTCTTTCCTCTTTCTGGAATGTCAGCAAGAGAAGGAAAGGAACGATGAACCAGTTCAGTTCAGGTTAATACACAATTTTTCATACCAGAAGGTAAATCGATAAATGGTTGCCTAGATCAATTTTCTGTCATGTCTATGCAACATACTGAGGAAATGTAGCAAGGGAAGCACTTGAGGATGTGGCAGGTAGGAACAGAACTGGCATTTTGATTATTATATCTGGAGAGTTTTGAATTACTAGATTTGGGGGGGAAGGATTTTTCTTTCCACAAGCGAGACTGAGCTGTGTATTCACCACACGTACACACCACTGCATTGGTTGTTTATGCTCTCTGATTAACTGTAAAAAATGTTATACCATTTAAGTGTGAAGGTCTCCACTAAAATTATAGAAATGTATTTATGGGAGACTCAATATGTACAGCAGTTGTTTATTAAGGTCATTGGTATAAAATATATGACTGATGCAATGACTGTGTATCATTACAGTGCTGAACATACAATACACCAACAGGGCACCTTGACAGATGCATGAGCTTTCCCCAGACAGGGCTGGGGCTCCTGATCAGGCAGTGGATGTGCTGCAGCCTCTTCTGCTGTACCTCCTCTGAGCAGAGGTTATTAGAGCAGCACCCTGCCCATGCCTAAGTCACCAGGTGCCAGCCCACAGGTGGAAGGTTTTGAGTGCTCAGCCTCTTAAACCCACATTGTGCAACTCCAGCAGAGCAAAACAGATTTAATATCAGCTTACTGGCAAGCCCACTGATGTGGCCATATCCCAGGTGGAAATCACAGCACCTTTTGTATTAGCACAGGGGCAAAGCATCTGTTTGAGAGATGCCAGATCAGGGCTACTATTTGCTTCTGCTCCCCTTTTGCCCCTGTAGGAAGAGAGAACAACTGGGAGTCTGAAAACATTTCTGTATCCCAGTGGGTTCATTCTGGGTTTCCATAGTTCTCTATTATCTCTCCATACTCATCAATGATTTTGGTTAACAATTACATGTGTGTTTTGATAATTATAGATGGGAATTTAAATATCCCTTTTAATTTTTTTTTTTAAATGGCCTGTAACAAAGCTGGAAAGAAAAGGCAGCTAGGTTTTATTTGTGTCCTATGTAAAGCTGCTGCTTTGGATAGCTATTAATTTCATATTATACAATCCTACATTCTAAAATAAAAGCAGATATTTCTAAGTTTTTTGCTGTTTTGTTTTTTTTTTTTCCCCAGAGCTGAAAACCAGGGAGAGTTCAAATGACTGGTCCAGGCAAGCTGTTAAAATAAGAACTCCTGGAAAAAATCTCCAGCTTGCACTGTGATGCCATAATTTTGCAATCATCCTGTTTACAGACTGGGACATTCAAGTGAAATTAGACCAGTGGGCCATGACCAAAGCTAAAAATAAAATTGCAAGGAGACTGTATAAAGCTACAACTCTAATCCCTACAGAAAAACGTAGGGCACCTTTTTCTATTTCAGAAGAATTTTAAGAGCCCTTCTCTCCTTCTAACACAGCTTGAGACTCAGGAAAAGTATTGCTTTTAAAAAACTGTCCCACTGGAACTCAGGCCAGATACAGGGGCAGAGTACAACCTAACTTCCCTGGCCTGCCACCAAAGAGAAGGAGTTTATTACAGCAGGCAGAGGGAGAGGGGTCTGACAGACAGCTGGCCATCCAAGCACTCCATTATTAAAGACTGTTTGGCAGGATCCTTTGTTTGAAAGCTGTGTTTGTAAAAGAGCCTCCAACCACCAGCATCTGAATTAACTATCAGTTTTATGAAGTACTAACTGCTTCACAATGTCATTGACACAAAGCAAGCTTAGCCCTCTTCCTATTTGAAGGAGAAAGAAAAAAACAACTCCTGGGGTTATTTAATTTTTTCCAAACATATGTTGTGAAAGGCCTCACAGCAGTTTGAACAAACTCTCAGAGCTACAGCTAGAGTCATGCTGAGACCTTCTCTTCTGCAAAGAAAAAGCTGAAGCCATTTTTGCTTTCATCAGGAGAAACAATGAGCATGGAGCAGGCTGAAGTACAGGTAAACCTTTTCTTGTCTGGGCTACCATGAAGGTAGAAACAAGGAAGACTTTAGCAGTATAATAGGTGCATTTTCTTGTAGTAGTAAATCCAGGCACAACACACATGCAGGAGGTTAATACAGTTTTATTACCAGAGCTCTGGCACCTACACCTCTCTCCAACAGCCAGTCCAATTTCCAGTTGCTCTGTGGCTGTCAAACTCATCATAGAATAACTGAATTATTTGTGTTGGAAAGAACCTTAAAGATCACCTCTTTCCTACCCCCTGCCAGGGCAAGGACACCTTCCACTAGACCATGTTATACCAAGCCCCATCCAACCTGGTCTTGAACACTTCCGGGTATGGGGCAGGCAAAACTTCTCTGGGCAATCTGTTCCAGCACATCACCACCCTCAGAGTACATAATTTGGTCCTAATATCCAATCTAAACACACTCTCTTTCAGTTTAAACCAGTTACCTGCTGTGAAGTCCCAGTTCATACACCAAGGCAAGCTATTTCTATTTTTGTTCCAGTTTGTGCAGAGTAGGGATCTTGGTGGTAACCCCGCTGGCTCCCTGATTATCAAAAGTTTACACTATTTATACATTTTAATAGAGGCATAATCATTCATTGGTTACAAAATATACAACTTTTCTGTTAATTAGTACCCCAAACCCCTATTTTCTGGTTCTGTCTCTTGTTTCTCATGTTAATTAGCCCACAGGTCCAGCTCTTCCCTCCTCTTGAGTTGGAAGGCCATTCTGAGTAGGTGGTCAATGAGTTGGTGGTTGCAATCTCCCACAGCCAGAATTACTTTCCCTCAGTTACGGCTCAGTTCTCTGCCTTCACTCTTGGTGGCTGCTGTCCAGACATCCCATTTGTCCTGGGATTGCCTTTTTATTCCTTAAAACAACATTCACAATGCAATTGCTTAATCATAACTGCCCAGCTATAGCTACTGATTAACACCTGAAAACAATTGCAAATTTTTATTTATATCTTTTATACCACTGTCACTGAAGGTCCTTGTTAATAGTCTCTCTCAGTCTTTCTTGTAGGTTTCCTTCAGGTACGGGAAAGCAGCTATAAGGAAAATCTTCTTCATGGAAGGGGAAATAATAGAAAGAAGTTGAGATTCCTGCCACATAACTTCTACTTCCCTACAGAAATTACATTATTAGAGATTTCTGAGCAATGCTGTCAAAGTTGTAAATATTTGAGCCCCTCTAAGTGGATATTTTTTGCCTTTCCCATGCTTAAAACTAAAAATTACTCAGATCCATATGCAGGCTTGTAAAGCCTTTGTGTTACTCTTTCCCTAAAGATATGTTTGGAATCAGTCAAGTCATTGCCCCATGCATCTGTCCTCTGCCAAGGGTGCATCTACATTCCCCCCCACACACATAAGTACAGCACATAAGCATGCAGAATGTGCAGATAAAAATGTAAACTTGCTCCCACATGAGGGAGAATGCTCCTTATCCCATCTATGATGAGGCCAAGCAAGCATGGCCATTCAGTGAGAAGACCCCAGATCACCTCATGTGGAGTTTCTCTGCATTGCACTAGGACGTGGATGGGCTAAAAGACAAGAACCACAAGAGTGGGGAAGTGATTGGAATGAATCATCACTTTATTCAGTGGCAAAATGTGGCCATCATAGCCAAGTTCAGCAATCAGTCTCTTGGTGGACTGTCTATGGTTAACAAAGAGACAGCATCGGTACTTAAATCCAGCAGGTTCTGCACAGTCTCAGAGCTGACATGGGGCACAGTCATATCCTCCCTAAAACTTGGGAATTTCCCTCCATCCTTTGACTCCCCTGGAGAGAAATCTCCGTAGGTTTGACACACTCCAGACCACCTTCAGAATCTAATCCATCTTGTTTATCCTAGACACCTATCTTACAAACTGAACCACCCACCTATATTTCAGTAGACTGTAGATGACTCACTGGACAGCTAAACTCAGCTGAAATGAATTCCATCTGAAATGTTCTGCAGGATCAGACTCTATTTTACAATTACATGGTATTGTAGGAGTTTGAAGTGTTTTATCTAAATTAAAAAAAAAAAAAAAGAAGAAAAGAAATCAAAGAAAAACCTTAAGAACTTGTGCTTTTAAGCTTAAGTCCCTAAATACACCAAAGCTGTGAATTTTTTCAGTAATCCATTTTCTGCAGTGGTAGGAATATGTTGACTTCCTCTATTAAGTATTATAATTGGTAAGAAAATGAAACAGAACAGAACAAAAGGTCTTTGGATGCCGTGTTAGCTATCACCTCCAAGAATAATTTTGATCTTGCAATTGTAATAGCCAATCTACAGCACAGAATTTATATAAGACATTTCTGGCTGGTTTATGAGAGAAAAATCTTGGCATTCTCATAAACATCCATGTATGTGTCTTAAAAGTAATGTTTGTAATTTACATAAACTAAATAAGGTAAATTGGAAATTTCAGCTCTCAGGCAAAAAATGTCTAAGAGGCAATTTCAGATTGATCTAAATGCCAGAAGGACTAAAGTCTACAAAAATATTGTACCTTTCCTCAAAATGATAATACCTCAAACCTGAGCACGCACACACACACACTGCACAGACTCCTGTACCTGTCACCTCCTCCTGTTCAAAGCCAGAGAATTTTGTGCCAGTGTACTATTCTTTCTGCACTCCAAGCATCTTTTTTAGCCTAGTCATTTTAAAAGCTGGTCCACTGTATCCTTCTGCTCCTCATTTTGATTTCAGCACTGTAAATTGTCAGGTAGACCCATAACAAAATGTCACACTGTCGAGTGTTTGCCGTCTCGACCAAGCCAGACCTGAGCAGCTCCCAGCCATAGATCCCCTCTGAAAGTTCTCAATTATATTGCTCTAATGCAACCTGATTCCCAGGTCTTCTTCCAAGATAATGCTCAGGTCAGTCACTCACCATTTTTTCTACCCTGGTGTTGCCAAATCTGGAGTATGCAAATCCCTTTTTTTTCTCTCCCCAATGTGATAATCATTCCCTTTTGTTAGGCACCCTGCCTGTGCATCTGCAGCCAGATAAAAGGAAATCAAATTGGATCAAAAAGATGATTAAACCAAATGTCACTGTTTCACACCCCCCTTGACATCTCTTCAAAAGGCAGTAAATTATCAGAGGACTCCACAGGGGAGAATGGAGTCTGGACAAATAAAGATTTACCGTTCAAGTTTCTCAGGTGTTTTATCAAATTCTGACTTGGCAAAGGAAAATTAGAGAAATTCACTAAACACAAAAGTGTTTTGAGGGTTATTCATGGGATGTTTTATGCTGCTTTATTAGCTCATGGCCATTATTTTAAAAATTACATTAAAAGCAAGCAAAGAAAAGAACAGAGTTTAGCCTTGAGGTTTATTCCTGTTAAGTATGCAAATGAAATTCACATAGATCTCCAAAAGGATATGTATTGTGTTGAAAATAATAAGTAAAAGTTTCAAAATGGTTCTTCTTTCATATCCTTGTGCTTACAAAAGTCGATTTACTGTAAAGGACAGTTAGTAAAGGTGTGTTTTATTTCAGACTATAAATAGCTGAACTTTGCTAGTTCTCTCAGAGGGACACCATGAGACAGTTGCTTAGATCACACACTCGATGTTAAGGAGCATAAAGTCCCAAGTCCTCCAGATAAAAAAAAAACTTTCTTTTTTTTTTTTCTTTTAAAGGTATTGGGTACTCAGGTTATGTACAGACCATGTAGTCCTCTTCTTTTTCTAAATATAGTGTGTCTGATTGCGTGTTCATCCAATAAGAATCATTAATCAAATATATTTGAAATTGAAAATTAACAAATTTCACTGAAGGTTAAATTTGAAATACTATCTCAAATTCCACCTATCAGAGCCACATCCTGAAGTGCTGCAGAGCAAGAAATATCTATTAAGACAGGAAAGGGGGAAAAAACACATTAAATCAGAAAAGATAACAGGGAACTTCAAAAATGTTTTTGTTCTGCCACTTATTTCCCATGTGGTCTTAGTTTATTGCCCATATTTTTACCACAAATTTCCAATAAATAAACCAAAACATAATCCCATCTGGTTTCTGAGACGTTTAGTGATCATAAAATAGTAGCTCAATCAATCACTGATGTTACAGGAATACCAGACATTATTAAGAGTAACATGAAAAATGAGCAGGAAATCAACTTTTCAAGAAGTTTGGGTTTATTTTGCCTTCACTATTTGTTAAATTCCAATGTTATGTAAATAACCCTCCAGATGAGTTAATAAAAATACTACCCTCATCCTGCTTTCCATTTCTGATGCCAAGGACACTTCTTATGCTCTGTTAGAAACGAGACAGGCTGGTGAGGAAGCAGCTCACTGTACCCCGAGGTCTGCTTGAAGGAGCAGATGCTGCCAGGCTGACACAGAAAAGAAGGGAGTAGAAAAGCACTGAAGGTCTTATGTTTAGGAAACAACGTCCCCTGACTAAACATTTCAAAGTAAATAAACCAGCTGACTAAACATTTCAAAGGAAATAAACCACCTGTTTTTGAAGATACGAGGCAAAAAAACATACACATTTTCAAGATGAGAGGCAGAATTCTTACATGGAAAATGAGAAACATTTCCTTAGAAGTCTGATGGCATTTCCCCCAAGTGGCAGGAAACAACTGGCTTGGGACAGCCAGCTGAGAGTCCCATCACAGCTGCTCAGAATGAAACTTCTCCCAGAGCTTGGCTAGGAGGATACAATTTTTTGAAAATTGAAAACATAGAGGAGTACAGGAGATAGAAAGCATTTGTAGAACTCCAGTGTGCATCAACAGTGGATGGATGTTTGTTGCTGGTACCAAGAGCCCACAAAGACAGGTGTAACCAGGTGGAGCCTGCCTGGCCAGTAGGTTTTGTCCTGGCAGAACAGAAATGGCAGGAACAGATGTCTCAGCTAGTAAACAAAAAACAGTTGTGGAACATTCTGAGTTGGAAGGGACCCACATGGATCATTGAGTCCAACTCCTGGCTCCTTGAGGGCAGCCTGAAAGTCAAACCATGTATGCAAAAGCCAAGAGGTGTTGTCGAAACACTTCTTGAACACTGAAAATTCCTTCATGGAAAGAGTTGTCAGGCACTGTAACAGGCTGCCAATGGGAGTAATGGAGTCACCATCCATGGAAGTGTTGAAAAACCTGTGGCTATAGCACTTGAGGACATGGTTAACGGTGAACATTTAGTGGTGAACTACCATTCAAGGTGGTTGACAGTTGGTCTTAGTGATCTTAAAGATCTTTTCCAGCCCTAACATTTCTGTGAATCTGTGAATTATGAAAGAGAGATTCTCATGGTTTCACTTTGTAGAGTGAAGTGCAGACTGTCAGAAAAACACAAAAGTTCATGTTTTGTAAGCCTACATGAATGCAACCACAGCTCATGAACAGAAATGTAACCAGAGGTCATGAACAGAGCCACTGGGCACTTGTCACTATAGGACAGGAAACAACACAAGCGCGCACACCACTGCTCTCAAGGTGAAGAAAAGGGAAGTTTATTATCTGACTCCAACATCTATAGTTTTCCAAAAGTGACAGTGGATTGGAGGGTGAAAGTGCCACTTCTCCAATGACACTGGACAAACCAGCAGTCCATCAAATTTTTCCTCCTCCATAAAAGAATGCAAAACAATGAGTTATTTACAGAAAGTGTGTGAGAAAGTTCATTACAAGAATGCAAACATCAGAATGCTTAGAAAATCTTAAAAAATCAGGGAAACAGGCACTGAAAGCAAGGCTCAGTTCCTGAGACACCCAGAGCTGGATGAGGCACTTCAGGTAAGACAACGACCCGTGGGAGACCTGCCACCTTCCAGACCATCAGCTGGAGATGAGCACTGGTATCCTGGGCATCCCATATGGCACTAGGTACTTCTATTGATGCAATTTCTTCCTTGTGAACAAAACACCCTTGGGAGAGGAAAAAAAGCTATAATCAAAGCTCTCTGAATAGCCACTCAAAGAGTGGAATTAAAGAAATCCTGAAGAGAAAAGACAGAAGTAATGTCAACTATTTTAGGAATGTTGATGACTCAGCCCACTACTTGCAAAGCCACCTTAATTACCTGGAAATTTCTATCAGACTGCATGTCTCCTAAATAAAAGGGGCTTAGAGACTTTTTTCAATATCCTCTCAGTAAGCCCAGACATAATAATAACCTGTTTGATCCAAAGTCAAATTTGAAATACATTCAAAATAGACACCTTCCTAACTATGATTTTATTTTTAAGTTTAAACCATCTTAATAACTATATTTTCTTTCCATAACACTTGAGTCTTAGTTGCAGACAAGAAGAAAATTGTACCAGATAATTTAAAAGAAGTGAGAAAGTAATAGTTCCATGTTAAAGAGGTTATAATCAGAATATAAAACAGGAGACAGCAGATGGGTGTTCTCTGATGGAAGGACACAGGGAAATGATAAGGCAGAAGTTGTTAATTATGAATGAAGATGGAGTTAGTGAAAATAAAGTCAAACCTTCATCCCTTTTTTGAGGTCACCACAGAAAACACTTTTTTTTAAAAGAGCATTTTAAAGCAGGTGATGTGATAATTTTGGCTATATTTCTGTTATGTTACCATGAATTGGAAAAAGCTTAAGTATACTTCAGAATTTACCATTTAGAGGATGAGGAATGATATAAAGGTCCAATACAAAATTATTTCAGAAATACCAGTGGTAGTAAAAAGACCAGAGGTAGGATAAAGATGAAAGTGAGCAACACAGGCAGCTAGTTTCTAGCAGTTTTGACAAAGGGGTTCTAGTGGAGAGACTTTAAAATACAGCATACCTTTTATATGTTAATTCAGAAGTGAACATGCAGCTTTTACAGTAAATAAAGTTAGGCCTCATATAGGATTTCTTCTTACAACTTCATTTTGAACAATGAAATTAATATACCTTTTAGACACATGAAAAATTCTCTTATAATTAAGTTTAATATCACTGAAGTCAAGAGAATCATCTTCATTCATTTCAGACCTAGACTTGTGCTTTATTAAAGAACACTTGCATTTCTTTTTATTCAATAAATTAGTCAGACTTTTATTGATTTAATTTTACAAAGGATAATGAGCCATGGAAACACCAAGAAGCTGGGGTTTGCCCCCAAACCTCTGGGGTTTACCATAGGATCAAAACAGAATTTGCTGATTTTTTCCCAAAGGTGCTTTTTTCATTGAAATGTCAACTCATTTTGCAGCATTGAACTCTGGAGGTAAAACCTGTGGCACTTATTGAAGATAGCGCACATAGAATGTAACTCTTCTCCTTGGTCATCTTTGTTCCTTAAAACACTTGGGGAGGCAGAGGAAAAATACATCCCAAAAGTCATGCTATCCATTCTTGGAGTTCTTCCCAGAATAAAACTGTCAGAAGGATCTTGCTGTTTCTCAGTGCTTTTAGGCAGGTGTGGAGCTCAGTGCAGAGCACATCCAATAATGCAGAGCACATCCAATCCCACTGCAGTCTGGAAAGAGCTGCAAGGCTTGTGACACCTGCAAAAGTGCCAGTCTGCAGAAATGGAAAGCACCTGGTTTGAAAAGTTTTAAGCCCTGTTTTTCAGAAGATTGCAATAAACTTCCCTGACAAGCCAACAAAACTGAAATCCCAGGTACCTTCAGGAGGGGGCTCCTCTCCCAAGGAAACATCAGGACAAATGTCAGCCCTGAATGAATGTCTGCAGTAAAATTACACTTTTTTTACACTTACCACAATTATTTGAGGTATGGTAAAATAACACTGAGAAGACTGACATAACTCCTCAGTGTACAAATGTTTAACAAAAAGAAGCAACCTGACCTCAGCCTAAATATAGAAAATATCCAAGCAGTGAGCAAAAAGGGATGCTGGGGATGGGAAACTGAGATAAAGAAAGACTAATTCACTTGCCTGAGGTAACCAGGCTTAGAACTGAAGAGAAATTTCCCAACTCTCACACCAATGTCTTAACCACAAAGTTAATGCTCTGCTGATCTCTATTTTATCCTTCATGACTTTTAAAAAATCCCATTCCTATCAGATTTCATTTTCTCACTGTCTTGACTGAGCACAAGGGTGAACCACTGCAGGGTAGGCAGGTAGATGAATTGTATTTGAGTTAGACTACACTAGGAAAATATGTTTGTCCTTTAACAGTGAAAGATGCATTTTTCATTCAGACAACTCAAAAACAAAGTCTTTTTTGTTACATATTGAATGTAGCTAGAAGTGAACATATTTCCTTATACACCTGTGCTCAGAGTAAGCAAAGGCTAAGTAATGTATCCAGCCAGTTCATCCTACACAGCTTGTTAGGAGCTTCCTCAATTTCTCATAATTTCTTTCTCTCATAATTTCCTTAGAATTGACAGAGACATTTGTCCTCACTGAGAACTGAGGCCAGACTGGAAATGCAGTTATTTTAAAGACAAGTTTATGCTGAGTTTTTCAAACGTAACAACACTAAAATATTATATATCCCAGAAATGCAAGGCTTTTCACCGCACATTACGATAAGAAATTTTGTCATAAACTGACAAGCAAATGTTTTATTAAACCTGTTGGAATTCATTGTTAAATAACAATGTTCAACATTTATATCCTTAAATCTCTGCACCTACACAAACCACCAAATCATGCAACACAAGTGGATCAATTTTTCTTTCATTACTATTACTAAATCTGCTTTACAACATGCAGCACTGAGGCTCAATTTCCCACCTTCCATTTGCCAAAAGGTGCAGATTTATTGCATCGTACAAAATTAAAAAGACATGGATTTAACTTTAAACAGCCCTAATTTGCCATGTATGTGCTCCTATGCCATGTGTCAACTTCTCTCTTCTCCTCTGGCCCACCTCACCACTGATCAAGTCTGCAAAACACTCAGCTCTGGGACCAGTGGGGATATTTGCTGTAAAGACAGAAAGTTTTGCTTCTCCTTGCATATCCAGCATCCACTACTTGGTAAAGCTCAGATGTTTTTGCTGGGAACAGGATGTTATCACATCACATAAAATTTTGGGGAGTGTTTAGGGAGTGCATAATTTCTGTGAAGGTGATGCAAGACATGAATTTTAGGAAATACATTCCCTAAGCCTGACCAAAAAAAAAAAAAAAAAAAAGATTGCCAAGACCTGATATATCATTAATTATAATTATCAGTTGCCACATCATTTCATCCAATTCTCCTTTTGATCATGCCAGGAACAGAAGGAACTGCATTCTGTCAAGGCCTTGCGTCAAGAGAATGGAGAAGATTATTTTGTATTCAAGCAGTTCACATTTCAGGGCACGTGGGCTGAACCCTTAAGAGCAAAAATTATGGTGAATCACACACCATTTATGCACTCATATTTTGGCCTGGGTTTTTTCCCAAAGCTAGCACACAACATACCATTTCCCTGAACAGCTCTGGTGCTCACAGCTCTAAACACTTTTCTGCCCACTATACTACTTTTTCCTTTTCTGTTTCCTTTTGTTTTTTCCAGGTCCTTGGTGTTAATATTTTCCAGGGTGGCTTTGTATCTTCCCTATTGTCCTTTCTGTGTTCCTCTTTGCCCCTTTACACAAACAAATCTGGGATTTGCCCAGAACCAGATGATTGTTTACAGTTATCTGAAACCTCAGCCTGTTTCCTCCATGGTCCCCGTTTTGGCAGTGAGAAATTCATTCCAGGGATTACTGGGCAGCATTGGCCTCACTGATCCTTCGGCTTTACAGGAGCTATTCTTGCATCTCTTAAAGTCATTGTGGGCTTCAGATGTCCCAACAATTGGTCAAACACCACAATATATTTAAATTTAATACTTCAAGGAAGATGCTGCTTGTCCACTTGGATTTGCTTTTGCAGTAAGTCCAGTGGGATCACTTTTGCAACACCTTGCAACTCAGCTGGAGACAGAGACAGGCTTTCTGTGACATTAGATAATTTGTGAGATCCCTGGCACGCTCACTACTGCTCCCTAAGAAGCTCAGGCTCTGTGCAGCATTCCTATTCTGGGAAAGGGAGAATTTCCAGAGCCCAGGAATGGTATGGAGGTGTCCCAACCAACATTAGGTTCGAAGGAAAGTTAGCCTTGAGAATCTGGAGCTTTTGGGATAACTAGTATAGGTCGAGTTTGTTATTTATTCTCAGAAAGCAGAATATAAAACTCTCACCAAATTTGGAAGCAAGGTAATACAAAGAAATGAAGGTTCCTTTCTAGGCTGTCCCAATGTCTTTGCTGACATCTCCCCTCAAATTTCCATCTTGGTGCAAGATTTGTTGCTGCACTCTCTTCCTTCTTTTATTTCCAGACAGGGTCCTTGGTTGCTCTCTGGCAGCAATAGAGATTCCACAGCTTACAGAGTGTGCTGGGGCAGGGGACTGTTAGGAGTACTCTGTTAGAATCCTGACTTGCTCCAGCCTTCTCATTCTTCCTTTTTTGTTCCAGAGTAGCAGCCATTTTAACCCCAGCTTTAGCAGTGCCATTCTTTTCACCAGACAGCTTCATTTGCACTGTAAAACCTTCTCTCGATTTTGCCATATTTTGTAAACACCGTAAAAATTCTCAATTGCACAACAGTTCAGTTCTCTCCCAGGCCTCTGTATGGGCTCAGCTTTTCATGAACCACGTGGGACACAGCATTAATGATGCACCCAGAAGCCTCATCAGCTGAATATTCACTCAAAACAGCACCTTTGAACACTTAGAGGGGACTTGGTGAGCAGAGCACTATCAAACTCTGACCATTTGCAATAAATGGTTTCACTGTGCAGTGAAACCTCATTAGTGTCCCATCCCACCTAGGCTCCGAGCCACACTTTGCATTTGTTTTCCTTTGTTTTGTTTTCCTTTCTTTTTTTTTTTTTCTGATATTTTTATTGAGATCTTTCTACTTTCAGGTCTTTCTAATTTCAAGCTATTCCAATCCCTAACACAGTATCACCATTGTTGTTGTAATTGTTACTGACCGAGATCCTGCTCTACCTTGATACCTTGCTCATCACAGACTTCAGAAAGTCAATGTCTGGCATAACCACCCAAGAAGTCACAAAACCTGTATCCATCAATATTAAAAAAAAAAAAAAAAAATGGGGAGGCCCCAGATAATGATTTATTCCAAGAGCAGACATGTTTCCAAAGCAGATAAGAGGACTTGCCTTGTCTCTCAAAGGAAGCCTAGGATGACTGGGTCATAATTCACTGGCCAGTTTTTAGATACTTAAAAGTTCGATGAAATGAGCCACAGACCTACTGCACAGGAGCCAGAATGACAGATTATGACACCATGGTGCTGGGTTCCACCCAAAATTATTTTGGCTAGCCCAGAAGAGTCATCATTTTATCCTCTGAACTTCAGAGAATTTGTTTACCTAAGGTTTTCACTCTGCAGGAAAGTAGCTCTGTTGGCATGCTTAAGTGGGAACAGTAAGGGAGGTTGGAAAATTGGGAAATTAATTAAGAGAGTGCCAGTGGGTAAAATACAATAGCCAATTTTTAAGCAACCTCAAAAACTATGGGATACTCACTGTGTCCTAGAGCCACCACCCTTAAAAGCAAGTGCCTGTATTGCTCCTGCTACATTGGGAACTGCCTTTTCCCATTGAAATGTTGCATATCAGTACAATCCCTCCTGCTGCTGTTCCTCCTTCAGGCTTTGCAGCAGTGACTGATGTCTCCTTAACTCAGTTTCCCCTCAGACAGAGTGAACTGTGAGTAGAAATATTAAGAGCAGAAGTAGAAGGAGCAAGCAACAAGAGATGAAGGCAACAGACAGAGCAGCTGTCTGAAAAGGGACCAAAATGTCAGCAGTGAGCAAAGAGAGTAGCAATGTTAATTATGAAATAATCAGAGAGAAGTCGTTTTTTTGCCTAGATATTTATTGCAGTACAGAAGTAAAGGGTCACAAAGCAACAGTGGGGTAAGGACTGCAAGATGTATTCCTCTACAAGGAAGCAAGAAGGAAAAATTACAAGGAGAGCCATGTACTGTGTGGACAAGCAATAAGAAAGGCAGGACAGCTGACAAAGCCAAAGGCAAGACAGTGGAGAAACTGCAGCTGTGGAGAGAAAGAAGTAGAAAATATTACTACATCTCATTCCTTCAAGTCATGTACATCAAGAAAACAAGTAGCAGCATCTGATATACTAACTGCAAGGATGTAGCCTGCACAAGACCCACCAAAGCCATTATCTCCCATTCCTAAGTGGGAGCCTGGCCAAATGTTTAAGGTATTAGACTGGGACTCAAGAAGACTCTCACTATCTTCTTCAGGTCTCCTGGCAATGTGGGGAACATCCCCACCAGTAAAACAAGGATCAAAATATCCTCTGTCTATTCAAGATGTCTTTTCTCCTTTCTTCATACAGCACCTCACATCATGGGACTGCCAGCTGAAAGAATGGCCCTCAGTAAAGTTCAAGTAATAATGATAATATGCCTTAGATTGAATTTTTTGAAGAAAAAAGAAGGCTTAATTGTACTGAGATTTCAAAAACTATGTATGCACAAAGGGCTTTTAAAAATAATTGTGTTTATTTTTAATCTTATTTGCCAGCCTTATCTTTCAAGAAGTCAGAGATAGCACCAATATAATCTGGCAAAAGCAACAGTAATTTAATGGAAAGAGCAGATAAAATGTCCAGATGCATGTCCAGCATGTAAATCGAAGGAACTGCCTTATTGTACTGGCCAGATTTAGTGAAGAAAGGTGCAAAATATCTCAGTGAGAAAATTTTTAAGACTTGGATAGTCTTCCTGCATGGCTAAGAAAACCCTAGAACACAGGAAGAAAAGATTGATATTATTCCAAAGTAATATAGTGACAAGGAGACTTGGGCTCATAAACTCTCTGAACTAAAATGACGTGAGCACCATAAACAAGTCTTTGTCCAGAGAGTGCTCACAAAGTTCGTAATACATATTCTAAATCAAGATGCACATAAAAATAGACACTTCCACTGGGAGAGACAGATCAAGAGGTGCCTGTGGAGCCACCATAAATACAGCTGCTAGGGGAGAGTCCAGAAACAAACCACCACCAGGCACAGTTCAAGACCAAGCACATTAAATGAAAGACTTAGGGAAAGAATCCAAAAGTAAGAGCCAACATATGGGAGCCGATATTTATTTCTTGTTCTGCTATCTGACCTTGGACAAGTTATTTTGGACTTAGATCTGAAAAGTAATGACCAGTCTGCTCCCAAACTAACAAAGCCATTAGAAACATGCCTTGCCAACACTGTTGTTTCTTGCAGGCACAGAGAAGGTGCTTCTCCATCCCAGGGCAGACCCTGCCAAAGTACTCTGTTATGAATGGAAAGGGTGGCATCTGTTCTCAAAGCTGTGTTTGCACTGCTTGTGAATCACACCATCACTGTGGGAAGGCACCGGCTGATCACACTCAGATCTCATCTGCAGGAACAGCACTGAAATCCTGGAAGGGGACCAGGTTTCTACAAAATCCCTCTGCAGGCTTCACTTCTATCTCTCTGCACTCAGCTTGTGGATCCTGTATCCCAGCTCGTGGACCCTTTAGAGGGCTTGCAGGTACCCAGGCTGTGTGCAGACAGCCGGCTGGAGCACCTTTGCTAGCTGTGCCTCTGTTCCCAAGGAATGTTGCAAGACCTGGGTGTCCCCCAGGGTTCTTCCAGACTTTGATAGACCACATCCATCATAGCCCCCACAAAGACCTCCCTCCCATTCATCTCTCAAAGTCATAGAATCATAGATTCATAGAATCAAAGAATCATAGAACAGTCTGGGTGGAAGGCACCTTAAAGCTCATCTACTTCCAGCCTCTCTGCCATGGGCAGGACACCTTCCACCTTCCACAACTTCCAGGTTGCTCAAAGCTCCACCCAACTTGGCCTTGAACATTTCCAGTGATGGGGCATCCACAACTTCTCTGGGAAACCTGTGTGCCATCACTCTCACAGTAAAAATTTTCTTTCTAAATACAATCTAAACCTACCCTCTTTCAGTCTGAATCCATTCCCCTTGTCCTCTCATGCTCTTGCAAATTGTTTCTCTCCATTCTTCTTGTAGGCTCCCACCAAGTACTGAAGTCCCATGAAGGAAACACGTAACTAAGCACATTTAAGCTCCAGACATTTTCTGGACCAGATTCCTCCCCGTCTCATATCAATTCTGCTGCAGTATAAGGCTATTGATTTTAGTGGTGGTATTGCTGATTTACACAAGGTTGAATAAGAGGAGAGCGCTGGTGACCCCTGTAAGATGGGGATAATAATCTTTAGCAACAACCCAAGGGAAATGTGAAAGTTAATTAATTAGTATTGTAAATCTCTGTGAGATCCTAGCAGTCTATAAATGAATTCAAATGGTACCAGAGAGAGAGCATAAAATTTTTCTTCTTTCAAAAGTTAAAAAACACAGAGAAGGAGGAACAAAGTAGAGAACAGATCCAAACATTCAAATTTTGAACAGTGTGTGCATTTCAAGTCCCATTCCAGTAAAAAGGTTTAAGACACATATAAGACATAAACTGTTTTCAATCCTGAAAGCAAGATTCCCTGACATTTTCTTTAAAAGAAAGGGCTGTCAATACAGCGCAAAGAAGTTCATAAAAGGGCCTGTTTTAACTTTAGTCAATTAAAGATGTGAGCAAAAGAACTTTAGACATCATTGACCCAGATATTCTATGGCATTTATATTCATAAAAGAACAGAATATGGACACCATGAATTGCAAGAAAAATTCCCAATGCAGATGGTTAACTCACGGTTCTGCCCTTCAGTAGTGCAGAAGTCGGAAAGGTGAGGGAGTCAAATGTAGAGGGCTATTCCCTGATCAAGGGAGGAAAGTGTGCTATTTAATAATAATGAGAAAGGGAAGAAGATTTTTTAAAGCTGTTGGAGTGTCAGGATGATGCTCCAATAGAGCAATATTTCCCAAAGGCTGCATTCTTTAAGGACAATCAAGTCCACTTCTGACATCTTAGTAGGGCACCACGGTTCATCTGCACACCCAAATATTTAAATGGGTGCACACATGGTTTGCAGTGAATCATTGGGATTAGCTACTCCTTCTACAGATGTAAGGACAACAAGTGGAACAAGGCATTTTTTATGGTGTGCTACACAGGAAAAATGGCACACAGACCAAAAGCTTAGAATGTGTTTTTCCCAAGAGAGACTCAGAGAATGTGTTCATTTGTGCTCTGCAGTCTCATTCTCTCCACTGGCCCTAAGAAAAATACTGAAAGATTTGTTGAAAGACTTGAGTAGCTAAATTAGGTCCCTTCTTAAGAGATGTTTGCATATACAACTCAAAAATATTAGATGCCTAAGAAGGCTAGTAAAATATGACCTGCTGCATTCCTTAGGTAGTGGTGGGGGGTTTTGTATTGGATTTGGTTGATATGCTTGTATTTTTTTTTCTTATCACCTGCTGTCCCCAAAGTCAGCACAAAGCCAAGTAACAGATGTAAGTGCACCTGTATAAATTCAAAGCAATCATCACTGGGAAATCAGCACAGTTCCTCTTCATTTAGATGATTTCATGGTTTCCACCTGACTTAAGTAAATTTAAAGAAGCAAAAGAAAATGTTCATCTATTAGCCACCATCATCACCAAACCAGTAACTAAGTCAGAGGAGGCTGGTTGGAACTCACCAATCCCACTGAGTCCCACAGAACGAATGTATTTTCTTAAAGATGGTGAGAAAAGACAGCTGTTGATGCAAATAAGAAAGTACGACAAGCATTAAGCATAACTTAATTTGCAGCATCATGTTGATAAGCCAACACTTTTGCTGCTGGTTTTGAATGTTTTTTCCTCTAAAGAATCCTGTAACTGCCTTTACCCTGGCATTCCATTACTGCCTATTTGTAGCTGGTCTCTGTGACCACAATTGCGCATACAAGGGCACTTCTTCCACAATCATCTCTCTGTCCTGTAATCAATAGCTTTCTTCACAGGTGACCTGGTTGCTGGTCATGCTCCCTTATGTATATGCAAAATCTTTGTGGATGAATCTTTGCAATAATAACTGTGATGTAAAGAACGATTTTTGGATAAATGGTACTCAGGCATGGTTAAAAAATGCCCCAAGCAGCAGCTGACATCATCAGCATTTTTCAGCTCTCATCTGTGCTCAGTGTGCTATACCAGGTATAACCCAGGAGAAAAACCGAGCAAACTACGTGATAGCTGAAGATGTCTTTTGCAAATGCTTTGAAACAAATAAGCCCAGAATATTTTTAGAACCCACAAAAAGTGCATTATTTATTAGCACTGATTCCCTCAGCCAGAGGGATCCTAACCCCCAATTCCCTATGATGTCTGTGTTTATTCTTCCTTGAGAATGAAATGCATTTGCAAAGCAGCATGAGGAAGATTTTCTGATGTTGGTCTGTACATGGACCGGGCTGGCTCTAGGGTATGAGTCAGGCAACCTTCCCCTTGCTCCCTACTTGGTCACCTTTATGGTCTATCTAGAAAGAAAAACAGCTCTTCTTAAGCACAGTCTAACAGGACTGGAAACCAAAAACAGGGTTTAATATAATGTACCTGTAACAAATAGTTAATTTAGTTTCCAGGGGAGTCTGATCTTCCCAATGACAGGCAAGGGAAACTGATGAACTAAAATAAAAGCGGGATAACAGATACAAAACTGTTGCAGACTTAGCTTAAAAGTAATATATTGTCCTAGGCTAAGACAGGTCCTTCTTATTTGATGCTGCTCTGGGAGTAGAGAAGGTGTATCTATACAGGATGTCAAACGTTGCTCTGTCTCCTTACGTGTTGACTTTAATCCTCAGAAACCTGTGAAGGTCCAGATTCTGAAAATTTCTGTAGTGGCTCTTAGTGCCTCAGTTTCCTTATCCATTTTCTGTTAGCACATTATTGTTTCTTACACAGCAACAGAGTCTAGAGAAACAGTGCTTAGAGGCCAACCAGCTCAGCATTCCATGGTACCTTGGTAAGATATGGAAAATTACAGTCTCTGCACCAGACATATAATAATGTAATTGTTTGTCTTCATTATAGACCTCTCATTGAGCCTAATGCTTCTCAAGTGCTTAGAAAGCCTGCAGTGAAAGGTGGGTTGTAAATGCAAGAAGTGGTGCCACAGATAATAGATTACTGTGATTGAGGTAAAATCACAAACAAATATAGCACGTTGTGCATTAAAAGTAAAGAAAAAGCCAAGGATTTAGTAATCAGCTATCATCAAACTAAAGAATAATATCTCTCTCACCAAGGAGTCTGGCTACAAAGTGATGGGTGGACTTCAGTTCAAAAGTTCAATTATACAATTTCAGATTCAAAGGAAACTTCAACTCAGCTATTGCCTGGTGATACGATTACTGAAACCTTGAAGGAAGGAAATTGAGTTTGAGCTGAGTGTAGGAGCAGTAATTTACCAGGTGGAGTAGTCAGAAAACATTAACCCTGTAAATGCCATTGGCAAAGCAGAGTTGATTAATGCACCACTGTCTTATTTCTGAAGGCAAAAGTCAATTTCTAACTCATAACACAGTAAAAGTATGTTTCCAACTTAAGGAGTTAAGTTCTGTCCAAAGCCTAAGGAAAATTTCTCTATCTTGAATATCTGATAGAAGAATTACTGTCCTGATCTAGTCAGAAGTCCATCTAATCCTGGCTCCCCAATAACAGTAAACAGCATCACCAATTTTGGAAGAAGAAAAATAAATCTTTTAATAGTTTTGCTGTTATAACCTGCCCCAGTGAATCCCCTTCTTATATAGGTCATAAATCAATTTATGCCCTAAGTTACCAAGCTGTTGGCATTGTCAGTCTTTTTTTACTCTTGTGGTTGGGAGCTAAAATTCAATTTTTGCTATGATACTCATGGCTAGTCTTCCTGTCCACCTTGCTAACATCAAACCTTGACATTTAAGTGTCTGCCTTCATGTAAGCACATGATTAAAACTGATTTCATTTTGCATTTGCATGGCAAATTTCCACCTGCAATGCTAAAAGTATCTACATTGGCATTGATTTTACCCTCTATCCAAGCTGGAGCAGAGCACTGATTGCAATAATCTAGTTCAACATCCCACTTAAGACACTGTATATCAGTTTAACTCACCAGCTGAGCATCTGATCCAATATCTCATACCTGAGCCAAGGATTTGCTTCCATCCAGTCATGGACATAAAAGCTTCTTATCCCCAACATTAAAAAGCCACTAGGTTTAGATTGGACCCAAGGAAGAAATCTTCTGTGCTGAGGGTGGTGAGACACTGGCACAGGTTGCCCAGAGAAACTGAAACACTTCCCTGGAAGTGTTTAAAGCCAGGTTTAATGGGGCTTTGAGCAACCTGGTCTAGTAGAACATGTCCCTGTCCATAGCAGGAGGGTTTAACTGCATTTTTTAAAAAATATTGCTTTCAACCCAAAGAATTTTATTATTAAATCTCAGATTATTATTCAATATTCCATTCATTATGGGAAACTCTGGTGTACAGTATTTTATTCTTGAATACTAGCTGTCCAGCCACAGTAGGGGAGGATAATTGGCATAAGATGAGCCTAAAATTTCTTGCTCAATTTGTGTCCTGTGCAAGTGATGAACTTCTATGCTTAAGTCCAACTTTGAAATCTCTCCACAGTAGTTTGTAAAAAGGACATTTCAGAATTGATTCTGAATCACAGAATGCCAAATTGAAAGGTTCCTCAACAAACATCTGATTCAACATTTCTTGGGAAAATCATGGTCTAGACAAGATGGCTCAGCACCATATCCAACCAAGTCTTGAAAGTATCCAATATTGGGATAAAATCCTGATTTTTTTTCCGCACATGATCTACAAGAGTCCCCTTTGTCAGGAGAAGCAGCTGGAAAACAGTCAGGACATACTATGGTCCTTCAGTATGTCACTATGTGTCCTGGTTACATAACTGAATCATGATGCTATTTACTGCAGTCAGGGAAGTCCAAGCAGACCTTGGAATGCCCAGCCCCTGGGACACCCAGATTTAAACACCTTGCACTACTACAGGTGTTTCAGGGGTGCACCAGCCAGCCCAGAAGGATGCTGGTTCCCTGCAGATTGCAGCTCATCTGCCAGCCTGTGCAGGAGCTGTGGGTGCTGGGAGAGGTCTCAGAAAGCACCTCATGCAAGGCCACCAGCTCTGTAGGTCAGGATTCAAGCACAATGTGTGCACAAACTGTAAAGGGCAGCCGACCTGACCCACCACTGACCAAACGCGCTTTCTTCAGCATTGAGATTTAGCTCTCCCAAAATGAAAAGATAAGGCTCAGCAGATCCTGTGGGAATTAACTGTATGACCCCTTGAAGATGACAGCCTGGGGCAGTGACCACACCTTTGATGCCAGAGGAACTGCCAATGCAAATAAATCCCGAACTGTTGGCGAACATAGAACTCAAGGAGAAAAGCTCTTAATCTCACTAGACAGCTGGGATAAACATTTATAAAGGAAACATTTTCAAAAGGCTAGGCAGATTATAAAGGCACCAGGAGTCACTGAAATCTTGTTAAACATTGTTCACTGCATTACTTTAGATTTTAGTTTGAACTTACACTGTCAGATAAATTCCATTTATCTCCTGAATGCTTTTCTCACTGTGTTTGTTGCTAAGAAGTCACACCTTCACTGAAGATTTACATTTTGTCCTTGATCAAGACAAAGATAATGTTCAGCTTCAATCATTCTAAGGCACCTTTCTGGGTTTTTTCACTTTTCTGGGTCAGTGTTTCTTGGTGTGACACTGGAAATACAGGCTGTGGTGTTCAATCCTTAGTGTAGGAGAGAAGAATGTTCTTACAGGGAAGGGTCTGAATGAGTCCCCAAAGAGAAAAACTCTCTCAAACACTTCCATAGACTTCCAGCCTGACCTTGGGAAAACTACATTACTCTCCTCATGGATCTATAAAATAAGGAAATAAATGCTTTTTCTTCCCCTTCTGCTGACCTTGCCTTTTCCTACATAAAAGACCAACCACAATGGGAACAAATTTTAGTCAAGGCTCCTAATCATTCTTTCAATACAGCCTATCATGTATTATCAACATCATGGTAAATTTGGTGATTTAACCAATGCAATAGCTCCACTATAATACAGAAACATAAATACCTAAACGATATTTTTGGAAGAGCTGTAGAAGAATTCCCTTGAGCACTCCCACACTTCCATTTGCTATCCTATCTCACTTGTCATTAATTATAAACTAATGAATGCCATTTTCTGTTCTGCATTGATACTTTACTTTCTCCTCCTGTGGGGCCATCAACCAGCACTGAAGGACGTGTGCAGACTGACAGCATTTATCTATGCCATCTCACAAAGCTCAGCTTTCCAGATAAAACAAGACTTTATTACAAAATAACCCCTCTTTCCAAAAACCAATTTCACTGATAATCCCTTCAGTTAGGTGCAGTCTGTACTAGAAATTAATTTTACCCATACTTTTACTTAGATGATGATAAGGATGACCACAAGCCATGTGACATTTACCACAGCCCTCTGTACATTTTCCTGACGTGCTAATACCATCTTTTCACCCAAACTATCCTTAAGTAAGTCTGGTTTCCTGCATATTTTGCCTCCTAGGCCATACAGAGAAGATTATTTTGCTCCAAGTTCTTTGTTATAAATTATGTTTGAGGCAATGGAGTGATTTATACCAATAAATCTTGACCATTATCTCTATGCACTTAATGACTCTCTACAATAATTACCTGTGATATTAAATCTATACTTTTAAATTGTTACACTAGTTACTTGCATGGTTTGGCTTGGACTCATAAGCTTATTAACTCATGAACATAGTGAAGGCATTAACAGCAATCAGGAGCCACTCCTGGAAAGCTGTTTGGACAGGGTGATCTTATTTTGGGTGGTTACAAGTCTGATAGTGCAACCATGGTCTGTTCTCTTCTGCTTGACTGCCAAGTCACAGAACAGTGCTGGGTCCATTTAGCAGCATACATAACCACCTGAAAGCATCAAGGGAGGAGCTGAGAGTGTGTCTGAAAAGGCAAAATTATCTAATTGCCTCTAAAACACACTGTAGATGGGCTAAAGACCTGCAGACTATATGTTCTGTTAGCTGATGATAGAGTACAAATGATTTTATATCACCTGGGAGATGGATGGGGATATGAGCTATCTCAAGTGCAATCTAAAATAGACTTAGGACTGCCTGGCCTAGCCAGGGCTCCTTGTAAGCTGGTCAGAAGCCCCATACCTTCATGGACACTGTCCCCAAGGGCCAACCTTGAGACAGACAGAAGCACCAACACCTCCTGTTCCTACACCAGAATTCCTCATTGCTCATTTTGTGTAAAAGATGCCAAGTGGTTTCTGGGGCTCAGACCACAGACTCTTCCCTAATGCCAAAATGGAGAAAGAAATTTTTAGAAAAGTTAGAAAGCTTTTCTGTGGCTAAAAGAAAAGGAGAAAAAAAATCACAGAACTTAAAAGTGGTCAAAAACTCTGTGTCATAACTTCCCTTCCCACCAATAGACATACTGAAGTTATTGTTAAAAGCATTAATTAATCACACAACTTCAAAATCTGTGTCAGTAATAAAATAAATACGGACAGTACAGCCTGACTATTCCTGAATATTGGATGTGTTATTACAGCAATTAAGGTGAATAGTGATTACCTGTCTTGCTTGTTGATATTTTCTTGGGCAGATAACTATAGCTACAGTAAATGACATTCCAAACATATGTTTGGAGCATCATTCACTGATACATTAACCTCTTTTATATGGCAAGGAAAAGCCACACATACTAAGTTCTAATGTGCAATATTAAATTTGAGCTTTAAGAAGCAGTGATGGGAAATAAACTGTCTGCAAACTACAGAGTGAAAATCAGTCCAATCATGTAGTTTATCACTCTGATAAAGTGTAAGATCATTGTTTACCCAAATTCTGAACTATGGGTCTTCTTTGTAAAAGACAGCATATTGATAGAGGTGAGTTAGACACAGGCTGAGTATGGTTAGTATCTCACAGTGCAAAGGATCAGAGAAAATAAAATAAAATTACAGCAGTTAACCTTTCCCCTAGGAAAGAAGGTAAGAGGAAAATTACTGGAGTTAATTTGAACAAAAAGGGACTTTATTTTCAAAAGAGGGAATGGATCTTCCAATTAATTATTCCAAATTACTCTAGTCCAGCATATTTTGCCATATCCAGGATTCACTTCAGAAACTGGCAATATTTGGCATTTCACAAGATTAGCCTCTGCTTCAGGATATCAGCTTCACCCCCTGCCCCCTTTCCTCCTCCCAGATTACACTGTCCTCTCCCTGCTCCTGCAGTGTTGCCATCACCAACAGCGACCAAACCTCAGCTACTTCTCCAAGTGACTTTGTCTCCCACTTCCCATCAAAAGACAGCACTGACCTTATGGTATTTCTTTATATGCCTAGATAGACTTCCCATCTCAAATTCCTCAGTAGCACTGTTCCACATTCTTAGATATTCACTTCTTTCCACTACAAAGGAGTCTGCTCTCCATTCTTGCAGGAAGAGATGGATTAGATTAGACTGAATTTATAAACTGCTTTTTTATCCTTTGGGAAACATGACATTATAAAAAGGCAGGGTTTTGTATTATCATTAAAGTGATGAACCAAATTATCCTTAAAATGTAGAAATTGCGAATGGACAACCAGAGTTTTTCTATTAGCAAAATCCACATTTTATGGGAGTTGATCTTGAGCCAGTTTTCAAATGTGCAGCCTCAAATGTACAGAATTCATCTATGAGCTCTAAAGATGACACTGCCTGGATATACCAGCACAGCAAAACCACAAAGGACCAACTGCCTTCTGAGCTGGGAGCAGCACTTAGGTGATATCAAACTTTTATAAGACAGGGAAGCAGGATCCCAGCACATGAATGCTAAATAGCTGAGGAGCCAGAGTAGAGTGCTGAGGAACATCACAGTTTATCCCATCAGGCTGAAACAGAGCACTGTCTAACACAACTCAGCACAAAGAGAAAGGGTTTAAAGCGTTCAAGTTGAATAGCAGAAAACCCTGTTTATACCTCAAGTTTCACTGTGATCTTGAGCGGCCACAATAATTTGAACTTTTAGAAAGAGGAAACAGAGAGCAGCCTGTGTCGTGATACAGAGAGCAGAGTATTTCAGAGTCCCTTGGAGCAGCCTCTGGGGAGTGAGTGAGGACATTGCACAGCCCAGGGGAGGAGGGTGATGGCACACAACATCAGTGGAACCATGAATGGTTAGATTTTTCACATGCAGAAGGGAGGGATAAAAGCACAGATCATATCAGGTACACCTAAACAGGTGTAAGACAAGGGAGAGTAGGAGGACTGTGTTGTTCAGGCAAAGAGTGAAAACAAAACAAGATCTTGTATAAATAATACCTAGGAGGGTCAAATTCATCATTAAAGGACTTCCTTGGAACTCAGTTTGTACATGACTTTGGGCTCAGATCCGCAGGACAACATGGGCACCTTGTTTCTGTTGACTTAAAGAGAAGGCAATATCTTCAAAAGACCAGACATAAATAATCTTTCTCAATGTCATTTCTCCATCTATAAATCAGGGATAGCAGCACTATGCTGGGATTTTAAGAGAAACCCATGAAGTGTTTGCTTACACCAGGAGCAATGAACGTATGAGCAATGAAGGTAAGGTAAACAATCAGACACTAATAATTTGTGTCTTACCAGTTTGTAAATATTACAGACATTGAATCCCATTCATTCCTGGTACAATGTCATTAATGAGGTCACATTCTGCATTGTCTGTCTTTATCTTTCTAATGATCCCTATGGAAAATTGAGGCAGAGAAAATGAGAAGCTTCATTGTGCTTAATATCCAAAGTGACAAGCCTTTGTAAGTGGTGAAATGAGATTCTTCTACACAGGTATAGTGATGAGGCTTGAAAGAAGCCTGTTGCTGGATTAAACAGGGTAATTGCAGTACAATTAGGTACAAGCACTTAACTCCCCTCTTCCAAATTCTCAATTATAGTAATAAAAATGCTTTTGTTTTGTCTTTTGTGTTTCATGGCTTACAAATGCTCCTGTCTTCTGCAGCTGAAGAGAAAAAAAAAGGAGAGAGAGAGAGAAAGAAAGAGCTTTGACACATATCCAATGCAAGTGGTACAGTGTTCCTCATGATACATTACAGCAATGCTTAAACCCTGACAGCCCCAGTGTAACAGCACAGCTAAGTCTATCACAGTTCTTTCCTGCCTTCTGAAAAGAGCTTTGGATAAAATGCAAAGTAACACTCTTAAAAAACCTTCCAGTGGTTTTCAGAATTATTTTTTTGACTCATCTGGTTAATCATCTTCCCTTGAAGAGCTCATGGGAGACAACTTAAACCAGAAACTGAAAACAAGATCCTTGTGATTCAGTCACCCTTGTGTTTCATGAGCATCATGCCTAACAGCAGGCAAAGGAGTCCTGATTCCTGCATACATATCCATTATTGGCAAATATTCTCTGTCACCTCAGTGAAAAAAGATCCCCAAGATGAAGAAAGCTTCTTCATTACTTGCATTTCTTTTCTCACAGTATTTGAAGGACACTTACACCACTTAACACTGTTTCCTGACTGGATGGCTTTAACTTTTTAAAAAAATTTAATTAGGCCAACAAGAAATAATCATCTTTATATTTCCTTGCATATAGATCTGGGTATTTACTTAAAAAAGGAATTGCCAGGCCCTAACCAAATTGTACTTTGATTTTGACCTGTCCATTGCCTCATTCACAAGTGCCCACCTCCAGTTCATATCCTCAGTTTTCTTCCAGCTCCCTTTTCTGCTTTACAAGGCAGACCTATCTAGAAATCTGCTGTTTGGTGGTTCTATTTGATTTTATTGGTTTATTCAACATTGCACAATGTTTTACACATTGCATGCTCCTTCTAGGCTTCTTTTTCACACTTTTCTAGTATACAAAAAGGCACAGAAGCATTCCAAATATTCCTCGCAGAACATGGGGTATGTAAAGGGGTACAAAGAAGAAAAGAATCTTTAAGACCTGTAACAGAAAGCATTTTGGAAGTGTCCGCAATTTCCAGTATGGAAAGAGAAGGTAGTGTCTGCTTTCAGAACCTAAACAGAATGGTGGGATTATGATATTATCACCCTACCACTTCCCTATAAGGTTAGCATTCAGGAAGCCCCAGCTATTTTTGTCCCTTAATCTCAAACTCCTGGATGCTTGGGGAGGCTGTAAATCATGGTAAAGCATATGTGCTTTACTGCCTCAATCATGCCTGCCCCATGTTTTGAGCTTTACTAAACCCACTGCTCTTAACCAGACCAGCTCCACATGTATGGCCATTCAAGAGATATTTGGATACCTGTTCAGCTTTCAAAACCAAAACAGATTCTCAGCCTTTCAAAATGTATTACCTCTTCTCAAGTGTTCTAGCAAAGGAAAAAACTTCCCTACAAATGTTTTGGGTGATGCTGCTGCCAAGCAGAGTAGATGCTCAGAATCAGAAAAAATACGCATGCATCTTGGGCTCTGACTACTGAAAACTCAGTCCTGAAGAACACTTAGGTATTCAATTCATATGAGTAGCCTCAATGACATTAATAGGCATGGGGCTTAAATTATAGCTGGATAAGTACCCCAAGTTACAGAAAATAAAAGTAAGAAAAAAGATAAGCAAAGAGGAAAGAAAAACAATGCAAAGATTAGATGATTTTCATTATTATTATTATTATTATTATTATTATTATAATTTCACTGAAAAATTTGTTTTGTATATCATTATGCTAAAATCTGTGCATAAATATGTATGCCTGAAGTTTCATTAACACACATTAATCCTGCATTTTATTACTGTGCACATTTCAGATAAGTAGGGAAAAAGATTCCTTGACCCAAAGAAAAAGTTGATTCTGCCTACCATTTATGTAAAGTTACATCATATCTCCTAGATGTGTTGCAAGAGAACAAAAGATCATAAATGATTTTAAGGGCATCTCAAAAATGTCCAGTTTACTCTAAGGGAGTCACTTCTAAGCTTCTGCTGTTTGTCACTTTTCAGTCATTTCCTACATTTGATCTTGCCTGCCCACTTTTATGGACAACCTGGAATAACTTCCTGGTCAGCCAGCACTGTAGACTTTTTCAGTAGCCCATAACAAATCTCCACTCTCATTTAAAATGCCTGAGGACTTAAATATCCAGCTGCAGCTTCAGAAGGGCCCAGAAATTCCCCTAAGTCAGAACAGACAATGGCACCTAGAGACTGCTTTAGCAGACCCCAAAGCTGGCAGAGTGGTTCAACTCAGCTGACTAAACAAGGTGTCCACTAAAACATCCCAGGGACTCAATATAACACAAGCGCCTGAGAACAGCAAGGGCTGGGGCTGTTCCTGCAAGGAAAGTGGAGCTGGGAGCAGGGATGACAGCAGGGCAAGAAGGGCAAATTGCCAGTCACAGGCATGGCTGTCACAGGCATGGCTGCTCACCATCACACAGGTCAGCAAAGGTCAAGAAGAGATTACTAGAATGCAGCTCCTGAGAGAAGGGTGGGAGCTGCTGTGTTCTCAGACAGCTCCTTGCAACCACCTCAGCTGGTCAGGAGCCTCACACCATAAGATGGATGACAGGAAGAGGAGTTCAGGGTAACCCATGACACCTGAGATGACATCAGACACTGACACCTAGGCAGCTGAACAGGCACATAGGGGCATCTAATGCCATGTAAGAGCCTCAATGGGTGGCACAAGACCCAAAGCAGTCTCACAGCCTTCCCATGCAGATAGAATACTGCAGGCATTTCAGATGTCACTGAGTGACTGCATAGACAACAGTGTCACACTTCCAGTGGCCATCTCGATGTCTCTGTGGGCTGCTCTGACCCCATTATAACCTCTTTTCTGAATATAAAGTCTGTATCTATAGGTAGCAAGTATCTATAGGTGGTCTAGTAGCTATAGGGGTCTGCCTACAGGTGAATAAATTCAGATTCCTAATCTCCAAATCTGCCCCAGCTGTTTATACAATTTGTTGGGAAAGAGTTGGAAAAAATGGTCTATAGGAACACTGGTTCCTGTTCACTGTCAAGCAGAAAGAGACATAAGGCTTTTGCTGTTACCATTCTTGTGATCCTAGCTGTTGTGAAACAGAGCCATCTGCACTTACAAAAATAAAATCAAAACTAGATGATATATTTAATATTTTATATATGCGTGGATATATGTTTAGATAAAAATGTAGTGAGTTATAAAAGGACAAAGAGAAGGAACTTTTACTGTATTGGGTGAAGGACTTAAATGTCCCAAGTATTTCATTTTGCAAGAGTCTTTTCGATGGATCTGTTGCAACAAATTTCTTTGTGGATATGTTCAGCCCTAGCAGGCTCAGAAGTAGACATTGCTTTGTCTTTTCTGGATAGAAATATAAATGTTTTGGGCTAAAAATTTATATGATAAAAAAGATCTTTTAAGAGGTTATTGTCTTCTGCAGATCATATTCTGACTACATGAGAAAGATATTCTTCACAAGAAGATATCTGGGACCCCAAGAGAGCTCATGGATGAGGGAGACAGGGTGAGAGGCATCAGATACCCCACCTGAAGTCGCTGCATGGAAATAGCCCCTTCTGTCTGTGTGCTTCATCTGCAGGGATGAGGATAAAAGCTTTTCCTAGGTTTGAAAGGAAAAGAGCCCTGAAGATTATGAAGTGTCCCTGTACTTTGGTAAGTCAGGTTGCATGAGCTACAGATAGAAACTTTGAGACACATCTCATTAGAAACTGTTTGAAAATCACATACATCCTCTTTCTTTTTACAATGTCATGGTTTCAGGGCATTGCATTTGCAGGAAATTGGGAACCAGTCAGTTTAGAAAAAAGTTTCCTCTGGTATGACATTCCATCTCTCCTCTAAGAATCATCATTTCTTTTCACGCCTCTCTCCTTCCTGAATTCTTGTCATGAATCAGAAACAGACGTGCTCACTTTTCCTTAAAAGCAAGTAAATAACCATGGCGTGTTGTGATCCTACTGCAATGTCTCCTCCTGCCCAACACCTTTGTCCCTTTAGAATTCCATTGTTACAGTTTTCAGAAGATTTGGAAAGCTTCTGTAAGTTTTCTGGCCAGAGTACGCTACATGGATTCTTGTTCCCTCAGACACACTGTCAGTGCTCTGTATTAGATCATAAATATGTATTTACATGAGGCTGATGCTGATAACAGCTATGAACCTAATAGAAGATTTTGCATTCAACAAGAGAAAAGATTTTCGGTTTTCATCAGCCTGTAAGTCTTGCTTTCAAATTCATTTCTTTCCACTGGATACAATCTAATATGGTTTGAGAGTATCATAGCAATCTTGATGCAGCACCTGTTGAAAAATACATGGCCACCTCCTGGGGTGTGGATAAAACCTCAAAATGGAGAATAAATAACTTATTATAAAGAACTGGATTTCCAGTTGTTATTCACGATAATATAAAAGAACTCTTGCTTTATAATTTAGAAGCTCCATCAGTTTCATATCTTTATAGTATTTTGAAGGCATGCATCAGCTAGAAGGAAAGAATAACCATTTACTTTTCCATTAAGAAGGGTAGAAGAAGGGGAGTGATGTACTGCTTTCTATATAAAAGTACTAGATACTGCTTAAAAACTGATAATGAAAAACCTCATAAAAATAAATAAGAACCTCATGTCTTTCACCTATAAAAGAAGCCCCCTTTCTTTAAAATTTTAAGGGGGAAAACCCCCTCAAACTAACCCCTCAAAAACCCAAAGAAAGATATAAAAAGTTATACTTTGACATTGAGTCAAAGAGTCAGAAGACATGATCATGGCAACAGATTTGTACTTCTGGCCCCAAACCAGGTGGAGAATGAGTTCCTAGTGGGGGTTGCAGGCTCCTGTTGCATTCAAGGTGGGACAGTGGCTGTATCAATCACCCATGGTGCCTCAGTGGCAAATCCATGGACCAATGAGACATCTGACGCTGAATTGAGTTTTTGGCCTCTTGGCCAGAACAAAATCAAATGCCATGGTATCACAGCAAGTGGAAACTAAAAAATGCAATACAGTGAACAATAGCACATAAAAAATATCAGAAGGGGATTCGAAGACACTCAGAATAGGCTGACATTTAGATGTTGTATTTCAGTTTCAAAAAAGATGGCTATTATGTGAAAGCTATGAAATGTGACATTTTTTACCAACTAGCACTAGGCTTCCTGATATATCTGTTACATACTTTCTCTGCGTGTTCCTATGCCTGTGTGTGAGCACAAGAAAATGTAGGTTTTCATTACAGCTTTGCACTGCTTGAAGCAATCACAGTACTGAAGGTCTAAAATTATCTCATATTCTTTCTCTTTAGATTGTTTTTTCTGTCCCAAGACTGGGGTTGGATTTTCAAAGCTACCTGGAGAATATGGATGAATCTCAGTATTCACCCCATCAGCCATTATCTTGATGTAAAGTATACAAACACAACAGGAGCTGTCTGAGGATGGCATATGCGTAGGACAAAAAGAATTTGTATTAACAAGACCCAAACTCAGTCTACTGCCTCCATCTGTACTTCTAAATTAAACAGTCCAGGGAGCCCAACTGCTATCTTGTTAAATGGTTTGAACAGTACATGGCATGCTTTTTCCAAAAGAAACTTGCAGACATAGTGTAGGACTTAGCATTGGCTATGGCCCATTCACAGCAGGCACATCAGATGCAGCTCCCCTTGTTAAAGGACCAGCACTCTCATGTCCTATCCACAGCCAAATAGATGGAGCCACATCATGAAGTCATCATGGCATGACCACAGGCCCCTCTAATGCTTTTTGACACATCACACACTATGCTCCAGGCAAAAGAACCACTAAAATGCAGTGAAAAACAGTGATTAATTATGTACTTTTGGCAACAGTTGGGAGCACTGCAATTCAGAACTTATTTATTTGCATAAAAACAAAAGGCAAAAAAAAAACAACCAACCAAAAAAAAAAAAAACAAACCCAAACAATAAAAGAGTACTGGAAAGATAGTCTTGTGCCTGATCACAGATCTGGCACAGCAGTGGATACAGGTCTTAACCTGTGCTGAGTCCTGCTCTGTGACCTTGGGACTCGGACTTCACATTCCTGCATCTCAGCTCATCAATAAAAGTGCAATGACAAACCACCCTCAGTTCTCAGCTATTATGCTCACTCATCAGGGCAGTGTGTGAACATCTCTTAATATCATTTTGGACAGCATGAAGCTCAATGGGCTCACACTCTCAATTTGGGCCTCTAGGCTTCTGGAATGCACCAAACAATAAAGTTGTATATTTTGAATAGCTTTAGTAAATCATCTATTAAAAAAAGAGTTTTTGCAGAGCTCACAGTGTGCCTCATCATGGGATGTACTGCCAAAATTGTAACAATTAACTGTCTATCTTAGGTACTTCTGTGTCTCCCAGAACCATAGTATGCCAGCATATCACAAACTTTAATGGATTTTTCCTCCCCATCCAGCTGTGAGGCTGAGAAGGCAGTGTTAGCATCGCCCTTTTACAGCAGTCACTGAGACCTGTGTCTGAGCAGGGGAGAGCTTGGGAAGAGCCCTGCATGGTCCCATTGCCCCTTGCCCCCTGTACCCTCACTGTAAAGGAAATCCCAGCCTGCAGGCTGGAAGGGGCTATGGCATTTCCTATCCAGATCCCAGACGTGGGGGGTGAGGGACCAGGATCACTGCAGAGCACATTTTTCAGTCTGCCTGGAGCTAGTCAGCAAGCCCAAGTCATTGGGAAAACTAAATGCCACTGATTTCAGAAAGGCTGATTTTAAACACACCTACAAACCCAGGCTGAGGCACAGATCTGTGTTTTTAAATTACAGCTGGATCTGATCACAACATGAGATAGCTTACCCACTGCAGCTGCAAATTGTGCCAGATTGAGTGCAATTGTCTGTGTGAGCTCTGGGACTGAAAAAGCCCAAGGGGCTGACCAAGGCTGCACAGGACATTACTGACAGGGAAAGCCATTTTTCCTCCAGAAACTCCAAGGCAGACCCTGAAACCTCTAAGCTGTTTTTTTTCCTTCTAGTCATGATTTCCCTCCTGGGTAGCAGAATCAGGAAATCAGAATTTTGTAAATACCCTTTTCCCATCCTGATGATAATTGACCAAAGAAGTTTTCTTGCAGCTTCTGGAAATAAAGTGGTTACCACAATTAAGTTTCATTTCAGGAATATGTTTTATTCAAGAGACTGTCAAACTGATTGTCAAACAATCTTGAGTACAAATTTTAGGAATAAGTACCCTGGAACTGCTGCCTTCCTTTCAGAGAGACCAGGAATGGGAAGCAGAAAACTTTGGGTCCTTAATGGATTTGACAGAGAAAGGAGATGTGGTCACCAATTTCTTCCCACTAGACCTTGAAACCCTAGGCAAGGTCCCTGACCCATCACAAGAGATGGAGAGGGCCAGAAGGAGCTGAAGATTTTAAACCTGTTGTAGAGTTAAATGAAACTGTGAAAGTAGTCTGCCTTTTGAAAGAGAATGAAAGAACAGTTAAAAGCCAGGTGTGTTCTTTTCAGGTGATTTTTCCCAAAGAAAATATCCGTAAATTTGCTTTCTGGCAAAGAACTGGAGCTTTCCTGGTTCTTCTGTGACATATGTCAGCACTGTCATTATTTTGCTAAGCAGACACACTGGGCGAACAAGGCAGAGGCAGAAGCTGAGAAAACGGTTGGTTGAACAAAGCCATCCTTTCTTTTCCTGCTGTTAGGCAACACTTTAAAGAAACTGAGGTGGAAGCTAGTTTTCTTTTCAGCATGAGGTTGGAGAACACACAAGATCTTTAAATGCAGTTCAGCACCTTAGCCAGTGAGCAAGAAGTAATTAAATTACATTTGTCCAGGCTGGTTGTTAAGTTGTCCTGGGTGGCTGAACAATGGGCTTTTCTGAGCTTGGAGAAAATACATATTTTTACAATTAGGTGAAGCAACAAGAAGACAAAGAGATATACGGAAGGATGTTTTAAATGACAAGAGCTACAGAGACAGAAAATCCCATGTTTGTGTTGCTAAGACAGCATGAAAGTACTTTAAGAAGGTTTTGAAGAAAGAAAGAGGACGTAAGTGAGGCAGAAAAAATTCAGAGGTGTGCACATAGAAAACATATAAAGGAGACCAAAAGTATGTTATTATTTTTGTATGTTATTATATTGTATTATTTTTGTATTTTGTTTTCTCAGTCTGTGATGGAGTTACATATATCTAAAACAAATAGCTGCAGTATCAGTTAGAGTATGGAGAACCTACAAACCCCTCCTACAGCATCTGCCTCTGCTCCAGGCATTCCCCAGCTTCAGCTTTTCAGGCTCCAGCATGTACAGGGCTCAGTGTCATACTCTGGAGGGACATTGCTTTGAGAAGCAGTAATTTGAGACTTACGTTACTCATGAAGGAATATGGTCTTTCAAGACATAGAGCTGCTGTGATTTTTTCTGGAAAACACTTGCATACACATAGAGACACATTTCACTTCGTGTGATACTTTCATCAAATTTTTAAAAACCAGCTACATCCATATTACTAAAAAACAGATGTATATTATCATTTCAGGCAACGAGATATGAACCTTTTTAAAATAGGTTACTGTTTTGTAATGCCTGTCACCACTGTCTTTTATTAAGATGTGCAAAACTTCTATTGCACTGACTTCAAAATTAACATTTCCCTTTACTATGGGGCATGAAGACTTATAATTTACATTATTGAGAAACAATATTCACAATATGTTGTTCTGAAAACCTTATGTTGGTTTTTTTTGTGCTGTTGCTAATTTTTCTTTATGTCTTTTTCAACATCCCATTGACACTGGTTTATGACAATGTGAGTGATCATTTGTGTGTTTGCATGTCTGTGCAAGTCAAGGCCTGTGTAAAAGGGAGCAATAATCCCCTGGCATACACACTTCACACAAAAGGTTTTCTATTTTTATATACTCTTTTGTCCCACTACTTTACTTCAAGTCTTTTCAAAATATGAGCAATTGTTGCTTCAATACATTTAAGATGCAATATGACAAATAAATGTTTGTAATAGATGTTCTTATTCATACAAGACAAACCACTCATGGCAGAGAGGCTCTTCTGAGGCACATGAGGATGGCCTTTGGATTGAAAACAGCCTCATTTCTGTCAAAATGAAGTCATCAGGGACACAGCTGTACCATCCTTCTAGTGGCTAGCTCAGCTGGAGAAAGCCTTAATTATTTAGTTTGATGTGGCTATGGGACCAGCACAGAGTTTGGGAGTCCTGCAATTTTCCATTAGCAGAAAATTGACAGAGTTCCAGAATATATTTTAAGTTGGACATGGATTTTGCACTCCTACATATGGTAAGAAAAAGCCAAGAAGAATGTGATATATTTCAATCCTTATGCTTCTGATTTAATTCCGGTCTTCTTCTGTATCTTTTATTACTATTAATTTTAATTTAATTGGAAGGGCCTGGCCTCCTTTGCTCTAGGCACCACATACATTAATTAAAATTAAAAAAGAAAGATTAAGAAGTAATTCAACAAAAATTCTTTTGATTAGACCAAATATCTAGGTCCAGTAGGTCATCTTAAAACATTTCTCAAAAATACCATTCACAATAACTACATCATTTGCTCTTGTGCCTCTCCAGGACAAACACCAGTGCAGGAGGTCAAGCAGATTAGAAAATCTGAGCTGAAGGGGAAATCAGAGCAAAAAACAGCAAACAGTGTGCTCCATCCAGCTGGAACTTCATTGCTAACCCCAGCTGCCTGGTTCAGGGAAGGTGAGGAGGAAACATTCTCCCAAGGAAGCAGGATAGTGCTGTGCTGCTGGCACCAGTTTCCAAATTCTCCTTGGCAGAGGGTAGAAGCCTGGCAGCCTGCAGGGCAGCAGAGCGCCTGCTCCAGCTGTGTTGGCTCCTAAGTGGGCTTGTGCATTTTTCACCAACTCTTGTTCCCAGCTGCTCCCACAGGAGATGGCACAATCACCTTTCCTTAAGGTGGCTGATGCACTGGATGTGTCAGAGAAATGATCACACTCATCTCATTGAGAAATAGTTTTGTTGTCTTGGGGTTTACTCAAGGCCTCAGCTGTATTTTAGGTGCATTTTGCTTTTTGGGAACCATTGCTGTAAACCCCTTTTCATACTGATTCTCTCTTTGCACTTCTTGGGCAAAGGAGGTTATAGTTCAAATCTTCCAAGGATTTTGGGAATAAAGTTGCCAAGCTGATAGCAAAATACACAACCTCTCTTTCAAGATAGCCACTCTATTACACTTTTGTGGGATTGCAGACAACGCACCTATACTTTAGAAGAGGGTGGACTTATACAATGATGTACCTTGATAATTTTTTAAAATAATCATTGCATATAGAATAACATGTTTCTTTATAAATCAAGAAAAAATATCTAATTAGCACAAGTTCTGTAGAGAGAAACTATGCCTCACTACTCTATTGCTATTCTTTGAATGTGTTGATAAATTAGTAGGTAAAGGAGAAAATATTCCTTTGATTACACAAAGTTTTTGACAGGGTTGCCAACAACATGGTACTCCTGAACTTAGAAAGTCATACAGAGGCAAAGTACCACTGTGAATTAAGAAATGGCTAAGAGACAGAAGACAAAGTTAGAATTAATGGCCAAGTTAAAAATTTAAGAGCAAATGCCTTTAGATTTTACGTTTGCTCTGGCATTATTTAACATACCTGTTAGTACCTGGAACAGGAGATGAGCAGTGAAGTATATCAGTTTGCAAATGACAATATATTATTTACATAACTGAGATCTGGCTACCATTTTAGGGATTCTCAAAGAAATGTAACATATATAGGTATTAGCTTAATGAACACCAAAAAGTTCACCACTAAAAAATGAAAAGTGATACATATCAAACTGAAAGAAATTGAGTTATACAGCATACACTGCTTTAAACTATGTTAGGAAAGAGATCAGTTGCAATTGTGATCATGTAACAAAGACTGCACTTGCAATTAAACAAGCAAATGCAATTTAATAACAAGAAAATTCCTAATACCAGTATATGAAATAATGATGTGCCATTATAATCTTGTATCCAAACAGACCCTGTTATCTCAAAAAAGTTATTAAAAATTACATGTTCAGAGACAGGTTGAAAATCATTGAGAGCACAGGGGTCACTTACATAAAATCAGAATGAAAAGACTGGGATTGCTGACTCTGCAAATTAGAAAACCAAGAAAACCTACACAAAAGTATATAAAATAATGACTTGCTCAAAAAGGCAGATTGCTACTCTGTTCTCCTTAGCCAAGGAGACATTCAATGAAAATGAAAGATAATCAATTCAAAGCTGATAGAAAGTAATAATTTTTCATCCAGTACATGATAAGACTGTGCTACTCCCTGCAGCAAAGCAGTCATGAGATCAATAGCCCAGTAAAAGCCAAAGAGGAACCAGCTTTCTTACTGACAACAAAAATGTCCCTTCTTTCAAGAGTTTGGCAAAGTATTCTAGAAGAATTGAATGTTCCAAGGTTTAAATCAAACTCTGGTGATTATGGACATCCTTGAACACCTCTCCTGCAGCATTCCCACATGGGGGAACATTGACTCAGCTGGCTTTGGCCATTTGCCAAAGATGGTCTGAATGGATCCTAAGTCTGATCTAACAGGGCAGCTCCATATATTCCCATCTTCTCAAAAACAGGATTAAAGGACATGCCTGCAGTAATCCTCTCAGTAGAATTCTAGCAAATGTGCAGTGTGGTTACTTGCCAAGAAGCAGTTTTGCATTTTGGGGTGCAGTTTCCATGATATGGCTCCTAAATAGTCCTTCCTGTGATGCTTCTCCCTTTACACATTGGACTGCAGCACCTAGTGAAGGCAGAAGCTTTTGTATTGTTAAGTAGTTCATAGAGTGAATTTTCTCTCTTCTTCTTCTTCGTCTTCTTCTTCCCAATGTGATAGATAGCACAACTCTCCTTCCTCTCATTTACAAAGATTTTTCTCAAATGAACTATGAATAATTAAAATCTAACTCCATTTGTTCATTTTTTTCTTAATTGAAGAAATTAAAGATGTATGTAGTGTGACTTCAAGGACTGCATATGAAAAGATATACATTATTCTATTCAAGTATAGCACTTCAAATGGCACTGCACATATTTCTCTACTAATTCATGCCTCATTCAAGTTAAATATTTGCGCTATATGTGGCAAATTAAGCTAATAAAAGCAATTTTATTAGATGCTGTTGTGTTTGTCACATCTGCAAACTTCAATTTTTTCACCCTTGTGCTCAATGAGCACTAAAAATTTCTTTTCTACGTTTTCTTCTCCTTTTTTTAACCCCAACATTGAGTTATTGCAATTATATTATTAATGAGACTGTCCACAGCCAAATAAATGAAATATAGATTCATTATGGACATAAGCCCTCTTGCTGCAGGGCACAAGCACACCGCTGACTGTTTGGGGTTAAGCAGAAATCTCCCCAAAGGTCTGCTTGTTACAGTTATTCATTAGGAGATTAGCTGCATCCTCCCTAGACGTATCTCATTATGATGGCTTTTGGAGTGTGGATACTGGAACAGACTAATAATTTATCAGGTTCTGTGCTGCTGTTCCTCTGATCCTAACATGCTACTGTTAGAAAACTTACGGGAGATCATTACTGGAGGCAAAAGAATAAGCAAAACCTAATAGGAATTATTTTCCATATGGATCATTTGCTAATTAATTTCATGTATGGCTAATGAAAACATGATAGACTAGTAGATCATTGGATCATTGTAAAAATTTGCTTGCAGAGTATTCCTAAAGATTTTTAATACAAACATGCAACTGCTAGAGTTTTGCATCTCATTGTATTCCAGTGATTGTCCTTCCCACCCCATTTTTAAGCCATCACTATATTGTAACTTCAGTTAATTACACAATATAAAACACAGGAGAATGAGAAGTTTGTTGAATAATGAATTTCACAGTGACATGGTTCCAAAATCCCTCCCATCAGACTATTTGCTGCTCCTCCTTATCTCCTGAAACATGCCACTATTACAATTCCCACCATTTCTTATAGCAAAATATGCCTCTCAATTTCCCACAGCCACCTTCAGACCCTCTTTCTCAACTCTGCTTGCCTAATAGGGAGGTGAAATTTGACTTGGGCTGTGATTAGTTCAGCCTGTCTGCACAGGGAATGTCCAATTGGCCATTGCCAGATGGAACAAATAAACCATGGGTTGAATGCTCCTTGACATGACTTCAGCTGGAGCAAAGATATATAAACATCTACAAAGCTGTTGATTTTCACAAAATTTGTAGGAATGTAGTATCTTTGAAACCTTTACTCCTCTGTCAAATAGAGGTGAAATTGGCCCCCAGGTTCAGAAGTTACAAGGGAACTAACAGACAGCATGGTGGCATCAATCCCATTTCTTTAAGAAACTTGACTAAAAATACCAAACCTTAAAAGCAAGAAAATGAAGTGCAAAAGACATCATAAGCTCTACAGTGCTCTCACAATAAACAAAAATATGTTATCCTTGCCAAGCACAATGGAATGATGTTTCACAATCTCATAACTGATGGTCAAAGTCAATGGCGCAATAAGAAAGTGACACACTGCAGAGTTAGCAACATAACTATTTACTGCCCTCAGTTAGGTCTTGGAAGCTAACATCATAAATTAGTGTCTGTGGGGCCTGACATGGATTCTTGTTCTGATCCAGTGGTTGGCATTACAAATAGGAAATGTGGGTCCAGAGCTCCTCTTTAAGTCTGGCCTTAAACACTTGAAGTCATTGGTGATATTCACCTGTCATGAAGTCAGACACCTTGATGGAGGTGCCCAAGCTACAAGGCTTGTCATCCAAGCCTCTCACTACTGATGCTGGAGAAAGAGTGGTTTTTCTGAAGAACACCTCAAATCAGCTGCTGTGTAGATTCATTCTTTGAAGGAATTTTTAACTCTCTACTGATCAGCAGAAGAGGCTTGTTATTCATCTCATAACTTAAGCTCCAAACATTGGTGGCCTAAAGCTAGATGGCAACACCAGCAACATTTAAAATGCTTGCCAAAAGACAGGAGTTTATTGGCGCTTTTCCTTTCCATTTTTTCTTCTCTCTGATGGCACATAAAACAAAACCTCATCATTTATTTCTTCTTTAATACCAGCATCACATATTCATTTGCACCTTGAAGGAAGTCTATTAGTTGGCCACATTTTCCTTTGCTGGCTTTGTTAAAGTGGAGCTCAAGCCACGCTGATCTATGATTCATGAAAAGTGAGGCCTCATATGCATAACTTGGGCTCAAGCTGTATTTGTTGCAGTTTTGAGGAAACAACAAAATGATGGGAACTAAGTGTCCAGGCCAACTAATTTCAACTAATTATTTCTAGATCCTTCTGCACTGACATGATTAGGCCTGAAAATGTGAAAGCAGTAGTTTAAATAAAATATTTAGACCCAGAAGAATTCATCTGACCAGTCTAAAACAACTGCAAGGCTCTAAACCTATTTTGAATCTGAGCTAGCAGACTGGATCAACTAAAGGGGCAAGAATAAGAAGATTAATCTGTTGTGGCTGGCCCTCTAGAGTGCTTATTGATAAGAAGGGGGATATGGTAGCTGGGCTCCTATGTTTCCTCAGCAAACTCTAAACTTCAATACCAAATGGCTGCATACTTTTTCTCTCATGCATACCCCAAAAACTTGGTCAACAAGTTATTGACTTTTAGGCAAGCTATCTGACCACCAAGACTGCACCTAAGTGGTTAATTCTACTCACAGACTCAGAAAGGACTAAACTCCAACTTCACCAGCAACTCAGGGGAGGATCAGTGGGATAATTCACTGCCAAAGAGGGGAAAGGGAAATGGACTGTTTTTCAGAGGCCACAATCTTTTCCCCATTTCCCTCCAGCAAAACCATCTCAGCTCCATTATTTTGAACAGCTTTTTTCCCCTCAGGCTCTTGCAATGCCCAAGCCTGCAGAAGTGCAGAACCATGACAATAATCCATCACCTCCCCGTGTCCACAGGGAGGTCATTCCTTCAATGAAGTTGCTCTCTGCAATGTATGGGTCATTCCACAACAGAAGATGGGAGGAATGCTGTGCCTGTTGCATTGGATGCTGTGAACGAATGTGTTTAGGACAGTGGAAACAAAGATAAATTCCTCCATTTTGCCTCCACGTTATTAACAGTTTAGTTTAGGACAAATCAGGCTGATAGCCCTCATTGAGGAAAACCTAGCACTGTACCTGTGCCTTTAGAGCAGAATAATTCTAAGAAACCATACATTCAGATCTAATCAAAGCTTTCTAAAAGTCTAGCAGGTACCATCAGAACACAAGTAAATTTTGGCATTTCCGCCTTCCATGAAAATCCTCACTTGAAAATGAAAAACAAGTGAGATTGTAATGTATGGAAAGGTCCCTTTACATTGCACAGTGGTATGAATAGGTATCAAAAATATTGTGGTGCATATATATAGCTTTGCATGTGTGTAGAATATCTTGTGTGAAAGGAAGCACTTCAATATTTGCTCAGTATTTCATCTCCCAATATAATTTCAATATGTAAAACAAATGTTACTTATACAGCACACCCTTGTAAGTCATACAGATGCAGTTTGTTCCACCAGGCAGGTTTTATTAGTCACAAATCCTAGCCAGCTTGTTTCTTTTTCTTGTATGTTGTAGTGTTCATAAGACAATTGAGTCTGGGGACTAGAAAACATCCTCATATGCAAATTTGCATACAAAGCATACCTTTTAATTTATTGTTTGGATATTAGGTGCCGTGACAAGATAAGTCATATGATGTGTAATTGGCCCAGTGAGGATTTGTTGGTGTGTATAATGTATACACTTCTATTAAAATACAAGAAGAAAATTACTTTGTCAATCATTTCTAAGATAAAAAGGGCCTGGAGAAAGCATTAATTCTTCTGCTGTCACTTCTGGCACTATAGTCCTTTCTATGCACAACTACATTTCAAAAAATATTGCTACTGTACTTTAATCTTAAATAATTCAGATGTTTTCTGATTTCTGATTTGATGCGAAAGATGGTCAGATGTGTTCGCACAGGCATGCACATGCACAACAGGCACCCAAGATCTGAGTTAATAATTTATAATTAGAAATCCAAATAGATAAAACATATGGGAATGACGCTGCTGTCCCCATTTTGTCAGAGGAGATGCAAACCCCACCAACAGGTAAAATTAACCCAAAGCAATACTGGCACTAATAGCACACATGTGTTATCAATACACAAAACCATTCTGTATCTGTGTTGATGTCCTCCCATTTTGTTGGAAATAAGAAGACCTATTCAATCATCATCAGAAATAAAGGTATTTCATTTGCTTTGCTTATACTCCAGCCTCATCCACATTATCTTGCTCACAAATATCTAAGGAAAGTGAAGGAAAGGTAAGATCTTTCCTCTTGAACTACAAACCTGTGGTCCAAACCCTTTCATTTCCACCCATTGCTGCAAGCAATAGGGTCTCTCTTCCTGCTTCCTTGCTTCATTTCCTTTGTCATCTTTTGTTCAGTTCTACTGCTCTTGGAGACCACAGCAAATTTTGTCACAAACTGTCCACAAAAAAACACATGCACCAAAGTGGAAAAGGTTCTGTCTTTGGGCATACATGGAATAGATTAGCCTACAGCTTGATTGGGATATCTTGATTTTTATAAAGGAAAAGAAAAATAAACAAACAAAACAAAACAAAACAAAACAAAACAAAAAAAAAACAACTTATCCTTAAGCAAAGATGAAATCCATCTCTGGATTCACAAACTTTTATGCAGAAACACCTTACAGTTAATAAAGTTTACAAAATACTGATTCACACCATGCAATCTATCCTGGGTTACCACTGCTTTAGCACTTAAAGCTAGTTCTCCTTAAACTAGATAAACACCCATTTAGACTGCTAAGAAATTTTGAAATATAACATCTCTCCTCTGGGATATTTCAATAACATAATGAGCCAAAAGATTCCTAGGGCAGCACCTCTTTGGGTCAGTTCCCAGCCATGTTATTTACATGTGCATACACAGTCAATTGTTGATCTATGTGCAGCCTGGGGAAGGGTTTTGCAGAAGGTGCCAAGCCCGAGTAACCAAGAACCAACCCACTCTGTTATTTATTGGCCACTCATTTTGTGGTCCATTCGCTCAGTGCCTGAAGTAAGCCCTGCCAGGAGGTTTTGAGCCCGTGCCAGCGATCCCAACAAAAAGCATAGAGCCCAGGGAGCTCCCTGGGCCCAGGTCTGCTCCAGGAGTAAAGAGCTTGTGGCCAACACACCCATCAGACTCCTCAGGGTGTCTCCTGAGGGCTGCAGCTCACAAAAGCACAAGCATTTGCCTACTTCTGCTGTCCTAAGGCAACTGACTAAATGGCAGAGAAGAGAGAGTCAGAGCCATCCTTGGCTTGGCATGGCCTCCTTCACTCTCTCCTGCCACATCATCTCTCTTTTGCAGCCAAATATTCTTTTCCTGTGGGTTGCTCTTTTTGTATGTAACTTCTGAAACATTTGTGAACTTGAGTCTTTAAAAGAACTGTAAAACAACACAGCAGCACATTGCCTCCTGTACTCTGCTCCAGCCTGGCAGAAACCTTGAGATCTGCTCTATAGAGCCTGCCAGCAGAGGCAAGAGAGCAGCTGACAGTAGTCCCTGTTTTTCATCCTCTAGGTGCAGATAAAGGGCAATAAATGAATTTTGTTTGCTTGTTTGTTTTCCAGTATGGTTTAAAACTAAAGACAGGTGGAATGGGATAGTTCATTTCAAAACAGCACACCTTCCCCACCACCCCAAACCAGGGGACCTATACAAAGATATGTCCTGCAAACAGTCCCTGACACAGGCTAGCACTGGACCTGAGCAGCATTTGGGAGTGTGATGATTTATGCAGGCCAAAACTGTAGCAGTGCCTATGATAAAAAAATATAACAAAATAAACTGCAGTACTACATGTGCCCTGGCACAGACCTGCAGGCATAACAGGCTGTCCTTGTACAGAGGGGTTTGGAGCAACCTGGCCCAGTGGAAAGTGTCCTTGCCTGTGGTTGGGGGGTTGGAATAAAATTATTTTTAAGCTCCCTTCCATTCCAAACCATTCTGTGATTCTATGATTCCACAATTCTATGAAATACCTCCCCCAATGCTCCTCTGCTGATTCCAGGTATTGTTCACATATCTTTCCCTTCTTTTTTTTTACCAGGATCTTTCTACTTTTCTCCACTTCCAAAGCACAGACCCATCTCTGAGCTCCCAATCCCAACCCCTATGGCTATGTCTGTTCTCCTCCTCCTGCTGCTCTTCAGGTCCCAGCTGTTCACGCTGCAGCAGATCCCAGCTTGCCTCCTATTCTCACCCAGCTTGCTCACTGGGATTGAAATCTTTAGGACCCAGAACCACTCTCCAGTGACCAAAAAAAAATATATATTTTTCAGAAACTAACAAACTAACAGTTTGGCCAAATGGAGGTAGCTGTATGCAAGGACAGCACTTCCCTGACACACAGTCAATCTATCTGCCAGACTTCAAGTCCTTGCCTGAATTAACAGCTAAAAGCAGAACCGGCAAAAACTTGCTAATAAAACAACTGTGAGATTTTTGTTTTAATATTGGCAGAAAAACATATTTTCCCTGACCCAGTTTTAAAAAGTGCTGATTCACTTTTTTAAAGCTTCCTAAAATATTCAGCTAAACACAGGCGCTTTTCATATTTTTGGAAAGTTCTAATCCAAGTCATTACAGTCTGGAAAACTTACAAACCACTGAAAACAGAGCTCAAAAATGATAAGGACTAAGAAACTTTAATCACAGGCTTTGCAATGGTGGTTTAATCCCCAGAGAGGGTTTTTACACCAATAATAATTTTTAAAGATTATGGAATTATTTAATTTTTTATTTCTTGACTTGAAGAGATTTCTGGTCTAAATATTTTTTATGTCTAATTATGATAGAGAAATACAGCACTAGTAAAACTTATAGCAGCACTCACATTATTTAGACTGCTAGATTTTGCTAAGTAAAAAAGCTTCTTGGTAGAGGGAACAGTGGCTGAGTAGCAGAAACCTTACTATTGTTCCTAAGCCTGGATTTTCTTCCAGAGGATAATGCAGTCACTAGTAGGCTGGTAACAAATTCACATTTCTGCACTGGAATACATTATTTCATTATTTTTAAACAAGAGAGGGAAAAATCAGGAAAAAATATATACATTAATTTTATTGCTTTTAAAGTGCCATAATGCTGTGAACATCATGTCTTCACTGGTGGAGAGATGGGCTTCCCCCACCATTACAAAAGAACACACATTTCAGACTAGAAAGCAGGGAGAGTGATAAATCTCCCTTCAGTACCAGTCATCATTTTTTATTGTACCAGGCAAATGCATTCTGGTTTTTAAACCTTCACATTAGAAACAAGGAATAGCTGGTTTAAACTTTGTTTAAAAGCTGGCCAAGGTTATATTTGCTTATGTAAGCTTCATTAAATTCCAGATTCCATTCTCCTTTTTTCATACTATATCCAAATCGTAAATAAAAGTATTAATCGTCTCAGCTACTTATAACAAACAATTCTTGTCAGTTATTCTCCATCCACAAAAAACCTCCACCGTTAAAACTTTAGCTGATAGCTCTTTATAAAAAAGCAATAACACTACAAAAAAAAAACCCAACAAAAAAGTCCCCAAAAACCCAAACTGCTGGCCTTTCCAAACAGGCCAATATATTTGTAACAACATCTTTACCGAGTTCATGTATCTTCTTTATTGCTCTTCATAAACAGGCTATTGGATCCTTCGGACTTCCAACGTGAAAAATGAAAGAATTTCCTCCCATTCTTGCCTCTCTTATCTCATAATTGTTTTGTTCAGAGCAGTAGGAGAGACCAATATAAATGTCTCTGCTATTTATTTGCCCTTTTCAAGCTCATTCATACTTTTCTTGAGGGCATTTTTTTCTCCTTTTCCTTTTGAATTTGTATGCATTTACTGCTCTGTACACACAAGCGAGTGAAATTGTTTGAGACTTTATTCCAGAGCCTTATGTAATGCTGATAACAGAGCAAAATATTTAACACTGAGATTTCACTGTGTTTTGTAATGGTGGTACGAGGTAAAAAATTTAGGGATGTGTTCAGCCCCCAGGAATACTTGTAAAACAGAACTTACGTTCCAAAACCTGTTAATCTTTTGAACATGAGATATCAGTCATCCTTCCTTCCAGACATCCTGGGCTATGTTGTCAGAGCCCTTGTTCCAAGCTCATAAACAAAAGGATGCAGCTGACAGCTGGATACCAACACCTGAAATGTCTTTCCTGCTTGATAGGGTTCACAGTTTGTGCTTGTCTAGAGGTATGGCAAGTGCAACTGGGGAATGCCAAGAGCTGTCTTCAGGAAACACAGCGTTTTCCCCTGATCTTAGGAGTAAAAATTGTGTGGACCTTCAGAGAAATCCCAGGAGAGGATACCAGTTGTATTGGGTTTACATGACAAAGCTTTTGCTAGTAGGAGTTTTACAGGGTTGCTTCTATGGGAGGTTGTGGAGAATTCCTCCGTGTCCAACAGAGCCAGTGCAGGTCAGCTCCAGGATGGACCCGCTGCTGGCCAAGGCTGGGCCCATCCGAGATGACAGAAGCACCTCTGGGATAACAGAGTCAAGAAAGGGGACAAAAAACAACTGTTGAGTTAGAGCCAGAGAGGGAAGTGAGAATGTGTGAGCAACAGCCCTGCAGACTCTCATACTAGTGAAGATGGAAGGGCAGGAGATGCTCCAGGTGCCAGAGCAGAGATTCCCTTGCAGTCCCTGGTGCCACTCATGGTGAGGCAGCTGTGCCCCTGCGGCCCATGGAGGCCCATGGCGGAGCAGAGATCCACCTGCAGCCCCTGGGAAACACCACAAAAGAGCAGGGGATGCCCAAAGGAGGCTGTGACCCCATGGGAAGCCCATGGTGGAGCAGGCTTCTGGCAGGACCTGTGACCCTGTGGGGGACAAATGCTAGAGCCTATTCCTGAAGAATTGCACCCCATGGAGCAGCACATCAAGAACTGCAGCCTTTGGAAAGGACTCAAGGAGTTTGTAGAGGTCTTTTCCTGTGAGAGGGACCCCACACTGGAGCAGGGAAAGAGTGTGAGGAGTTCTCCCCCTGAGGAGAATGAGTCACAGAGACAAGGTGTGATGAACTGACCACAGCCCCCATTCTCAGTCCCTTTGAGCTGCTGGAGGGAAGGAGGTAGAGAATATCAGGAGTGAAGCCTGAAAAGAAGGGGAGGAGTGGGAAAGTGCCTTAAGATTTGGGTTCATTTCTCATTATCCTACTCTGGTTTGATTGGCAATAAATTAGAGCAATTTCCCCAAGTCTGTTTTGCCCACAACACTCCCTGCCCCTAACTCACAAGCCTTTTGTTATATTTCTCTCTGGCCTTCCCAGCTGAGGAGGGCAGTGATGGAGTAACTTTGATGGGCGCCCAGTGTCCATCCAGGGCCAGCCCACCACACAGGTAAAGACCTATTTTCTGTGGCTGAGCCTTCTTGCCATGTAACTCTGCTAACCAAGGTAGACACAATCTGCTCCTGCCTTCCTTCACCTCCCTGCTGTAGTTAAGGGAAATTATTATAGGTGCCTCTATCAGGAAAAGGTTTAGAGAGGACCATGGGTCAGCTGAGCCTTATGCATGCATATATATATATATAAAAAAATAAATGAATATATGCATAAGTAATTTGGAATTGAAATTCTCTACCTGACTCTAACATTCTCCCATAACCTTTTCCTAGCTAAAACCTAGCACAGCACAAAATCTCTGCCTATGTTTTCAGATGACAGCCTGTAAGGTGTAAGACTGGTATGGGAATAAAGGTGATATGCTATTAATTATACAACAGAACCTGCACTGAAAATCTAGACAAGGAAGTGTGGAAACGATCTCTTAAGGGAAATTGTCATTTGGTGTTTTTTTCTATCCTCTTTTTTCATCTGTAGGTTCTTATACCATGCTCACATCTGTAGCACCTAGTGGAGCATTAAGCAATGTGACTAACATCTGTCAAACGTGTGGTGTCTGCTTGTGTGAATACTTACTTGGAGTGCTCCAGAGGCTTGGCAGCTGGTTGTCTTTTGTGATCTGGAAATCAATCAAGGAGGACTTCTGCCAAATCAGAGATTTTTACACTCTTCTCTGTACTAATTGCAGCAGACATTCTCTTACTGAGGCAAAGACCAGCAAGTTGAGGACTGAAAAACAGAAGTACCCAGAGACACGCCTTGCCTGGGATACTTGGACAAGTTGTGTCTCCTGGGGACTGGTGGGGAACAGCACCCTGTGGTGAAGTGAAACTGCTTTAACTGGCCACATTTTATTCAGGATACAGGAAAAAATTGCCTGAAATCTTTCATTACAGAAGTTGTCCAAAACTGACAATCCTGACACTCCACGATGTGGGTGACAGCTCACGTTCCCATGGCCAGCTCTTCAGTGATCATCAGACTGCTGGGTAAGGCAGATCAATAACTGCTTTAATAAGACAGAATAAGAAGAGGAATACAGATAACAAATAAATCTTACATGCCTTTTGTCCCAGCACTCTGTGTTTGTGCAGCATCTCACACACCCTGGAGTGGATTCCATCCAGGGAAATAAGTATCACCATTTGGGTCATTTCAGCTAATATGTAATTTTCTTAATAGAAAACCACACTATTCACAAAGAACTTTTGCATGACAGCTTCTCACTGTACTTTTCAATAAAGGCAAAGCTGAGCAAGCAGTACAATTGCTGGTACCTGGGGGAGCTGCCTGTGGCATCACTCACAGTGGTCTGGCTGAGGTTGTCCTGTGACCAGGGGCTTTGTGCAGCACAACACAGCCTAGAGGCCACCCTGGATGTGCAGCACAGGCAGCATGGCACAGGCTGCTCAGGCAATTGCTGTGTGGGTCACCAACAATCACAACATGCAAGTGCCTCCCAGTCAAGGTCAATATATTCCATCCACCCCTTGATCCATATAGAGTTTCCTGTCCCAAATATAACTTACAGATTATATCAGTAACGTATGGATTTCTCAGGCCCTAAATACCATGGCCAGTGGAGCAGACAGGGCCTGTGCAGGATCATTAATTCCTGAAATCCCCTTTCTGCACAGCTCCCAGTACTGGCAGTAAGGGAGGTGGGTTTGGGAGGTTGTGGCAGGGCTCCCCTTGGAGACAGGAGAATTGGGTGGCTGGGTATAGCTGCTGCTCCAGGACATGGCACTACCTCTTCTGCATTGTATCCTCCCTCCTGATTTCCATTCCAGGCTCATAGTGAGTCACAGAACTGCTGCCATTGCCCCAGACATGCCTTTTACCACTGACAGCATCAAGATACATAACTTCATTTTAGTCATTTAATGGCCCTGCTCTCTGGTGAAAAGCTATCCACAGACTTTTTATGGCAACATGACCTTGGTCAGCATTGCAAGAATGAGGATTTAGTGACCCCAGATCCCAGATTCAGAGCTACCTAAATCACTAATAATACTGTTGAGAGAGGAATCTGTGCGGGATCACATCAGAGGTCTCCTGACAGCAGTGCTGTTTCCTGTCAGTGCCTGCTGTAACTGAGCCTTGCAGTAGGTCTCACACCATTTAAGCTCATTACCCTGGGGCTCACAGCCTCCCTGAGACCAGAAAATGTAGCTTGTGGCCAACAATGTCAAACATGACAGAGGGATCCACAAGTATGAGAATGGATGTTTGCCTTTTGTGATGCCCGAGAAATCTATTTCCAAACCTGAAACATTATATCAGATAAACTTGGTTCTGTCATTTATGAAACACTTAAAGAAAGAATAGTTACTGAAGTACACTTATATAATACAACACTGTAATAAAATACCTAATAAAAAATTAGCTCAATTAGCTGAAACATTATTCTTTCTACCACTAGCCTAAGACATATGTAAAATTTTATTATGTTTAATGGCTGTCTGGGCTCCTGCTGTAATGACTTCAAGCAGCTCACTGAGCTATGATGTTTTTGCCACATGAAGTTTAAATGGAGGGCAAGACATTCAGAGGGAAATTTCAGAGAGAAACGCGACAAGGTGCTGGGCTTGATGGAGGCAGGGAGGTCAGGAGAGAACAGGTAGATTTGTAAGTCATTGATGCAAAGCAGATAGCTGAAGCCATGTGAGGCAGCAAGCTCACTGAGAGAAGGGTTTTAAATGAGAAAATGAGACAAGGACAGTATCAATAATCTGCAAGTAATTGCCTGGTTTTGCACGTCATGTCAGAGACACTGTGGGAGGTGCCTCCTGGGATTCACCTTAAATACTGTGGAGGAACTGAGCATGGAAGGAGACAAAGGGTGTTTCTGCAGAACACTTTAGCTCCATTCAGGACTCTGTGCTAGGAGTAAATCTGATAAGTAAAGAAGTAAACCTGTAGGCTCATATCATGAGTAGTCTCAGAGGAGGCAAACTGGACTCCTGGATGCTTGGATTAAACCAAAGGATGTGCACTAGGTGCATTCCAGCTGCCAACAAGAGTTCATTTCCCTGGGTGAGAGTAGATCCAGTCCAAAGTAAATTCTCCAAACCAATTTTAGTGTGGATGACAGGTCCTGAGCACTGCTGCTGTCAGTGTTGCAGCCCATTCCCGCAGTGCCCACTACCTGCTAATGTAGCCACAGTGGTATTTTCTCTCCAGCTTTCCTGAAGACTTCATGGATGGACTCCCATAAATCATTTCCCTTCTCACTGTTTGTGTCCTTCATATATAAAATGCTCTTAATACCACATCCTGTGCTCGCTGGGATGTGGAAAGGGTAAAATTGTCAACATACATCAGGCACACAGACACGATGGTGACAAACATCCCTCTATAAGGCAGGGAAAACACTCTGAAACAATATTTGACTAGTGTTCAGTACATGAGATGGGGACCTTAGCCTGCACACTGAGGATATGCTTATGGACTAGACTCCTCAATTTAGTGACTTGTGCACTTCTTCACATGCTCTGAAAAATGGGTCCTGCTGGAAGAGAGCATGACATAATAAAAATAAGGAGCTGAAGGAACAGTTCTGCCAGCTCTAAATGGTCTCACCTTGCTGTCTTCAAATCCTTTTGAGATACCCTGGGATGTTACTCTGCCATGAAATTGCATAATGTTCTGTTATTGTCTCTTTCAGGTGGTCACAAAACCCAACTCACTGTACATCAGCAAAGTCTCTCCATGTATTTATAAAAGGTCTCCCATCTAATCGCTTTGCTTGAAGTCTGGTCATCATTTATTTTGGTGTTCTTGAAGTTGATTCATTCCTGTATTGAACCCAGCTGTGTTCTGTTGCAGAATCCATTGAATTCAAATCAGAAACACTGGTCTGGTACCACAAAACCTTGAAAGATTTTGCTAAATAATTCTACACTCAGCAGAACCGCTACATTTATGTTCTGTAGCAATCATCAGCGCAAAGGCTACTGATTTAAATGTAAATCACCCTTTTCACAAAAGGAGTGCTATTCCCTCTTACTTCAACAGTATTTCTTCCTCAAAAACAGCCAATTGTACAAACACTCTAACAGGATCTGTTTCTCTTGCTGTCAATAACTTTATCACAGCTGCAAACATTCACAGATAGCAAACTTCTCAAGCCCTATATTAAGAGGCCATGTCCTACCTACAGAGCTTTTTATTTGAATCAGTGAAATTCCTGAATTAACTCAAAAAGGACAGTTAGATTTTTGGAGCATTTTCTTTGACACACTTTACCAGCTCCTCTGGGAAAACAAGTTACAGTATCCAAAGGTTTTCCCAGCTATTGAATTTGTGTTTGTTTGCTTGTTTCTGCTATTTGCACACAAATATCTCTCCACTACACTTGAATGTCTGAAAAGGGAAGATCCACACTCCTAACACCAGGCTGTAATAGCAAAGAGCATTTTCCTGCTTTGCTGGCACATCACATTATAGAGGCTGCCCGTAATCTTAGGAGAACAGACAATGTAAAAAACCCTTCCTGCTTATATCAGACCTTGTTATTAAATTTATATCCATTTCTCATAATAACTTACATTTTTCTTTATCAGAACTCTGAAAAATAACTCCTCGTGCAGGACTTGAGCATGGCATTTGATACAGTCGTCAGAGGAATTCTGATGTCCTGTCTCAGGGACATGGCAGGGATTAGTGGGATTGCAAGTAGATGGCTTCAATCATTCCTCACAGACAATACTCAGTGAGTCATGAAGACTTTCTACTTCCAGAGCTATCACCCATGAAGTTCTGAAAGAGTCCACCTAATTCAGTGTTTAGAAGGCGACCCTTAGTGTGAAATAGCTTGGCCTAAAACACAGGTAACACACCACAGGCATCCAGCACAAGCTGGAATTGCCTCTACTCCTCTGTGCCCAAGGTGGCACAGCTGGCTGAGCTGAGGGACAAGGGGAGCTGGGCTGCAGAGGGGAGCACCAGTGACATCACTGCAGCCATACCAACCAGGGACAGGCATTCTTTCCACTGCTCTGCTGCCCCAAAGGTCCTGGAACTCACCATAAAACCATGGCTTTGTGTGGCAGGTGGGAAGGATCATTCTCCAGTTAGAACAAGAGGACCCCAAATAGCCTCTCTCTGCTCTCAACCCTACCTCAACTTCTGGCACCTCTTTCCTGAGATACTACTAAAGACATCAAAGCCAAGCGATCAGCCACCACTCCACTGACAATGGGCCTGGAATTCTTTTTCCAGTCCAAGGAAACACTCTGATCAGGTGCCTTCTCCTCAGCACAAGGCTGGGAATATTTAAGCAGAATATTAATATCTTCATCCATAGGGCTTGCAGATTATCCTCTGTTTCTTGTCTACAGAACTTCAAAAGCATGATTAATTTTAAAAAATGTAATTTAAACAAAGACTCAAATTCATCTTTAGCAGGGAGAAAAAAATAAATTTCACTGCAGTGTGTGCAGGGAAAGGCAGCTGGACTACCCATATTCTGTGAGAGCGATCCCTTGGCCAGTTTGCTGACAAATTAAAACGGGGATGTAATTTCTTTTGTGAAGCAGCTCTAAGATTAATGTTTTTAAAGACTTCTTCTTTGCTTCATTATTCATCCTTCTCACCTTTTTATGCAACACAGCTATTTCAGAAACTCTTACTAGGAGTGCTATATATAATGTTATACCTACCAACACGAGAAAAAAAAGATTTCAGTTTTTGGAATACCTTGCATCAGGGATAATATATGTTCATGCTTTTTAGAGGGATCTTATGTGTGTATTTCTCTTTGTTTTGTAGACCTGGTCATCACAGTCTAGAGGCAAGGCTAGATACCAGAGACAAAAAACACTTTAATAATTCACATTACTTTAGTAAGACCCAAAAACCCCATATTTTTTAAATATTTCCAAGAAATAATATATTCAACCAGACCAGCATTTAGAGTGTTTTTTGTTTTTTTTTTTCTGGAGATCTCTAGTAGCACAGAAATTATTTTTACCAGAGATCTGCTTAGGAGAAAAAGGAAGAGAAGGCCTCCAGCATTCATCTCGGATTTGTGTGATACTTTTAACCCTTCTGCATGGCACAGGGAGTTCATATGCTTTCCAGTTTATCCCATGTGCCTAAAATTTATACCCTGAGCTGCTGGCTTGTATTCTGGCTATATTTTACCTTTTAGAGCTCAGCATAAACAAGCCCTGTGGAATTGGGGCACACTATATTCCTGATGTTTCATATCAATCCTGCCCAGCATCTCCAAGATAGGATAATGGTTTGTGGCCCTCTAACATAACTCCATCACAAAATGGATTGGAAGACACTTACTTCTCTACACACCTTCCCATTCGCATCTAAGAAAGCTTTCATTGAACTTCTGATTCTCAACTTCAGGATGAATCAGAGTATTTGAGACATCCCTTCTCCACTTTGCTTAAGGTTTTAAAGTCTATCCTTTAATATCAGGACGTTGAGCCAGTTGTCCAGATGGTGGAAAGTGATGGCACTGTTGCTTCACGAGCATTTGCAGGCAGAGGGTCTGGCTTACTGGCCATGGAGCTCCAGTAAGCCTAAAAGAGTCCTTATCTGTACTACCCTAATTAACACCTTGGTTAATTTAAAGATTCCAGAGTAAAATAGCTCCCATGGTTCTGTAATAAAACTGCAGTCTTTTGGCTATGAATGTTTGTACAGCTTAAGTCAGAAAAAGTAGCTAATTTACAATGACATCTCCTTTGCCTTATTCATTGTCCAGTGGAGGAAGCTAAACACCTCAAGCAAAATATTTATCTCATCCTTAAATTGATCATTCTTCACAGGCAAGACCAGGTTCTTAGTATAGCCACACTAGATGTGAACAGGTAGTCGAGGGTGGTCTCTGAGTTTACAATCTAAGTAGACCAGGTGAGAAAAGAAAATGCTGCCCTCCACTGAGGGTAAACTGAGTCCAACATAAGGTGATTTACTGTGAAGAAGGATTCCTCACAGCCAGAAACTTAAATGAGATCTTTTAAGGTGCAGCTCAGCACCTTAATTACTGAATCATCTGTCTTGTATTCTCCTTAGAAGCAAAGGTTTTTCCATAATACAAATTCTTCCTGCAGGTCTGAAAGGTTAAGCTATTTAAGAAACGTGATTTCTTAAACCTGGCAAGATTTGTCCACATAAAAAAATATAAAATAATAGTAATAGAGCATAAGTAGTTTTTACATCTCCAAAGCAAAGCAGAAAATATTAGCTAATTCAACCTTACAAGACCCCTATGAGTTAAGTACAGGCTACACTTCTCAAATATGCATTTTATTCCTCCCTTTCTCTTTCTCTAAACATGCAACCAAAATTATAAACAAGGTGAATAATCCTTCTGTGTGGTAACCATGGAAATCAGCTATATCAACTACTGTAAATGGCAATATATCTTGCAAGTCCACAAACAGCAGACCTACTCCACCCTCACAGAAGGTTTCCTATGTGCAGCCATCCAATGACCTAAAACTACTTTAATATTTTTGCTGAGCAACCTGTTGCAATATTCAGGAACTGCCCTTTATAAGCTTGTTTATAAACTGCCCTTTATAATCATTTTAGTTAGACTGCTAAGGCAAAGCCAATCCCAGTGCCTATCCATGCTTTAGACAATCTTTGGCCAACATAGTCCTGGCCTTTACTACGTCACACCCTGTACCCTAAACAGGACAGGCTGTTCCACGTCAACTCTTTCTATCCAGATAAAATTAGCACCTGGACAGTTAATAAAGATTATGACTCAGAGAAGAGATACTATGTCAATCAATGAGGCCAGAAGCACAATATTTTAAGGTTTTGTTTCACCAAACTTTTACATTTCCCCAGATAACATTGTTTTCTTCATCATTTTAAGCAGACATGATTTCACAAGGAGTCACTGGCAGCACCTTTAGGATACAAACATGATTTTCAGCCTACTGCAGCTATACCCACTGACTGATGCTCTATTTTTGATTACTTCAGCTGAAGAAATATGAAAGCCAGTCCTTTCCTCTGAGTGCACTGATACAAGATTACAGGCACCTCTAATTCGTATAACCTCTACCCTTTTGTATGTCCTACCTCAAATGTTTTTTATTAACCTTGTTTTCTTTCAAAACTCAATTCCTGCAGGTGCTTTCCAGCCACATGATGACTAAGTCTGCTTAGTTTAATAACATCAGAAACTTTTTATGTCCTTTCTGTCCCATGAGGCTAAAATTCCTCTTACCTGGAGATGTAATTCTTCACATAGAATCATAGGTTTGGGGTGATAAGGAATCTTATAGATCATCTCATTCCAACTCCCTGCCATGGGCAGGGACACTTCCACTAGACCAGGTTGCCAAAAGCCCCATCAAACCTGGACTTGAACACTTCCAGGCATGGAGTAACCACAGCTTCTGGCAGCAACCTGTTCCAGTGCTTCACATCCTCACAGTAAAGAATTTCTTCCTAACACCTAATCTAAACCTGCCCTCTGCCAGTTTCAAGACACTCCCTCTGGTCCTACCACTCCATGCCCTTGTAAAAAGTCCCTCTGCAGATTTCTTGTCAGCTCTTTTCAGGTACTGGAAGGTTCTATAAAGTCTCCCTGGAGCCTCTCTTCTCCAGGCTGAACAATCCCAACCCTCTCAGCCTTCCCTGATAGGAGAGGTGCTCCAGCCCTCTCATTTCCATGGCTCCTCTGGATTCAGCCCAACAAGCTGTCCTTTCTAGTGGTCACATCATAGTGACCACATCCTAGTGGTCAGCTAACCTGGGGACTCCAGCAGGTTGAGAAGGGTCTTGGGGAAGCTAAACAGAAATAATTTAAATCCAAACAAGGATTTGTGACAGACAGAAATGGTTCCACTGCCATCTGACATGCCAAAATTCATCTTTCGGTCTCCAAAAGCTTATATCAATAAATGCAGCATACCTGTCCAGTTCTGCAAACCCTGCTGGTATTTAAAAAAGCATTACAGCTGATCTCAGTGAGAGCTCAGTCTGAACCTGCACTGCGTAGGTCTGTGCTCTCTTTCAAGCAACAATTTGCATAATGGTGTTCATTTCCAAAAAAAAGCTTTACAGGCTTTATACCCACAAGGCCATCTCTGGATGGAGAACACAGAAAAACAGAAAACAGAGTGTTGGCCACCTGAAGAAAGAAAGGAAGATTTGGACAACACTGACATTTGGGACTGAAACCCTGGGTTTGTAGCACAAAGATCCTCAGTAAAGACCTACACAGCAACATTCCTCAAGTTCCATGTAACTCTGAACTCCCATTTCCAATGAGCTGGGTGCCAGACTGGGACCATTCCACACAGAAATGCCCAAACCTCAGTATTCAGGTTTAATTCTGAAGATAAACACAGAATACCTTATTAACTGACCCATGAATCCTGGGAGATTCAAAGACTGAATTAAAGCTACTAAATATGTACCTCCAATTCTAACAGTTGTTTGCAAACAGATTCTTAAAACACTGCCCAGAAGCTCCCTCGTGCTCCCCTATCTCCCTAAACAGGGAAATTGGCACATTTTAATTCTGTTCTAGTCAAGGTAGTTTTGTAGTGCCCCTTGCTCACCAGTAGCACTACCAGTGACATGATAAATACTTCTCAGGTATCATTCATCTTCTCCTTCTTGTTATTAAGGTGAACTGTGTGTGCAGCATAACATTTTGTTTTAAAAGGACTTGGGATTTTCACAGGAGAAAGGAGAAGATTGATACAATTGTCCATTCTTATTTTGGAGAAGGCAGGTGAAAGAAGCAGGTACCCAGGAAAATGGGAGGTGATGAGGTTTGCAAAGATCCTCAGCCCCTGAACACTTTATTTAGTATGGAAAAAACACACCATGAACCCATCAGTGCCCGATGGACAGTGGGGCAGGGGGGAGGGAGCCCTGGGGTGCCACCAGGATGATCTGAGGGGTGGGTTCATGTCCCTGAGGCTGAACCTGGCAAGGGACACGCTGAGATCAGCACCTGTGGGCAATGGGCAGCGAGCAGCAGGCAGAGGGCAGGCAGGGATGGACAGCAGGCAGGGATGGACAGCAGGAAGGGATGGACAGCAGGAAGGGATGGACAGCAGGCAGGGATGGACAGCAGGCAGGGATGGACAGCAGGAAGGGATGGACAGCAGGCTTGATGGACAGCAGGAAGGGATGGACAGCAGGCAGGGATGGACAGCAGGAAGGGATGGACAGCAGGCAGGGATGGACAGCAGGAAGGGATGGACAGCAGGCAGGCTGAGATGGACAGCAGGAAGAGATGGACAAAGGACAGGGACAGATAGTGGACGTCAGCAAAGCAGTAGACAGGGATGGAGAGAGGGCAGGGACAGAAAGCAGGTAGGGATGCTCAGATGGACAGCAGACAGACACTGACAGTGGGCAGGGACAGACAGTGGGCAGGGACGGACAGAGAGCGGGCAGGGATGGACAAGGACGGACAGTGGGCAGGGATGGACAGACAGCAGGCAGGGACAGACAGACAGCGGGCAGGGACGGACGGACAGCAGGCAGGGACGGACAGCAGACAGGGAGGGACGGACAGCAGACAGGGATGGACAGCAGACAGGGAGGGACGGACAGCAGACAGGGAGGGACGGACAGAGGGCAGGGACAGGCAGGGGGCAGAGATGAACAGCGGACAGGGATGGACGGACAGCGAACAGGGACGGACAGTGAACAGGGACAGACAGAGAGCAGGCAGGGACAGACAGCAGACAGGGACGGACAGACAGCGGACAGGGATGGACGGTGGACAGGGATGGACAGACAGCAGGGACAGACAGCGGACAGGGACAGACAGCGGACAGGGACGGACAGCGGGCAGGGACAGACAGCGGGCAGGGAGCGACAGCGGACAGGGACGGACAGCGGACAGGGACAGACAGCGGACAGGGACAGACAGCGGACAGGGACGGACAGGACAGGGACGGACAGCGGGCAGGGACAGACAGCGGACAGGGACAGACAGCGGACAGGGACGGACGGACAGCGGGCAGGGACGGACAGCGGGCAGGGACAGACAGCAGACAGGGACGGACAGCGGACAGGGACGGACAGCGGACAGGGACGGACAGCGGACAGGGACAGACAGCGGACAGGGATGGACGGACAGGACAGGGACGGACAGCGGACAGGGACAGACAGCGGACAGGGACAGACAGCGGACAGGGACGGACAGCGGGCAGGGACAGACAGCGGGCAGGGACGGACAGAGGACAGGGACGGACAGCGGGCAGGGACGGACAGACAGCGGACAGGGACAGACAGCGGACAGGGACGGACAGACAGCGGGCAGGGACAGACAGCGGGCAGGGACGGACAGCGGACGGAGCCCCACGCGGGCCGGCAGCGGCTGCAGCGCGGCGCGCGCCCTCTGGCGGCCGCAGCCCGCAGTGCGCACGGGCAGGGCAGAGCGGAGCCGAGCGGCCGCGCCGGGGCTGCTCTGCCCTTCCTTTCCTTACTATTTCTCCCTTTCTTTCGTTAGAACTCGAGCTTTTCACACATTCTGAAATGGCTCCAAATTGTAAAAAACACGAATCCTTTCATTTTCATATTTCAGTAGGACTGTAAGACATAGCGAGGAAGACAAATTAAGGCAAACAGTGCTCCTCTCGATCGCTTAAAGTTCATGCTTTTGAATTTCAAGTCTGTGACTGAAATGGGCTTTATAAAAAGTGGATACTTATGACATCATTTAAATGTCACTGAATGTAGCAAACAGAGTGCAGACATAGCAGTGGTGAGTGTGGCATGAAATGAGAAAACAAAAAAGAAAAAGAGGAAATAATAAACCCTGTATTTATCACAGGCAACAGCATCAGAGGGATCTAAAGAGAAGAGTTCAGTTTGTCTCACAGTTTTATCTGAAATTAAAATATATTTAACTGTTTATACAAGGGAACTGACAGAGCTTCTGCCTGTATGGGGAGATTTCAGAAACCTGAAGATCAGGTTTATGAAACAGAAATTGAGGGCAATATCTTTGCTAAATCAGCTCTGTTCCATAAAGTCTCTAATTAAAAGACAGTCAGTGCTATATTGCTATAAAACAAGAGATATTTACAAGGTGAGAATGTTGACAACTCTGAGCCTTTCCATTGCTACCTATAATTCAAATAAGAAATATTTTAAAATACATCTTAAGGTCTGCCAGGGTTTTCTGAACATCAAGCCCTGTTTTATGCTGCCCATTCAAAGACCTTTATAGGTTGTGTAGAGATCCAGAAATCAAAAAACAACAAAAGCACAGTCTCTTAACTTTACTTAGATCCTGGCTCTATATATGGATACATACAGAGATGAAAAATTTCATTCCAGAACTGTAAATATTCATGTGAGTGTGTCTCCAACAGCAAGTTCATCTCAGAAGAAAAGTTCTTGAATTCTCTTAAATTCAGTTATTTCCCTTTTAAGTACCTGCTTCATTCCCCCCTCTTTCAATGGAAGGCATTTGGTATTAGACCACAGTCACCGTCCCCCAAAGAAATAATTCCAGTAAATATACCCCAATAAAGGCATTTGGGTGAAGTGTGGCAGGTAAATAAAGATGATGACATAATGGTGCATGCACAATTTAAAGCAAAAAGAGAGGAAATAATGCTGCATGCTGGCCCTCAGTAAGATTAAACATCCTCCTCTTAAGGAAGGAAGTGAACCAGAACTGATAGGAGCTGGAGTCAGTGGAGTTTGGGAGAACTGCCTGTCTGCGAGGAGGGTCATTCCAGTTCTTTTGGAAATCGATTACATTCCCCAGCTACCTACTGTTATATTGCACCAGGATATTATTGTACAGTCTTGCTACAGAGCCCTCCATTATAGAGCAGCTCTATTGGCATTTCAATGCTCAATGAAGGCTAGAATTGCCACAGAGGTTTCAATTAAAGAAAATTCAAAACGAAAATGGAGAAGGAAAAAAGAAGAAAAAAGGCTGAGTTGAAAGTTTCCAGCAAAGGTATTTATGGCTGTCTGTCACCTTTTCTTTTTTCTTCCTAGCTCCTGAAGTGACGTCTAAAGCATCCATTTAAACTGATGTGTTTTGCAGAATTTTTTGGAGGAACCGTAATGCATCATTCCAGCGGTGTAGTAATAAATAAAGAAATAGATATCCTTACCCATTTGGTATAAACTCAGCACTGCCCAAGTTAGAAGGGGGTAAACTACATTTACCTCTATTCCCCCTTGGCTGCATCACTGCAGGATGCTACTAGGACATGTCAAAAGTAGTTATTCCATCCATAGCAGGCTGTAATCACTATTTTTCCTAACTCCTAGTCTGGTTCAAACACCCCGTGGTACCCACCACAGCTACACAGGACTCCATGTATCCTTTTCTAAACCGAACAGCCCAGAAGAATGGGTGTTTGCTGATTACTTTATACACATCAACATACAAAACCAGAGCACTCCCTGGACTGGCAGAGAACATAACTGCTTGAAAAATATGGCTTAAGTTTGTTTCTACTAAGGTTTGATATTTTTAATGTTTTATCTTTTGTATTTATGGTCTGAACAAATTGGGTTAATTGCTTTATTGGCTGTAACAGACCCTATATTTGAGTTCAAGATTAACATTGCATCCAGTTTCTAAGGTGATGGCCATTTAATTATTGTTTATGTAGAAGTGATTAACTAAATGCCAAAAAAAAAAGATTCCTAGCTAAAACTTGAAAACAAGGAAGGTCTGTAAAAAGCTAAACAAAAACCTAAAGAATTCAGGCGAGCATGTGAGATCCTGTCTATAACGGGGTTTAATTCCCTTGAACAATTTGATGTCAAGAACACCTTGCTGTTTACAAGGAATTTACAAATCTTTAATTGCACTTTCCTCATTCAGTTACATTCTTTAAAACTTTCCACAAGACAGAGTTAGAGGCTGTTGTGGAGGGCAACAGCCATAGTGGAGAGGGTTCTTTTCATGCACAGGTCTCTCTTTAATCCTTATTTTTACATCTTGATTGCATTTCACAATAGCAACCAGGCACTCCAGGCAGTGTTTTTAGGGCAATTACTACAATTCTTGGGTGGTCACTCTGCATTAGATTTCATGCCTTATAAAACAACATGAGGTGTGCCATAATGACTCAGAAATATACAGCCTTTCATGTCCTATTGCTTAATTAAGGAGGGTGTTTTGCAGGACAGATATTATTGCTAGTCTGTGGTTTTTAATTTTACTACACAGTAAAAGCACCCTAATTCATACCAGGAATTGGCAAACCTGCAAATTAGTGCATTTTCTGAATTAGAAAATAAGTGAATAAAACTGCAGAAAGAAAATCTAAATGTGAACATGGCAATATTAAAGCAAATGTGCTCATTTATCCTGGGAAATATAGCTGAGTCTCATTCTGTTGATATTTAATAGCCTAACACCTCGGCTTTTTTAACACATAATGAGTCTTCAGACCCCAAACCTACAATGAGCTCCCTGTGTGCGGACTCCTGCACAAACATGGATTTCAGCAAGGCTCCCAGGAGATCTGTCTGAGCATCACTTGTGGCCATACCGAGAACAGGGTAACAAGATACTGGAAGGACTTGTTGAGACAGCAGGGTTTTGTGGCAATTATCATTTCTGTGAGGTGGTGAAATAAAAGCCAGTGATCTTCCAGTCACTTTTACATTAGCGTAAATACTGTAACTTTTAGAGCTATGCTTAATTTTTTGAGAGGCGCTGATAAGCAGATAAGTCGTAAAATTTGACCTACTTGAATAAATATCTATAATCTGACAAACAGTATGCTGCAATTTCCCTGTCCCTTCTTCGTAAACCCACTGGCTTTTTTTGCTTGCAATCTAAAATGACCAAATGCACAGACAACACATGGGGGAAGTGCACTCGCCTCCACCTTGCTCACCTCCCTTTCTCCCCGTGCCAGAAGTTAGCAAAAATGTTGATCCCAACCTTCACCCCAAATTATTTTGACTCAAAAAAATTTTCAAATGTAGGCAAGGAAGGGTACAATTTCTAACAAATGCCAGTGATGTTAATGCTCTCAGGTTCAAAGCCTGGTGTTCGAAGGCAGTGGGGCAGCATATGATGAGTACAGGATTTTCCAGGTAAACCCAAACATTCTTTTCCAACTCACTGGTCCTTGCTGAAGGCCATTTTGTTCTAACATTTTCCACTGGCCTTGTCTGGACAACTCTGCCTGCCTCATTCCTCATATAAATATACCCTAGACCACAGCACTTCTATGAGCTGGAGGAAATGAGCAACAACCACTTATTCAAGCTTTGGTCAAGTTGGCCAAAAGAGATTATTGACCAAGTTGGCCAGATAAGATTATCAGCCAAGCTGACTAAAACCCCTTTCAACCAAGGCTCTGCACAGCTTTGTTGACTAATTCCAGCTGCATACTCCAAGAGCTCAGCCAGAATTGTAGCTTTCATCCTACCTTGGGAGAGTTTCAGCTCACCAAACAGGTACCTACACCTGGCTAGCAATCATTAATGCTGAATTATATGCTTCCCTGGTCTGATGGAAGCATTTTCAGTCAGCAGAGAGCTAATTGCCTATCTACTCAATAAGTTCATGTGGTCATCCCTACAGCTTCAGACAGAAATCCTAAATCATCCAAAACTGCCTAGTTCATGGTTTGCTGCTTTTTCCAACAAATTATTCTGGTATCACTCTAATGTGCAACAGCAGCTTCTGGGCATGAAAGTGTTATCCCATGGAGAATAAGGGAATTTTTCACCTGTATGGGAACCAGGTTTCATCCTAGGTTCCTGAAGAAGTGTGTGATGTCCCTTCTGAAAGTAAAGATAGACTGTACTATTGCCAGAGGAATTTTTCAGTGCTCTTCAGTCTGAGACCTGACTATTTTGGGACCATGAGCCCCAAAATTACTGAATGCTTTTGAAAATTACTTTGGGTCTCTGACCCACAGCAGCCATTATCTTAACAGCCTGTCAACAGTACAGCATGAGGAAATATTTCCTTCCATTGACTTAAAATTTATATGCAACCTACTTCAATGAAATCCACTTATTTTTCTCTTGCCCTTAGAAAAAGAGTGGGGGTAAAAAATAAAATAGCTGCTCCAATTTTATTTATGTTCTCTGTAGTCATAAATATTGGCATTCAGTCTCTCTTTTACATGCAAAGCAATACTGCAATCTCTCGTGCCAGGCCCACTTCTGCTGTCATTGTAGTCAGTGGTCAAAATTCATATGGATCTTACAGGGAACCAGAATAAGGTCGGTGTATAAGCTGTCCTTCTAAATCTTACCATCTGCACCAAAGTAAACAAAAATGCCATATTAACATAGCTGGAAACAGAAGGAGAGAAGAATATACCAGCATTTTCTAAATATAAAGTGATAAACTTTAAAAAGGCGTTACAAATAATGGATGGCTTTGAAAAAAGAAGTTACAGCTGTACTATATGTGACTTTCTTAAAAAGGTCCATGTGGAGACTTTTTTTAATGATTATTGCCTTTATTAATATATTGTAGCAAACAATATGTAATATTAACAATATAGACAGCAGTATAAAATAGTTAAAATTATTGACAATTTTTCAGCCTTGCAAGCAGAAAGATTTCATTACAGCCCCAGCTCTGTCATGGGCTGTATACGTGCTCAAATTTGCACAGTTTCATTTAACAGAGAACCACACAAGCCCTGGGATTTATCCCCAAAGATTTTGCTCAGGAGTGACAGGGTGAGAGTCTCATTCTGTAAAATACGATGATGTGGCACAGGCTTTAAATCAGTAAAAGTATCCCTGTTTAGGAAAATACACCTAAGACAAAAAGCCGTAGGCATGTGCTTATGTGCTTCCACGAATCAGCCTGATTGCTGTATTTTTCCTGAGGCAGAGATAAGGTTTACAGACAGAGGTCCCAAATTTGGGCCAACCTAAATATTATTTAAATAATATTTCCTCTTTCCTCTCCCTCTTTTTGCTGAAAGAGCTGGGTTTGCTGCACATCTTATTCCTATCTGCCTTTATTAAGCTTTTTATAAATGTGTAAGAAAAAAAAAATAATTCAGCATCCCAGACATCATCTTGGGTTTAAGATCTTAACAAATGAGGACACAGCTGGGCTACTTGGTCTGTGGATTTGCTAGCTGCAGGATTAAGTCCAGCTGAGCTGAAGTTTATAAACCAAGTTATTGACTTTAAAAATTCTCATACTGCTTATCAAAACACACCACATTGAAAGAACACCCTTCCCAGAATCAAATGTGGCAAAGCTTTCTCAATTATAGACAGTCTCTCCCCATACAGCCGGCCTTACCATAACCTTACTAGTCTCCTGCATCTATTTTATTTCAAGACTCACTCTCAACTTGCTGTAAAAAAAATAGTCTTTTCTATCTCCCATCCTAAATAAGCAGGGTCTGGGCAGCAAAAGGTTGGTGGCATATAGCCCAGCCCTGAAAGTGGAAACAAATCATGCCCCAGCAGGCATCATCCTCCCCTGGCAAAGCCCAGGCTGCCATTAGGTGCTACTCACCTGAAAGGATTTGTCTCTAGTCTGATGTTAGCACAGCGCCTTTGTACATTGCTTTTCACTAAAGGTCTGATCCAGCTGCCATTAAAATCAATGAAAAGGCTCCCATTGACTTCAAAGGAGTTGAGATATACAGTATATTGCAGCAGATGAAAAATACCAAAGGAAAAGAAAACCTGTCTTTTAGTATATACTTTTGATTTTTATATAGTCTTAACCATAACAATGTTCTGAAGAAAGGGACTGGAAAATTTTCCATGTCTGTCAATGCTGAAAGCTGGTGGTGGGGGGGAAGAGGGGGGGAGGAGAGTTTTGACAAAAGAAGATACTTCCCCATTCACTTCAAACTGCATTTTTCTGTCAAAAATTGTTTTCATTAGCAAATATGATTAAATTCTAAACTGACAATAAAGCCAGGGAAGTATTTTAAAACAGACCATCTTTGGAACCATACACTTACTCATCAGTCACCAGAATTTCTGTGACTTTGAAGGCTTAATAAAAAGAAAAAAGGTCGAATATTAGTGCTTTTATTGCTTGTGTCTATAGGGAGGATCCCAGTGCCTGAGTCAGCCCAGCACTCTCTGACAGACATAAGATGGGATAACACATAGAGGAAAGAGAGAGATTTATTTGAATACAGAAAGCTGGACCTATGAAGCTTTATAGATGCATGTATTTAAAACACCTTTCAGCAGCTTTTTATACCATTACAGTTATTGGATTTTTCATCTTTGACTTAGATATGAATTATTTAATTAGAAACTTCATTACCTGCATAACTATGAAACCCTTCCACTATTATTCTTTCCCCAAAAAAGAAAAAAAAAGTGTATCTATGCACCTAACAGAATTTCTCAGCAGTCAAAACTCCTATGGAAAGCAGTAGTACAACTGTGGTAGGCTAGATTATTCAGGGATTTGGATCAGGCCACACTTTGGTTCCGACCACATCTGGCTTTTCTTGAATGTAACGACCCAACATTTGGTTATTGCTTTGTGAGTATGATTTACTACCAAATTATTCCCTCTGGATTCACTGGAATCTGACAGAAAGCACCTTGAAAGCACACATATGTTTCTACTTTTTTAAAAAACATTCAATTAATTCTCTGGTTTTAAAATATTTTATAACTCAGTATCTCCAGCAGGTTTTTCTTTTTTCCCACCCCCAGCAGACTACTTTGAAGGAACGACAAGCTGCTGAAACTCTACGCAGGGCATTTGTCCATTATGGAAGGGAGATCACAAAAGCATTTCACATCCTGCTGTTCAGAGAAAGAACAAGTCTATTTCTACCTCACATGGTAGGGTCGTGCACATGGTGGGTTCAAAGAAGAATGATGGAAAAATACTCTTTATATCAGATACAATTACAAGAGACTTATAATCGACTGCACAAGCGTAACTTACCTAAGGGATTCCTGCTGACCCTCTCGCAGAATGGCTTCACCTCAGGGATTCCCATCCACCAAAGGGTTCTGCAGATAAACAGTCTTTCCTCTGGGGTTAACCCCTTGCACACCCCAGCAAACACAGCATCCTTCCAAGGTACCCCAACAGAGGTGCTGGGAATTTCTGCTAAAAATCTGACCTGCTGGAGTGTGGGATGCTGCTGGGAGGGTAACACATGAAGTTCCTCCCCTGCGACCACTGTCCCCCATCTCTGCTCAGAAGACCACTTAGAGCTCAGGGGCCTGATATATGTCTACAGGATACACTGTCTGTGCTCAAATCAGTCTCACATTTCATAGCTGAGCATGGGGCACCCTGTCCTCCTCACATGGGCACCATCAGAACACACTGCACTGAAACACTCTGATTTGTAAAACACTTTTATTACTGACCACCAATACACACTGCACTGAAACACTCTGGTTTGTAAAACACTTTTATTACTGACCACCAAAATACTACTGGGAGCTGGCAGAAAACCCGAAGGTTTGGGTGAATGACTGAATAGCTCAGGGCTACAGCTAATGCAGTTCCCAGGACAGCAGCCCTCACACCAGCAGAAAGGGAATGGCTGTGTTAAAGGTAAAATCCCCAGTGAGCCTGATTTGGAGTCTTGATAAATAATTAATGTCACAAGGAAGAGATAACACAGTATTTTTCACTGGCCCTAATGTCAAAATGTTTCCTTTTCCCTTTGCTTCATGTTGGAGAAAGTATGGTGTTGCCACTTCACTTTTACCAACACCACTGTCCTGTGAAAAGCAAAAGCTGTAAGTAATTAATTTTGGAACTCCAGCCCTGGACAGGCTAACCCATGTGCCTATCTCCACATGAGTAGCCAAAGACCGAGGGATTACTCCTGAAACTCAAGTGACAAACATGCGCTTTTCTGGCTGAGGGTTTCTGACACGAAGGAATCCCAGCTTCACAGGACAAAAGGATTAGGTTTCATCCCTAGTGCCTAACAAGATATTGCTCTTTAAAGCAGTCATTGGTGCACAGGAATAGGAAATATAAATGCCTCTCTTCTGAGAGAGACAAAGATTTTTGTCTGTGTAGTAACAAATACCTTGAAATAGTCTGTGCTGATGAGTGAACAGAGGATTAGATTTAAATTCGACATATTAATGTACATTTCTAATCTTAAATTCAAAAAATTATTAGCCATTTATAGGCTGAATAACACCTTCTGCACTCATTTTAGCGAGTATAAAAATCATAAAGGTTAGCAAACTGTGTGGATCAGAATATAAACTAATTGGCATCTGGGATTAGGAAGAAATCTCCTCCAATTCATTGGTAAAGGCTTCCTCAAATACTGAACAGAACCCATTATTGTTTGGCTGCTAATAACTCAAGTGACATTTGCCATATGCCATCAAAGGACCAGGAGTCAATACGGATTTTATCTCTGTTAAGGCCTGCAGATTCAGCCTCAAATTGTGAGTTCACAATTCAATAGTGAGTTGAGCATTCCCATTTTAAAACAGTTTTTGAAAATGGTGGGGATTACTTGGAAATCGTGTGATGCCAAGGTGCAAGGGAAGAAGTCACAGAGGAGCAGAAGAGAAAGGAAATAAGATTTTGACATAGGACAAATATCAAAGTAGGTGATCTTTTTTCCTTCACCAACTGTGCTAAAATTGTCTTTTTAAACTAGAATCACTGTGTAACTCCAATCAAATCACATTCAAAGCATTTATTCCAGTATGTCCCTAGCTGCATTTCCACAGTAATTTAAGTACGTTATTCATATGCTGAGTTTTTCAGAGAAAGGGAAATAAACTGAAGGTGTTTTTTTCCCCACAGTTAAAAGTTCATTGAAGGTATGACCTTAAAGTAAGGATAAACCTCAATATATTCCTCATTGTTTTTTTTCTGGAATAAATTTTGATAGCCTAATATAGGTGGACTTAAGCTTCAGTTTCTTATGCTTCAGTATTTCTAGAAAAGTCACAATTTGAGCAAGAGGGGTCTGTAAAAAAATGTCAGTGTCTCTGAAGGGGCCATCTCTGCCACTAAGAATTAATGAGACGTCTTTAGAGGTGGTGATAGTCCTTTCTGAGAAGCACAAGTTGGCTCCATGAATTAGCATTTTTCTAGAGCTGCCAAGCATCTCAGCTAGCAAAAACCCTCACTCCCTGATGTCTCTTGATGAAATGTCTGCATCCCATGTCCCTGCAGTGCAGACCTACTGCCTCACCTGCACCTCCAGACAGCCGGTACTATCCTTGAGGAATGCTGGTCGAAAGACTAGAGAGTCATAAAATCACAGAATGGTTTGGGTTGGAAGGGATCTTAAAAGTCACCTAGTTCCAATCCCTTGCCATGGGAAAGGAGCACCTTCCACTAGACTGAGCTGCTCCATCCAATCTGGTCTTGAACATTTCTAAGGATGGGGCATCCACAACTGGGTTGAAAAGTTACATTTTCCCCAGAAGTGTCCAACCACCAAAAGCTTTCCTAAGGTTTAGGTTGCCATCTAAAATCAGAAGTCTGTCTGTACCTGGCATGGCAGGGACCAAGGGAGATGCCTTGAGAAGAGGGTAAGATAGGGAGCTTATGCAGGAATAGCTCGCTGGTATGCCTTCACTCCAGCTATCTGCAGCAGATGGATTTCTTGGGCCAGCGACAGTGCCTCTGTGTTCAGCATCTTTCCACCAACGTTTTGCCTTTGGGAATTCATCCCAGCCCTTTCTGAACCACACAAACTCCTGGCATTCAGTGCACTCAGTGCTGTGCATGTCCTGCATCCAGAGGCTGCCCAGTACAAATTATGATCTGAGCTCCCTCGGGCTGTTTTGAAGCCAGTGCCTGTGATTTGCCTGTGCTGGCCCCAAGTGCAGAGGTGATGCTGTCACCTGCCTGGAAATGCTGCCAATCATGATGCCTGCCAGAGCAGCCAAACATGCTCAATTTTCAGGAATATGAGAGGTTATTGCTGTTATTTCTTAATGCTGAGTGAGGGTCTGCAAGCCTACAGCCCCAGGACTGTGTGAAATAAAGGGTTCCCAGAGGTTCTTCCTTTGGCCCCAGCCAGCAAACACCTGCTCACACACAAAACTCTCCATTAAAGCCAAAGGGACGACACCTGTCAGCACAGTCATGCCTGCCATGATATCTGTTTGGCTTCCCAAGTGGAAGAAAATCTGCTCCAAGCTGCACCAAGTGCCTGATGAGCTCCATGCTAATATTTGATTCACAAGTCATAAATCTGCATTGCTGATGTGGATCTGGGGTAACAGTAAAACAACCATGAAGGTGGAAACTGCCACAATTTCAGACACTACCAATGAGTAGTAAGTTACTGTAGTTTGAATATTTTATGCACTACTGAATCTAAACTTAAATTAAAGGCAAGTTTTAGAAGACACTAATATGATTTCTGAGCCTCTGGATACCTTCTAGATCTATTCTCTGATCACCAAAATTTTTCGGTATAACATGTACAGACCTGATGCTATAAAATACTGAGAGTCCTGACCTGTGATTTCCAGTCACTATTGAGAGTTTTCTGCCTGGGCTTTACATCTACATGCAATCATTGCCAGAAACTAAGGTGGGTGTTCACAAAAAGCACTTAGATTAGTTCTGAAAATCACTAAGATATTTGGGATAAAAGACAGATTCCTTGTGGAAAATAATCATACAATCATAAAATAGTTTGGGTTGGAAGGGACCTTAAAAATCATCTCATTCCAACCTTCCTGTGCCATGGGCTGCGACACTCTGCACTAGACCAGGTTGCTCAAATTCCCATCCTACCTGGCCTTAACACTTCCAGGGATGGGGCACCCATAGTTTCTCTGAGCAACCTGTACCAGGGCCTCACCACCCTCACAGTAAAGAAGTTATTTTTTTCTAATGCCTATTAGATGTGTTATTATTGTCTGCTTTTTCTAATGTCTATTACAGAAATAAAAAGACAGATTTATATTAAACACTCTATAACAGTGAGACTAGTAACAAATCATCTTTTTGAGACAGAAGGAAACATCTCCCAAAATATCCAGACATAAAATGAGGTGTAAAGAAAAATACTTTTCAGGGATGTTACTGCCTCTTTTTTGATGAGTATGATGGAGAATACTCAGATAGGGTGAGTCTGTCCAGCCACAATGCACAGAGAATTTAATGGAAAACACAACAGACATGACTACTTGTTGGCAGCATTCATGTTTAATTTATCTGTATGTGATCCCCTGGAATGTATCCCTTTCCCTAATATTCAAATACAAAGGGTTTCAAGATGCAGAAAACTTGCATCCAAGTAAATCAGGAAGGAGGGTGTTCCCCTCTTCTTCACTGAACAAGCTGTGGGATTTATTGCATTGTATTGTGCCATTTCAAAATGGTTGTAAAAGTTTGTCTCTAGGCATAAAACCTGCTCACTTACTTTGTAGCAGTGCATCAGCTAATGAGCTCTTATTTGCCTTTCCAAATTAAATTATTCGTTACAGGTAGAAGGAATTTTGCAGTGGTGGGTTAAAAGTAAGAGAGTGAAAAAAGCACATTAAGCAACTTTTCTAGTCTGTTCTAATTCAAAGGTACTTTACTGTTCTTCTAACACAGAAGTACTAAACTCACACATCAAGTAAAAGTTGCTGGCAAACTCTCAGGAAAGGTGCCCTTTTCTTTCACCGTCGTTCAGCGGCAATGCTGCCGTTTTCCTCTGCCTCCAGTGGTTATGTCATCTCTGAGGTCAGTTTTCTGCTTCTTGTACATGACTTGGCTGTTTATGAAACGTGAAATCAGCATCAACAACCCGTAGCAACTTCAAGAAAGAAGCCCTGGGCTAACAAATAATAAAAAAAACCTTGTTTTTGCCCACAATGAGAAAAATCTACAGAGCTACTACCTAAGGGCTTTTATTGCCTTCGGCACAGAAGGAATCCACATTTAGAGAGTGCAGCCTAAACATTTTCACTCTCTGAGCTCATCATTTATTTCAGTGGCAGATGTCCCTATGTGAGACAACCTCGCCAGTCATCAATCCCTCTTTAGATTAAACATGAAAGGGGGTCTATCCTCCCATCAACACAGGGGAGATGTACTAATATGGCCCAAATTAATGTACTAATCATCCTTTGACAGAATAGAATTTAAAATATCCCAACTCTACCACTCCAAAATCTCACAGCCTGAGTCAGATCGTTTGAAAATCAGTGTTGGTCATCAGGGATCTCAGATTTCATCTGAATTTTTTCAGGGTATTGGGCACAACCACACACATTATGCTGGGGCAGAGGGGAAGAGAAATGAAAGGGACAAGTCAGGGGACCTTGATGAAAATCCCAATGCAAGGCAGTTCAGCCAAAGCCCGGCTTCTCCCCCGTTATTTAGTTACAAAACAGAATTTTTGTCCAAGAGAGCACTCACGGAAAACACTATCTTTGCACATACTTGCTTGAATACGCACTCGTATGGGTTTTCATTCTCAGTGTTTACTGGGGCTCTGGTTACATTCTCCAGACAATTTACTCATATAATGTGTTTTTTTCTCCCTCTGGCTACTGTGAAACAAAGCTTCAAAAGGGGAAGGCAGGAAAAAAAAAATTCCTCTTGCTAATGTTTTTCTCTCCTAAATACTGAAGAATTCTACTTCCCTGGCACAGTTCTACTATTTACATGCGTGTAGCTGTGTACATACCCCAGCTTGCTAACCCATGCTCTGCACAAGGGATATAACTGAATAGGGTTATTCATAACCAAACCCTCATACAGCTCAGTCAGTGCCAGGATTTTAGTCTATGCTCACGAGGCTGTGATTAGTCCTAGAGAACATTATGAAAATCAACCTGGCTAATTATTACTCCAAATAACTGAGACAGGAATGCAATAGAGTCTCCAGGAAATACTATAAGAGAAGCAAGATTTGAGTGTTTGCATTTGTTTGTTTGTAAATGTTCTCATTAGCTCATCTGTAAGATTTATGCTCCATGCAAGAATTACCAGGGGAAATTCTATAGACTGTTCAAAGAAAGAAGGCAGAAAGATGATCACATCACTCTTTTTGGATACAAAAGCCTCTGAATGCAAAAATTTTGTGCAGAATGTTCATCACAACATTGTTAATCATATCCTTATTGACTACACAAACCATTTATAGTAAGTTTCCCAGCATTTAGAAAGAGAGCTGAGAGCCTGATTTTCTATATATCTCCAAGCAAAATGTTTTTCTCTGTTTTAAACCCCTAAATTAAAACACAGCAGCTTACTCCTTGGGAGAGTACATCTATGTATGAAACAAAAAGAACCTGTCAACAATCTCAAGACCTTTGCAAAAGCACAAATGGACAAAATGAGAAACATCTAGGTGATCCCAGTATGAACAGTGTGCCCTGGAGACACCATGTAACCTTCAGGACCCCTGCCAATCTGACATGAGGCAAAAGACCTAATCAGTTTAACTACTGGAATTAATTTTACAATAAATATGAAAGGAAAATAAAGCACGGAGGAATCTATGATGAGAGGAGGGTGGGTCTGGTAAAAAGCCATCCAAGGCATCTCTGATGCTCCAGATGAATGCAGAAAAATTAAACAATTCCCAAATAACCAAGATAATACGTGGCCAGTTTCATCCAAGAGAAAAAAAATAAATCCTTCCTGACAGTCTGCAAGACCTCACTAAAGCAAAAAAATGAGACAGTGATTATTTGCCAATAATTATTTTATTTTGAAACTGTAGGTGTTATGAGGATGGTGAGAGCAACTCCTGGCAGTGCTGGTGCCCGGAGCCTCAGAAGGGACTGAGGAATAGGAGGAATAACAGATTCTCAGAGTGAGAGACAAGGAACTGCCACCAACATCCTGACAGGGCTCCCACTCACACATGCACAGAAAGATGTACAGATTTTTCCACAAGGCATATGAAAGGAAGTATTTAAATATACTTATTTAACATCCTCTTAAACATCACTACCTGTGACAGCTTTTACAGGGCAAACAGTGTTATTATTTACGGCTCTGCAGGCTAGGAAAACATTTCTTCTTTTAAGAGTGGATTTGTCTGACTTAAGTTGGCAAACACTGGGTCCTGTAATGCCTTTGTCACATAGACAAAGCGGCTCCTCACTCTTGGGTATCTTTTCCATGGGTCAGTACTTACCTGCAGTGACCAAGTCACTTCTCAGCTGCTTCCCTGATGAGCTAAATAAGTTGAGCTGCTTATGCCTCGTGTTGTCATGCTTCTTTTCTGAATCCTTTTTCATACCTTTCCTTTGAACTTCCCTTACTATTTCCACATTGCTTTTGAACTGCAAACACCAAAACTGGACACGGTTCCTAACAGTAGCCTTACCATGTTGTGCATGTGAGCAACATCAAATCCTCTTATCTGCTTGATATTACTCTTTTTTACATCTCAGGATTGCATTGCCCTTTTAGCAACAGAATTACAGTGAGATTCCATTTTGAGGTGCTTATTCAAAAAGAATCCAAAACCTTTTTCATAGTCCTTGTTTTCCAAAAAGAGCTCCTACCCTGCACAACCTCTTGTCTTCATGCTTTACTATACTGCCTTGCACTAACCTAATGTTCAGAATTTTTTCATTTTATTTTGACCTCTTCATAAACTGAAGCAGGGTAAGTTTAAATTAGAAAGGTATTCTTTACTGTGAGGGTGGTGATGCACTGGCACAGGCTGCCCAAAGAAGCTGTGGCTGCCCCATCTCTGGAACTATTCAAGGCCAGTGATGGGGCTTTGCACAGCCTGATCTAATGGATGGTTTCCAGCCCATGGCAGGAGAACTGGAACTAGATCATCTTTAAGGCCTCTTCCAATACAAACCATTTTATGATTCTATGATTAAGCACTTCAGGTCACTCAGCAATAATAATCTGCCCCTTTATTACTTATTCTTCCATTTGTTCACCATTAACCTGTGCTATGTGTAAACGTGATTCTGTATAATTTCTTTGATAAGTGATAGAAACACTTGGCCTTTGCTCAAAACTTGATTCCTAAAGGAATCCATTTAAAAAGAGTTTTATATAATGTTCAGAATCTGTGAAAAGCATGAACCAAATAAAAAACAGAAGCATCATTGTAATTTTAAACTGACTTTTACAAGACATTAAAGAAGGAAAATTTCTTTTTATAATCAGAGCAATGATGCCACCCCCTTCCAGGGTGGGGATAAACTCACCTAATGTCTGTAAGGTACTGAAGGGATAATCTGTTTGCCTCAAACACCTAACTCATATGTAAACTTTGGGGTAAATCAGGCCTTCTAAAATAGGTGTCTACAGGTATGTGAGACCTTTGAGTGCCTCCAGGTTCCAAGGTATGCTGGCATGCCTGGTTGTACCTCAGCTCTATCCCTAGGAAAGCCCAACATATCCCCAACCTTCCCCTATCAACTTTTCTATGGGTATGAAGGGACCTTCTCAGGTCATTCTGGATAGGAGGAAAACAAAGGCTGAGGAGAGTAGCACTGTCTCCATCTCACTCCAGAGCCTGGATATGATTCCCTATATTACCAGAGGCAATTAATGCAGGTGGCCACTAAGTCTTCTGAGAGGCTTCAGCAGCACCTTCTTGTCTCATTTTCCTCTCTGTGAACCTCCTTCTGGTTCTTTCCACAGTCAAGTTTATGAGGTACTTAACATTTGCAGGGAAAATTCAGTATTTAATTAAGCTGAATTACATCTCAGCATTTTGGTGAGATTGTTTGGGAGGCCATCTAAATATACAGAAAAATTATGTGTATATACTGAACCAAAATATTATAGCATATATTTTGGTCCCTCTATTAAATGACAGAACAGCAACATCTCTGTGCCCAGGGTGCCATACCACTGCTTCATTCAGAGCTGCAATGAATTATTTACAATTAAAATTACCAGAATCACAGAATATTCTGAGTTGGAATTGACAAGAATGGGGGGCATGATGCCTCTCCTAAAGGAAATGTGACTGAGTCATTTATATTTTTTGTTCTCACTCTCTGTTCTAGTTATGCCACAGATGGTAGAAAAATAGAAGTCAAACCAATTTAATACAGACATTCAGTTCAAAATGGCACATATTTTAGTTCTCCCTGTATAATTATGAGGAATAGGTGGAAACATATTGTTACTGTTTTAGACAAACAAATCAAACAACACAACTCCCTCTAAAATCACCTTGAAAGTCCAATTCCTCCCACATCTTCCCTCATAAACCAGTGTAGTGGAGCTACTCTGATAAAACTCAAGCAGCTGATGCAGTGACTTCAATGGCAATGAAAATGCCTTTCCATGTGACTGAGTGGGACTAGAGGTGACTGGAAATAAAGTTTTTAAACAGAACCTTCATAAACTTTCAAGAAGTCCAACAAAAACCTGACTTCTCTGCTATCCCTAACGATTAGAGATTTTCAAATAATTCAAGACAGTGCTCTAGACTCTGCCAGTATAGTGAAATAGATCTTACTTTTTTATTACTGCCCATCAGAAATCACAATCACAACTCCAGCAGAACCCACTTCTGTCTTCTGGGGAAGTTTTAGCAAATGGTTCTGTCACGGCTAAGAGAAATCAACTCAATATACTGCTTGCTCTTAGAGGATCAGACTCTTCTCATTCCCTTGACAAGTCAGGGACAAGGACGTTTTGGCTCATACACCTAAAATCACACAAATCTTTATTTCACCAATTCCAAGCAAATGACTTCATAACCTCTGCTGGCAGAGACAGGCAGAGTGTGTCCGCAAATAGTTTGTGGTCAGGTTAAAGAGCTAAATGCCTGAGGAAATCAGGGATATGTAAAGTTGAGGAGTTAGAATATAATCCCCTAGTGAAAAAAAATACAGGAATACGGTCAGCTCCTAGGGGATGATCACATATCTTCCTCATCTCTTGATACAATAATTTCCCTTAGTAGGTTATCAACCAAACAGTGATGATCTGACACTCCTCTTCCTGTCTGAAGGTTGATTCTTTTCACAATAGTTGCCTGCCTTGATGACTACCCTGTAAAATGACATGGAGGTGGGCATGGTTTGGGATGTATGAAGGACAGAATTATTTTCTAAGCAGCTTGTGGTGACAGGACATTGTACCTGCCACCTCTGCCTTCCCACCCCTAAGAGCAGCTTTGGTTGCTCAGCCAAAGATAAAAGATTTTCTCAGAGAAGGAGGTATTTCATTTAACATGGTGTGCCCATTGAAGTCAACTCTGTTTTTCAATAAATTCCACAGGTTAGTAATTTTAATCCATCTTAGATTCATATTTCGGCAATTAACTCAAGCTGCACAGATAAAAATTACTTTAAATGTCGTTTCCTGCTTCCTTTGGGCATTATCTTTCTGTTAAATGCTAAGGATAATGTATGTATGAATGTTAAAGCAGAAGCAAACAGTCTTTATACTTCAAATAAATAAAAATAGATGATTGAAAAAACCCCTAAGATATCTTTCAAATCTCTGCTGACTTTATCAGAACCCCTAAACCCTGTGAATATACAAAAGATCTACTACCGTATTTTCTAGATATTCTACCAGATCTATTAGCATTTTCAGACAGCAGAAAATTGATGCATTGACATTAGAATCTATGTTGTAAACCTGTAATTAAGGAGATCTTCATTAGCTGAAAGCAGAAGTGAAACCTTCCAGTTAAGGTCTGGGTAGCAGATATTCCTCTTTGCCTATGCCTTAAAAAAATCTCAGGCAATGCTTTCGGAGATGAAATTTCATTACCTTTGAAATGGCTTAACCTGCATTAAAAACATTTAGTAGCACTCTAAAGAATTATATTTTGAGTCCCTTAAAATAAATAATATTTTCACTCCCTTAAGCATGTACAAACCTACGGGATAAGTTTTACCACAAAGTAGGAAATATTTATAGGAACCCCCCTTTGCAAAATCCTAGTACTCAACTACTATGCTGGTCCCTGTGATACATGCCTACAGCTAATCTAATAGCATTGCCATCAAATATTTTTCAGACTAAAATGAAATCTCAAATAAGATGAATAGATCTGTGTGTCTTCCAATATTTTATCAGAAGATGGACTTGATGCTCTGACAATTCAAGATGCCATTAGTTTTGATATGATCAGCAAAGACAGGGGAAGTTGTATTATTCTCATTCTAATACACGCCTTGTAACATAATGATCTATTGCTAAAAGAAGAAATCTCTTCTTTCAGAGGAACAAGCTTTACCAGCCACCAAAGTCTTGCAGGCTATCAGCTGCCTAATCCGAAATTGGGATTCTTTCAAATAATCCTCAGCCTGTCAAGCACAACCCTGTAACAGATTCTATTAAAAAAACCACAGCCCCATCCAAATAAACCCCTCACCCCAGAATATCTATGTTTCTGGAAATAGGTATTTTGCTTCATTAGCATTGGGAGGATCCTTATTTTCAGTGTTATTATGTGGACAGAGGTTTGCTGCCCTTAAAACTCAAACTACATAAGAGTAGGGACAGGATTTCCCGAGTGCTGAGAAAGGATGGGAGCGGCAGTAGGTCTTTTCCAGTGCCAGGAATAGCATGACAAGCATGGGGAATTTCTCCAGACCCGGGTATTCATCCTAATTTTTAAAAAACTTGCAGACTGTTGCTTCACTTCATCAGGAGCAGGACACCCCCAAATAACTTTTCAGCCCCCTGACCTTCTCTACAAAACCTGCCAGCTTTTTTTTCAGAATCAGAGCAGAGAAAAAAAGGAATTAAAAAGAATGAAGCAGTTTCTTCTTAAATTACTGCAGTTACTAAAGTAAAATTGGAGCAAGAAAATTAAAGTGTAATGGTATATTCAATGTAATCAAATGCTTATTCTTCATGAATATGAAATTGTGATGCTAATTCTGAGTCGAACTGGTTTAGATTTAGAGCAAAGTCACTGAGGATCAAGAAATTCTCTGAAATTCATTACCTGTAACTGAATGCAGAATCTGACCCTATGCCAGCATTTGTAAATCAGGTATTTGACAAAATTTGATGGGAAAACTAAAGTCAAGATTTGAACTCTATCTTCCAGAAGTGAGAGTATGGAAGTACCTTCCTAAAATGAAAAATGCAGAAAATGGTCAGTATAATAGATATATAGAGCTTCATAGCTTAAAAGTGCTGTCCAAATATTAGCTAAATCCTTACTATAAACCTGTGAGGCAGATAAGATGGAAGCACTTATGCTAAAAATAAATAAAACCTAGAACTGTCTCATATAACTGTAAGATTTTATTAAAAATAAACAGGGCTGGTTGGTATCCTTAACCTCAAGGTCACAAAACAAAGTTCTAGGCACTGGAGGATAGCAGCAGAGAAGCCAGTACTCCAAAATCAGTGTCTAATTAAGGATTCCAAAGAATCTCTGCTTTACGCTCTCTCCTGTCTCGAAGCATTCGCTGCGAGAACATTCAAATGCCACCAGGAGACTGACATGCTACTTGTTAGGTCAACAGTCCCATTGAGACTTCTTCTCATCGGCTTCATCAGATTCTGGGCCAACCATACATGCTGGGCAAATAGCACTGGGCAGGGCTCTCCTGTTCGAAAGGGAGAAAACCGAGGGGGGGAAATAACAGCGTGGAAATCAGAAGAGTGTGTCGTGTGTGCACGTGTTAAATAATTCAGCTTTAAACTGTTCTGAACTTCTGACCCTCACACTCCACTGTGATGTACAGGACCGGAGGTTTCAATGTTAGTCCACAATATGTGAAAGACAAAAAAGTATGAAGCCTGCCTGTTCCAGCATGAGGCCATATTCAGCTAAAAGCATTCTAATATTAATGATGATGGCTGGGTTTAGAACTCTTTTAGTCCACTGCAATAATTTTCATTTGTTTATGAGGTTGGGGAGAGAAAATGAAATTGCTCTTTTAGTGCTGCACCCTGCTTCCTCCAGGCATTGGGCAGCATGTGCCCCTTTTCCAATAAAAACATAGATTTGCCCATTTCTCTGGGTTGTGTGCTTCCCTCCCTTCCCTTTGCTGGCATTTGGCACAACTGCCTTACTTCTAACACATTAGAGCATAAATGCATTTTTTTTAACCAGCAAAGTAAAGAGAAAAGAATTTGATTAAGCTTATTTTTATGCTTACAGGAAATATAAAAGACAAAGTGTTCTATGTTTAAAACTACAGCATATGCAGCTTGTGTGCACATCAGAGAGATCCCTACAAAGCAGCACACGCAGATACAAGATTATACAGAAGAGAGAGACAGATGCAGATTTCCACTCGGAAAATCTCTAGTGACTCCAAACGCGATGGATATTAAAAAAAAAAAAATCGCGTTGTTAGGTAAGAACGCTATCAACGTACTCCAACACTCCTGTGGACTTGGAGAGGCCCAGGACCAGGACCTCAGGGAGCGGTGATTTCATAAAGCGGGGCAGTATTTATTTCCAAGTACCGCTACTTTCCCGCAGGCAGCGGCAGCGCGGTGACCTTTGGATCGCGCTGTACCCTCACACGTCCCGCCGCGGGCCGAGCACAGCGCTGGGGGCCCCGGCGCCGCCCGCACCTGCGCCCGGGCCGCGGAGCGCGGCGGGATAGCGGCGGGGCGGCCCCACGGGGCGGCGGCGGGGCCGGAGCTCCCTCCGTCCTCCCTTCCCTGCCTCCCTCCCTCCCGCGGGGGCGGCGCGGCGGACGGGGCGGGCCGGGCCGGGCTCCGCCGCCTCCCGCCGCCGCGGTGATTGGCCCGGCCCGCCCCTCGCCCCGGCGCCCAGGCCACCTCCCTCCCTGGCTAAAGCGGGCAGTAGGTGAGGGGAAGGCGGCCAGACGGGAGCATGGTCGCGGCTCCGCAGCAGCCTCCGCCGCCGCGCCGCGCCTCCCTGCCCGGCCTCCAGCGCGGCTCCCGGCGCCCGCAGCCGCGCGGGGCTCTGCGTTAGCGGCGGAGGCTGCGATGCACAAACCGCCGCTGCCGCCTCCCGCCGCCGCGCATCCTCCCGCCGCCTGAGGACGCGGCCGCCTGCGCCCCCGCGGAGGGAGGTAAGCGGCGCGGCGGTGCCCTGCGCCCGCCGAGCCCCCGCCGCCGCCCGCCCGCCGCGCCGGGCATCGCGGGGCTGGGGCTGCCCTGCGCCTGCGCTCGCTGCCCGCATTAAAAACTTCCTGCGTGCCTCCCGCTGCCTGGGGGGTGCCGTGCAGGGGCCAGCGGGCCCTCAAAATGTTGCTGTGATGGTTTGGGTTTTTTTCCGGGGTTTTTTCATCTTGGCGTGGGGGTCTCCGCCCCCGCCGCTCACCCACAACTTCGGGCGCTCGCTCGGGGAGCGGCGGCGGCCGCGCGATTCCTCCCCCCAGCCCCCCCAGTCCCGGGGGCGGCGGTGTCCCCGCAGACCCCCCGTCCCTCCGGGGGCGGCTGTCCCGGTGGATCCTCCATCCCATCGCCGGGCCCGCTCCCGGAGCCGCCGCGGAAGTGCCTGGCACGGATCGGCGCGCACCCCGCCGGCAGCCTGCTTCCCTCCCTGCCTGCTTCCCAAACGCCTCGGCCAGCCCCGTCCTCTCCCTGCGCCTGGCATGCGTTCCCTTTCCCCCTTCCTGCTTCTCCACATCCCCACGCGTGATGCATACGAGGAACTTTTCAGCACAATATTGCCCAAATGCATATATATATTTGTGTGTATATACATATTAAAACATTTCGTACGATTCCCATGCCGATGACATGTCCTCGCCGGTGTGAGGTTTGTTTGGCTACTGCTGTGCTTTTCCATTGATGCTTGCTTTTTTTTTTTTTCTTCCCTTTTTTTTTCTTTTTCTTTTTTTTTTTTCTTTTTTTTTTTTTTTTTTTTTTCTTTTCCTCCTGAGGGTTGTTTTCCTGTAACTTATCTCTGAACCCGAGTGCTGCCTGGTGCCGTTTGGAGCACAGAGGTGCATCCCTTGGGTGCCGGTTTTCGGAAGGTCTGGCTTAGGCTGGGAGGGAAAAGCGACTTTCTGTTTTGACATTGAGTGGACGTGGCGAGCTGTCCTTGTCGTGTGAGGATGCAGGTCTGTGATCCCTGGGATTTTGGGTTGATGTCTCTGTGCCTCCCCGGAGGGTGGAGGAAGGTCTGGAGGAAGGGACTTCTGGAGATGGATGGTGGTGTTTGTCGTACACTTCATAAACAGTGTGTGCTCATCGTCTCCAAGATTATTTTATTTTTCCTCCTCTGGTCTCATTTATTAAACTGAAAATATCCCTTGAACGCTGGAGACAGATTTATCTCCCCACCACAACCAAAAATGATGGAGCCCTGGTCATGTAGTTGGCTGCTTATCTTTTGTTACTGTATGAAAACTGCATAGAAAAAAAATACAGCGTTCTGGTAACTAGATTAAGGGGGATTTAATCACTTTTCCATCAATGAAGGAAAAAGCCATGCATGTTTGCTGCAGGCTTATTACTTGTTTAAATGGAAGATTATATAGAGCATATTTCCGATAAATGAAGAAACTTTCTTTTTCCTGGTAGTCGTGAAAACAACTGAGCAGTGTGTGTGTGTAGGCACGTGTGAATCTCTTGCACCGATTTAAACACGTTTATCAGGCTCTTCTTTTGAGGTACTTCCAAAAACCCAAACTTGTGTAGCTTTAAGGTGACTGCAGATAACAGTATTATTGTTTCTTATAATTAGCAATCTGCTGAAACTTTAAATCCTCCTTGAAAGGCAGGATCTGTGTGAGAAAAAGGGTAGTGTTCCATAAGCTTTATTCTTTTCTTATTATTGTTTGCCTCCAAACCAAAGCAACAGAGTGTCTATTATTGTTGTATTCTGGCTTAAACTGCTAATAGCTTTATTTTTTTTTCCCATGTGGAGAAAAATCAAGTACAGCAATATTTTACTCTGACATTTATCTGCGTCAAACTTTAGTTATGCTCGGGAGGTTGTTTAATCTTCTCTGAGTAATGTTCAGGTTTGTGGCTTTTTGTTTGTTTATTCTTATAACCTGTTCTTATTGTGTGTATTTCTAGAAGTTGTCTTCAGTTTAGGATGAAATATGGGAGCTATGCAAATAATTTAGTGACCCAACCAGAATGAGACTTAGCCTGCATATGTAAACTGTGCTTTTCAATGCCTTGTTTTGCATAGCTGTTTTTTTTCCCATAACATCCGTGTTGATATTTCCTAATAATGCCTAAGGTATTTTAATTGAAAATTAACATTTGGTGTTTGAATAACTAACTCTTTGAAAAAATGAGGGTATCACTGTGATTTATTTAAAAGTGGGAAAACATCCTGTCATACCTAGTACTTGTCTTGCAAATAATGACCTGTAACACTTAATTTGGATGAATTTCTGTTCCTGTTCATTTTGCATACAATGAAGGGTCTTAAATGAACTCTGAAATACAGGCTGGGCTCTTGGTCTCCAACTGCCTGACTTTCCTGCATTTGTTGTCTCCAGTAGCTTATGAAATGTGTGCACAGCGTGTCAACCTTTCCCTTAACAACAAAACCTATGAGCAAATGTTCAGTGTGAATTATATTACGGAAATAAAATATTCTATAGTTGTCATGGTTACAAATAGAGGCAGGGTTACTGGTTTTCATCTGCATGCTGGGGAGGGGGGATCTAGTTTTGTCACTTTTTAATTACGTTTCTATTGAGTGATGGTCATACTTCAGATACCCAATATATTAAATACATGGCACAGTGAATTAGATTTTGTCAAAGTCTTGCTGAAACGAAACAAAAAGTGGTAGCGTGCAGGAACAAACCCTTGTTCATTTGTTTTTTCTGAAGCAGAAATCTTGAGGGAAGCAAGTAACCAGCTCTGTTTTGTCTTGGTTTCTAGATTAGCATGCTGCCGGCATTGCTGCTCTTCTTCAAACAATAATAAAAAGTATATAGTGTGTATGTTGACTGGAAATCTTCTCAATGAAAGGAGAGGGAGGCACGGATCTAGGAATTAGATGTGATTTTTGGGTTTACTGAGCGCCGTGTCTGGTGCTATCCCTTTCAGTGCCTGTTTGGGAGCAGAATTCATTATGCCCAGGTTTGCTGTGATAGTCTCTCCGGCGATGCTGCTCTGCTCCCACGCGTCCTCCTGTGCCAGGTAGCGATCCGTGGTGTCCCTGGGAGCCGCTCAGCTTTGGGCTGCGCTGGCAGCCACCAGGATCGGGACCGTCAGTGTTTGCACTTGTTGGCTCTTATCCCAGTGCCATGTCTCTCCTTCTCCATGCTCATCTGCAATTCAGTCTTGTCCATGCCTACTTGTTTTCCTGACCTTTTAATTTAGTTCCGATACCTGATGGACCCAGTTCTTCTGAAGCACAGAAAAAAAAATTAAATAAATAAAGGGCCAAAAGAATTAATTTTTTTCCTTTCCTTCTTGCCTTCGTGTGCTGTGGTGAAAACTTACACACAGCATTAGGGTGGGAAAAGTACCCCATGATGTGTAAATGGAGAGAGGAATTCCAGGCTGTCCCACCTTGTTTAACCCTTGTAACTTGCATCATACCCCAATTGTGCAATATTTTTTTTATCGTAAAACTCATTTGGAGTTTTCTGCTGCACTTTGAAGTTTTGGTCTCTCTTTAATATTTTTGTTGAGGCTTTCTATCATCCCTTCTTTAGGTTGAGCATGGTCTTACTTGAGTTCTTGTAATGACTTGTCCACTAAACTCCATTGATCACTTGGATTTGCTGCTGTAGGCCATGGACCCAGGGAACCCACAAAGGTGAGGGCCGGATCCCAAAGCTGCTCTGTTTGCAGAGCCGCAGCTTTATAGTGCAGCGCTGAAGTCTGCATCATCTTCAGATCACTAATTCTTTGTGCCGCAGTCGAGACTTCCAGCTAGCTAAAAATCTCAGCATGGGTTAGTAACTTACTTGGTCCTTCTGCTTTTTTGTTTTTTCCTTCCAGGTCTTCCATTTTGCACAGTTGGCTGATTCAGTAATCTTAAATATGACATAGTATCATTAGGTTCTGTGATTTGTGTATCTAATCACTTTCTTAATGTACTCACCTCTCGGCAGAAGAAAGACAGTGTGAAACCTATATCCTGAAGCCCATAAACATATAAATTAGATATTGTTGAATATACCTGCAGGTAACTGAATTACTGCATTAACCCCCTGTCATAATTTTAAAATAATTTCTCTTGCTTTATGTTGGCTTCCCCAATGTGGGGAATGATTTCAACATCCCTCTGTGCAGTTAACTCTTCCATAAAGTTACTTGTAGGAAAGTGGAGCTCCTACATGGAGGCTTAAGATGCTCTTCCCAAGAAGTAAACTGCCAACAGCAAATCCAAGTGTGAGGCTGTATGAAACATAAACAGCTTTGACATGCTTCTGTCACTTCTGTGTTTCCTTTGTTACCAGAAGTACAAAGAACTCCTCCTCAGCTATAAAGACATTAAAAGGAAATAGATTAGAAATCTCTTATGGGAATGCCTTTGTCAGGTTTTTGCAAATCACCGGTGTGTCCCAGGGTGTGAATATGCATCATCGTGTACCTGGTACAGTGAAACCAGAGCTGGTGCCAATGGTGCCCAGAAACCTTCCCAGTGCTGTTGTTATGCAGCCAGTTACCTCTGTGCTGTCTTGACCATCTGATAAATGGCAGTAACTGAATTCCTAGTCACACTCTTCCATAAATAATTTTGTTGTGGATTAGGATATGTGGAACATGGGACCGTTTTGTCTAATTTTTATGTGCTGCCTTTTTTTTTTTTTTTTTAATAAGTCTGTGATGCTTAGGTTTGGGTTTTCAGATATTCACAACTTGGATTTTGGCCATAATTGATATTAACATCAGAAAAACACATTTTTAGTGGTCTTAAATTTCAGGTAAAGTATAGTACTGGCTTGCAATAATAATACTGAATCTGTGAAACAGTCTGCTGAAATACAGACAAAGACTTATTTTAAAATGAACTCAGTGTTCCTTTTGTAGCATTCTGTGATTTGTGTTTTTAGTTCCCTGCCATCCATTACAATATGTTATGTGATGTGTAATGTTAAGTGCTGGGATTTCTGTTCAGGTTTGGTTTTTCTTGGGTTGGTCTCCAATTTTAGAGCTCTCCATAAGTACAGGTAGTACACAGTTTGACTGGGAAGCAGGTTATATCTCAAGGTGTGCAATGGAACTCGTTCAGTGCAGCAGTTTGCAAGAAAATCTGCCACTGATAAAATTCCTCTGTAACATTGCTGTTAACTAAAAGCTGTTAAGTATGCCGTGGCAGGAGTGTTTCTTGGACTGTCAGAGTAGTTGAGAGATACTGTGAAGAATCCTTGAAGTTGGTACAGCGGTATCTGAGGCAATAACCATGTTTGGTAGTAGGACTCAAATTCAGAAGAGGCTAATGTGTTGAGCTGGACTCTATTCATGTGTCTCTTCATATTTTTGAATCTTGGAGAGAGAGACTCATTATCAATCTCCACTCCTGTTGTTTATTTTAAAGCCCCCCAGACAAACCCAAAAACCTTCACCCCAAAACCAAGATCGGCATGACAGAGCAGACTTCAGAAATCCTGGGTTTAAAGTGTGATTTAAGGCCTTTTGCTTCAGACGCTTCTTAAAGTCCGTGCTGATGAGTAATTAATATTTAAATCAGATAATTCTGCTCTAAGATCTGCTTTGTCAGACCTTGTTGTAGGATTTTTTTGGTCTGCAAAAGCAGTGCTGGTGGATTTGCAGATTGCAGCATGCTACAACCACTCAGAGGACGGTTTATTTCCTCAGTCTGAGGCTTAAACATGCTTTCTCCCTTAATTAGAGGGAGAGGAATTTAAATGCAGTTAGTTTTTCCAGCACAGGTAAACACCAGATCAAAAGGAGAGGTGAAAGAGTTCAGGAAGTTCATTGCAGTAGTCACATGACATGGAATAACTTTAAAGTGGATGCAGCTGTGTTTACCTGTGCTTTGAAATCTATATGTATTGCAGAGTTCGGTTGATTTGTAGCTTGTTGAGCACCTGAATTCATTAAGTGATTCCTAGCATATTGTATACTTCAGAAACTTCATTTTTCACTTTCTCTTGATTTTTTTTTTGTCTCTTGCCTGCCAAGGGTGGAACAATGCCAAATTGGAACACTTCATATTACAAAATGTTGTTGGGTATATAAATGTCTGGAAAATACTTTTGAAGCTATATGAAATGCTGCAGAATGGAGTTAAGCAATATCTTTTTAAGCTTATTCATTAACTCTTCTTAAAATTTGGAAGAGCAGTGGCAGAGAAGCTGCTAATTCTGTATGAAGTTTCTTATGTTCTAATACAAGCAGTAGAGCACAAAAATGTGTATGTGAAATGTATAAACTATTTCAGCTGTATTGACCTATACACAATGAAATGGCCCCTTGGCAGTGCCTATATTCTTAAGTGTATCCTTAATATGGGGTGGCTTTGTAGAGCTCTTTGGCTTGAAGTTTTTGCTTGGATTATGAGTGCCAGGAACTCTGATGGTACTGGAAGTTGGTTCTTCTGGTTGAGGCTTTTTTACTTTTGCCCTCTTATTGAGTGGCTTTTCTTAAAGACTAGTTGGAAGATATAAGGGATATCTCTGAAGACTCCATGAATGAAAGAAGGAAAATAATAAAGAAACACTTATCTTAAAATTTTACTGGTAGTAAAATTTACTGGAGTAGGGAGAAATTTCTGGAAGGTTGGAGTAAGTGGCTGCTTGATTATGAGATACTGGTTATATTTTAAGGGTTTTATTTAAAAACCAGATCATAAAAATACCTACTTCAAAGATGCATCTTGTTTTTTTCTCATCCTCTCTTCTTAATTGTGGATAGTAGATGCAACAAAGCTTAGCCAGATGTTCCTCATGACAGTGGACTGCCCTGCTTTCCCCCCCAGACAATGGGTTTCTCCCCAGTTGTGCAAACAGCTCAATAGATTACATCTGAAAAGCCTCTCTACTGCCACAGACACTTTGCAATCCATCCTACTCAGAGTAGAGAAATACCAGAAACACTGAGGATATTGTGTGATGAGAGGTTATGAAAAATGCCGTGCCTTCTTCCTGTAGAAGGGCACAAAAAGTGTGTGACTAGCACTCCCAGGTCATCTCTGACAGACTTGCTAATAAAATGCAAGGCAAAATGTTAAATGTACTGCACTGCCCTCTTTATTATGCTATTTTTGGCTGATCATGTGAGGAAAGTATGTATCATTTAAACAAAAGTCACTGCTCTGTCTTCCCTTCTTTCTCACCCCCACACTGTTTCACATTTCTAAACATTGAGCATACCAATCAATATTCCATTAAGAGGAGAATTAACTTGGGAGAAGCTTGCATGTATTTGCATGTAGTAGCTTATTTCTTGGTCTGTGGCTTTGTGTTGCCTTTCCCTAGTGTCATATTCTCTTTTTTTTTTTTTAAAGAGCACTCCAAATATTTATGCAATTACTTCTAGTAGTGAGGTTTGCCATGCCCCATCTTAATTTTGTCAATATGAATTGCTGGTGGAGCTGTCTGCAATGCCCTGCTTGGAGGCAACATCAGTCAAATGTTTGTAGTTACCTTTTTGCTTCTGTTTTACAATAGCTGGGCATCAAGGTACTAGGCTTCAGATCAAATGTTGCCCCCGGTTACACACATGTAGTTAACAGAAATCAATGTTGCATAGGCATAAATGAAAGTTGGGTTTGATCTTTGGTGAATTAACTCTTATCTCTTCTACATTGATGCTAGTCTAGATTTTCTGCAGGCTGGATTGAATGCCCATTCTCAAATTCAGAATTCGTGAGGCTTTGGCTGTCTGTGCCAACATTTTATTCCTTATGGTCTTTGTATGAGACTGAAAGTAAAAATCTCCCGCTTGCTTTCTGAGGTCTGAGCCTTAAGACTGCAAACAAATGTAATGAGATGTGATTAAAAGCTGCCTGTAGCACATAAGAGTGTGGGTTGTGGCTGCATGGGACCTCCTGGGGAACCTCTCAGTTGATCTTGATGTGTGAATTGTCACAAGAGCTGCTGAACTGTGGACCAAATCCCGATCTAGTTAACACCTGTGGAGCTGACATATTCCAATATGTATCTGATGTTGCACCGTGCTTCTCTACCCTGAGGAACAAATCACTTGTGAAATTCAACTGTGAAGGTCTTGAGGTCGAAGAAAAAGTCTGCAACTCTCAGTAGATGACAGCAAATACAAGAGAGGGAGAAGGAAATATTTGCTAGTTTCTGGTGTGTGTGGTCCCGCTGCTTCAGTACCCTTTCTTCTTTCCCCTCAGTTCTGTATTATATAAAATGGGCCAAATTTGTCCTTGGCCTAGATCCATGCAGTCGAATGAAGTTACATTTGGTACCCTGAAAACATTAGATAAATATTCTACCCATTCTTTCAGAGTTTATTGAATCTTTGAAATAAAGCCTCCTTCCTAGTATGTTTTTCCTTTTTGGAAGAAAAGTGTATAGTTCTATGATTAAACTTCTGGACAGTTTGAGTTTTGCAACATCGCAGCCTCATTTCTCTGTCAACTAAAAGGCAGTGAGAAGTTGTGGCCAATATTTGAGTTACTTGGAGAAGGAAAAAAAAGAGCCAAGAAATGGTGTAGGAATTAAGGGAATAATAAGGCTTGCCTGAAGTCCCTAACATATGAGATGGACTTTAGAAGTGGTACTTGGATACCGAGCTGCAGTCAGAGATGAAGGGAGAATTATGATTGCCCTAATACTCTTTATTTTGGTTTGTTTTTCCTCTGTCTGAGAAATTTTGAAAGCCCATTTGTGTGTGTATAGGGTATGTTCTTGCTAAAAAAGAAATTGAAGCAAGTTTTCCTTAAATTCACTGTTTCAATATCACACTTGAACAGTTCACAGCAGCATCCTTCAAGCCTTCTAAAAACTATTCTTAGACAAATATTGTTGTTGCAGCAGCTAAGTTACTGAAGTATTGTATTTCAAGAATAATACAAGTAAAACAAAAACCCCAACCTTTGTGCCATGCTGGCATCTTTATTCAAAGAACTGCACACAGCTGCAGTGCTCTGATGGCAGAGTGGAGGGAGTGTGGGCTGGCGATCAAGAATGGCACCCAGTTGGGTCAGGTTGAGAGGCTTAAACACTAATTTATGACGGAAGTGCAGGTGCAGCTTGAGCCCAGGCATCTCCTGCTGGAGGTGATGGTTAACCAGGGCATCATCAGGCACTCATCTGGGGAGGCCAGGGGGCTGGTTAGTCTCCTGCTGGAAGTCCTTGTTTACCATTTCCTTCCCATTTTTAGGCTGCACTGATTATCAGGCAGTTATTCAGCTTTAGGAAAACATGAACAGGCTCAGATTTCCTCAAGATATTTACTAAAATGGCATCACACATGACTTAGTAGAAGTCTTTTCCCATCTAAATATTATCTTGTGAAACTAGAATCTATAAGTTCATGGCTTTCAGTAGACCAGTCATCTCTTGAATTTGACTATAGCCACTTCAGGGTTGGCTTAAGTGGATAGTTTTACTCTAGAAAGAAAGCATGAAACCCTTATTTTTATGTAAAAGAGATTGAACAGTTCTGACTGTTGTTAAATTTGCAGCCTTGGGCCATCTTGATTAGAAAATGGAAAGATTATAAAACCTCAAGATTAACCACCAGGATAAGATCCAAGAAATGTCAACGCTTATTTTTCCTAGCTAATACTACTTTTAATTTCAGGCAAAAATTTAGGATTAATGCCTGGGCATCATGTGTATAACTATTACATGCACAAATAGACCATTTAATCTTGGCTTGTTCTGTCTAATAAAACAAATATGTTTCACTGTAACTGCAGTCAACATAGTGTTTAGAGATGCTTACAAGAATGATTATCAGACAGCTCATACAGGAGAACACCAAGTGACAGCATTGCTCTGCGAAACTCGTGGCCTCTGTCTTCAGAAAAAAATGGTAAATGTAACTCAGTCTCTGTTGTGGGCTGTTGGCCAAAAAGAATTTTACACGAAAAGCTTCTGATCTTTGCCAAGCAGGTTCTCAGCATTGGTGTCTGACCTGTCTGCTGCTAGAGAGGGAAGGAGCTCTATACCGAGCAGGGATGCAGGACTTGGATAAAGGCACGTGTCAAATAAATGAGTGGTTTTTGATAGTTTTTTGGGGTTTTTTTTCCCCTGAGGGAATGAATGTTAAATCATACAATTTCTTTATACTCTAGAACAACTTTGTGAGCAAAGTTTTGTTTCCCAGAAACATCTATAACAAGACAGAAATGCTTTACATTCTATGTATGGAGGAAGGTTGCAAATATTTTTGCCATAAAGCAACAGTTAACTGCAAATTGTACTGTGGAATCTGGAAACAAATGCCTAACCATCCTGAGGAACCAAGAAAGTGCGGTATTCTGCATGAAATGGAAGCACAAAGACCTTCCAGGGAAATCTGGAAAGCAGTGGAGTTCTTCCATTTTCCTTCATGTGACCTCAGTGTTCTTGTGTGCCTTTTTATTTAGCTGCCACTCTGAAGCTTTGCTGTTGTACGCACACACACAAAAAGATATCCCTAGAAACTATGTGGGGTCATCTTGAGTTCTGTGTGTAACTGCAGCTTTTTTTGGCTGCTTTAGGGTCAGGCTCGTGCAGTCCCATCTGCTTGGTAGCTCTCCTCTTCCAGTGTGACTGGTTTGCCAAAGCAGTCTGCTTTACATATATGCAGATATTCTCAGTGTATCTGTACGTGCACTCTGCTCTCAAGTTGCTGCATTCTCTCTTCTGTTACTGCATCTTAAACCTTCAGCTCTCTTTTTTTAGATTTATCTTGTTTCAGATTAATGAAAGCGCCACCCACAATTATTGAGCATCTGAAGGATAAAGCACATCATGTTAACTTCAGTTTATATTTGAGGGTTTTTTTTTTTTCAATCTTTGATTTTTCTGTTGAGGCAATAAACTCTTCTGGAACAAGGGCTGTTATTTTTTTGCCTGTACAGTTAGAGCTGCCTCCCTAGTTGTGCCTGGTGCTTTAACAGCACAAAAATGATTCATAAGCTCTGAAAATGCTGTTCTTTTCCACCCCTCCTTTCTCTAGTTCAGTCGACAAAGATTCTGTTTTGCTGAGGCAAAGCAGAACTTTTGTTTCTCTTAAATACTTATTTTTAAGACAAAAATATATCCTAGAGAGGTAAAATGAATGTTACATAATGTTATGATTTCTAAAACTATTTTAACAGGATTTAAAAAAAAAATTGAGATTATTCTAATCCAGAGATAGTGAGCAGTAAAACAGGCTTGTTAGTCGGGGCTGTATCTGTTTCTTCTGGAAGGCAAGTATGTGCTTTGTCTCACTCCATTAAAAATAGTAATCCCAGGAATATATTGAAGGCTCCAAACTATTTCGGAGGTGGTTGTTGATGTAGAGTTCCACAGTCACGCCCACCAGAGGGCATTTTATCACCAGTTTCTTGGGGAAAAAGTTTTTTCCTTAAGTCATGAATAGAGTAGTAAATATTGGACGGGAAAGCAATGTATGAAACATTGTACAGATAGCTTTTTTGTTTATATATAAATACATATGCTTATTTCCTGGCTGTATTTATATGTAAATAAGTAATGATGTAGGCTTGAATGGTTGGGTTTCCCCTCTGCTTTCTAAATACTTTCTAATTTTACTTAGGGATAATCTGGGGGAGAAGGAATTCCTTAAAGCTCTCCCACAGCTGGTGTAGCCATTGGTTACCAGGACTCTGCCCTCCCTTCCACACAAGTGCAGCAGATGCTCTGGATGATTGCAGTGTAGCCTTGCTCCCCCTCTCCAGGGCACTCGGAAGCAGAGGCTGCTGTTCAGGAGCCCTACTCATTTAGGAGGCTGGAATTTGTGAATATAGTTCATAGCGAAGCCCCTGGATCTAAAGGAAGCACTTGGCAGCTGGGGAAGTGTACATCTGCCAGATGGACCTGACATCTTGTGTTTGGCAGCAGTTAATGCTAAGGCATGATATGCAAAATACAAGGATGACAGCTAGGAAATGAATTTTTATTCTAAAAACTGTGTTTTGATTTTGGTTTTAGCTTTTTTACTCATCTGTTTTCCATTATGAAATAAAGCTCTGCAGGAAGGGAAAAAAGGAATCTGCTCCTGAAAATACCTTTTCTGGCCAGTTTTCAGGGTGTTTCCTCATGAAGCTGACATCTGTGCTGAAGGTTGGGCTGCTCTAGTTCAGATGTGCGACCTTCATGGGCCTGATACAGCACATAAAATGTGATTAATTCCCTTCGATTCCCTATGGATAAATAGATTCTCTCCAGCAGAGCCCCTGTGACTTGTTTGCAGTCTCAGCAGAGGCCTGGGGTCATCTGAGACCAAGCTGCAAACCCAGGCAGGGCTCTGAGCAGCCTGTGCTGGGACATGCAGGCAGAGCAGTGGTAAAAGCCTTTCTCCTTGCGGGACGTTCTCCGTGTCTGTGTGGGATGTGCTCTGAATGATTTGACTGGAGATTTGGAGACTTTGTGATCTTTGAGAATGTGGCCCTTATCCACAGAGGATAGTGATCTTGTTTGGGATGAAGGGAGGCTAAGGGAAGAGCATAGTTCTTTGGAGCACAACCTCTGGGCAGGTGCCTGCAGTAGGGATGGATGCACTGTTTGTTGTGTGTGCTGCTGGTGGGGAGGCACAAGGTGCTCTGGCTTCCCCTGATCCCAAGGGTTTCATGGTGCTCTGGTGTGAACACTCTTCTATGCAAAATGGGGTGAAGACCCTCAACAAACAGTGGCTGCAGGGCTGTGTGGAAGCAATTGCTCAGACCTTAAAATGATTGCAATGAAAAAGTGAGGTGAAGGATTAATCAAGACTAGCTCTGCCTCATCAGCAGCAGGCAGTCTCCTACTAAACTACCTCAATGTTTTTCAGCCTCTTTTTTCAGATGATATATCCTTCAGCCAGGAAATATTTTTTTTTCCAGCAGTTAGTGTCTGTGGAAATAAATGACCTATAAAAGAATTTTATTAATTCTCTAGGACTAAAACTTTGAATAACATTTTTAGCTAGATAAATTTGCTTTCTAGAACTGTCCAGATGATTTGATAAAGACCTATGTCTTTGCCACCTTGTCATCACTGAATTTAGGAGCTTAATATCTCCAAGGGTTGTAAAAGATATCTTGTGGTTAACAGTTGAGAGAGTTGTGGGGTTTTATTACTATTTGAGGGCTCGAGTGTAAATTAGTGTTAAAAGGACTTTGGATGTGAATCTGTATTTTGTTTCCTTGGGTTTTAATTTTTCCTGTGGTGATGAGCTGGACCACATATAAACGTGGGGACCCAACTGTAAAGACTTAAGTGAGGGACTGTTGTTGTAGTGGGTGAGTTAGTCTGCTAAGAACTTTGCTAGTGTAAAAAAACCCCAAATCTGTTCGGGTAAAGAAAGAAGTAGATGGCAGCACTAAGCTGTTCTGAAGGAGAGAGAATCTGAAGGTAGGAAAGATGAAAAAGCCTGTTAAATCTGCAATTATTGCAACAGTGCAGAGCTCCCACAACATGATAGCAACTCATATTAGCAAAAGAACCTTGCAATCTGGTTTCCCTGCTGTTATGTTGGGAGTAGATGCTACTGCTTCTTCTCATTTCATTAGGAAGGACCATGTGAGGTCTCAGTGTAACTCTGAGCTAAAACAAGCTCATATCTAGGTTTCCTACAGAGTGACTTAAGGATTTGACCTGACTGCTGTTTGTATCTTGGTGCTGACTTGTTAGCACTATTGTTATTGTATCAGAAACAATTCCTTTGCTTCCAAAGTATGTTCAAAGGCATATGAAACCTCAACATATTTTCATTGAGGCATGTAAGTCTGTAGCAAAATTCTTGAGTTATTTGTCCTGTTAGTAGGACCTCATAGCCAATAGTGGTTTTTGAAAGATTTAGCCAACACCAGACTGAAATCTTATAAAGATGCTGATTATTCTGCATTTGAATTAGTATTTTAATGTGCCTCAGCAGAAGCCTTTTATATTAAAAAGAACGACTTGTCACCTTTTGCTTACTTTGCTGCTTTTCTCAGTCTGATGTCAGACACTGATTTAAGGCACTTCTGGAAGAGGAGGGGGAGGAGATGCTTGCCTTGGAGCCAGGTGACTGCCTTGCTTGAAATCTGTTTCTGAGCACCAAAAGACTGTCTTTGCATTTTGTAAACTCCAGAGTGACACAAGCAAAAACCCAAGTTCACTGTTTTTGTTATTGTACTTACGCTTTGAGGCAGCAAATAAACTAAGCAGTTGGCAGCATTGTGAGGGCAGAAAACTTGAATACTTTCAGGACATTCAGCTTTGAACAGGATGGGAGAAAATCCATGTGTTTTTAATTACCAAACTCGCTGTTTCCAACGTTTTGTCTGACCAGCAGCGCTCTCTGTAGGGAGCAGGAGAGCCTGCTGTTGGTGCAGAAGGTGAGCTGCTTGGACTCTAGTCAGGCTTGGTGCTGTGACAGCTTCCCTGGGGAAGCCTGTTTTAGTGCTCAGCCACCCTCTCAGTGAAGAACCTCTTCCTAGTGTCTAATCTGAACTTTTTGATCTTCTTTTGCAAATGGAAAACTAGTTGTGTGGATGGATATTTGGTGTAGCTAATCAGAAAACCCTCAAAATAATGTAAGAACCAATAAATCAACAAAAAGGAAAAAAAAAAACTCAACCCAAGAATTTTTTACATGGGTTGATTTGTAGCTTCTGCACTGAAAGTCACTAACTTTATATGGTGGTGATTGCATGTATTGTTTGTTATTATAAGTATTATAGGAATTTGGCAGGGTTTAAGACTGCTGAAATAAACTGTTATTTTAGGAAACAGCAAGTAAGTTCTGCTTCTGGAGAAATGGATATGTTTTGAGGACATATTTTTTAATATTACAGTTTTTGTACCTTCTTGAGTAGTTAAAGTAGTTAATTGATATACACTAGGAATGAACTTGATCACGTGGATCCTATTGGTCCAGTTGTGACCTCAGAAATATGGGAAATATTATATGTTTTTTTGGTCTGAATTTAAGTTTGTGATACTTCTTTAAAAAAAAAAGATTTAACTTAGTGTTTCTTTGGAAAAAATATTCAGTGCTTTTGAAGGGCTTAATGTGTTGTGTCCAGATGAAGCTTAAAAACAGACTGACCATGAAGCTGCCAGACTTTAGGTCCATTTAATGAAATACCTACTTCCAGCAGTTCCCAAGGGGAACCATTTATAAAAGGAGAAATTATGTTTTGATTTGGGCTGTTGTAATTATCTTTGTCTCACAATACCTTTCAGGGGTTATCCCAGAAGTTTAATACCTTGTACCAAGATTTGTTTTATCCTATACTCTTTAATCTATTGATGTTCTTAGTCATATGTGTCTGCTTTGGGGCAATTCTTGCTTTTTTTGGCCTTGACAAGTTCTGGCTTCAAGCTCTGCAGTCTGGTTAGAGATTTTTGAGGCTATCTTATTTTTATCTCTTCTGTAACTTGTAGCTTTTATTGAATTCCCTTTATTATGTAACCAAGAAGAGAGAAACTGAAGTTATGATTTCTCTCTGCTAGTGATGATTTTACATTTTTATTTCATCCCTGAAGTCTGCTATCCAGTCTTCAGTCTGCCTTCAAATAAGCTTCTCCACATCTATAATACTGTTGTTGTGGTCCTCTGAGCATTCTCTGAGTCTCCAATATTTCCCATGGATTTGGGTGCCTAGAACAGAGTAAGGAAGCAATACTGATTATTTGATAGTGGCGCTTCAAAACTGCATTATTCCTCAAGCTAACACACTGAAGGTTTCTTGGTATCATTTTCCCTGCCTCACTGAGCAGTTGTTGCAGAGTTTTCTGTGACCTCTCCAGACTGGTGCCCATAGGAATTTAGCTGAAGGGCTGAAAGTCTGGATTGCTTTCCTTGAGATGAAATTAGTTGATATACTCTGTTTATTTTACTACAGGTTATCATTGATATTTTTAAGGTTAGGAGTTTCCCTTGCGCTAAGATCAATGGCTCTTCTGAATGGTTTTACAGATTTTGGGGAATCTGAATTGGATCTTATTCTATCTTTGGAACTAGGCTAACATCAAGAAATTCTCATTTTTCCTGTGTATATCAAGGGTCCTGCAGTTCCACAGGTTTCCTTTCTTTACCAACCTTTGCATCAGTAGGAGATGGTGATCTGCTGAAGTCTGGCTGTTCCCTTACTGTGCTCAGGATTAGACACTAAGTTTTGTCTCTTTCTGGTTTTACTCTCAGGAGCAGATCATGGAGAGGAGGGGAAGGATGAGCAGTATGACTCAGTGTACAGCATGCCCTCTCTGACAAGCTGTGCAGTCCCTGAGGTTCCTGTCAGCTCAGGCCAGAGCAGTGGTATCTTTAGTGCAGCCAGGCTTGTGTTTGAGTCCTCCAGGTCTTCACATCAGTGTGTGATGGATTCTCCCAGCTGAGCAATGCTCGTCTCTGCTTGTATGTCTCATCCCCATCCCACCTATTTTCCTCTGTTGCCTTTATAATGAGTCAAGTTGAATTTCTTTAAAAAAACTTGATACCCAGCTTCCCTCTCTGGCTTTGACTTCTGGCTGTCATTTCTCAGGTGTCTGAACAGTTGCCTCAAGGCTTCTGCTTCTCTGTTCATTTGTGCTGATTTAAGCTGAACACAGCTGATTTATGAAATAAATCTTAAACAAAGTTGGCTGAATAGCAAGGTTTTCTTTCTCTCTTTTTCTGTTTTTTTCCCCTCCCTTCGTGGGAACTTAATTACTGAGGGGTAGAAATTATTTTGGTGGCTGGTATTTTTCTGTTTTTATTCAATTTTCATGAAAATTAGATCCAAACGTAAGTACTGTGCATTTCCTTCACGCTGCAAATTCTGAGAAAATATCGCTTATAAACAGTGAAACAAACAAATAAAAATGTATCCATTGCTTGTTTGCTTTGAAGTAATACTTGTATATAATCAAATGACTCCAGGAGCTGGCAGGCAGCTTTAAGAACAACATCAAATGTGATTAAAGCAAATACTCAGTTGGCAACCGTTGGACCTTTATCACAGTTAAGGCTTCTCAGCATCAGACTTTCAGCACTCCTGAAACACTGTGAGAACGAATAAATAACCATCTTCAAAAAATCTGAGGTGATTGCATCTTTTTGGCCTTTGTCATGCTGTTTCTGCTCTGTGACTTTCTGCATTTCTGCTCTGTGACTTTCTGCAGTTCTGCATTTCTGCTGTGTCTCGTGTCAGGCTTTGCAAAGCTCCAGGAACCGGGGAGCTGAGATGCAGAGAAGAGAAGGGATTTGCCTGAGGCGCTCAGATCAAATGTACTCCCAGTTCTGGTGGCAGAAATTGCACATTTCTCCCTAGGCTCCAGTAATCTGTTGTCCTGGAGGGCAGCACTGTTTGTTTGTGCCTGGGCAGTCTCGAAGGTGACCTGCCCTCAGGGCTGCGTTGGTGGCTCTTGGCTGCAGTGGGGAGGTGAAGTTTTGCCTGTGATTTGAGCAGGTTGTAGTGGTGATAATAAAACCACATCTGCCCCACTGCTAAGGACTTGGCTGGCCTTGTAAAGATGAAATTTACTTCTAGTATGCCTTTCCATCTTAGTCACCATAGAACAGACAGAGACAAGACAATGGTATTTTATAATTTTATTTTTAATTCTCCAAAAGTAAAATGGTTCTTCCCCTCAAAAAGATCAAGAAATCTTCTGTCATATACTGCCACAACAATGCCTGTGGCTTTCAGCACCTGAATTTTGCCATTTTATTTTGTGGAATATTTGTTTTTATTTCAGTTGTACACTGGGCTGTAGAATGTTGTAGGCTCCTTGTAGCAATGCCCTCAGTGTACCCCAGTGTGCCTCTGTGATGGCTGACCGTCCCAGGGACCTTGCCAGGGAGCTGCTGAACACAGTATGCAAAGAAGTGGCAAAAAATCTATGGAATTGAGCCCTAGCAGGCAAAAAATTATTCCGAAGCTGTGACTGAGGCAAGTTTTTCTGAGCTTGGCAAAGGAGGCTGTGATGAAAGTTGCCTTGGAACTGTTGTCGTGCTGAAAGGGAACTCGTGGTCTTTGGCTTGGGTGTTATAGGATGTTAGCATAGATTAGAGCCATAGGGTCCTAAAGCGTTTGGCTGTCTTAGATAATTTTTGCTAGTGTGAGTAGTTGAATTGAGGCAGCTACTCCAAACTGCTCAGTTCCTTAAATGAGGTGCCTCTTGCAAGGTGTCAGCAGTGTTCTGGTAACCTGGAAGAACGTGGGTGACTAATCTGCAGTACAGTGCAGAGTCACATCTCTGGCACCAGTGCATTGGCATAGCAGTGAACGGAGCTGATGGAACTGTGTGCAGGGCCATGGTCTGTCAGGAGCTGTCTTGATGGCTGTGGGGATTATTTTGTATTCCCCAGAGGCGGGGTTTTTCCTTGTAAAAACTGAGTCATGAGGTAGGAAAAGCCCTTTACACCATTCTGGGTGTCTGATGCCCAGACAGTAGCAGCAGTTGTCAGACATCTCTTTCTCAGTAGCACAGAAAAGCTGGGGCTGTGGGGCAGCACTGAAGCTTCAGCATGAGGGTATCCTCAGAGCACTGAGCTAGGGCTCAGACCTCAGAGCAGCAGCAGGTAACACTGCTCCAGAGACAAGGGCTGTAAGGGGAATATCTGAGCAAATGGAGTGTTGGAAATCTGACGCACTGTCCAGAAGGGAAACGTCCTCTAAAGGAAAGTCGGCTGTGCAGGAAGGAGATGATAGAGCTTTTCCTGTTTGCACTTAAAGGAGAATTAAGAGGATAATCTGCTGTGCCAGCTGCCAGGTACCTGCTGCACTGCTACCTTAGTGATGCCCCAGTCCTTGCCTTGTGGCTGCCAGCTGCTGATAGAGGGATACAGCCATGGATGGCCCAAGTGGAAACACCACTCCTTTTGGAAGAAGGAAGAACTTGGCTTGTAGAGGATAGGAGAACAATTACAGAGAGCAAAATGCTTCCTTTCTGCAAGAAATTGGTGAGTTCCACCTAAAGACAGGTTGTAGTATTGCTTATGCAATCCTGAAAAGTTTCAAGAAAGGCAGAAGTAGTAATTGAAGACCTTGTTCATAACTAATCTTGTGCTGAGACCTGTCAAGTCTTTGCGTTACTTGAATTATTTTATTTCCATATTTTAAAACCATCTGAGAAGGAAATTACTGTCCAGCTGTCTTCCAGCTGTATTGTCATAAAGTTGACCCTGCTTCTAGCTTGAAAATATGTGGCCAATTACCTCCCTTTCTTTAGTTACTTTATTTAAATGCCTTATCTCCTAGTTCTTGATGAGGTTTCTCTCTGTCAGTCATGAACATAATTATACCAGTGTTAGGACAAGTCTTCAAGCTTTGAATGGTGTTTGTGGGAGAAAACATTTTAAATTATTTCACCCTTTTGGGGGAACATGCTCTTTCTAAAAGTCTGGACAGACTTTTAGTTGATGTAACCAAGCCAACGCTGCTGTGATCTGGCAGGACTTGCTCTGACCTGAGGATGGAGAGGTCATGAGGTCCCATTTCCCTTTTTGGCTCTTGGTGTTTTACTGCCACTTGAGAACTAGACTGAGAGGCTGTCATAGGGCAGCATTTCTTGAAGTGACCTGCTTCTTTCATCTGGCAGTGACACCTCACCCAGCCAGCTAGGCTGTATGTGCCAAATTGTCCGTGCTTGGTAGCTCCAGAGTCCAGACCACAATCTTTTTGTAGAATAGAAGCCAAACCCTGGAGTTGGGCTGGTCCTCTATAAGTTACCAACTGCCTAGCTGGTAATCTTGAAGTAGTGCACCCTACATCTAATGTTAATTATTTGTCTATGCAAGCTTTCACCTACATCTTAACTAAGAGGCAAAGGTTTGTGCTTTCTACATGAGGGCTCAGGGTTTGCACTGTCCTATAAAAGCTTGTGGTTATGGACTGAACTCCTTGCTTTTGATGTAAAAAAAACCCCAAAAATCAACAAACTAAAATCAGTAGTTCAACACTCTTAAGCAGGTATCCCTTAGAACATGCTGGGCAGTCCAAAGAAACCTCTTACACGCTTAGGAAAGAAAGTGCTGAATGTTTTCAGAAATGCTGTGTGTTACTGGCTTAGGGCACTTCTGTAGTTCAGTAGTTAAGCAATATTCTAAGCAGGGCAGCAGTAGGGAAACTCCCACTGATGGAGAGCTTGCTTAAACTATTTAAAAACTTAAAATGGTCAAATCTTTACTTAAGTCAGAGGACTATGTTGAAATGTGTTTTTTTACAGAAAGGGATTTCCTTTTGAACCCAGCTGGACATTTTTAGCCTGAAAAGAAAATCAGCAGCACAGGTAGATACCAAATCTGTTCTGCAAAGAGCTGTTAGTCCCACTGGAAAGATTCCTGAAATGAAAACTTCTCCAGCACAATGGAGTATCAGTAGTGTATCCTTCCCTACAGTAGAAGTTCAGAAACACAAAATGTGGAGCATCAGTCAAGCAGTTTTCTTGAAGTCCTTTGTACTTCATTACTCGTGAGAGGGGGCAGCCAATGTTTGCTGTATCTGTTTTGGGATAGTTTTTTTGTTGTTGTTATTGTGTTTGGTTTTTTTTGTTGTTTTTTTTTTTTTTTTAAATAGTAGCTCTGAGGAGAAGTGTAATAGCAATTGGAGTTCAGCAAAATAGACCGGCAAAGTAGTCTGCTAGGAAGTGTCATAATTAAAAGCAAGCTACATTTGTCAAAATAAATGAACAAAACAAAGTTTATGGTACATTAACTTGTTTGCTTACTTGTATGTAACCAATTTTTTTAGATTAGCAATTGGTGTCCCACTCATTAGTGAATGTTAATTAGGTTCTATTGTGATACTTATTGGCAAGTTTGAGAACAGAGAAAGAAAAGGAAATGAGTTATTGGGACCAGGCCCAGTAAACTGCTAAGTACTCTTTGGTTTGATCTGAATTTAAAGGTATTATTTAAACTTTCCTTCAAAATGGGAGAAGCAGCTACCTGCAGCCCACCAGGATGGCAGCAAGCTTGCATCATCTGTCACAGCCCAGCTGCTCTGTGATTCAGATTTGATTTTTTGGAAGATGTCAGAGGTGTTGCTGACCCTCCTGTGCTGGCAGGCCTGGGCCAGAGTCTGGCCTTCACCTCTCCCTGTCGTGCTGGGGGGCTCAGCTGCTCTCGTGTTCCACCCTTTGGAGCTGCAGCTGCTCTCCTGTTAAGCGCAGCTTTTCCAGAAGGTACAAAGCGAAATTGGGGCAAGTCTTGCCAAATCCTTTGCTGACTCTGAGGCTGTGAATACCATTAGTGAAAGCTGACTGTAGAAGAAATTCTCCTGTTGCTGTTGGGAAAGGTAATGGCTGTGTCTGAAGGATTTCCATGCTACCAACGTGAGGAACGAGGCACTGGTTTGTGTCACAGTCACAAGCCAAATCCTCACAACGGAGCAGGCTTCTACATGTGTTTGAAGGTGGCAGAGGAGCTGTTTTGGCAAGTGCATTAATTCTTGGAGAATGATTAGGTGGGATGGAGCTCTTCCCCCTCTGTATCAAGGAGGTTTCTCTCCTGATTGTTTAATTTTTTATAAGTGAGGTACAGGAGAGAAACTGTGTAATTCATGAACCGTGTTTTAATCAGATGTTAGCACTTTGCTGTTCCATATGTCTTACTAGGTATCTCAGCAGTTTTTTTTGGGTAACAGTAAAAAGTAAAACACGAATCAAGTCACTCTTATCTCTTCTTACTTCACCAAGCAAGACTCAAATGAGGAGATCATTATGGTGATCCTGAGCCCAGAACCTTAGAGGTTTTTAGCAAAGACTGCAGTGGCAAAGACACTGATGAGGTGACGTAGCAGAAGCTTCTTAATGTTTTTAACATTCAAAATGTCAAGGAAGAAGCCATTTTTACTCATACCTGAATGTTGTTTCTTTGTCCTAGGTAGCAGGTAAAGAAGCTTGCTGCTCTCTTTGAAGCACTTATTGATCAGTGTCTCCTGCCTGGTGTAAGTGTCTGTACCATCTGTGGCCAGGGATGTATTCCTTTATATTGTCCTGGTGAACTTGGCATAGGATTGGTGCTTTCTCGTATAACTCTTAATTAAATCTCACCTGAAGTGTGCTTCTAATATTCCAAGTTTTGTTACCAAACTCTTACTTCTATTAGAAATATGACTGGCATATACATTTAGTGATGTTTTTTGAAGAAGTTTCTTTATCTAGGGAAATATGATGAGCAAAACCAGGTTGAAGGAGTTGGTTATAGTTGGTCTCCAGTGCAGCATTAGCTGCATACTGCTGACAGGTTTGGAAGATTACAAATAGCTATCTTTGATGCTAAACCCCTTATTTTCAGGGTATTACAACCTCACTCTAAAATGCTGAAGTACTTCCAATGGCTTGAAAGTTAATTTCAGAACCTGTGGTAAAGCAGATTGATTAGTAACTTGGGGTAGTTAAGAGCATGAGGAGCAATGGGATGCCATAACTCTCTGGAAGAGTCAGCTGTGTCTAACTGAACTCAGGATAATGTCATATCCCAAGCCATTCTGTGATCACTGAAGTCTGCAGAGAAAGATTTTCCCCTTTGTTGTCATGGGGAATCATCTGGATCAACTCCAGGCTGCAACTTGCTTGGACTTTCTGGTCTCTGGCTGAGAATTTTTTTCAGGCATGCTGGAAGCATGGTTCATTTAGCAAGGCTTATCAGCAAAGCCAAGAGCTGTGTTAAGGTTAATATTCCTGCCTTAGAGAAGGTTTCTTGCACTATTTCCATATGAGTATTTTTATTTTGCTGTGATTGATGGCCAGTGGTTGACCAGAGCATCTTGTGCAGAGCTGAATGTTTGAAGGCTGAGCTGTGTATGGCCAGCAGTTGAAATACAAAGATTCAAATTAGATTCCTTCATACTGAATGCAGTTTGAGGAATCACAGAATAGTTTGGGTTGGAAGGGATCTTTAAAGTCTAGTTCAATCCACCTGCCATGGTCAAAGATGTCTCCAATTACATTAGATTGCTTGGAGCCCCATTCAATCTGACCTTGAGCGTTTCTAGGGATGGGGCACCTGCCATCTCTCCACAGAGGAAGATGTGTCAGTGTTTCACCACCCTCATTATAAAAAACTTCTTTATATTGAATTAAATCCACTCTTTTATTTAAAAAATTATTGCTTCTTGTCCTATTGCAACAGACCCCGCTGAAGTTTGTACCCATCTTTCTTATAGGCCCCCTTCAAGTACTCCATGGCCACAATAAGTTCTCCCTGAGGCCTTATCTTCTTCAGGTTGAGCAACCCAACTCTGCTTTTCCTAACAGAAGAGTTATTCCATCCCTCCACTCATTTTTGTGGCCTTCCCTGGACGTGCTTTAGCAGGTCAATCAATGTACTTACTGTGCTGAGAGCCCCAGAGCTGGATGCAGCATTGGAGATGTGGCCTCAAGAGGGTGGAGTAGAGGGACAGAATCACCTCCCTTTCAGTTCATAAGAATTCCTGAGTTCGTATCCTTGAGATAAACTGGATGTAGGAACAGTTAAATAAGTTCTCTTGTTGTGCTGTAAAAACACTGAAGGTGCCTGTCTTGGTCCAGTTGAAAGTGAAAAAGTAGAAGTGAGGCTCTGCTCTCCCAGGGTGTGCACTAGGGTAGCATCAGCCTTTTGGCACCACTTGGACTCAGCTGGGCTTTGATTTTAGCACCACTTGGACTCAGCTGGGCTTTGATTTTTGTACCTGCATTAAAAACTTACACTGAAGAACAACATAATTGCAAGAATATTATGTTAGGATTATTCTAATAAAAGCCGTTGGTGTTGGGATTCTTAAAACCCATTCACTAGGGGGACCTCAGTTCCTGTCTTGATCTAATCTCTGGGATTTTTTTAAACTGACTTTATTCTGTGTAAATTAAAACCAAAACTGAGACCAAACTCATTCTGAGGAAATTACTAGACTCCATAGAATTAAGCATAGTGCTTCTGGTCTTCTGAAACATGCTTTCAACTTCTGCTCCAGGAATATCAAGTTGAGACTTTCTTGCAGTCATTTAAATCTTGCTGAGTGCTTTGAGTTTATCAGCAGGAGTACATGGTGTGTTCTTCCCTTTCTACCCTCTACCCCCTCCCACAACTTTTTATTTCTACATGATTGGCCCTATGGGATATAAAATAAACATGCTCGCTCCAGAAGGCTCTGTAATGCAAGGAAGAATAGAGATCTGCTCTTCCCATGGTGACGGAATGCCTAAATAAATAGTTGCCAGTATGAGCATAGAAGCTGGAGTAATGGGAGTTTAACCACTAGGAAATGTATTCAAAGAACAATTGGTAGTAGAAGAAAATAAGCTAAAAATAAGTATGCCCCTTCCTAATGTTGCATGGTGGGTAAAAGGGAAATATTTATCAATTCTCTATACCTCCCCACCCCGCCCCCCAACCTTTATTTGAAATTCTCGTTCAAAAGCATAAGGGGATTGTCAGCAACTGGGTGCACAACTGTAAGTATTTTTTTTCACCCAGTAAAACCACTTTTATAATTGGGAAATACTGAAAATAGCTGCCTTCCTGTAGGAGGGTGGAAAGTGCTGCAAAACGAGATCTTCCTCGCAGAAAAATGTGTCCCTTTGTTTTAAAGACAGCAGTAAAAGGATTTGTTTTAGGTGTTAAATATGTCAGCATTGTTAAGAGCCAGCAACCCACATTGTTTTTAAATGTTTAAATAATTGTTCCTATGCTATGCTGCGGTGAATTATGATTAATTATACAAGTCACAACTTGGTAAGAACCAACCCATGAATGAAATACTATATTCAAGGGTTTGTTTTCTGCACTTTTTTTTTTAATTTGTGAGTTTTTTTATTAAAAAGGCTGGCTAAGAGAGGCCAGCTGGCACTATTATAGAGTGATAGGGGAGAGCTGTGAGCATGGAGGAGGCACAGCGTGACGGAAGGCAGCCAAAAGGATTAAGGTATCTTAGAACTTCTTTGCCGCAGGCTTAGTCTGATGGCAGAGGGGAACGTGTAATTCCTGCTTTATTTTATTTGTGGCACAAGTGAGGAAGGGGGTTGGAGTTCTGATGACACATTTTGAGGGATGAGGCCAGTGGAGCTGCTGCTGGGGCGTCATGCGAGTGTAGAGGGATAAAATGGGAAAGATGTTTTAGGTCACCTTTTTTCTAAAGCTGCCTTCATGTGGGTCTGTTGACATAGAAGAATAGTGAATGGAACTGTCCAAATGGCAGATATTACAAGGGAGGATTGGGAGTAAGAAAACAGTGCTCTGCTTCAGTATTAATGCTGGGTTGGTAGAAGTCTGCAAATATTTTCAGTTATTTTCATTGGACATTCAGGGACTACAGTAGTCTCCTATATTAGACAAATGCCCAATTTAATTTGTAAGATGATAGGCTGCCTTTTATTTTTTCCCTTTTTTGAAAATAAGCAACAACCATAAAGTAGTAGATATTGATATCTTTGAAATTTGTTTCTGTGAAAATTCAGAGACACTATTTTACATTCCAGAGATATCACTGATACCAATTTGTGTGTGTGCATGTATTTGCTTGCTTATGTATACACTTACATATATTTATGGGTGTGTAAATATATACACTGAAGGCACACAAAATTAATAATAAATTTTAAAAGGCCCAAATTCTAGTTGGATGTTTTAATATTTTTTAAAGAATCTAGGTATTCAGTTAGTGTCACTTTAATGCTTTCACTGGTAGTATCTCTTAAATACTTCCATATTCAGTTTTAAAACATAAGTACTTGTGCCTCTTATCTTCTGTGGCCACTGTTCTAGGAAAGAAAATCAACATGCTTTGTAGTTTTTTTTACTTTCAAGGTATTGAGCCTTGTGCCCTAATCTCTCTCGGAAGGGATTGTAGGAAGTGAAGTGCTGACTTGCTGCCTGTATTTAAATCCTCTTTGAGAACTTTTAATCTTTTTTATTTAATATTTTCAAGTCAGTTTGCGGCACAGGACTGCTCACAACTGCAGGGAGACTTGCATTTTGGGCAGGCGAGCACAACGTGTTCTGTGATGACTGAGATCTGGACTGTGGCATGGTTAGCCAGCCCTTGGGGTAGAGGTTGGCTGGCCCTTAGGAGCAGCCCTTAAATGCACACACATTCACCTTGTATAAAGCTGCTCATACTTCTGGAAACACCCAGTGAGTGTGCCAAAAGGCTTATTGCTGGCACTTTGGGGTTGACTAACATCATTGCCTTAGCTGGGCTGAAGTGGACTGAGCTTATGGCCACCCTACCGTTTGGATGCTATTTACAAAAGTAATTTGAGAAAACCTGAGAGCTGACAGAGATGGGCACATCTCAGAATGGTGGTGGGTAAACACTTGCAGAAGGAATACTAGTTCTTAGAAATTCTGAGTTTGGAAATCCTTGACCACAGTCTAACTTTTTGGAAGAAAATCTTTCAATTCTCCCATACCTCTGGGGCATTCCTGACTCAGAGCTTTGAGTGTTTTATTTTATATACTTGTTTAACTTACAGGTCTGATTGAGGTTTTTGAGTTGTGGGTTACTGTTGGTTTTTTGATTCGTGTTTGCTGTTACAGGACAGAAGAATTTTTGTTGTTAATATGTGTACCTTATAGCTTCCTAATACAATCTAAGCACTCTTTAGTGCAACTTGACTGGCTAAAAGCATAACAAGCAGTAAATGCTTTTATTAATATTTTTTCCTCTTTATTAAATTGCCACAATTGATGCAAGATGAGCACCTTATGAAGAAGTAGAGGAAAATTGCAGCTGGCAAGGTTAAAGTCTAGTCTGAAGTGAGTGTTGATAAGACAGATGTGAAGAGGGAGGCCATGTTGTCGCTGTGGCAGTGTTAAATCTCTCTCCCAAAACAATTGCATGTAAAGCTCCACCTATGTGGCTAATCATGTTTACATTGTTGAATGTTTCCATAGCACAGCAGTGCCTGCATGCTGCTTTAGATTAGATTAGCTGCACACTGTGTTGAGTAGATAGCATTTTGACTAACTGTGTGTCAAATGATACAGCCACTATGAAGCGACTGAAGCAGCATCTTCCTCCTGCCCTACCCAAACCTGCAGGTTTGTCTCCATGAGGCCACTTAAAATCATTAGCGTCAACAGCTTAGTAGGGCTGACCAGAAAAGGGGATCTGAAAAGATTTTTTTTCTGTCTGCTGAAGATTGAGGCTGTTTTACTTGTAGGAGAATATTCATTTTGAAAAGCATTGGTTCCCAAAATCCACTTTGTCCCTTACAAAGGGAGAGCATCATTTCTGATGCACAGCAATTTTGTGATCAAATCATGGATGTACAATCCTGCATAGACTAATATCTGGAAGTAGGTTATTAAAGAGAAGAAATGTTTCTCTTGCCTACATGCTGAGGTCCTAAGTAGAGATTTTTATTTTTTTTTTAAAGCTGGGTAGCTAGGGAAGTGGTGCCATATGAACAAGGTGCACTTTTGTTCATGCAGCTGTAGCACATGCTACGTCCTGTGGGTACAGCTCTCTGGGGTGGCTGATGTGGGGATGTCACTGTGTGCACATCTATCTTCAAAGCATCTTGGCAGTTTGTGGATGCCTGTTGCTGTATAGAGGCAAAAATAAGTACACAGTTGTGGCACTGTGTGTTGCTTGACAAGGTGAGTTTGTTTCCAAAGCAGAAGCCTCTCCATTCTGTTTATTTTTAAGAGGGTGAGAGAAAACTGATTAAAGTTAGTTTGGAGGAGCAGAAGCCTTCTAGACCACTTAAAAGCTCTACTGACTGCTGCTCAGATGGACAACTGCCACTGGTTTTCTTCTTACTACATACACAGTGTCATGACTCAGGCAAGCAGATACTCAATTATTAATGACTTATCTACAAAGAAAAATAATTAAAAACAAACCCAAAGCAATAGAGCACTTAATTAAGAGTTAGTGGTGGAGTTTCTGCTGTCTCTTAATGGAAAGCTTCCAAGAACAATTTACCTTCCAGAAAGAGTACCTGCATCAGCCTCATTAAAAATGCTTCCTGCGTAAACCAGAAGTTGGATCTTACTTTTAGGCAGGCAAATAAACTTATTGATTAGACACTAATTGGAGTTCTGCAGAGCAGAAGGGAGTCTGCATATATTTCAGAGACTTCATGTAGAACCTTGCATTGGTGTTGCATTGTTGATGATCCCAAGAACAATTTACAGGAAGCCTAAGGAAACTTTGCTATAAAGATGAGTTTTAAGACATTTTACTCCTCTATCTTTTATGGCATCTCTTGGTATCTGGTTGGCTTAGAACTCCCTTGGGCATTTCAGCAATGTCATTGTTATTGTGTGTAGTACCATGTATTTTTTTGTTTTTCATCCCTTTTCCATGACTTAAAAAACCAATTTGTAGCAAAACTCCCCTGAAACAGAAGGAAATCCTAAATGTCTGAAGTAGAATTAAGGTTTTTTGAAAATGCAAGTTAGCAGTACCTACTCATAAGATGTAAATCCCTTGTGGAAGAGCTGTGCATGCAGCATGTGCAAATTAGTCAGTTTATTTCTCCAAGAGGACACATCTAGGCTGGCTCCTGCCTTCTGCCCTGTTTTCCTGGAATTCTCTCCCCCAGGAGGACTTTCAAGCTATTGCAGTTTGGAAAACTCAAGCTTATTCATTACTGCAGTAAGACCTGCATGAATGAAAAGCTGTCTGGGTCTTAGGAATTCAGTCATCACTGTTCCTGGGGTAAAAAGAATATAATTAAATAAAATAAACTCATTTTAGTGAAATCAAATTTCTGAAGGTGTTTATATCCTCACATTTATGTCTTATTTCTCTATGTTGCTGTGTGCTTGCTCCTTTCACAGAGTCATAGAATGGTTTAGCTTGGAAGAGACACTTCAAAATCAGAGCTTCGTCCAGCCTGGCCTTGTCTTTGGTGTCTTCCTCCCTACCCTGTGTTTCTGTGATTTTTTTTTAATCTTTTTTTTTTTTTATCTCCATGCTTGTAGTTTAAGGTCTTTATGTTTGAAGTCCTGTTCTGTTCCCCTTCCGTCTGTGAATGTGTGTCAGTAATTCCTGAGGATGCACAAACAGAAAGCATGCTAAGTCTCTAAATGCAATTTGGTAGCTGGAAATAAAGAGCAAAACCAGCAGGATGTGACCAGCAATGGCTTTACAAACCAAAGGGCTGAGTGTTGAGTTAAATGAAGTCACAGTCCTTTCTCTATTATTTTTTATTTTGAAATGCTGGCAGTTTCATTGCTGGAGGGTTTTATTTCCCCTTTAGTCCTCTGTATGCTGTCTTAGCTGACAGTAACTGGCTGGTGAGGTAAATGATCTCATGACATTACTGTCTGATGTTTTTGTTTTGCTTTTCACTCCTCTGTGGGAGGAGAGCTTTAATTTAATTGCTTGGTAAGAAGAGTTGGTGAGTGGTCACTCGAGATCTTGCAGAGGGTTTTAACCTACAACTCGTTAGTGTGACTTGGTAAAAACCCCAGCTGGGCAGGCGGCTTTTTGCAATCACTGTGGTCATCATCTTTAATTATGTTACTATGTTCCCTATATAGAAGTAAGTAGCCAAATTTAAATTATATTTCTCAGCTGTTAATGAAGAGTAAGTCCCTTAATTTCTGAGTTTTCAGTTAAATTAGAGATAATAAATACTTGAAACCTTGGTAGTGTTTGTTGTAAAACTTGTTCGGACTCAGCTGTGCTTTCTCAGAAAATTAGAAGAAAAATTCTTTAAGCTACACGTTTTCTGTCATTTGTGTTTGAGTTGTGTGGGTAACAGAGGCTCAACAGTGGCAGGATGCCCTTTACATGGATAGGTAGAGAAAATAGCATTTATGAGACATTAGTCTCTTCCTGTTTTGCATCAGTGATGGACCCAGATTCAGTATGGCAGAGAGAAGAATTGAAAGAGTGAAGTGACATCCCTACCTGCAAGATGACTTTGGCAGCAGTGGGGTCATGACATGCATGTCCATGTTGCCATTCTGAGTCCTTGTTCTTTGTATTTATTTAGTAAAGTTTTGTTTTCTCTGAAGCCTCAGCTTACAATGTTTTTTTTGGCACATGGAGGCTCTTGGTTGGCGCAGCCAACAAAGCAGTGCCTTCAGAGGGTCTTTGTCAGAGAATGCTTCCCCCAAGTGAAGATACCTAGATAATTATTTTGCTTTTTACTTTAGCTATTTCTGAAACTTATCTATTGATCTTTCAAAAACCTTCATAGTCTTAAGTTTTTGTAAACTGCCTATGATGGGAAATCTAAACAGGGCTGCTCCTGCTGGCAGCTCATCCACTAAAAATGGGGCCCTACATTGAGAACAGCATGTTCTCCCTCTCGAGACAAATAAATACCTTTTGACAGGTAACTTGCTAGCTGTGTATTTGTGCATTGTGTTACACATGATTCCTGACATACCTAATTACCTTGAAATTACAGATAAAGGTCCCTTTATACTGACTTGACAAAAAATGTTTTGGTTGTAATTTTTATTTATAAGAACGTGGCATTTTTTTCAGAGATATTTTTAAGTAAACCTGTTTATTCTCTAAGTGCAGCTGTAAAACTGCTTTGGCAGAGGATTGTTGATTACCTTTAAAACTACAAGACAAATTTTGGTCCATTTAAAACTTTGTGTGCATGATAGAAAACAGTACAGCTGAAAGCATGTGGTGTAGCTGCTCCTTTTCACATGTAGGATGTTTGCCAGTATGGGATTGTTTGGTTGCTGTGTTTTTTTTTTTTGTTTGTTGGTTTTTCTTTTTTTTTTTTTTGTTTTTGTTGGGTTTTTTTTTTTTTTTTTTTTGTTTGGTTGGTTTTGTTATTTGGTTTTGGTTTTTTTTTTTTTCGGGTTGTTGGTTTTCTTTTTTTTTGGTGTTTTTTTTTTTTTTTTTGTTTCTGTGATTCTGTTACTAAATGTTAGAGGAATCTTAGGGAAAATATCATCTGAATTTTTAACCTTGCTGAACAGCCAGGCTGCTCTGAAGCTCCTGATTAGTGCAGAATTTGATCACAAAGCATGATTGAGAGTAGCAGCTTGTCATTGTGTGTGATTAATGACAGCTCCACCTGCCATGGAGCTTCCTAAGTGGTAAAAGCAATCCAAACTGGAGTGTCCTCTTCACTCAGTTGCAATTTAGGTTGCAGATTTATTCTCTCATCTCCTCCCCCCTGGGCCCCCCCTGAATAGTGTGAAGCTGAAAGAAATGATCAGAAATACCTGCAAATATTTAGGATTACAACAGGAAACTGCTGGCTGGTGAGGGGGAGTAGTGGCACAGAAAGCAGGGCAGGTGTGGGGGTGCTTTTGGTTGAGGGTCAGTGGAATGTATAAACATGGGTGTGCTGTGCTGCTCCTGATGGAGGTACAGCTGGTGCAAGAGGCTGCACAGAGTGAGTTCAGGTGCACTCACCTTGTCCAGGTGGGAAGACAACTGGCTATCCAGCCTGCTCTGACTGATTTTAGTACTTTTTCAGGCTAGTTCTGTACTAAGTCACAATAAGAATTCTTGCTACTTTCTTTTTTGAAATTTTTTAAAATTTTTAAAAATGTTTTTTTAACATCTGCAACGCAGCACCTCTGCCAGTTAAACTCCAGTTTCTGCTGACCAAAACCTTCATAGCAGTAGGAGCAAACCTGTATATGCCCTACTTGGCTTTTGAGAGCAATTCAATTTGGTATTATACCTGGAGAAATGGAGGTACCTGAAGTACATTCCTCAGTAGTGAATGATTTCTGCATGAATGAAATCTTGCTGATGCACCTAGTCATCCTGACTGATCTCACTAATGTTATTATGGAGCAGAGTCTTTCACATGGCCATGATTTGCACCACAAGCACAGATTATAGGGACATGCCTGGGGAAAGTGTGTATTTCTCTGTAATGGGGAAAGAAATTAAACTTCTGTAAGAAACAAAGCTATCATTAGTAGTAAATAATGTGCTTCAAAATAATGTGCTTCAAAATTGTGTATCAGTGAGGGCCTGCTCCTTTGTTCTCCTGCCTCTGGTAAACACTCCACATAAATGATGCTTACAGGTTTGTAGCTGACAGATCAGAAAAAAAAAAGGCATTTAAAAAAAAAAAGTTTTTCTGGCATTCTGCACGAGCTGCAGGAGGTTTGTCCTGGTAAAGCAGGTGGTGGTCACAGAGATGCCCGGGGCAGTGATAATGTCTCGTGGTAGGAAGCACAGACAGGCTCGGGGAGTCTGCCCTAATGCTGGAGGTCCAGAGGAGAATTTGAGAGGTGGCCTTGGATTGCGAGAATGACTCAAGCACATTTTAGCACTGATCACCTTTCTTAAAATAAAAGCTGTTTGCATTTGAGTCAGTGACGGTGGGATTTGTCTCCCCTTACCTCAGACATCTAAGTTTAAGCTCCTTGCCCCGGGGTGCCTGCGTGGACAGGAGAAAGAAATAGATTGCCCTGAGCATGAGCCTGTTGTGAAACTGTTGGTGCTGAGCTTAAGATGGGCTTAGTGTCTCTCTCTAGTGGCTGGTTTGTGCTGATGTAACTGTTCCCTATTGTTCACCTCATGAAATTCATCAAGGCCAACTTCAAGGTCCAGCACATGGGTCAATGCCATCACAAGTGTCAGGGCAGACTGGGTCATGCCACCTGGGACTGTTGGTCAATGAAAAACTGGACGTGACCCAGCAACATGGGCTTGCAGCCCGGAAGCCCCACTGGGATGCATCAAAAGCAGCAGGGCCAGCAGGTCCAGGGAGGGGATTTTGCCCCTCTGCTCTCTCTGGAGGTCTGTGTCCAGCTCTGGGATCCTGGGTACAAAACAGACGTGGACCTCTTGGAGTAGCTCCAGAGGAGGGCCATGAAAATGGTCAGAGGGCTGGAAGGGTTTTCCTGTGTGGGCGGGCTGAGACACTTGGAGTTGTTCTGAGGAGATCTTATTGTGGTGTTTCAGTGTTTAAAGGATGTACAAGAAAGCTGGAGTGAGACTTTTTGCCAATGTCTGTAGTGGCAGGACAAGGCACAACAACTTCAGACTGAAGGACAGCAGATTTAGATTGCATGTAAGGAAAAAAAAGATTCAGACAGGGGGAAAAATGATGGTTTAGAGAAAACTGCTCTGGTGTCAGTCTGGTTGCACTGGATGTAGGGATGCTGCTGCATTTGGTACAAATTCAGCATGAAACTTTCTCTGGCTGCCTCTGTGGTGCCTCTTGTTTCCAGCGAGCCTTCTTGGTGTTCTCGGCAGTGTAAAAGCTTGACACTTCATTTTAAACAAAAATATCAGTTTTCAGAGCTTCTGTTTTGAATGCAATATGAGAGAGTGTGTATATAAATACTTCCTCTGGCTCATGCCTCTGTCTGCAGTGTGAATTAACATCAGTGTTTTGTCTTCACAAAAATGTTACCACACTATGTTGTTACGTGCCAGTATGACAACCTAATAGGATCACTGCTTCCAACTTTCCCCTCTCCTTATTGCAGGAAGTGATATCAGTTTCACTAATGAGGAACCCAAATACAGCAACTTGCAAATATTTGTATTTTGGCAGGCTGGTATCTCTGCAATATATGGGCCTGTCTCTCCTAGTTCTTTGGTATCAGAAGATGATACACTAGTTATTTCCATTTCCTGTCCTTACCACAGATTCTGAAGAGCAGTGTCTCTTTAAATGCAGTGCAGAACATAATGTCTGGAAAAGTACTTGATCTGATTTGCCTTAAAAATGTGTATTTGTGGGGAAGGAAGTACTAGGAGATATTTGGATGATAGGAACTTTTAGAGTGCTTTTATTTATAGGTTGGCATTACTATATGTATGAGCACATCAGCTCATCCTTTGAGATGTTAAGGAGGTATTTCTGTTACTAGCTGAATTTGTGTCCAGCAGTGAGATGGTGCCCTGGCCCAAAATCCCAGAGACCCTGGTAAAAGAGCCAGTAAGAACCCAGTCCTGTGAGTTCTGTCTCAGGCTGGTTGGAAACAGGATGTACAACATCTCCAGTGTGTAGAGGAGCTTGGCTTTGAGGCACCATGGGTATTCTTTGGTCCTGACACAGTTCAGGTGGTCCTGGCTGTTACCCAGGCCTGGCAGCAGTAGCATCTTGCCTGTGACAGTTCCATGTGCAACTTGCCACACAGTCAAGGGAATTGAACTCAGAAGACAGCAGTTAAAGATTTACCTTATTCCCTGCAAGTTGAGAGGATACAGCTGAGAACCTGTCTTGCTAACATGTGGTGACTTGCAGTTACTTGATCAAGAATCTGTGTGATTGGAGAAATTAAGTCATTTATACTGCAATGCTAATAATGTTTTTGTAAGTGTTGTGAAACTGGACATAGCTGTGGTGTTTTATTCCTTTATGGGTATTTCAGTTTGAGAAGTTGTGCAAAACAAATTATATTTATTTGGTTGATACCAAAATATATTCCTGTTCTGTAATTTTGATCTATCTCTCTCCTGATACATAATTCAGTTACTGCCTTAAAGGCAGAAATAGCTTTAAGTGTACTGTTGTTTACTTCCATCAAAGCAGGATTTTACCTGCTGACCTATGAAGGACTCTTAAAGTTAGCTTTGCTGTACATGAAATAGTATTCAACTTTGATAAATCTAAGCAGAATGAATATGTATGTTGTGAAGTCCCAGTAATGTGCAGAAAATGTAGCATAAGTATACTTTAAAGTTGCCAAATAAAAAAATAAGAGCCCTTGGTAAAATTGCTTAGCTGATAACTTAGAAGCTAGAGGCTTAAGTTGCTCAGAAACAAAAAATAAAAAAAAAGTAGTTTTAGTTTCTAGAAAGTGGAAAATAAGTATTAACATAACTGCTGGCAGGAAAGGGACTGTAAAAAGGGGAAGTCTTGCTCAGCAGGTCTTAGCAGACCTGCTAAATTTCTAGCCTGCATGTCAGAGTTTATTTTTCTTGCTTCCTTTCCCCCTTTCCTCCTGATGCATGCTGTGCTCCCTTTGGTTTCACAGAGCCAGCAGAGCGCTGATCCAGGGGGAATGGCAGGTGTAGGAGTTGGAATTACTGATGGCTTTACCAAGCTGTGCCTGTCAGCTGCTGCATGATCCCCATGGGGACAGGGGGTGTGCAGGGGTGTCCCCAGGCTTGGCCAGTGCTCCCAGCACTACTGGGAGTGATGGGCAGTGAGAAAAGAGTCCAGCATGACTCAGGAGTGCGCTGTGGGAGTATTAAGAGAGCATCTCTTTCTTGTAAACTGAGACTTGAGATAGAAGCCTGGAAGCACAGTCAATCTGGAATATCACGTGGCCTCTTAAAGTCTTTTTTTACCTCCTCTTCTTGTCCATTTACGCTCAAATGAAATACTGTTTTCAGTCCACTTGGAAGAGAGCTGGTTACCTGGACTATGGGAAGAATACAAGAAAAAAAGCTGAAACTCTAGTTTCTTCTGTGTGGAATGTTCCATTTTGTGAAAATTGCCTTCAACTGATAAGGCTGTGGAACAAGTTCTCTGTGAATTCAGGCCATTTTGTGCCTTAAAGGCTTCTCCCTCAAGAAGAAAAAAAAAAAAAAAAAAGGCAGAAATAAAAAGAAATCCACCCATCCAATTAAATATTGGAATTTTGAAAACATAGACATAGCAATTAAACACAGGCCCCTTCCTCCTTTTATTTTTTCCACCTATTCTAAACAAGCCCAAAGCACTTTGCAAGCTACAAATGGAGGTCATACAACAACTTAGTCCCTGTGGTCATTAGCCAGAAAACTGAAATACAGATGTCTCTGGGGCAAAACCAAGTAGTTTTTAAGTAGGACACAACTTTAGGACAAGAAAAGAATGTCATCGAGCCGAGCTGAGATTCTCAAGGTAACAAAGAAGTTGAGCCCTTAGGTTGTAATTTTAAGGGTCTGTAGACAGCTGGCAGAGGGACCACAGCCTTAAATATGTATTTATTGTTGCATTTACCTCTGTCTTCAATGCCCTTTCGTGTCCCATCTCCCCCTTGATACGTGAAGTTTAGTTTGTAGCATCCTATTTTAAAGTCATTACTTGGAAATTTTGTGGTTGTTCATTTAAAATGTCACTGGAAGGTTGAAGTACTTTCTCTTCAGCCAAAGCATAGGAAATTTTTTCTTAAGTTGGAATAATTTTACTGCTGTGGTAACTGGGGAAATAAAATAATCCTGCAGAACCTGCCAAAATGGAAGCATAAACAGCGGCTTTGAAAGCCCACATTTCAAATGGAAAAAAGAGCATGTTCTCAAGCTGTGATGGTTGATAGATGTTTGCAGTATTTTGACAATAAATGCCTAAACTGTATTAAAAAATAAAGGAAAACATTGGAGTTTTTTAATAACTAGTATTTTTTAAAGACACTTCTGCCAAATTCCATCATCTCACTTAATTGTTTCCTTAAATTACCAATATTCATTGTAGCAATTACAAGTAAGTTTGGTTTTTAATTTTAACCTACAATAGTGGTATCCTACAGGTTGCAGAAGAGCACCCAAAGACATAAGTCTGAACAGTGTTTTTGTGAACATGGGATTTTTAACAGTCTTCCTCTTATGTTACAGGTTTTTAAAAAAATTATTGATGATTCCACCATCTGGGGACTCATAATAATTTTCAGGAGTGTGAGAAGTGGTCTCTTTCTTCATTCTGTGTAGAAATCATGGGAGGTGTGGTAAAGCTTATGAAGTCAGTGCTGCCTCTGTCCAAAGTAAGTGGTCAGGCAGGATTCCTCAGGACTTGCTCTGTGCAGGGGCCACCTGCTTGTATTTCTACCTTAGGCTGTGGTTTGATAAGCAACCAGGCCTTATTTTTGGGAGTTGGGGTGGAACATGAAGCCAGAGTAATGAGATGAGTGATGCTGGGCTCTTCTTACAGAACTAAAGTAACATATACTGCTCTTCCTACAGTTGTGTGATGTTATTTCAACACATGGAAGCCCTAAGCATGCTGCCTATGGGAGGGAATAATGGTGTTAAATGGGACCGAGTGCATGGTCTTCCTCCATAACCCACCTCCAGATGTGGTGGTGGCCATAAATCTCTGAATGTGGCTGGTTCTAATATTAAACAGGACTCTGCATTTTAATGGGATGAGCATAGAGCTGAGACATTAGCTCATGAGTCTTAATCCACCACTGCCTATGATAATGAATTAACTTTTCTGTCTGTCTGCCTTTGAAGCTGTGAAATGGGTAAGTTCATAATCCCTTCCAGAGGAAACTCTGGGAAGGCTTCCATGGCAGAGCAACCCAGGGAAGCACTTGTTCCAAAGATGCTGCAGCAAGGTCCTTGGAAAAAGAGAGAAAAGGACCAAGATCTACATGATGTTCACTGTCCCACAGAAAAGTGTGGAGGTTGTGGATAGAGAAATATCCTGGGGGTGGCCTTTCCCAGCAAGGGCTGAAGGGAAGCTTGTGGTTTCTCTGGAGCCCTTTTCTCCAGTCTTTCCACACAGTGTCTTTGCTTGCTCTTTTATTAACGTGGGTTTTAGACCTTCCCTCATCCTCCCTGCTGTGTCAGCTTTTCCTCCCTTTTTTTTTTTTTTTTTTTGCCTCAAACATCAAGACAAAGTTAAACAGGATTTGAAAAATGACATCACTCACATAAAGCTTGTTGCCTTTTTTTTTTTTCTTTGTAGGGTCTGGCTCTTTTTCTGCACCTGCTGCCATCTCTGCTGTTTTGATGGGCTTGACAGAGCAGGCAGTGCCAGTTGTGCATTGCAGATAAAGCTATGACAGTGGCTTGTCCCAAATGATTTTAACATGAAAATAGTAAGTGCAGCATGCTAACTAAAATCTAAATGCCCATAAAAGAACAAGAGGCAGTTCCTCTCAGGTGATGTTTGCCTCTTCTCAATTCAACTTCTCCTACTCATCTGCAAGGTCACTGGGGAGGTCCTGCAAATCCTGTGTTTAATTTGATAATTTAACTTTGTCCAGATGCTTGTTGTTTAGGTTTCTTGTTGCTGAAGCTGTTGAGAGTGATCCTGCTGGGTCTGTGAACACCCCATCTGTCTGACGTGAAGTCTGAGTGGAAACGTAGGTAGTAAATGTACAGTAAGCCTGGCTGGTTGCTGGGTATGTTTCTTTTCTCTAGGGTTGAGTTTTATGCATAAGGATATTGCAGCAAAATCACCGGAGTTCTTAAGGGCTACTGGTATTTGACTGGTGTTTTAGATGAGCATTGTTTTAAGAGTGGGAACCTTTTACTGATCTTTCTGATTCAGATAATGCTAATGTAATATATATTTCTATTGATATATGTAGTGGGGAGAGAGCAACTTCTCACCAGAAGTGCAAGCTGAAATGAATGCATTGCACTGAAGAGAATTATGTGTTTATTCGTTTAGTTTTTGGGGTTTTTTTTAAGAGATTTTGACATAATTCTTTCAAAGGCAGATTCTTCGTAATTTAATGTCTGGACTTTTCTTCCTTTTAGAAGTGTGAAAATTGTTCTTTCCTCCAGCTATTTTCAGTGAGCCAGTTCATAGAATTTTATAGAGAGAGGATAATATTTAGGTCATAGGAAGAAGGCTATTGGAAGTTGCCTTCAAATGTAAATATCACAGCCACAGTTATGAAAGAAGGAAAATTGTAGCTTCTCACAGTATAAAAAATCAAGTAGCTCCATTAAGCTATTAATTAAAACTATATGAAATGCAGTGTAGTGCCACATTAGACTCTGTGAATGAACCAATAAGATTTTCTGTGAAAGAGGAGAAGTAACCATCCAAAAACAGTAAAAGTGGGAAGATTAAGGCTGGACTATTTTTTAATTCAAGTAGAATAAACTAGAAAGGAAAAATAATAGTTCTGTTGTCCACCAGAAAAGGCCCTGTAGCTTCTCAGTGGGCAGACAAATCTTTGGGACTGAAAAGCTGCAGATGCCATCCAGGCATACCCCATATCACAATGCTGACAGATTTGCAAGGATAAATAAAAATTGAAGACTTGTGGATGTAAAAATGAACATATTTTTTTTCCTATAGCTGAAAAGAGTTTTTTTTAAAGTCTGGCAATGGCTTAACAGAAATTCTTAAAAATTAATAAATTTGAGTTTTTTTAAAATTGTTTATACCAAAGTTGTGCAGTATCAAAAAAGAATGTTAGAAACTGGCCTAGATAAGCGTTCAGCTGAGTACAGATAGTCCCCCAGTGGCAGCTGGTCAAATGAAGTTAATCTCCCTGCTCTCACAGGCTATCAAACATTACACTTTGGCTCGTGGGTGAGTGCTCGTTAGTGACTGGGAGCTGCTGGTGTTGGTTTTCAGGGGCCTGGGGAGACATTCTCTGGGGTTGTATGGCTCTGTCAGCTCAGGGAATGCTCAGTCAGGCCAGAAGAGGCACTGGCATGGCTGTGTTTCCTCGTCTTTCCCAAACAAGGGGGTTGCTTGACTCGCTGAAGGTCTCGGAGGCCGCGGGTGTGGAGGTGCCCAGGCGGAATGCTGCGGCCTTGGACCGGCTGTGTGGGGAGCACGGGGCAGCTGTCCTGCAAGGATGGGCACACAGGAGGCTTTCCTTGAGTTCTGCCTCAGCTCAGCCCTGGGTGTGCTGCTGAGGAAAAGCAGACAGTTGGTAGGAATTTGGCCACCAGCCCAGCTTTCAGGCCTCTCATACAGAGAGGGAAGATGTCTTCTGTGTCCTGCAGTTGGACACTGTGGTTTGTCTCTGGCAGCTGTAGGGAACAGATACAAGCAAGGGCAAAGTGCTTGGGAAGTTGCTGTTTGGAAAAATGTAATGTGAGAGGTGGGAAGCAGAGGAGTTTTCCTCACCTTTGTTTTCATATAATCATCATTTCACATTTGTGTCATTAAGAGGGGTTGTGGAGACAGTATCAAGTCTGCACTCTCGCTGCCTTTTCCTTTGGAAGGGCAGAAGGAAAATGTTTGGTAGCCTGTGGCATGTTTTCATCTTGCCTGACTTGAGGCGTGAGTGGTTCAGCATGGAGCTGCCTCAAAAACATCCGCAGCTGGGAAGTGGATTGGGTGAATGGAGTAGATATAGCAGACTATATCTACTTGTTCTTTGAAAAGCAGTTAAATTTGCCTGTCACTTGCTGTTTAAATGAGTGCAAGTGGTATGTTGATGGGTTGGTTTTGGCCTGAAATGCTGTTTTGTAGAGGAAGATGCAGAGCTCTGGTTTTATGTGGTGGAGTTTTTTTTGATACCTGCTAAGAGTGCTTTAAAGTAAAAGTTTATGGCACTGAAAAAATGGTTGAAGCATACCCTCAGTAAAGCAGGTACATGAGGAACTCTAAAGCAAAATCCTCCCTTCTTCCAAATAATCAAATTGGGGAAAAAAGCCAGGAAAACCCCAAGATTATCTGAAAATCAAGCTCTTCTATCATAAAGTACCCAGTTGCAGCTTACCTTTCTCTTGCTACACTCCAGACATTGATGGGACTGTAAATGGCTCTCAGTTAAATGTATGCAAACCAGATTGTACAAAGCAATGATTTAAAACAACAACTGTCTTTCATCTTTGGTGAAGACAACAAATATTATAAAATCTAAATTGTCTGGAAAAAGTAGTTTATCTTTGAATCCTGACAGCATTCAACAGCTGAAATATATAAATGCACTCAATTCTAGCTTTGGAACCTAGATTTAATGAGATGCTCAGAGGAAAATCTTTGGAAGGGCTTATATAAATTGTAGAAATGGGCCACTATGTTGTCGCAGATAACTACTTTTTTTCAACTTTTGATCCATTTTTATAAGCAATCATTTTATCAGACAACGCTTGGGTCTGTGCTTTACCTGTCCTTTTTTGAAAATAATTTTCAACAGTAACAAATAATCACAGGCTGGAAATGGAGTCCTGTCACTGATGCTGCCGAATAACAATCGGTGAACGTGGAGCATGAGCTGCTGGGCTCTGCATGGTGCAGGATGCACCTGCCTGCAGCTCAGCCCCAGTCTTCCACTTTATTAACTGTGGTGCAGGAAGAATGGAGGGGGAAAAGGGGAAGGGTGTGGGTTAAAGCAGAAAATAAAGTACTTTTCTGTTGGTTTCTTATCCTAAAAAAAATGTGTACCCTCTATCTGAGAGGTTGCAGAGCTCACACTTCCTCACAACTGACTTTCTTCTGATGCAACGGATTTCACTGAGCAATCTGCCATTCTCACTACTTGGTATGGCTCAGTGATGAGAGATATCTGGCCTCATTGTCTTCCTTTTAGTTAGGAAACAGCCCAGGATGTTTTTGAAATGAAAGACATTCCTACATTAACATGAAAACAAAATATGTTTTGACAAAGATATCCTGATAGGAATGGAAACCTGTGGAAATGCTGAGGGTTGCATCAATCTTAGGAGAAAGTTATTAAATTTGATCTGGTATCTGCTCACTAATTATAAACTGAAATTCCTGGAAGTCAAGGATTGCCCTTTTTATTGTTGTTTACAGCTAAAAATAAGTTATGCTAAAAGAGATGTGTTCTTAGTTTCTTTTTTGGTGTGAATGTGAGCTGTAGATACTGGAGTCTACTGCTTTTTCTTCAAAGAGTTTAGGTGTGTGTCAGAAAAGCAGTGAGGAACCACAGTCAGCACTGAGTCCAGCTGTCCATTCCGTCTCCAGCTCAAGTTCCTGAAGGCCATCCTTCCCTACGTGGCAAATTAAAAGCATGGAGCAGGGAACCAGAAAAATGCCACATACCTAAAGCTCAGCTCCCCTATACACATTTCTGATGTGAATCTTTTTATTGTCTTACATTCGGGGATATCTAAACTTGCTTCTTTCTTATGCCACCAAGGCCAGCAGTCTTTGATGTGATCTGGTCTCAATTTCCCAAATAACAATTACTTTTCAGGTACAACAGAATTTTTACCAGCCATTTCTGCATTTTTCCACAGTGGCTTAGCCACCCATCTAGATATTGGCAGATGTTCTGGCCTTATCAATATGACAGATTTGAAATATTTTCATTTTTTTCCTGGGAAATACCAGTTATGGTGACTCTTGTTTATTCATTAACTTCGCTTATTTTAATACTTGATCCTTTCCAGGGGATTTGTTTTGAAGGTATTCAAATGTCCAGCTGTAGTTTCAGATTTTCCTTTCATTGCCAGGCAGTAAGCTGGAAATAACTTTAAAGTCATCACCCTTACCCCTCCTCCAAGTGATCAGATCACACCAGCATGTATCCTGTCTGTGCTGCAAGGATTTGTTTCTTCTTGATAATGAACTGTTTGTGCATTTGTATTCTTCTCCTTTCTTTCAAAATGTTTGACTTGAGACTGATCATTGCGTTTTGCAGCCAATTAATGTTAAAAAATATTCAAAATTCAAATGCAAAAATAAATTCAGTTAATACTTAATGCTGGAGGGGTTCCCCTTCCCTGCATACTTGAGTCTTTACTCTGCACTGGCGGAGTCATTACTCAGAGAAGATATGCTTATGAGTAAATTGCATTCTTCTTGTAATCAGAATCATAGATTGGTTTGGGTTTGAAGAGACCTTTAAAGATCATCTAGTCCAACCCTTCTGAAGCCTTGAGCACCTCCCACTATCCCAGGTTGCTCAGAGCTCCATCCAGCCTGGGCTTGAACACTTCCAGGGATGGGGCAGCCACAGCTTTGCTGGGCAACCTGTGCCAGGGCTTCACTCAAGGTGTTATTGAGGTGCAGTAGTGGGTAATTTTTCATATATTTTGAAATGAGGTCTGGGGTCACAGGGCATTTCCGGTGTGAGAAGGGCGTGTTGGGACTGATTGGATGTTGGGATTTGGCACTAGGAACTGTTTTAACACCATTTGTTTGACTTTAGTTTAACCATACAGGATAAATGCAGACTGTGATCTACTTTTGTTCCATGTTACAACATGAGTGCATCATGAGGGGTAATTCTGCCTCTGTGGTTGCAGAAAAGAGAGAGTATTTTCCATTTGATATGCATTTGTTAGATTTTCAGCTGGAAGACTGTAGGTTTCTCTGGGTTTCTGCTTCCTTTTTCAGTGGTTAAGATGATGCTAGAGGAAACTTCTTGTTTACTGATGGAAAGAGCCTAATATCTCTTTAAGTCATCTTGGGTTGTTATTTTGAGTATAATTTAATTTTCCTGTTTTTTTTCTCTGTGTGCTTTTCCAGATCTGGAAGAATTTGGGGATTTTTTTTTTATCAGTCATCTCTTTATCCCAGAGTTTCAACATTTTCTCCAGTTGGTTTCCACTGGCAGCTTTCCCTTAAGCTGCTGTTATTGTATCTTTTGTGCCATTGTCTGTGTTGTGAAATGTTAAGCAGCTTAGCCACGACTGTTTAATTTCTCCTTTAAAGCTGATGTTTTTGCATGGACTTGGCTTGCTTAGCACCTCTCCAAAGTTGGTGGATATTCTCCCTTTACTCTTTTGGTGCAGGCTTTCACTTTCTAGGTGACAGCAGATTTCTGGGTCAAGCCCCTGAATTTAGAAGGCATTTTCTTTTAGCTTCTTTCAAAAACAACCAGTTTAGTGTAGTTAATTCTTATTTTCAGGCTGTATTTTTTTCTTTTCAATTTATTCCTCATGTCAGCTGCTGATTTCTCTGAACCTGAGCGTGAGAATTTGAATGTGTTGTATCATCTTTCCTACAGAGATATCTCTTGCCTCTGATTTCTGTGTCTCCAGAATTCATTTCCATTGTGGGAAGTGATTGGTGTACAGCCTAAAACATGTCAATTCTGAATTGTGTTGGATATGCATCTTGCAGTCCATAAAATCTTTTATTGATATTGATCTGAAATTGCTGCTGTAATCGTATTTAGTCCTCCAATGTGGATTTCTCTCAGTACTTTTTATTTTGCCTTTTTAAAGTTTGGGTTTTGTTCTTGCTTTGCATGAAAAGTAATCAGATCAGATGTCAGCTGCACTACACACTTTAATATCCTGGATAAGTTGAGCTACGTTTTCATTCCAGTAGACGGGTTTTTAATCTGATCTATGGGTAGATATCTTACTAGAGGAATGAATATTCCACCAACAAGAAACCCCAGAGCGATTCTGTCAGTCTTTTGCCATCATGACTTTTAAATATTATTTTTATTTCTTTATTTGCTTATTTATTTCCAAGTGTTCTTATGAATTCCATGCTGCTGGTTGTCTGGCCTCTCCAGTGTGAGCAGGTGTCATGGCTGAGGACCCGTCACAGTTTGCTGTAAGATTCAGCAGCACAATCATTTCTCAGTATGTGGAATCCTGTAATTGTTGTTTTCCTGTGAAAACATTTGAAGTGCAGAAGTTGGCTGCTAATTGGCTCCCACTCTACCAGCGGCATTTCAGCATTAGAAGTTCTAGTTAAATGTTCTTTCTGCATTGAGGGAGAACCATTTTCCCATTTTGTTTCATCATGTCTGTAATGAATTCTTATATTTAGCTATATCTTTTAACCTACTCCTCAACATCAACATAAGCTGTGGATTTTGAGAACACACTCCTCTGTTTTCTGTTACTTGTATAGCTTTTGACCTTGCTGATTTCTAGTATCCCAGAGAACTATAATTGTAGCTAGTAGAGAACCACTCATTTTGGAAATTGCTGCTGCATTTGGAATATGTAACTGCTGCTCCTCTGTGCCTTCCCCAGCTGTGTGGTGCTCTGCTGCAAGTAAAAGGGGAGATGGGAGCACTCCAGCATCCAGTTTTGTCAGCCAGCCTCGCCTGAGAAGTCATTGAAAGGATTTGACTAACCCAGGCAAGGAGAGGCTTGCAAAGTGCAGTAGAGATGAAAACATTACTTGACAGGTAACTATTATGAGTGGCAGAGCACAGTAGCTGTCTTCAGCTGCCTGTAAATGTCCACAGGCACAATGACTTGTCAGAGCCTCCTTCTCCAGATAATTTCTCTAAAGGCTCAATCCTTGAGATGCTCCTGTAGCATGGTTTGTTGCAGAGCCAGCCTTGTTTGGCTTACTGAGTTAACCTGCCCTGCTTGGGTACCTCTGTTGGCTTATCAGGTCAGCTCATTCCTGAGGGTGATTGGAAGCTGGTGGTGGGTCTGAAACACAGAAAATTACTTGCCTTTTTTGTGTGATCTTTGCTCTTCTTGACCTGCCTGGCTTGGCTTAGCCTATACTGGAGAAAGTTGCAGCTCTTGGTGTAGCTTGGGATGTTCCCAAGATGTTCTGTGGTCTCTTCTGGCGTGTCCACCTGTGGATCCTCAGGAAGATACCACTGGCCCAGGTGATTTTAAATTCCAAATTATATCTTTCTCTTGAAGATGGATGCTTTCCCATTCCTGATTGTGCTCAGTCCTTTTATACAAAAAGTAGGCACTTTTGAGAGTGGCCATGACTGCATAATTTTTATACTTGTATGATTATTGTTAGTATTTTTAGATCCAGCTTTGTGTGCATGGCAGGAAAGTACCCATTCATGTTGCAGTTGTGAAGTTTGTCTATTAAGGAAGTCAGAAATGATACCTGACTTGCTGTCATGCAGTATAGGATGCTGATCTTCAGTCCAGTACCACATGTAGGTTTCTTGGCTGTCGTTTTAAATCTGTAAATACATATAAAGCTATATGTATGCCATATATTTAAAAAACAGAGAGTGTCTCCTGAATGTAGCAGGAGTATTATTTGAATGTCTGTTTCATTTATGTGATGGGGAATTGCAGTGGAAAAAATGTGCAGGCATGCATCTCCAGCTTTCCTTGGGTTGTTGGACAGTGTTACAGATTAGTGATAACATATGTAATCACAGGTAGAGATTCTGCTGCAGGGATAATTCTCTTGTTGTTTATTACATTGAGTGCTTTTTCTTTCCTTAGCCTGCTTTTTCATGAGTCCTTTTCTGGGGTAGACGAAGCCTAGTTCTCCTTTTATAAAATCCCAGTTGGTGATTGCAATTAGCAACACATTAACACATTTCCACAAGCTTGCACCTGGTTAAAAAAACAAAAAAAACAGCATGTGCTGCTTTGTTTCTTGGGGTTTGAGGTTCAGTTTGAATAGCTGATTTCTGCTCTGTGCTGAGGTACTCAGTACTTTGTTTCTGAAAGAAGCTGAAACGTGTTTTGTTGTGCTTGTTGGTTACTAAATTAGGTAATCTGGAGAAGTTTAAAATGCAGGTATCTTCTGTCTTTTAAACAGTATGGTGGACAGTTGTCAGAAATGGAAGGCAGAAGATGAGGTGCCACTGGAGGTGTGAGGAGTTTTTGGTAAGAGATAAAGCTTGCTGGCTGGAGGATCGTTGTAGCTGTGATCAGTGAATTGTTTGAGTAGAGGTTGGATTATTATAGCAACTTGGGATATCCATGAAGCAGTTACTGAGGTCCTATGTAGAAGCTCTTCTGCAAAAAAAAAAAAGGACTGATAAAGCTGAATCAAACATTTCTTAGAATCAGTGAGAAGGATGTTTTATGTTTGGGAAATTTGGACTTGGTCCTATGATGCTAGAAACAATGAAGTGGTTTAAAAACTTGGCCTGTGTTCTTCTTGTTCCCCACCACCCACCCCACCACTTAGTTTGGGTTATTAATTTTACTAATAGAAAATACATTGAGTTTATATAGGATTCTTGGTAATATATACATGAGCTTCTAAGATGCCAGCAAAGCAGAGTTTGGGGAAACTCTAATATTACAAACTGATGTGGAGAGGGGAGAAAAAAATTGAATGGCTTTCTAGCACGTGACCCCTGAAATTTGAATGTGTCATTTGGAGGAAACAAATCTCCACAGTTTACATATCTGAGTCTGTGCTTAGTCTTCTGATTGACAATAAGTAGCATTTCCATGTTCCAGCACTGAGTAAACATGTTTTTAGGAAGCAGGCTATATCTGTTCTGGCTGAGGAGTATACAAGAGGAGTTGTACTATGTCAGTTGTTCAGGTTAAGTTCTTCTTAACCATCTCTTGGGGAAAAAAGCAAACCACAACAATGTAATAAAACAGATGGAGAGCACTGTTTCTTCATATCTTTCTGTGACAGGCAGTGTTCTTCTAACAGAATTACCTATATTAAATTATGGATGAGCTCTATTGCAAAACTAACGCAAACTTCTGTATTTTCCAGCCATTCTCCCCGTGTTTGTCCCAAATGGCATTCATCTACAGATATTCATGTCATTTCATTGTGGTAAAGCAAAACTGTACTCCCATGCAGCAAAGTCCCTGATGAAGGGATCTCAGTGAAATGAGTGGGAGCAAGTCACTCTAGATCCATTCTCTGCAGCCCTCAGGCAAATATTGCAAGAAACTTCCTGGAACTTGCTGAACTTCCCAGGGGAAATAAAAAAAAAAAAAAAAAAAAAAAAAAAGAAAGCTTTTCTTGGTGAATTAAGTTGCATATATTTTATGTGAAGGTTAGCTGGGAATTCCATGGAGGCATGAGAGACTGTCACCCTAGCTGCTGGGGAGATGCTGTGTGTTCTCCCTTGGGGCAACCAGAGCCTCTGCCCAGCAGTTTGGAGACACCAAGGAAGAAAACAAGATTGGTGCTAACAAGTTCCCGAGGGGGCTTTTGCTCAGCCCTCTTGTGTTGTTGTAAACCAGTCTACTGGGTGAGAAGCAGCTGAGCCAGAGGAGAAAGCAATGGGGTCCTTGCAGAAGAGCTCTTAAACACAGATAAGCCCTTTTGTAATTAACTCCCTTCCCTGCCTAGTATATCTTGCAAGAAGTGGGAATATTTCACAGGAAATAGAGCAGCTACCACAACAGATGTGGGGTTTGTGGGGTTTTGTTCCTTACCCAGTATGGGCCTCATTAAATTGGACCACAAATATTTTGAGGAGGAGCTGGGAGTATCTAGCCTGGAGAAGAGGAGGCTCAGGGGGGATCTTACTGTTCTCTACAAGATGCTGAAAGGAAGCTGGAGCTCCTTCCTGCTCTTTTTGAGGGGTTGTCTTCTCCTGGTTAACAAGCAGTAGGGCAAGAGGAAATGGCCTCAAAGTGTGCCATGGGATGTTTAGATTGATTACTAGGAAAATTTCTTCACCGACAGGGTGGGCAGGCATTAGAACAGGTTGCCCAGGGAAGTGGTGGAATCACCATCCCTGGAAGTGTTTAAAAAAAGAAAAGTGTAGATGTGCTTAGGCTTAGTGGTGGTCCTGGCAGTGGTGTGTTAATGGTTGGACTCCACAATCTGAGGTCTTTTCCAGCCTCAATGATTGTGAGCTGCAGTTAAAGCAGCAGGGGCTGAAGCCCTCACTTCTGACTTAGGTCATCCAGATGCTTGCTATTACAGTCCTCTTTAGGCTCTGAATTCCTGAGAGTGTTTTAAATGCTGTAATTTTATTTTAGTTTGATTCTGTATAGTTGTCTCTATATTAGTAACTAAACAGGGCCAAGGCACAGGCTCAAGTGTACTTGTGCATCTGGGTGATGTCCACAAGCTCTTGGGCTGGGTTTTGGATGAGGGCTTTCCCTAAATCATATCCAGGTGTGACCACATCTGTGGAAACAGGCTGGACAGAAATGCATCCTGGAGGGGAGTTTGGGCAACTGGAGTGGCAGCTACAGTGTACCAGAGAATTGGCACTGACCTGCTAAATGCTTCTTACTGGTGTCATACATTTATTAAAGTTAAGAGCCTTTCTGATTTTCTGTTTAGGGTTTTTATTTTGATGTCTGGAGCTCACAAGCCTGTGTATGTACAAACAGGTGTGTGACAGGAGAGGCAGAGCTGTTTCTGCCCCAGGTGGGAGTGCTGTGGTAGGGAACAGGTTTGCTTTCCTCCCTGCTGGGAGAAGTGGGGAGAGTTCTATATGCATGCTCACATCCCATACCATTCTTTGATAGCCTGGTGGTTGTAGCTGGCTCCTGGGGCTGATTTCAGGTGGGATTTGAGGTCTCAGGCAGTGGAGAGGTTTGAAGCACAGATGTCTGTGTTTAAGGGAAGTGCTTTCACCACTGAGGCATTGAAGGGAAAGAGAACAATGCTTTCTAACTGCTTAAGGGGAAAAGGCAAAAAAGCTCCACTTTTTATTGCTCTCGGCAGAGGGGGGAAGGGAGATGAAATGGAGCAAATTCCAGCAGGGAGATCACTCCTAAAAAACAGAACTGAAGGTTTTACCTACCTGCAGAAGGTCAGATTTCATTATTTATTCTTCTCCATAGTATTTTCCTGGGTTTATGCTAGTCTCCTGGCTACCCAGTATCCCATGATGTGCAAGCCCTGGCCTGGTGTTCCCTCTCACGGTGCCTGGCAGGGAGTGGAGCACTGCCCTGCCACAAGCAAGTTCCTCACTGCTGCTCACTTTCTGCAAACACTGAATCATCTTTTGTGATCTAATCTGTTTTAAGAGATAGGAGTATTAAGTTTCACTCTTATACTGTTTTAAAGGTGGTGTATAATTATAGATCAATGTTGGTTTTATTTTTTAAAAACATGCTTTTCCTGATGTTTATGTTCATTTCTCCTTAATGGTCTTGAGTTCCAGTACTCTGAGCTGATTCTGTTACTTGGTCAGATCCCATTCTAGTGCTTCAGAGATACTTGTAAAAAATACTGGAGGGTTTTTGCCCCCTTTTTCCAGTATGGTGTTAATTTCTGACAGAGTTCCATGGAATACAGCCTTAAGTTAATGAAATTAACTTTTCTTGATCCAAGAGATTAAATGTGGCTGTAAATTTTTAAGCAGAACCAGTTGCTGCAATTCTCCATCAAAGAAAATCTTGTGGACTTGAACGAGTAAGACTTACAGAGAGCATTCTCCTGGGGAAGCTGATTAGTTAATACTTGAGTAATACATTTTTCTTTCCCCCTGCATCTCCAGACCTGAAACAACAGAAATGATTCCTAGATCAAAAGACCGCTTGAGTCCCTTTTATCGGACAAATATCATAAATGGTAGGCTCTTAACTTTTCACTTGAGTAACGGCTCAGGCTTTCACGATTCCTTTAATAAATTTAAAGTAGGTCATAATACCCACCACTGCATCCTTAAACTGGTATAAATCTTGGTTTTCAGAGTTTTAATTACAGTGGCTGCTCCCATTAGGTGGTCTTGTTTCATGGCAGGATGCTCGACAGCTCTCTTGCTCTAAGTCATTTATGTGGACTGCGGGTATGTCTGTCAAACCATAATGAGCAATGAAAGAATGAAGAATGTTAATTTAACCGATGCTGCTTTTGCTGTTAACGTAAGTACCACCAGCTGCACCTCGTAAACATTTGCTGTTTGCTTGCCGGCGCTTCGCTGTTTAGCGAGGCCTCGTGTGATTGATAGAGGCAGAATCAGACTGATGGCTGGCGTGCCGCAACTTCTCAGGAGCGCTGCTTCTCTGAGTGCCTTTTTGTTGCCAGAGACAGCTCCTAAATTTTAATTGCTTTTCAAGCTACCAAGTGCTGCTCGTGTCAAATGCGGATAATTGTTTTATGACACAGAGGTGCTATAAATTAAGCAGAGGTCAGCGTAGATAATGCGTGCGTTACCTGCTGGAGGAGTGATGGCTGGGTGGAAGTGACACATAGGAGATGCTCACTCCGCTGTGTGGGGGGTTCTCGGTGCTCACACACAGCTTCTTAAACAATGGGCCCTAATAGGAAAAGACTGGTTGCAACAATAGCAGTGCTTGAAATCACTTTATAATTAGAGAAATTACTGAATAATGCAGAACTCCGCAAAGGGCTTTTTTTCCCGACCCATTAAGCGTTCAGGTGAACATTCAGAATAAAGCTGCAGACCTCCATTCACCTGTCAGTTGTGGTATGCACTCAGCAGAAGCACATTTTGTTCCTCTCTGGTGGGTCATTAAGAGGGTGATGGACCCCAGGAATTTGACACAGGCCACATGTGCTCCACTGCCGCTCACCCAGAGTCTTCTTGCCTTCCTGCTCTTGCTTCACTGATTAAGGTTCTCCTGTACTTCTTGGCATGAAGCTGCTTCTTACTGATATCCTGTCCAGCTTTTTCTTTTTTGCCTTGATAGTTTCTTGAAGTGTTTTTTTGATCTCTAACATAGTTCCTTTCTCTCTATATCTTGATATACCCAGTTACTTTAGAGATGATTTACTGCACCTCTGTTTTGTATGCCAAAATGTATGTCAGGGTGAAATGCTCTAAATCAAAATTACTGCAGTCTTTAGGATTTAAATTATTTAGGGTTAAAACAAAGAAATAGTCATAGAAGTAATTGATTTCTTTTTGTTCTGTATTGCATATAACTTATTTTCATAATATCCTCCAGTTAGTAATAATTGAAATGTTATGAATTGCAACTAAATATCTTAAATTTATACCACTCTTTGCTAATTGTAGTAATATGCTTTTATCTCTGCACACTATTAGGTTTTAAAGCTTTATATTCTCAAAGTAACAAATAACGTAGCTTTATTAAATTTATGACAGATTAATCTATGACAAGTCTTTTTTCATGCAGCTACAATTAGTGAAACACTTTGTTTTGCGTAGAGATGGGAGAGATGCAGAATAAAGTAGAACTGGTGGTTATGACTCACAGGACTGGATGGTTATGGCATCAGACCACAGGCCAGGGTCTCATCCCAGCTTCTGGAATACTCCAGAGGGATTAGAACTGTAGTCACCAAGGACAGAAACTTGTAAAACTTGCCAAAATTGTGTGTTGGATACCAGTGTCCTCCTTGAGTCAAAACCTAGCCCATAGTGTATGTGTTTCTAGGCTTTAGAGTTAAGGTTCATTTATTTCAGAGAATTATGTTTATGTAAACTTCCGGTGTCTGTGCACTGAGATGCTGTAGTCAGATTTTTAAAAAATGCTTTCATGTAGTTTAGTTCTAGGGAACTAAATAGGGACCTAAATCCCCTATACAGATTCATGCCTGTAAGGCTTTGATACTAGACTATATTATCTTTCCCAGTTGGTTCCCCTTTTTCAGCTTGTGAAATTAACTTTCCTTGGTCTTATGTTCAGTGGATTGGTCCCAGTAAAGAAAACAATTTCTGTGTAACAGCTGGTTGTGCTGAAACAAAATAAAAATGTACTTCTGGACTGCTGAGGCTGAAAAAAGCAGACTTCCTGAGAAAGATTACCAAAGACAAATATATTAGCAGTTATGAAAGTAACTTACTTTACTTTTTAATACACAAACATGCTTGAGTTGACTTTAGATGTATAATTTCAAGTTGTGATCTTTTTGGTCATAATCTGAAGAGAATTCACATACAGAATAACAGAATGTTTTGGGTTGGTAGGGACTTTAAAGATCATCTAACACATCCAATAAAATTTTATTTAAACCTTAATTTGTTTAAACCCTTATATTAAACCAAAGTTTTAATACTTTGTTTTTTAAATTAAATCTGAAATTATTGCATTTTAATCTCATGTAACTGAGAAATATTTGTTTTAATACAACATTGTATGAATTTCATTATGCTTTCTTAAGGGAAAAAAGATCATTTCACTGACTTGTAAAAGTATTTCCATTTAGTGGACTGTCTAATTTATAGCCACTAAAAATAAAAGTATTTTTTGTGTAACTCAAAGGATTACTTTAATGGCCCTGACCAAAAAAAATCCATTAAAATTTCATATCAGCTCCAAAGCAGGATGTTTCCATTTACTGTACAGTTTTTCTTTTGGTTACTTTTTCCCCCCAACCCTTGACTGTATTGTGAGCAAACCAAAGAAAAGATCATGTGGGTGCATTCAGGTCCTGTTTCCACTGTTCCAGTGTGTAACTTCAGCAGGAGATCTGTCCTCCCCCTCAGTGTGGATTCCTCACCCTCTTTCCATTGGCCAGCACAAGCTTTGAGTGGATTGAGGGAAGCAAATCCCAATTCCTCAGTCCCTGTTGGCTCCCAGCAGCTTTTCCAGTGCTGCTTTTAGCAGCGGCCCTGAAGGCAACTGAAGACTTGAGTTGGAGGTGTGGTAGGAGGTGACAGAGGTTATTGTTGGTTCCTCTTGCCACAGAACTGATTTGAAGCTCACACCTGAACACAGTTTATGGAAGTGAAGAAGGGATAAGAAACCAAGCGAGCTATGGGTGTCCTTACCACCAAGCATTTCTTCCACCTGGTTTCAGAGAGATTGATGCTGCACTGGAGACTTCAGTGGTCTGTAATCTGCTATATTGCTAATCCCCATGTAGACACACAAATATGTGCTGATAGATACATTTTTTTATTTTTTTTTTCCTCCAAGAAGGAACACCTTCTTGGAGAAAAGAAGGGCAGTAAGTCTAACTGGATTGTGTTCACCTTGGTTTTGTAGGCTGGAGATGAGAAAATGAACAAGGAGATAGATACTCCAGCCTCCCAGCTCTTTCTGTTAACCTATGGGGAGTCTGGATAAAGAGTAGTGTGTTTGTCCACATGGAGGCCACAAAAGGGAGATGAAATGGGTGAAACCCACAACTTCAGTACTTCTCTAATGAGTTGGTAGCAACATTTCTTCCTCTCTGGCGGTGGTCTAAGTTTTACTTGGAACAGATCTACTGTGTGAAGAACAAAAGCGCTTCAGTGGATGAAATATTCCATGTTTAAAATTGAATGGGTGGAGAAAATTAACTTCTGCTGAGCAAAAAAAACCAACAGTGACTTGTGATCTTCTATTAGAAATAGCTGAAGTCAAGTCAGGCTGCATTAAGCAATCAACAAGTAACAATTTTGTTTTTCAACAACTTCACTTACCTCCTGCTAATTTTCATCAAGATTCCAGACAATATAGTACTAACCATTATTTTCTCACCTAGTTTGCTCAGTACTGACAGATAATAGATGATCCTATTACAAATAGATTTGACACTGCATCCATGAAAATGTGAAAATTGGAGTCTCTCGTCATTATTTAAAATGTGTGCTCACTCACTCAAATGAGGTATAAGAGTCTACTTTGGAGATAAAGTAGTCCAGATTGCTGGAAAGGCTGCTCCAGTGTCACCCAGGTTAATGTAGATATATTATGTATTTATATAGCCTATAGGAGGATAACTTTTTAGCAAGTGATTTGAACTGAATATGTACTTGATCAGGACTCATTAATAACCCATGGCCACGCTGTTCTCCTGGTAAGAACTTACCCTTGCAATCACAAAGATTAATTCTGGGGCTGTCTGCTGCAGTTTGGGAGAATGAGTCCAAAGAAATGGGTGAATCATACAGAAATCTGTGTAAACTGAGCTATAGATTAAGATCCTGTGCTCTGCTTGATATTTTGATTAAAATGACCATTTTTTTAGTCACGCTTCTGGAATTTGGAGCAATAGTGTTTTTCTCTGAAGGTGATGGGTGCTTGCTCACACTGCATCTCAGTTGAGGGCATGGTGTCAAACTGTAACCTCTGTGCTTGAGATATCAGAGATAAATTGACTTCTTTCATGAGGCTTGAGGTTGTGCCCATGTTTTCATAAAAATTGCAGTAATGTTGTTCAGGAGTTAGTAACTGATGGATTGACACACAAAGCGAGATTTGATGTGAACGAGGGAAGAATTGGTTAAAAGTGAGATAAGAAGCATTTTCTCTTATACTGGTAACTGGATTTTCCTGTTTGCTGGGTCATGAGAGACCAGCATATTTGAAGTTCTTTGGAGAATAGAGAACATCCATGGACTGTTAGGAAATTCATTATTTTGCACATCTGTGAATCCTAGTTACTGCAGAAGCCCTGCAGCTCAGCAAAGCAATTCTGATAGACTTTCTTCTCAATGGTGTTTATCTCTAGCATGGCATTTGTGGAAGTGGTCTTGGACCAGAGAATTGTCTGGATTAGTCATGTTTGTTTTGAGAGTCTCTGAATTACACATATGACAAATGAGGACACTGAGTAGGGAGCATTTGGATGAAGGTAACAGATGAGAGGGAGAGCTTGCACCTGAAAAGTACATGCCCAGAGAGCTCTCCCCAGCTCATGGGGAGGGAAGGCCTTTTTACTAATCCTGACATTGCTGTTAGGCCATGAGTTAAAAAATGAGGATGTTAACAGCAGCATCCCTGGTGCTGGAGCATGATCATCGTACATTCTCTCTGTCATCAGCATATTCTCTATGTCAATAAATGGGAGTGTGGTAGTCTTATTCAAAGCCTTTGATGACAGGCTGCAGGACACTGCCTGAGGCTGTAAGACAAATAACAGTGGTCTTCTCCATGGGTGCTATCTGACTTGTAAAAATGAGTACCTTCCTGCCTGTGCCAGTGTGGGTTTGTTAGACACAGGCAAGCTCTCTGCTCTCTGTGCAGCTGCTGAACTTGCGCGTGTTTTAGTCAGAGCTGTAAACAGGAGTGTCAGGGGAAGCACTGCACTTTGTCTCCATAGATATGGCAAAGCATGAGGAAGATGGCAGCAATTTAATGATGGAAAATTACTTGTTGTAATGCCTCAATTCAAAGTAGTTGTGTGGAGACTGTCCTCCAGGCTTATTGAGGAAGCTTGCTAGTTGGGAGGTGCTGGAGGTAGCAGTGATGTGTCACTCACCTAGTGTGCAACTGAAAATATGTGAAGGCTAGGATAATATAAATGCTCTAGGAAAATTATTTTTCTCCACTTATCTTGTATGTAGGCATCTGGATGACTGTGAGCAGTGCTGACTCTCCTTAGGGGAGGTTAGTGCTCAGGCTACCCACTGCTGAAAGTTTCTTGGCACCATATGTAAAAAACCTAAACCCTATGTTTTTATATAACCTAATTCTTAAATTAAATCTACCAGCTCAATTTTAACAGCATGATCTCCTCACACAATTGAATGATTTCTGTGATGGTCATATGTGCTAAATTCAACAATTTACATCTGGAGAACAAGTTCTCACTGTGAAGGAATTGCTTCTTTTTCAGATTACTCTCATGTAATCCAAAGTTTGATTGACTGTAACCTGCGCACCTCCTACACTTCCTCTTCTGTCTTTGCTTGCTTTCTTTTGTTTTCTCTAAAGGGGATCTTTGTAACTGATCTGCTTGTTCTGCTGTTTCTTTGGGGATGACAAATTAAGCCACAGGTCTTTTTATAGTGTTGCCTTTGGGAGGTGGAGAGAGGGGGATGTAGGGCTCCACTACTCTGGTGTGCTGCTGGCAGTCAGCTTTGGAAGTTTGGTTCATGCCTTTGGAAGAGTGGCTAAGATCTGTGCCTTAATGGTGTGAGGGTTTGACTCTTGTCATTTTAATAGGGAATTAGGATGTAATAAATAGGACAGTTTGAAAAGGGCTGAGTAAGAGAATTATAATTAATGCCAGTCAACAAGAGCTTCTGGAAAACAAATCCTGTCAAGCTAAGCTGGTACCTATGAAGCATTTTTAATGTGATTGCAAGTTTGATATTTATGGCTTTTGCAAGGTGAAGCCATAAATACTTGGTGAAACTTGACTTGAGGAAACCATTTTGATTAAGAAACAATTAAGAAACATAGATACAATTTGATTTTGCAGGTGTCAGGGATGGGAACTGAGATTGCCCAACTTCACTTTTCAGTTTTGGACCCTCTCCTAAGCCAGTTGTCCTGGACTCCTTCTGAAGGTGCTGGAGAGGAGGGAGTGCCATTGCTCCACCCTGAGTTGACAGTAGGGGAACATGAGCTTGTAGAATAAAGCTTTTGTTGCCTGTGTCAACAATCTCTACGTAGGTCCATAGAAGAACTTCAGGGAGGCTGTGCTAAATCTGGGTTGTCCATAGTGCAGGCACTCACAGAATGTTGTGTTCAGATCTGTCTGCACCTCTAGGAGGTGGATGAGATAGTGAGCAGATTAGATGCAGAGCAGAAGAGTGATGATGGTGGCTAGGGGTAGAAAAACACATCTTACAGCCACTGGGATTTCTTGCAGACATTCATTACCCTAATCCAAGAGAAAAAGAAAGAATTTACTAGCTTTTCTAGGAAGGAAGAGTGTTCAGTCTCTCTAAAAAACTATAGCAAGATTCCTTGTCTAGACATGAAAGCCAATAAAATTCAAAATAAATAATGAAAAAAAAAAACAAATAGGTTTTGGCAGCCAGAATAATTAATCACTAAAATCTTTTGCCAGCACCAGAAGGCCTCACTAGAACTTTGGTAACTATTCCAGTCTGAGGGTTTTTTCTTCCTGAAAAAAGCAACAAATTAAGTCATGTGCCTTATAATGTGCAAGAGAATGAGACTGAGGTCAAAAAAGGACTGCTGTGATTATGCAGTCTGTTAAAAGTATGTTGGTCCCTGTGAAGAGAATATGGTTTTCCCTGTTCTGGTCAGGTTCTCAGAGCCTTATTTGCATAGGGACGCTGCATTCTCCTGGCATATGGCAGTGTTAGTTCACCTCGTAGGAGAAATGGTTGCTTTTGCCCATTTGAGCAGAGGCTGTTGTTTCCAAGCTATGGTACTGTGCTCTCCCTTCCCTTTTTGTAGCATCAGACCCAACAGAATGAGCTGTCATCATCCCTCATGTCTCTGGTACATCATGAACCAAGTGCAGTTCCTGCTTGGTTTCTTGGCATTGTGCAAGGCTTCAGATAAGACAAGGAGGGACACAAGGACTCTGAAGAGCCAAGTACTTACTTTGCCACCATCCTGATTTTTTTTTGCAGCAGCTTGATCCTATCCTGCTGCTCTCCAGCTGCCTCATAGCATTTCTCCCTCACTACAAAAGGCAGGATCTGGCTGCTCTTAACATCACCTGCAGTTGGCTGTGTTACCTGACTCCCGAGCAGTCTCTGAGAGCCTTACTAGAAGAGTAGTGCTCTGTATTACAAACCATCAGGAAATAGCAAACCAACAGGTTTTGTTCTGCTTCTGTTGGCTTTTGACAAATATCTGGAAAAGACATTGAACTGCAGAAAGTCAGTTCATGGTGTCAAATAAGTTGAGGTCTTCTCTCTCAAATGTTTCAGTGCTTTTAATGTGAGTCTCTCCAGCTGCTTCAGTGAAGCATTGACATTGAGAAAATATGTTAGTCAAGCTGTCCTAAAACTTTCAGTCTTTTAATCTCATTGCCTTCAAGCTATTTCAGAAGAAGGTATCTTTGCTGGTCTTTGCTTCAACAAAGAAATAAAAGATACTTCAACAAATGCACTTCCTTGCCTCCTACCTTTAAACTAAAAGTTTAGAGGGTTTTAAACTAAAGTTGCCAGTGGAGGGAAACCTCAATCCATCCGACTCCTATCAGTTTGATGGCAGTGCCAGCAGGAGATGCCCAGAGCCAGGAGAGGGAATTGCAGGTCTGCAGGAGAGTACCTGAATCCAAGCCAGCTTCCTCAGGGGCCCAGCTTAATGCCACTGTGCAGAAGTGGGGAATAAACAAGAGGAGATAGAGACATGTGTGCCTGCAGGGCTGTGATCTTACTGGCCTGGTGGAGGCATGCCAGGATGGTTCCTGTGACTGAAATGTTGGAATGGAAGGATGTAGGCTCTTCACAAAGTGCAGGAGGTGGAAATGAGGAAGTGTTAGTGGCCAGCTGGAGTGCATGGATTCTGCCTGGGGATTGATGAGAAGTTGACTGAGAGTTTATGGGACAGGATTAAAAGGAGGGCGGGGACAGGTAATTTTTCTGCTTTGGTCTTCACTGACAGATGTTCCAGCCCCACTGCCTGAGTTGCAGAAGGCAAAGGCAGTGATTGGGAAAATTAAGAACGACCTGCTGTAGGAGATTATGACTTTGAGAACATCTAAGGAAGCTGCAGGGGCACAAGTCCACGGGTCCTGATGAAATGTGTCTATGGGTTCTTAGGGAACTGGTGGATTAACTCTCTAAACCACTATCCATCATGTTTGATAAGTTGTGTCAGTATCGTGAAGCTCCCACTGATTGGAGAAGAGGAAACATACCTCCCATTGAAAAAGGAGGACATGGGGAACTATAAAACCAGTCAGTCTTATCTCAGTGCCTGGCAAGGTCATGGAGCAGATTCTCCTGGAAACTATGCTAAGGCACGTGGAAAATCACAAGATGACTGGTGACAGCCAGCATGACTTCACTGAGGGCAGGTCATGCTTACAAATCTGGTGACCTTCTGTGATGGGGTTAAGAGCATTGGTGGATAAGGGAAGCACAACTGATGTAACCTACCTGGATTTGTGCAAAGCATTTGATGCTGTTCTGTGTGAAATTTTTGCCTCCAAACTATGGAGACATGAATTTGATGGCTGATGGATAAAGAGTTGGCTGGTTGGTTGCATTCAGAGTTGGGGTCAATGCGTCAGTGTCCAAATGGAGAGCGGTGATGAGCTGCATTCCTCAGGGGTCAGTTTTGGGACTGGCACTGTTTGACATCTTTGGTAATGTGGAAGTGGGACTGAGGCAGCCTCAGCAGGTTTGCTGGTGACACTGAGCTGTGTGGTGCAGGTGACACGCTGGAGGGAAGGGATGCCATCCTGAGGAGCCTGGACAGGCTTGAGAGGTGGGACTGTGGGAACCTCATGAAGTTCAGCAAGGCCATGTGCAAGGTCCTGCACCTGGATCAGGGCAATCCCAAGCACAAAAACAGTCTGGGCAGTGAATGGATTGATAACAGCCCTGAGGAGAAGGAGTTGGGAATGCTTGTGGATGAGATGCTGGACAGGACCCAACAATGTGCACTTGCAAAGTCACCAAGGATCTTCTTCTTAGGGCCATGAAGATGATCAGAGGGCTGGAGCATCTCTCTTGTGAAGAAAGACTGAGAGAACTGGAGTTGTACCTTTTGGTACTGGAAGGCAGCAGTAAAGAAGCTGGAGAGAGACTTCCTGCAAGGACATGCAGTGATAGGACAAGGGGGACCGGCTTTAAACTGCAAGAGCAGATTTGGATTAAGTGTTAGAAAGAAATTTTTTACTGTCAGGGTGGTGAGATGCTGTCAGAGGTTGCCCAGAGAAGCTGTGGCTGCCCCTGGATCCCTGGGAGTGTTCAAGGCCAGGTTGGATGGGGCTCTGAGCAATCTGGTCTACTGGAAGGTGTCCCTGCCCATGGCAGGGGGTGTGACAAGGTGATTTCTAGGGTTCCTTCTACCCAGACAATTCTGTGATTCTGTGATCTTCATCCAGTCTCCAGCAAATCCAGTGGACTTCAATGAATTATGAAGTTGGCTCTACTTTTAAGCAGTCTACTTTTTTTACTGGACTATTATGTATGTCTTTCAAGAACCCTCACTATTAGGGTTAAGAATTTTTAACTGAACATTTATGATCCATTAGAGCTCTGTAATTTTTGAATAAACAGTCTTTTTAGTACTTTATTTTTGCATGGGAATATTTTACATATCCTTTTTTTTACACCCAGACATATCAGCAGCCTTTTTTGAGCTTTTAATGGGAGTTAAAAAGTAAATAAACTGGGAATGAGTTAGAAGTTTTTACTTGCATCCTGAGAGTGATCTCATTTTGAGTCTTAACTACAGCATACCACAGAACTTAATGTCATCTGGATAAAGCAATTCTATGTTTAACATGGTTTGGGGGAGGAATAGTGAATTGCATCCTCTAAGGATGGGCTCCTAAAGTGTCTGTCTGCATTTCTTTCTGGAATTTTGTTCAGTTGGTTTGGTGTGTATGCTTTAACTTCATTTGCAGCATCAACTAAAGGCCATTAAAAAAAATAAATGGGACTTGACAGACTATTAATGCTGGCTAGCTGATCTTCTAAGTCTGTAAACTCATTACTAACCTGTAATATCTGTACATCTTTTAGTGTTTTGAAAGCATTTTTTAAATGAAAATGTGTCTGTAAATCATCTTGGCAAACTTTGTCATAATTGCTCATTGGGTTTGAGTTTGCAGAAATAGCTTTGTTTATGATGTGGTATTTTTAATGGCATATTTCACTGTTTCCATTTAAACTTCGAAGTGACATCTTTGTTTTTCCCCTTTAAAAAGGAGCATAATCCAGATGTCTGTCAGAAGAGTTGTTGATGTAGCATTTTATGAGTAATCCTTATGTTTGAGGTTTTTGTTTTGTCAGAACTGTTTGCCAAGCTCTTATGAAGCTCCCCATGAATATTATTGATGTATACTTCCTTTTAAAGAAGTGATTATCCAGGCAGGAATACAAACTCAACAGCCAGTTCTAAACCACAAATGTTTTCTCAAAATTTATGTGATGTCACAGGAGGAGTTAATTTGTTGATGTTATGGAACAGGGGGAGTACTGAGTGAATGTTATTCTCCCCTTCCCTTTCCACTTATTAACCCTTCAAAACACAGGCCAGCATTTAAGTTTGGGGGACTTCAACTATTACCCAGAGTGACCTCAGGGGTTACTGTGTGTCTAAATCTTTGATGAAGAGATGTTCATAGTTCCCAGCCTGTTTTGAGAGAGATCAGTGCAATTGCAACAAACTCAGTAAAACGTACCAAGTAGCCTTAGGTGTCTAGCAATTATCATTTCAAACCCAGAGCTGATGGTACAGTGATGCTCTCATTTGTTGCTGCTAAAAAGTTTTCTATAAATATTTGAACATTATGCTTGTGCAGACATACTTCTCTAGTCATTTTTTCTCATGTAGTTCCTTAGTTTAGGTGGATGTGGCTTAAATTCTTTGGACCTTAGTGAGGACTGGCAGCATTGCCAGGCTTTTTCCCAAGCATTTCAGAATCCTTATGGCTTGCAAATGCCCTGGGATCTGCAGACCTCGCAGCATTTTAGCTTGCAAATTAGTAGTTGGCTGGTTGTCAGTTAGGGAAAAGAGAAAGCTGTAAATTCTGTAATAAATAATATATTAGGGTAAACATAACAATAGTATTCTGCAGACATCGTGGTGCAGAGCAGTCACTCCTTTCCATAGTCAGGTGGGACTGTGAAAATGGATGCATCCTTCATTTCCAGCCTTGTGTTTAATTTTTTTTATCCCAGCCTTCAACTCTTGACTGCAGCTCTGCTGAACTTCAGAGCCTGTGTAGCTTCTTGTGGGATCTGTAATTACTCCCTTCTCAGACCAATTGCTTGGCTTCTGGCAGCAGTAGGACAACAGGTTACCAGGCATTATAGAGGTTTTCATGGTAAACATGCTAAAGATAACAGATAAAGACACATGGTTGTCCCCAGCCTGGCAGCACTGACACCTTTGGGTGTGTCAGTCTGTCCTTACCTCCCATGTCCATACAACTTCCCAGCCAGGCTGAGCTCAGCTGTTTGCAGTGACTGATCTGATTTGGCAGCTACAAAGCCTATAGCACCCTTCTGCTGCCTGTAAAGCTTTCACTTAGCCTGCCTAGCGAGTGCTCATGCTTTATGTTAGGGTTGGTTTTTTCCCCCTCCCTCTGATTTGCTTTCCTTTGCCTTGTTTATTTGCACAGAGTTCTGTGTCTGGTATTTCATTCCTGTTCTTCAGCCCCTGCCCCAGGCTGTGGTACCTGACTAAGGAGAGGTTGTTTGCAGGGCAGAGCATCTTTTAAAGGGCATTTTAAAATCACTTTATGCTTCAGAGTTGATTTATAGCTTGTCTGCACAGGCAGGCTTTCATAGAATATTTTTGTCTTAAACTTTTTCTGGGTAATTAACCTACAATAACTATGTCCACATCCTTGGCTTCATCCTTCTTCTTGTCCAAATACTTTTTCAACCACAGGTGAGTGGTGGGAAAGCATTTCATGGAGCATTGCATCCTCGCTGAGGTCCATGTTGTGCAGCTCTGCGGTTAAGTGATCTCTTATTCAGAGAAAGTGATCTTTTATTCAAGGAGGCTCTGGAACGAGTCCTTCCCTGCAGTACTGAGTTGCCAAACGTTGCTGCCTGCTCCTTGCCTTTCTTCTGATCGGCTCTGTGGCTTTTGGATACTTTGTGACGGAGAAGCTCAGAAACAGTGCTTTGCTGCGTAAGAAAATTGTGGTTTTGGCTCGACATTGTATGAAGTCATTGTCTCCCTCATCCTCTCTTGCCTTTTAAAAGATGCTTCTTTTTTAATTTACTATTTAAAGCTGAGCTTTCTGCTTGCTCCTTGTGCTGTTACCATATCTCATTGTTTGCTGGTGCAGCTGAGCTCTTCTTTGGCCAACCTAGAACTGTAGAGGGGAGTCCAACTGATACAGCTTCTCTCTGTAGAAGATCCAGACCTGCTTCTCATTGGCCTGGTCTTTCATGCCAAAGGCACTTCTGATTATTCCATCTCTTCATGAAGATAGTTGTGTTGATGAGAGGTGAGCTGACACCAACTTTTCATACCATGGCCTGCAGCTGATTTAACCTGAGGAAAGAGCTCTCTCCTTCTGGAAGAGGAGATGCAGTATCTAAAGTACATAGTTTTAGATCCAGTTGCTTCAAGTCACTTAATTTAGAAGCATAGGCATAGGACAGAATGCTTAACCTGTCTATTTTGCAGTAGTTAGGCTCCCAAAGGAGAGATAAGGCTGCCTGTAAGGCACCTTCAGCTTCATGAGAATTAATACAGGGAATGCAGTTTTACCTCTGTGCAGGGTAGTACACTGTGATGAGAGACAACCTGGGTTTGCTGTTAAAGCTTCTTGCTGTGTTTCTGCCTTTTCCAGTTTCAATATTTTATTTTAGTGGTTCAGAACTGCCTGGCAGGTGTTGCTCCCCCACAATGGTAACTACAGTAAAGTTCTGGTAAGCTCAAAATCCTTTCCTATATGCAGCCAAGATTTTCTAAAGCAGGGGGAAGAAAACTCACCCAAATGCTAGTAAATCATGTAAGTTGCAGTATGTTAAAGACCATTAAGTGTGTCTTTGTATTTCCTCAAGTGCTTTTAACTTCTCTGGAATTGTATGTCCAAGGGTAAGCAAACCGATTTTGAGCTTTGGCCCATCTTTGTGTACCATTTTCATGGTGACAAGTAATTGCTTTTCTTGTTCCTTCATTTCCCTCTGATTCTTCTTTCTTTAGATGTCCCATATCCAGCTGTGAGTTGTTTTGCCTTTCTATATCACAGTGCTGTCTAGAGCCTGCCATGTGATTTGTAAATATTCTTCATGTCTTTCATTATTGAGGTGAGACAGAAAAAGGTTTCCTTCATGTAAAACTGTCATTGGCTACTCAGGCTTCTTCCGTATATGAAACCCATTTTAGTTGTATTTGTCTCAGATAGTTTTTTCCTGTTCTGTGAAGTTCTGGAACAAGAGTCCTGAGATGGCTTTGAGAAGTGTGTGGTTCTCTAAGGAGATCTTTCAGAGTTGCTCTGGCCTAGTGTTGCCCTTGGAGATGATGGGGTAACTATGATATGATGAGTCACTATGCAAAACAGAAATTACTCCCTTGAGTAATTTCCCCTTTCTTCTTTCCATAAACTCCCTCATGAAAACAGTGCTTTTTTCAGCAAACTAAAAGCAAAACAAAATATTCCCTTTTTCTTTCAGCATTTTTAGGTAGTCCTTGGCATATTCCTTCATTATCTTGTGAAAGTCATAACAATGTATTCAAGAAGTGATAAATAAATAAATAAGTAGACCAGCTATTATAAAAGCCTTAGCTTCAAAATGAGTCTAGACCTGTAAAGAAGACAGTCTCAGGAAGAGCATGGAGCTCTGCTTGATGGACTGAACAGTAATGATGGGTGATAATGTTGTTTACATTTCTACATATTCCCCAGCCTTTCCTGTGCTTCCTCTTCCATCATGTTATGTTTTCAAGAAACTAATTTGCAGCTGGCTAGTGGTTAGACAGCACAGAGTTTTTTCTGCTTGGAGCTATTTGACCTTTAAAGTTCCTTTCAGTCCAAAGGTGGCCTTGAGCACCTTCAGGTCCATAGATGGTCTTGGCTCTGATCTTCTCTCACAGTTCTTCGTTTCCCCTGTCCCTGCCTGCAGGGACAGTGTGGGTGGAGCACCTGTGACTGAAGACTTGGGCAAAAAAGTGATTGAGTGTCTTAATGTTCTCCATATCCCAAGTAACTGGGTTTCCCATTTCCTTCTGGAGAGGGCCAGCATTTTGACAAATCTTCCCTGTTGTCACAAAAGTACCTACAGAAGCATTTGGTGTTGCCCTTGATGTCCTTGGCCAGATTTAGTTCTATCAGCACTTTAGCTTTCCTAACCTGATTTGGGATGTCATTCATCTGGCCCATGCTTTTAAACTTTTTGTAGTGGTTTGATCTTTTTTCCCCCGTTTCTCAGGCTGCTGGTGCGTTGTGCCTCTCAGCCAGCTCTCATTACAGATCATTCATTGCAGCATGAGCCATTTGGTCAGCTAGTCAAGCCAAAGTTGCTGTATGCTTCATTTGCAGAAATATAGTAGGAATTTAGCAGTTTTATTAAACTCTTAATGGAGCTCATTGCCTGACTGATCTACAAAGTGACCTTGGGATAAGTAATTCAGTTTTTTTGTGTGCTTGTACCCTTACCATCCTCACCTTCACCACACCTCTTTGGGCTGTAAATATTCAGCACTGAACCAGTTTTAGGCTTTCACAAGGGAAATTATTTGGTCAGGCTATTTAAACATAGCAAAAGTCATGCATATATTCTGAAATAATATCCTAGCAGGGTAGGGAGAAAACTTCCAAGGGTATGTTTTGTGTGCTAAACTTTCTAGAGCTAGCAGATTAGATTAGTGAAGTGTTGTTACTATAGCACTTCAAAATTATTATAAATATATAAAGTTTATGTCAAATGAAAAAAGGCTTAAGCTGAGGCAATGGGACAGAAGCCCCAGTTGCATTGCAGAGGGAAGTGCACTGTAAACTCCACATTCAGATTGTATCAACTCAATTACATGTATGCAGCAATCTTGTCATTGTAAGAATCTTCTTGGTAGAAACTGAAACTCTAGGGCTAAAAACATGAAATCAATAGGCACAGTTATATCCACTTAAAAAAAATTGTATTGATTTGCAGATAACAACAGCAGTTCATTCTTGCAGGATTACATGCCACTTCCTGTCATAAAGATTACTTCAATATGTATTGCATCTGAGATGGAGACTGTGGGGATAAAACTGCTTTGCTTTAATGAATAGTCATTTTACTCTGTGCATTAAAATGAGATATATTCCTTTAAATTTATCTCCAGGGATTATTTTGATTTCATGGGCAAACTCTGTGTTACCAAAGACTCTAGAACACTATTAAACTTTTAAATAGTCTTAGATTGCCTTGTTTTTGCAAGTGCTTGAACTCATCCTCTCTTTGATAGCAACTAATTAAGCAAAATATCGTGCTCTTGCTGGTCTCCTCCACATCCTTGATTAGAGGGTTAACACCATGTTATCTTGGGTATTAGATGTTCTTTGCTAAACCCTGAGTGCCTACCAGCATCTAACTCTCTGTGCTTTGGAACAAATTTCTGTTGCCTTCTGGGGTTTAAGTTCTCTATTCTGGTCATGGTGGTCTCCCATTGAGCAGCTTTTTTTTTTTTTTTTTTTCTTCCTTTTTTTTTTTTTTTTTTAGTCTGGTGCTGTGATTTATTTGAAGTCTATTATCATTACACATTTACACATAGGTGATTTCATCTTTGTGTGTTAAAGTAACTCTTTTCAACTCTTTCTAGGTAATCTGGCTTCCCAGAAATCTTCTGCTAAATGCGAGGGTTTGCTGTCCTGTTTACTGACTGTTACACCTGAGGCTGATTTTGATACAGATTGTGGATATCACAGGGTAAGTGTGCAGGTGTCTCTTTTTTTGTGTGTCTTTTCATGGTCTCTTCCTTGCTTACACAAACACAATTTGGGCATTGCTCTCCCTTTTGGTGGCTGCAGCAAGTCCCTATTGCAGCACATGAAACTGAGCATCTGTGTTATAATAGAAAAATATTGTAATATGATAAATGCTAATGCTGTAAACCTGATCCAAGAGTATTTTAATTTGGTGGTGTAGCTCCAAGAGAGAGCAAAAGTTTTTTGTGTGTATAGGCCTAGACTCATGGGGCTGTATCTTATAAAACTGTAAAAAGCTGTAAGAGGCTTATTTGAATGTAGTGAACTTTAAGTGATAAAAGTGCATGTATTTTTATATTACAAATGAAACATTCTTCATAATGCACATAGTTAAAATATCTGTAAAGTTTGCGAGATTGAGTTCAAATATTTGGAAAAGGGAGATTAAAGGTTAGTTGGTTTCTTAGGGGCATGGGAAGGGAAAGAAAGAACTGATTCCCTCTCTTATCCAAATCTACTATGCCCATTGCAGTAGAAACTTAAATACTTGACTTCATTGTTGACTAACTCTTGTGGAATTTTTCACCTCCTGCCTATGGGAAGAAAGTTCAATTTTGTGAACAGAGATTTGATTTTTCTTTTTTTTTTGCTTTTTCCTCAGCCTTGATCCTGCCTGTTATTTTTCTTGCTTATTCCCTTTTCTAGCTTCTTTTTGCACTTCTCTGTTTTTTCTTTATGGAGCTAATCCTGTGCCTTTATGCTGTTTCTTGTCCTCTTGGCCTCCTTTGACCAGCTTTCTGGCTTCTTCCATCCAGATACATAATTTTTTGGGGATAATTCAGGCTGGAAAACACCTGTGCAGTTGTCTAGTCCAGCCTCCTGCTCAGAGCAATGTCACTTTTAAAGCAGGTTGCTGGGGACCAAATACAGTTGGGTTTTGAATATCTCCAAGGATGCAGACTCCAAAACCTTGTTATTAGACCCCTGTTACCATATTTCACCACCTCATGAAGGATATTTTCTTCATTTATAACCTGAATTTTCATTGTTGCAATTTCTTTATTCTTGTCACATCTCTGGCCTTTCAAGAATAGGCTCACTCTGTTCTCTTTGTACCTTCCCTTTGGGGAATTAGAAAACACAGTGAGATCTGGGGGAGACCTCTGTTGTAGACACCACTGTCCTCCACTGGACTTTCTCCAGTTTGTCAAAGCCTTCTTGCTCTGGAGGGCTCACAAATCCTTCAGGAAAGGGGAGGATTGCTTCCCTGGGCCTCCTGGCTGTGCTCTCACCAGCACAGCTCAGAATGGACACACTTGGGTTTGTTCCAAGGGCATGTTGCTGGATCACATTGTACCTGCTGTCTGTCAAGACCACTAAGTCCCATATTTTTTTTCATATTTTCAGTTTGTTTAATCTTTCTCATACACTGTCATGCATTCCTTACTTCCAGCATTTGCTCTTTCTTCACAGTACTCCTTATTGCACACCTCAGTATCCCCAGTGCACCTTCATCACAATATTTCGGGCAGCCTCTTCCCGTAAATGTGCATGAGCTACACTTTGGAAATAGTGAAACTCTTTTGGAAATTAGTTTATTTCTTTAAGCTTAGCTAGCCTAAAGAAAGCTAGCTAGCTTAAAGCTTTCCATGTCGCTTTGATAATTTAAAATTCTTTTTCAATTCCTGTCATTAGTATATTCACAATAGATCAGGAAATTGTGTGTATGCTTGGGTGTGTACAAGTGTGCATGAGAGAGTGTATTTAATCCTTTTTTCTGTACTGCCAGTACACAACCATAAATAGTGTATATAATAATAATATGTATATGAAACTTGCTGGAAATAAAGTCTGAGTTATGAACAAGACTTACTTTATATTCCTTATGTTTGTTCCTGCATGCGTGTGTGTGATGCTACAAATTGCAGATGCCAACAACTGTAATTGTAGTGGTGGTTAAATCAAATGTTCTGTTCTTTTTCTTTTTTTGGTGGCCCTCACGATGAGTAATGTATCTGCTTTTTCTATATTTTAGTAGAGCATGTATGTTGGGAGATATTCCAGAGAAGAAGCACTCAGGAATACAGTCTCAGCCTTAGCTTGACATGATGATCACATGGTTCTTGGGGAAAGGAGATGTAGCCCTGTGTTCCTGGAAGCTTTGCTGTCTGATTCCCTAGGGGAAGGACCAAGACGACAGCAGTGGTCCAGTGCTGAGTTCATCATTACCAGTTTGGCCAGGGTAGCTGGAGCTCCTGTGCAAATCCCTCTGTTTATATCTGCCAAAGATAACAAAAGAATGCACTGGAGTGCAAGTGGAGCAAAGAGGGTTAAACATACTGAGTCAGGGGGAAAAAAATTGAGCAGAAAATAAGAGAAGTGGAAAGGAAAAGAAAATGTACAGAAAGGAGGATAAAGACTTGCAAGAAAAGTGTTGGTTTTAATTCAGGGAAGAGTTGTCCAACTCATGAAGAAGTAGTTACACTAGTGCAGCTCATACAGTGATGAGTGACAGTTTAATTCACTTTCTGTGGTGGGGAATGTCTAGTAAATCTGGCTTGTGATAAGTTGCCACATTGCCTAGTCACATCAGTATGAAGTGTCTGGGATAATCTTAGGCTGAATATCCATTTACTGCAGAGTGATTCTGTTGGGCTGTGGGATGCCCATGGGCGTTTCTGCCGCGGTGGCTGTGATCTGGTTATATAACATATGTGTAACAAAAGAATTAAAAACTAGTAATTTGGAAATGAGAAGCCAGCTGTGTCCAGGCTTTCTCTTGGAGGCTTCTGTTGCATGAGAGAAATTGTTAGAAAAGGCTGTGAGTTTCAGGATGGACTCCCACTGTCTCCTTCTGGTAGTGAGCTGCACGTAGGAGTTGTACACTTGTCTGTCTCACCCGTTTTTGGATATTCCTAGCTCAGCTGTTCCCCTTAAAAAGCCTTTTAACTCAATTTTTCTGAAGGATATAAATAGTATTTCTGCATGTTGACTGTAGCCCTGTATATCCTGATAGTCACGTGTGGTTGCAGTTTTTGTATTCCAGTTGAAGAAGTACTTAACCCCAGTGTTTTCTGGTTCATACTGAATTAATTTTCACCATATGCAGCATCTCTTACAATAGTGCGGGTGGTGGGGAAGAATTTGAAATGATGTTGAGAGCTGTTTTGGTGATGAAGTTATTAAAATAACTGTGGGTCTCCCTACACAGCAGACTGATTGTTTTTGGAGTATTTCTTAGGAGGAGAGGTCAGGAAGGTGTGTAAACTCTAAGCGAGACCTCAAATGACCATGTGTGTTTAGGAGCTTGAGCACAGTGATTGTGTTTTGCTTTTCATTTTTCACAGCTTTCAAGTGGGTGAAAGCAAAGATTTGGATTTGTTCCATTTTATCCCTTTCAGAAGAAGGAACAAGCTAAATAAAGTAAAAAAAAGTCACAGAAATCCAGGGTGTCACACTTCTTGGATGAATTTGTGATAAGCTTTGGGATGCAGCAGAGAAACCAAACAGCAACCTCACTTGTCTTCGGGATGGTATTCAAAGAACAGTTCAGTTTGGGAATGACCTTGGAGGGATTATCTTGTCCAAGCACCTGCTCAAAAATCAGGCAAACTGCAGAAGCAGGGCAGGTTGTTCAGGGCTGTGTCCATGTCCAAGCAAGTCCTCTAGTACCTCTGAAGATAAAGGATCTGCAACCTCCCCACACAGCCATTCCGCTGCTTAAGCACTTGCTCTCAGTTCTTCTTCCTTATCCCTTCCCAGATTTTCTCTTGATGCAGCTTGCACCAGTTGCCTTTCTTACTGCACGCCCCAGGGAGGTTCTGGCTCACCACATGCTCCACACCTTTAACCATCCACTAAATCATGACAAACTGGAGATGTATGATTATAAAAACTCAAATCAGTGCTTCCCAAGCACCTATGAATCAGGAGTATTTTCTGTTTGCATCCATTTAACAGCATCTGTGTCGGGGCTTGGAATGTTTTTTGGGGTTTTTTTGTTTGGTTGGTTGGTTTTGGTTGGTTGTTTTTTGGGAGGGTTTGGTTTGTGGTTTTCTTGAGGGGTTTTGGGGGGTTTTTGGTGCTTTTTGTTGGGTTTTTTGGTGTTTTTGTTTTTTTTTTTTTTTGAAAGAGGACTCTGATTTTACTTTGCTGTTATGTCAGGGAACCAAGATGGAGTGAGGAACAGACAAGACTCACTCTTAACATTTCTTTAGATGCCAAAACAAAAATACCTGTGTTAGTTTCTGCCTATAGATAATACATGTCAAATAGACATGGATTTAGTCACAGAGCTTAGAGTTGGATATGGTTCCTATTCCTGTCTCTTCCACAGCTGTTTTAGTAATAGCTGTGCCTCAACTTCCATGCCTTTAAAATAGAGATTATGCACTCTTATTCACATGAATTGTAGGAATGCTACAAGTCCTACAGTATCTTAAATGGTTTTAGTTACTTAGGAGAAAACTGCTATAAAAAAGGTTAAAATATGTATTTTTATGGTATAAACTATATGTTTGTACTTGTACAGATTTATGTTAACTCTCTACTCTTTGTAGGCTGCTTTTAAACCTAAGAAGTGTTATTCTGTAATGCATTGTGTTACTGTACAAATTGGATGCTTTTATCCAAATTATGTGTTGGAAATCAAAGGTGACACACACAGGGGTTGTTAGGATAGCCTTTTTTCACACAGAAGATTTGGAAGTAGAAAGAAAGCTTAGAAACTTGATTCTTTTAAAAAGTAAGTTCTTTTATAAAAGCAGTTAAGTATTCTTTCTGTCAGCTTTAATAATAATGAGCTTTTTGGTGCTGGGATGAGCGATAATTGCAAATGGCAAAAAGTCATCAGAATGTTGTTGCTCTGATTGCAGATTTTATTAATCGTAAAAGAAATGATTCACCTAGAAAGGCTCTTTTACAAGTACTCATTTATATGAAAATTTTCTGCCTAATTTATTTTGTTTTAAAAAAAAAATTAAAAAACCCCATGAAACTCCACAACCAGGAACCTGCATAAACGTAGTCCTGTCCTTTAAAACCCTGATTATTTTGTCCTTCGTATCTAGTTTGCTTAAAATGTCATCTCTGCTTTTTCTTATCAGTGGCACCAATCTTAATTTTGCCTCCTCTTCCTCAGAAATGTATGTTAAGCTTCTTGGAATTATTTTGTAGTTGAGTACTCTGCATCTTCCCTGCATGAGTTTCCTCCACTTTTAAAAAGGATGTTTATCTTTTATGAATGACTTCTTGGGTAGATGAGTTGTTTGGCCCTTTACATGTTTCTGATCTCATGATGTGTTGGGATTTGCAGATGTAAATTAAATTTTCATCTGTTTTCTCCCACTCCTTTTATGTTGTTTTCAACATGACTCTTGAGTTAATAAAAAAATGGGGCACATCCTTCACTGTAAGAATACAATTAATCAGTGAGCCTGCCCTGTGAGCTTAAAACAGGGTACGTGCTAAAGTTTCTCTTTAATTGGGGTTCTGGGTGTTAAACTCTTTGGGGTAATGGTGCAGTCTTTACATGTGCCTGCTAGAGAATTCATACAGAGAGCATTGCTACGGCATGAATATTCAACAGCTGCCTGCCCCTTATTCCTTATGCTGAAATATTAATAGAGCAGTGATTCTTCACCTAATCGTGCCGAGATCAGGTGCCTGTAAGGAATCTTACTGACAATATCCCATGTAAGGAATCTTACTGACAATATCCCAGTATCCTGCACACAGCCCAGCCTTCTTGAGGGATCACACCTTCCTGGACCACACTGAGCACCAGTTGCTCTCAGTAAATCCACAACTGCTATTGCTAAAATCGTGATGGGCTCTGCTCCTGGCTGTGTGCCACCAGTCACCCGTTCAGCCTGTGGGAGGACAATAACTCCGAGGGGGGAATAAAGCTGCTACTCATCACAACAAAAGAGACCTCAGATGTGCAGATGGAGAAGCACTTTGCTATAATGCCCACTGTGACAAAGCTGTCTTTGAACTTTGCCATATTGAGATCCTTCACCTGTGATTGTGATCACTTGGGCCTTTTCAGGACTGGGTTGCAGGAGAGTTTGTGGCAAATCCTCTAAGGAAGTGCAGAATTCCTGTGCCCTGCCATGCTTTGGGCTGTAACTTGAAAACAGAATTTCACAGCATTGATGTGGCAGACTTCTCAGTGTATTTTCTAAACTAATATTTAAAGTATGCCCCACTAATTCTGGTCTCAGAGTTGGCTGTTGAAAGTCTAATGTATTTTAACACAAAATTATGCAGGCTGAAGTGAAGTTGGGTATGGTAGTGCAGCAGATTCTTCTGTTTCATGTGTATTTGAAAGCTGAGAAAGCTTCTGCTGAAGTCAGACAACACTGGCTTGTCAAATTGCTCACGAACGAAAAGATTGCTCTTGGATGGAATTAATTTGCAGTATCTCATTTACTATCTTAGTTTTGTCATGAATTTCCCCTACTCGGCAGCCTGAAATGCCAAGTGAAAAAGTGTTTCAGTGGGAGATAATATAATATATTAAGAAAATGTTATTGATCACAGTATGCTTTTACTGGAAGATGACTTTTTCTGACCGGAACACCAGGGACTTTGCCTTGTTATAGTAGGAAAATGTATTGTAATATGCAAACAGGATTATTGTTAAGGTCACAGCAACTTTGTTTTTGCATTCCGCTTCTACTGGAAGCAAGCTTCTCCGCAGCTAATGCTGTCAGCTGTGCTAGAGTGAGAACAATTTCAATTTTGAACTTCCAAGCAAGAGATTGCAGCAAGTGTTCTTAGATTTTGAAGTAGGGAATAAATACTGTTTTCCACGTCACCAAAGTTCAGGACTATAATTCGATAGGGATTACTGTAAGCATTTCATTATGATGATGGACTGCTTTGTGGTGGTTCTTTGTCATAATCAATTAATGTATGTTTCCTCATCACACATGTGTTTTATACGTACCTTACAGACAGAAAAATGTTTCACATTTGGGTTTAGAGTGGCTTCCATACACAAGGACTATGAAGCACTTAATTTTTCTATGTAGTGTAGGAAGATTAGCTGGTTGGAAGAGTCCATGTTGCTCACAGACATCTTATGTGGGTCTATGGACATAATTGCTCTGCAAAGCATGAAGGCATAAATTTGTGATGGGGTGCCCAGTACAGGCAACTTCAGAACAAGGACACTTTAAAACATGCTTGATTTAAAGAGGGCTTCCACTGCATAAACAGTAACTCAGAGCCAATAAAATCCTGCTTGCAGTGAGGTTGCTTTCTGCTGAAGGGCTCAGAATTTCCCCTCAAGGGTAAGCATGTCATTAAGATGATAATTCTTAAAGTTATTTTGAGCTATTTCTAAGGAAATTTATCTAAAGAACATTCTGCAAAACTTTACTCTTCACCAAATCTTATCTCTGTGTGATATAAGTTATAGTAGCAGCCATGTTAATTTAGACTGGAAACACAAACTCTCTTGGAATAAATCAGGGATGGTTGTACTGCAAATCCAAGAATATTGTCTTTTCTGTGTTAGTTTTCCTTTTGCCCTGCTCCACTTGCAACGTATCCCTCCAGTGGTTTTCTTTGTTTTTGTTGCAATAAATCTCCACTTCAGTGAATTTGAAGATACAAAGCTGTCTGCAGAAATTAATCTCTGGTACAGTAGTGGGTTGCTAACCTGTTCAAGATTTCCACATGGCAAAATGATTTCTTCACTTTAAGAAACCATTTCCTGCACAGGCAAAACACTGTTACTAAAATGGTTGTTACATTCTGAAATTTAATTGTATTTCTTTGCAGGTTTTTCTAATTCAGTTTGTACAATGAGAACTTGTTGTAAATCAGAGGAACAGACCTTAGTTGTGTGCAAGACCTATTTCCCTGCTCCTCTTTTGCAGACTCCTCTTCCAACATGTGTAGGAGAGAGACCACTTGTGTTAAAGCAAGCAAAATGGAACAGTTTAGATTTTGGCTTTTAAAAGAGTAAAAACGAAAACACAAGTTCCTAGATTTTCTTTTTACCCTTTTTAGCTGCAGGAGTTCGCTATGGTTTATTTAGCACAAGAAGCATGACTTGACATGCAAGTATAGTAAAGGTTAATTGTTGGACTTCCTGCAAGAATTAATCCATTGTTTGTACTTAGGATGTTTAAAAATATGCAAAATACTTTCTACTTTCCTTCATGGCTTAAAGAGAAGCAGAGTTACTACCATCGCTTCACTTCCCAGTCCCCATGGGACCTTGGTTTAAGGCAGCTTGGCTCACAGGATCAGCTCAGCTTGTGTGGATGTCTGCCCTGTGGGACTCGTGCTCCTAAAGATGCTTTATATTGCCACATGTTTTCCTGCTACTTGGCAGGAAAACGATGCTCAGTCTTTGTAATTCTCTTCGTCTTCCCAAGATGTGCCAGAGCTCACCCCACTCACAAAGCCTGTCTTGTGCAGACACGAGTCTCCAAAAGGCAGTTGCAGTTCAGGACGGCTGGGAGTGTTTCCCTGTCAGCTGTGTTCAGTAAGGATAGGTAGAGTTTCAACACGTGTTGTTTAAAAACAACTCTATCAACACAGCTGTTCAGCATTTCTTTGCAGCCTTTTGTGACCAGCTCTCCAGAATGCTGTTTAAAATACCGCTAGAATCAGCTACATCTGGTGAACCCCTTGGATGAACTCAGGTATTAGTTTGATGTGCCTGAAAAGATGAATTATTTACACATAAATCCATTTAGTTTTCATGTTCCCTATCT